>CM056050.1:12133113-12843315 GCA_029574335.1 Rana kukunoris | reverse complement strand
AACCAACAACCATGCCACATTCAAAGTCACTTAAATCCCTTTCTTCCCCATTCTGATGCTCAATTTGAACTGCAGCAAGTCGTCTTCACCACATCTAGATGCCCAAATGCATTGAGTTGCTGCCATGTGATTGGTTGATTAGTAAGTTTGTGTTATCAAGCAATTGAACAGGCGCACCTAATAAGGAGGCCGGCGGTGAGTGTATATTGGTGTTGCTTGGACATAGAAGCACGTATTCTACACTGCCTCTCCCCTAATCATTAGTGAAGGGTTAATAGTACTTGGGTAACACCAGCTCCCAGACTGGACCTTGCCAGCTCAGGCTACAGCCACTAAAAGGTTAATGGGGCTGGAAAGTGCTGGGTAATAGGAGTACCTGGCTGCACTCATTAAATTGTTACTAGCACCAGATAATAATGGCTCCTATACTAGACCCCCAGTCAGGAAGGGGTCAATATCTCTGGATGATTATGGCATCTGCTATGATGGGATATTCCAGTAATGGGCTTCAGACTGTCTACTTAGCAGAGCCTTCCGCGCATCCGTGTGCCATGTGTTTAATGTATGATCACCAGTGCAGAGCTGTGCGGAGACTGTCCACGTCCATTCATCTGAAGTGCTGAGTGTGTGGGGTCTTCCCATCTAAAGGTACGTGCAAAAGAGGGGCTGGGGTGCCACTAATTCTAAAATTAGCATTACCTGTGTGCCACCCCTACATTCTGCCACCTAAACCCAGCAATTCCTCCTCCTCCTCCAGCCCTCCACCCTCCAGTAATCCTCCGATCTTCCCACTATTCTGCCTTCCTATCCACCTGCTTTCCAATCCCCCCACTCTCCAGTAATTCTATCCCCCACCCTTCATCCCTTTATTCCCTGGAGCCCTCCACCTTTTAATCCTTGTGCCCTCCTACAGCATACCCTCCAATAATTCTACCCTCCTGGCTAGGGATGAGCTTCGAGTTCGAGTCGTACTCATGTTCGACTCGAACATTGCTTGTTCACCGAACAGCGAACAATTTGGGGTTTTCGCGTGAAAATTCAAAAAGCAGTGGAACACCCTGGAAAAGTCTATGGGAGAAATCTAAAGTGCTAATTTTAAAGGCTAATATGCAAGTTATTGTCCTAAAAAGTGTTTGGGCACCCGGGTCCTGTCCCAGAGGACATGTATCAATGCAGAAAAAGATTTAAAAAAACTCGGGAGCAGTGATTTTAATAATGCTTCAAGTGAAACAATAAAAGTGAAATATTCCTTTAAATTTCGTACCTAGGGGGTGTGTATAGTATGCCTGTAAAGCAGCGCTTGTTTGCCGTACATAGAACTGTCCCTGCACAAAGTGTCATTTCTGCTCTCAAAAAAACTGCATTAATACATGTCCCCTGGGGCAGGACCCGGGTCCCCAAACACTTTTTAGGACAATAACCTGCATATTAGCCTTTAAAATGAGTACTTTAGATTTCAAACGTTCGAGTCCCATAGACTTTAACAGGGTTCTAAAGTTCACACAAACTTTTGGTCTGTTCACAGGTTCTGGTGCGAACCGAACGGGGGGGGGGGGGGTGTTCGGCTCATCCCTACTCATGGCTGGCTACCCTCATACTCTCCATTCCCCTCCAATGCGTCTTCTCTTCAATCCCTCCACCTACCAATCATTCTACTCTTCAATCCCTCCGTCTACCAATTTTTCTACTCTTCAATCCCTCCACCTACCAACCTTTTTACTCTTCAATCCCTCCGCCTACCAACCTTTCTACTCTTCAATCTTTTCACCTACTAACCTTTCTACTCTTCAATCCCTCCGCCTACCAATTTTTCTACTCTTCAATCCCTCCGCCTACCAACCTTTCTACTCTTCAATCTTTTCACCTACTAACCTTTCTACTCTTCAATCCCTCCGCCTACCAATTTTTCTACTCTTCAATCCCTCCACCTACAAACCTTTCTACTCTTCAATCCCTCCGCCTACCAACCTTTCTACTCTTCAATCTTTCCACCTACTAACCTTTCTACTCTTCAATCCCTCTGCCTACCAATTTTTCTACTCTTCAATCCCTCCGCCTACCAATTTTTCTACTCTTCAATCCCTCCTCCTACCAATTTTTCTACTCTTCAATCCCTCCACCTACCAACCTTTCTACTCTTCAATCTCTCCGCCTACCAATTTTTCTACTCTTCAATCCCTCCACCTACTAACCTTTCTACTCTTCAATCCCTCCGCCTACCAATTTTTCTACTCTTCAATCCCTCCGCCTACCAATTTTTCTACTCTTCAATCCCTCCACCTACCAACCTTTCTACTCTTCAATCTCTCCGCCTACCAATTTTTCTACTCTTCAATCCCTCCACCTACAAACCTTTCTACTCTTCAATCCCTCCGCCTACCAACCTTTCTACTCTTCAATTTTTCCACCTACTAACCTTTCTACTCTTCAATCCCTCCGCCTACCAATTTTTCTACTCTTCAATCCCTCCGCCTACCAATTTTTCTACTCTTCAATCCCTCTGCCTACCAATTTTTCTACTCTTCAATCCCTCCTCCTACCAATTTTTCTACTCTTCAATCCCTCCACCTACCAACCTTTCTACTCTTCAATCTCTCCGCCTACCAATTTTTCTACTCTTCAATCCCTCCACCTACCAACCTTTCTACTCTTCAATCCCTCTGCCTACCAACCTTTCTACTCTTCAATCCTTCCGCCTACCGATCCTTCTACTCTTCAATCCCTCCACCTACTAATCCTTCTACTCTTCAATCCCTCCACCTACCAATCCTTCTACTCTTCAATCCCTCCGCCTACCAACCTTTCTACTCTTCAATCCCTTCCGCCTACCAATTCTTCTACTCTTAAATCCCTCCACCTACCAATCCTTCTACTCTTCAATCCCTCCACCTACCAATCCTTCTACTCTTCAATCCCTCCACCTACCAACCTTCCTACTCTTCAATCCCTCCGCCTACCAATCCTTCTTCTCTTCAATCCCTCCGTCTACCAATTTTTCTACTCTTCAATCCCTCCACCTACCAACCTTTTTACTCTTCAATCCCTCCGCCTACCAACCTTTCTACTCTTCAATCTTTCCACCTACTAACCTTTCTACTCTTCAATCCCTCCGCCTACCAATTTTTCTACTCTTCAATCCCTCCGCCTACCAATTTTTCTACTCTTCAATCCCTCCACTTACCAACCTTTCTACTCTTCAATCTCTCCGCCTACCAATTTTTCTACTCTTCAATCCCTCCACCTACAAACCTTTCTACTCTTCAATCCCTCCGCCTACCAACCTTTCTACTCTTCAATCTTTCCACCTACTAACCTTTCTACTCTTCAATCCCTCCGCCTACCAATTTTTCTACTCTTCAATCCCTCCGCCTACCAATTTTTCTACTCTTCAATCCCTCCTCCTACCAATTTTTCTACTCTTCAATCCCTCCACCTACCAACCTTTCTACTCTTCAATCTCTCCGCCTACCAATTTTTCTACTCTTCAATCCCTCCACCTACTAACCTTTCTACTCTTCAATCCCTCCGCCTACCAATTTTTCTACTCTTCAATCCCTCCGCCTACCAATTTTTCTACTCTTCAATCCCTCCACCTACCAACCTTTCTACTCTTCAATCTCTCCGCCTACCAATTTTTCTACTCTTCAATCCCTCCACCTACAAACCTTTCTACTCTTCAATCCCTCCGCCTACCAACCTTTCTACTCTTCAATCTTTCCACCTACTAACCTTTCTACTCTTCAATCCCTCCGCCTACCAATTTTTCTACTCTTCAATCCCTCCGCCTACCAATTTTTCTACTCTTCAATCCCTCTGCCTACCAATTTTTCTACTCTTCAATCCCTCCTCCTACCAATTTTTCTACTCTTCAATCCCTCCACCTACCAACCTTTCTACTCTTCAATCTCTCCGCCTACCAATTTTTCTACTCTTCAATCCCTCCACCTACCAACCCTTCTACTCGTCAATCCCTCTGCCTACCAACCTTTCTACTCTTCAATCCTTCCGCCTACCGATCCTTCTACTCTTCAATCCCTCCACCTACTAATCCTTCTACTCTTCAATCCCTCCACCTACCAAACCTTCTACTCTTCAATCCCTCCGCCTACCAACCTTTCTACTCTTCAATCCCTCCACCTACCAAATCTTCTACTCTTCAATCCCTTCCGCCTACCAATTCTTCTACTCTTAAATCCCTCCACCTACCAATCCTTCTACTCTTCAATCCCTCCACTTACCAATCCTTCTACTCTTCAATCCCTCCACCTACCAACCTTCCTACTCTTCAATCCCTCCGCCTACCAATCCTTCTTCTCTTCAATCCCTCCGCCTACCAATCTTTCTACTCTTCAATCCCTCCGCCTACCAATCCATCTACTCTTCAATCCCTCCACCTACCAACCTTTTTAATCTTCAATCCCTCCGCCTACCAATTCTTCTACTCTTCAATCCTTCCGCCTACCGATCCTTCTACTCTTCAATCCCTCCACCTACCAATCCTTCTACTCTTCAATCCCTCCGCCTACCAACCTTTCTACTCTTCGATCCCTCCGCCTACCAAACCTTCTACTCTTCAATCCCTCCGCCTACCAATTCTTCTACTCTTCAATCCCTTCCGCCTACCAATCCTTCTACTCTTCAATCCCTCCACCTACCAATCCTTCTACTCTTCAATCCCTCCGCCTACCAACCTTTCTACTCTTCGATCCCTCCGCCTACCAATCCTTCTACTCTTCAATCCCTCCGCCTACCAATTCTTCTACTCTTAAATCCTTCCACCGACCAATCCTTCTACTCTTAAATCCCTCCACCTACCAATCCTTCTACTGTTCAATCCCTCCACCTACCAACCTTTTTAATCTTCAATCCCTCCGCCTACCAATTCTTCTACTCTTCAATCCCTCCACCTACCAATTCTTCTACTCTTAAATCCCTCCACCTACCAATCCTTCAACTCTTCAATCCCTCCACCTACCAACCTTTTTAATCTTCAATCCCTCCGCCTACCAATTCTTCTACTCTTCAATCTTTACACTTACCAGTCCTTCTATTCTTCAATCCCTCCACCTACCGATCCTTCTACTCTTCAATCCTTCCACCTACCAATCCGTCTACTCTTCAATCTCTCCACCTACCAATTCTTCTACTCTTCAATCCCTCCGCCTACCAACCTTTCTACTCTTCAATCCCTCCGCCTACCAATCCTTCTACTCTTCAATCCCTCCACCTACCAATCCTTCTACTCTTCAATCCCTCCGCCTACCAACCTTTCTACTCTTTAATCCCTCCGCCTACCAATTCTTCTACTCTTCAATCCCTACCGCCTACCAATTCTTCTACTCTTAAATCCCTCCACCTACCAATCCTTCTACTCTTCAATCCCTCCACCTACCAACCTTCCTACTCTTTAATCCCTCCGCCTACCAATCCTCCTTCTCTTCAATCCCTCCGCCTACCAATCTTTCTACTCTTCGATCCCTCCGCCTACCAATCCTTCTACTCTTCAATCCCTCCGCCTACCAATCCTTCTACTCTTCAATCCCTCCACCTTCCAACCTTTCTACTCTTCAATCCCTCCGCCTACCAATTCTTCAACTCTTCAATCTTTACACCTACCAGTCCTTCTATTCTTTAATCCCTCCACCTACCAATCCTTCTCCTCTTAAATCCCTCCACCTACCGATCCTTCTACTCTTCAATCCCTCCACCTACCAACCTTCCTACTCTTCAATCCCTCCGCCTACCAATCCTCCTTCTCTTCAATCCCTCCGCCTACCAATCTTTCTACTCTTCAATCCCTCCGCCTACCAATCCTTCTACTCTTCAATCCCTCCGCCTACCAATCCTTCTACTCTTCAATCCCTCCACCTTCCAACCTTTCTACTCTTCAATTCCTCCACCCACCAATCCTTCTACTCTTCAATTCCTTCGCCTACCAATCCTTCTACTCCTCAATCCCTCCACCTACCAATCCTTCCTTCTACTCTTCAATCCCTCCATCTACCAATCCTTTTACTCTTCAATCCCTCCACCTACCAATCCTTCCTTCTTCTCCTCAATCCCTCCACCTACCAATTCTTCTACTCCTCAATCCCTCCACCTACCAATCCTTCTACTCTTTAATCTCTCCATCTACCAATCCTTCTACTATTCAATCCCTCCACCTACCAATCCTTCTACTCTTCAATCCCTCCACCTACTACCGTAATCCTTCTACTCTTCAATTCCTTCACCTACCAATCCTTCTACTCTTCAATCCCTCCACATACCATACTTTCTACTCTTCAATTTCTCCACCTACCAATCCTTCTACTCTCCAAAGCTCTACCTTTTAATCCTAACATATAAAGTGTAGCACTATACAAATAAAATTGAACTCAATAATGCAAAAACATCCCTCTGATCACTTACCCCTTTAATATCAGTTCAACCCCCTTCCATTTTTACTTCCCTACCCTCCAAATTCTTCTGATCTCTAATGCTCTCCACTTTTTAACCTATGTACTGCCCCTTTCCCCACCCTCGCCCCCTACAATAATTCTACCCTCCTATTCCCCCACACGCCAACCCTTTTACAGTCCAATCCTCTTCATCTATCAAAATTTGTACCCTCCTATGCTCGCACTCTTCAGTATTTCTACCCTCCTATTTCCTCACCCTTTTACTCTGTAATCCCCTATCCTCCAATCGTTCTGATCTGTAATGCTCTCCACTTTTAAATCCTTTTACTGCCCCACCCCAGCCCTCTAATCTCCAGTCCCACCACCCTCCCACACTTTCTACCTTAGAATCCCCCACCCTCCAATCATTCTAATCTGCACCCCCTCACCATTCAACACTCCTACTCTCTAGTCCTCTCTGCTTTTCAATGAGTGTACCCTCCCCACCCTACAATTATTCTACCATTAATTCGCTCACCCTCCAACCCTTCTATATTCAAATCCTCTTCATTTTTAAATATTTGTACCTCTACCCTTTAATACTCATAACCTCCTTTCAACAACCCTCTAGTCTTTTTTACTCTCCAGTATCCCCCACCATCCAATTCATCTACTCTCTATCCCCCACTTCTCAATCTTTGCACCCTCCTTATTCCCCACCCAGCAATAATTTGGCCCACCCAGCCTCCAATTCTTCTGTTCTCCAATCCCACTACCCTCAAATTATTCTACTCTCGATACCCCCCACCCACCAATAATTCTACTCTCCAGAGTTCTATATCCTTGTTTCTTCCTATCACTTACCCTTCAATAATTCTACTTTATAGTCCTCCCTCCAGTTCTTCTATTCTCTAATCCCCTACACTCCAATCCTCTGCTCTCAATGCCCCCTTTTCATCCCTGCTCTTGACCCACCCCACCCAACCCCCAACCTCACACCCCAACCTGTCCCTCAACTCCCCCCCAAATAACCTTTAATCCAACCTTAATCAATTATGCCCCCCACCCATCCTACAATAACTCTAACATTAATTCCCTCACCCTCCAACCCTTCTATTATTCAATTTTCTTCATCTTTCAATATTTGTCCCTTCGTATGCCTGCACTCTCCAGTAATCCTACCCTTTTATATTCTCACCCTCGAGCCCTTTTAATACCAATCCACACACCCATTATCATTCTACTCTCTAAGCTCCTTTACCCCTTAATCATCATACCCTCCTTTCACTCACCCTCCACGCTTTCTATTCTCCACCTTCCACCATCCAATCCAGCTACAATTTATCTACTTCCCTACCCCCCCCCCCCCCCCCCACACACACACATCTCAATCTTTGTACCCTCCTTATTCCTGACCCACCAATAATTTTGCCCACCAGTCTCCAATTATTATGTTCTCCAATCAATCCATCTACCCTCAAATCCTTCTACTCTCCAATCCCCCCAGCCTCCAATTCTTCTGCTCTCCAATCTCCTCACCCCCCCCCCCCCAAATCTTTCTACTCTCCTCTCTATTTGTTGTCACCAAGACAGAAAGTAACAGACAATCCAAAATATTACTGTTATCATAAAAGAGGAGGTGAGGGAAGATCATCCAATGAGGACGCCTGTTTCAGTAATGACTGCCTAAGATGGTATTTCCTTACTATGCAAAGATTTCCGCTCACTTTCTGTTGTGTCTATCGGAAGGAGGGGAAGGGAAACCTTTCCCATGTCCCATGAAAAGCCTAACAAACCTGTCGGGGGTTCTTCTCTTTCCAAAAATACACTTAAATAATAAAATGCTTAGACTTTGGTCAGATCAGATCTGTTGTTTCAAGTCAGTCATGGACTGAACTGGACTTCTGTGAGCAAGTTTACTCAACACCATTCTCAAGGTGTATGCTGTGGACCCAAAGGGTTATGGGTAGACAATAATGAAGTTGGATGGTAAAAGGTTTGATGCCATTGTCCACTCCACAGTGACCGGGGCATAGATCATGGTTTTCTGGGGGTGATGTCATCATACTAGATTAAAAATGTATAAAGCAACAGTTAAAATGTGAATGTCCCTTATCCCACAATATTAGTAGAAATTATACCTCCAACTTCTATACAACCCTTCCAGATTACAAAGTCACTTACAGGCTAAAAAGCAAAGGTCTTACAGTAGAAATTACTCTCCAACACTCTAATAAAAACTGTCTGAGATGTGCGTTGTATATGAAATGCAACCAGCTTTTGGGAGTCTGAGGTAAAGGGCATTTGCATAGTCGAGTCTGGAGTTGATTATCGTTCCCACCACGACTGCTGTGTCTTCTTTTGGGATAAAGAGAATGAGTCTACATAGTAGACGCAGCAGATGGTAGGATCCGGTGACTACTGAACTTATTTGTGCATCCATTGTCATGTCGGGGTCAAAAATTACTCCAAGACTTTTGACTTTAGTGCTAGGGGTGATGGTTTGCCCCAAAATGGGCGGGGGCTTCCATGTTGTCGGATGCTGGGATCAAAAGATGGGTTCTAGGATTAGGTGGTATCAAAGGACAGGTTCTGAGATCTGGTGGGATCAAAAGAGGTTTCTGGTGAGATCAAATAAGGGTTAAAGGATATGGGGGGGGTAGGAAGAGGTGTTCTTAATAGTTTAAAAGGGATTCTGTTATTTGTTGGGATTGAAGAAAGAGTTTTCTTATCAGATGATATTGATTGATGGGTTTGAGGCTCTGGTGGGTTTAGTGGAAGGGTTTGGGGATCTAGTGAAATTAGGGTAGGATTTCTGGGGTCTGATGGGACCATAGTAGAGGTTTTAGGATCCAGTATCTTCGGGTGAGGAGTTCTGAGCACTAATGGGGTTAAAAAAGGGTTAATTGGATCACTTAAGAACAGGAGGTTTAATGGATCAGAGAAGGGGTGCAAGTCGGACTGAGCTTGGACTGTACTGTGCTTTCCTAGAACGTTGAATTGGTATGGATTTTATATGTAAGAAATTGATGGAGTATGTCAGATATGCTTTCATAATGTAAAGGAAAGATCACATTACACACTCACACCAGACATATAGGCTCCTTAATGGAAGGCCCTCTGTGCTAATAATAACTGAATGAAACAGGATTAACCCACTCCCAGAATTCCTCTATCACCAACCTGCAGACAATGGCTGGGCAGGATGCATTGTTAGACCTACCAGGACCAGAAAGCATACACAGTCACACAGTGTGTTGTTTCACATTTTATTCCTCATACCTGTCGGTGAATTGGGGAGCACCAGGTATCACGTTTAGAGTTTTCCCAGTCTTTAATAGAGTAACATGTTTTTGACGAGTCTGTCATTGCCTAGATTAATATAACAATGTTCATTGTGCAGAAATCATAAAGTAGGCGTTACCCCGCATTTTACGCATCTGGCTCCTCTATCGTAATGCAATGTTTCATAACTCAGCAACTAACCTTTGAATTATATGATTGCCCCAAACCTAAATGTGATTGTGCATTGTACACACGACTGGTTTTCACGACGAGAAAACTGCTATTTTTTATATTGGTCGTGAAAACCAGTTGTGTGTTTGTATGCTCCGTAGCAGTTTTCTCAACAAAGAAACTTCCTGCAAAAAAATTGAAACCAGCTATCATTATTCTCATCGTGTGTATGCTTCTCTGAGGGGAAAAAAACCTGTGCATGCTCAGAATCAAGTATGCAGCCCAAAAGCAGCCCAAAGGGTGGTGCCATTTTAAAGGTACTTTCCCTTTATAGTCCCATCGTACGTGTTGTACGTCACCCTGCTTTGGTCAGACGTTTTTTGCATGAGCGTGTGTATGCAAGTCAGGCTGGAGAGGAATCACGTTGGGAAAAACGTTGTTTTTTTTCTGCCGAGAAAAATGGTCGTGTGTACGAGGCATAAGAGAATGAACTGCTGCATCAGACCATTCCCCTTGATGATGTGGCAGCTGTCTTAGCTACTGGTTTCCAGGTCCAGCAAACGGGACCCTATGATACTTCACTCCTCTCTCTTTCCTCCTATCCACATCCTACTAGAAAGACTAACCCTACTTTGTAAAAGAACAAATATATTTAGGCATTCCAAAACAAGTGAGGAATTGTATGGGTTAGGTCAGGGGGATAGCAAAGCATACAGCATAAGAAATGTGTCCAGGGTTTTATTGGGAAAGTGGGATAAAGGGGATAGGAGGTGAGTTAACCACTTGCATACTGGGCACTTACACCCCCCTCCTGCCCAGGTAAAATTTCAGCTTGCGGCACTGCGTCGCTTTAACTGACAATTGCGCGGGTCGTGCGACGTGGCTCCAAACACAAAATTTACGTCCTTTTTTCCCCACAAGTAGAGCTTTCTTTTGGTGGTATTTGATCGCCTGTGCGATTTTTATTTTTTGCGCTATAAACAAAAAAGAGCGACAATTTTGAAGAAAAATACAATATTTTTTACTTGTTGCTATAATAAATATCCCAATTAAAAAAAAAAAAATTTTTTTTTCTCAGTTTAGGGCGATGCGTATTCTTCTACATATTTTTGTTAAAAAAAAAATCGCAATAAGCGACTGGTTTGCGCAAAAGTTATAGCGCTTACAAAATAGGGAGAGAATTATAATTTTTTATTATTTTTTTTTTTACTAGAAATGGCGGCGATCTGCGATTTTTATTGGTACTGCGACGTTATGGCGGACACATCGGACACTTTTGACACATTTTTGGCACCATTCACATTTATACTGCGATCAGTGCTATAAATATGCACTAATTACAGTATAAATGTGACTGGCATTGAAGGGGTTAACACTAGGGGGTGAGGAAGGGGTTAAATGTGTATGCTAGGTGTGTTCTAACTGTGGGGGGAGGGGGGGTGACTGGGGGGGGTGACCGATCTGTGTCCCTATGTAAGAAGGAACACAGATCGGGCTCCTCCTCTCCAGAGACAGGACGCTGTCTCTGTGTAACACGGCAATGAGAGATGATCTATGAGAGATCATCTCTCATTGGCCCACAGATCGCATCGCAAACAGCCACTCTGATTGGCCGTTCGCCGCGATCTGTGATTGGCCGTGTCCAAGGGACACGGACAACACAGGGCTTCCCCGCAGCGCGCTCTACAGCGCGCGCTGGGAACGCCAGAATGACATGCCGTCAAATGATTCAGGCCCGCGCTGTTGCCGTCATCCGACGGTAGCGCGGGTCTGAAGTGGTTAAATGACAGCTCCCAGCTGTGTTGTTTTGTTTGTAAACAGGGTGTCCAGCGATACCCTTCCGCTAAACCAGACCCTTGACCAGAGGTGTATTTAGGTTTTGTGCTGCCCTAGGCCTGACTAAACTCGTGCACCCCCTAATTTAAATATGACCCACCCCTTTTCTGTCACGGCCACACCCTGTGTTGTTTAAGACCCGCCCTGAAATTTTCGAGTGAGGACACTAGTTCTGAGGGCCTGGGGGGGGGGGGGGCAATGGATTCCCTTAATTTACTTAGATTTCCTCTTACTTCCTGGTTGCCCATAGAGCAGGAAGTGAAGGGAAATCTTTGCAATGGGACAGGGATGGTAAAAGTGTTGCCTATAGTTCTACTTTAAGTAGATGGTGCAGCAGAAACATATAGCACAGTGAGGAAGGTTTGTGGTCCAGGATGACAAAACAGTCAAAATTGGAAGCGCCCCCCCCCCCCACACAGTTGCGGAATGCTGGCCGCCCGCATACTAGAAGCAGCGTGGCTGCTTTATGGGGGCACTAGACTAATTTTCCTAACAGTGTAGCGCAAGTCGGCGGGGACTATTTTCATGCTGCCCCCCTGCAAAGTGCTGCCCTAGGCCTGGGCCTTGTTGGCCTAGGCCAGGATACATCTCTGCCCTTGACCTAGATGAAGATCTGAAATAGATGTTAATGATGGATCAATAATGCAAAGGTCATTGTGTTCCTCCACCCTAATACACATCAGACCCTTCAAACCTGGTGTACAGTAGGTGACCGCGATGGGAAAAAGCCGACATAGAAGCGACGGGGATCCGACATGGATTCCCGCCATTTCTAGACGCTGTGTTTGGTATGAATCATGAGGGGAACTCCACACCAAAAAGACCCCCCCCCCCCTATGCCGAAAAAACGGCGTGGGGTTCCCCCACAATCCATACCAGATCCGTATCCGAGCTGGCCGCCCGGAGCATGCTGGGACTGTGACGTCATAAGAGGCCTATATAAATCGTTGTGCACCGTACATCCGGCATTACAGCGTGAGGGAGCGTCGAGTCAACATCAGAAGAAAAGAAGAAGGAGACAAAGAAGACCGGGCTGGTCACCGCTAGTAAAAGAGCCCATGATGCTATTAAAACGGCCCTGGATAGGAGGGGAGTCCGGGGACATTATCAGGGGTAAGGGATAATATAAAGGGGATACGAGGAGAGTCTGGGGACATTATAAGGGATAAGGGATGATATAAAGGGGATAGGACGAGAGTCCAGGGACATTATCAGAGAAAAGGGATGATATAAAGGGGATAGGAGGGGAGTCCAGGGACATTATCAGGGGTAAGGGATAATATAAAGGGGATAGGAGGGGAGTCCAGGGACATTATCAGGGGTAAGGGATGATATAGAGGGGACAGGAGGGAAGTCTGGGGACATTATCAGGGGTAAGGGGTGATATAAAGGGGATAGGAGGGGAGTCCGGGGACATTATCAGAGATAAGGGATTATATAAAGGGGATAGGAGAGGAGTCTGGGGACATTATCAGGGATAAGGGATGATATAAAGGGGATAGGAGGGGAGTCCAGGGACATTATCAGGGGTAAGAGATAATATAAAGGGGATAGGAGGGGAGTCTGGGGACATTATCAGGGGTAAGGGATGATATAGAGGGGACAGGAGGGGAGTCCAGGGACATTATCAGAGATAAGGGATGATATAAAGGGGATACGAGGAGAGTCTGGGGACATTATCAGGGATAAGGGATGATATAAAGGGCATAGGACGAGAGTCCAGGGACATTATCAGAGAAAAGGGATAACATAAAGGGGATAGGAGAGGAGTCCAGGGACATTATCAGAGATAAGGGATGATATAAAGGGGGTAGGAGGGGAGTCCAGGGACATTATCAGGGGTAAGGGATAATATAAAGGGGATAGGAGGGGAGTCCGGAGACATTATCAGGGGTAAGGGATAATATAGAGGGGGCAGGAGGGGAGTCCGGGGACATTATCAGGGGTAAGGGATAATATAAAGGGGATAGGAGGAGAGCTCGGGTCATTATCAGGGATAAGGGATGATATAAAGGGGAAAGGAGGGGAGTCCGGGGTCATTATCCGGGGTAAGGGATAATATAAAGGGGATAGGAGGGGAGTCCAGGGGACATTATCAGGGATAATATGAAGGGGGTAGGAGGGGAATCTGAGGACATTATCAGGGGTAAGGGATAATATAAAGGGGATAGGAGTAGAGCTCGGGTCATTATCAGGGGTAAGGGATAAAATAAAGGGGATAGGATAGGAGGAGAGTCCAGGGACAGACCCCCGCTGTTGCCTTCTCTCCTCCGTGTCCCCCACTGTTTCTTTCTCTCCTCCGTGTCCCCCGCTGTTTCCTTCTCCCCCCCCCCCCCCCCCCCCCCCGCTGTTTCCTTCTCTCCCCCGTGTCCCCCTGGAACTGTCAGGATGGAGAGCGGTGGTAGGAGCCGGTAAACCCGGCTCCTTACTGTTCCGAATGGAAAGAGTCAGTGATGACTCTGTCCATTCACAGAACTGAAACATCGTAAACTGTGATTACAATGTTTCAGTTTATGAATGAAGAGAAGACGCTGCCTTCTCTCCATTCATTTTCAGCGCAGCTTAGGCTGCTGAGAAAAGGGACGGGGGAATCTGTTTCCCTAGTCCCTTTCTCTGTCTCAAAGGGGAGATGTCAGAGGTCTGTTAAGACCCCTAATATCTCACCAAAGCCCCCCCAACAGGGCTGATTAAAAAAAAAAATTGCAATAAATAATTTAAAAAATAAAATGTAAATAGTAATAAAAAATTAAAAAATACACCGACAAACCACTACCCCCCCTCTAAAAAAAAAAAAAAAAACACCACTGTAAAAAATAATTTAAACAAATAAAAAAAATAAAAAATAAAAAAAACAAAAACAAAAAAAAACGCCACTGTCACATGACATTAAAAGAAAAAAAGTATCGGTATTCGGCAACCATAATATAAAGGGGACAGGAGGGAAGTCCGGGACATTATCAGGGGTAAGGGATAGGAGGAGAGTCCTGGGACATTATCAGGGGTAAGGGATAATATAAAGGGGATGGGAGGGGAGTCGGGGGACATTATCAGGGGTAAGGGATAATATAAAGGAGATAGGAGGGGAGTCGGGGGACATTATCAGGGGTAAGGGATAATATAAAGGGGATGGGAGGGAAGTCGGGGGACATTATCAGGGGTAAGGGATAATATAAACGGGATGGGAGGGGAGTCGGGGGACATTATTAGGGGTAAGGGATAATATAAAGGAGATAGGAGGGGAGTCGGGGGACATTATCAGGGGTAAGGGATAATATAAAGGGGATGGGAGGGGAGTCGGGGACATTATCAGGGGTAAGGGATAATATAAAGGGGATGGGAGGGGAGTCCGGGGACATTATTAGGGGTAAGGGATAATATAAAGGAGATAGGAGGGGAGTCAGGGGACATTATCAGGGGTAAGGGATAATATAAAGGGGATGGGAGGGGAGTCCGGGGATATTGTTAGGGGTAAGGGATAATATAAAGGAGATAGGAGGGGAGTCGGGGGACATTATCAGGGGTAAGGGATAATATAAAGGGGATGGGAGGGGAGTCGGAGGACATTATCAGGGGTAAGGGATGATATAAAGGGGATAGGAGGGGAGTCCGGGGACATTATCAGGGGTAAGGGATAGGAGGGGAGTCCGGGGACATTATTAGGGGTAAGGGATAATATAAAGGAGATAGGAGGGGAGTCAGGGGACATTATCAGGGGTAAGGGATAATATAAAGGAGATAGGAGGGGAGTCAGGGGACATTATCAGGGGTAAGGGATAATATAAAGGGGGTGGGAGGGGAGTCCGGGGACATTGTTAGGGGTAAGGGATAATATAAAGGAGATAGGAGGGGAGTCGGGGACATTATCAGGGGTAAGGGATAGGAGGAGAGTCCTGGGACATTATCAGGGGTAAGGGATAATATAAAGGGGATAGGAGGGGAGTCTGGGGACATTATCAGGGGTAAGGAATGATATGAAGGAGATAGGAGGGGAGTCGGGGGACATTATCAGGGGTAAGGGATAATATAAAGGGGATGGGAGGGGAGTCGGGGGACATTATCAGGGGTAAGGGATAATATAAAGGGGATGGGAGGGGAGTCCGGGGACATTGTTAGGGGTAAGGGATAATATAAAGGGGATAGGAGGGGTGTCCGGGGACATTATCAGGGGTAAGGGATAATATAAAGGGTATAGGAGGGAAATCTGAGGACATTATCAGGGGTAAGGGATAATATAAAGGAGATAGGAGGGGAGTCGGGGGACATTATCAGGGGTAAGGGATAATATAAAGGAGATTGGAGAAGTGAGCGGAGAGTCTCTAGAAGTGTGTGTATTTGGGACTCTCTGCCTCAGGTTGTCATTAGTGCTGTCAGTCTCGGGAAGGGTGTGGAGAGATCTCTGCACTCTGACAGTGTTGGGTGTCACTTGTTCGGGGTCTTTTGTTCAGAATGTAATGTGACTCCTTAGTTACAGGTGAAGGTTGGTGACACAAAAGTGTGACAAGTCTGCAATGTCACCTCTCTCTCCGGCACGGTGACATCTGACTGTGAGTATCATTTCATTTCCTCTGACCACCCACTGATAGCTGTATGAGGGGGACGGGTACTCCCAGCACTATGCCTACATCCTCCGATATACACCTAGTACAGTATAGAGTCTGGCTACACCATATCACATCACATAGATTGTATTTATCATGACTGAGTCACCTATAAGAATGGTATAGTAATATCTGACAGCCAGCTAATCTCTCACCTCTCTAATGCCGGTCATATGTTATGTATCTTGTGTCTAATATTAAAAATGGATATGCAGCTAACATATTCTGTAGTGCTGAACACCAAGACAGTCACATCAGTCTCCACACTAGAGGAGCTTACACTCTAATGTCCCCCCACAGTCACACACTATTATTAATACACATTTATATAGCTCTGACATATTACACAGGGTTGTCCATAGAACACTGAGGCATTGGGCCAGATCCACAAAGATCTCCCGCTGGTGTAGCCTATCTTAGTTACACTACGCCGCTGTAACTTACAGCGGCATATCCTTATCCACAAACAATTACGGCGGCGTAACGTTTACGACACTGGCTCGACGTCCATACTTAACATTACGTACGCCTCTATACAGCAGAGGTAACTTTACGCTGGACCTAAGCTTACGCAAACGACATAAAAACACTGCGCCGGGCGTACGTACGTTCGTGGATCGGCGTATCTACCTCATTTGCATATTCGACGCGGAAGTGCCCCCTAGCGTCCAGCATAAATAGGCCACTTTAGGACGACGGCGTATCTACGCAAAAAAACGGCGTATCTTGTTTTGTGGATACAAAACAATGATACGCCGGCGCAGATTTGAAATTACGGCGGCGGATCTGGAGATCCACCGCCGTAATTGTTTGTGGATCTGGCCCCTTGTGTCCAGTTTCTGCACCAGAGGTTCTTACATGCTAATATCTCACTATTATAATATCACACACTATTATTATTATTATTATATATTTATATAGCTCTGACATATACCATAGTGCTGTACAGAGAACACTGCTCCAATCTCATCAGTCTCTCCACCAGAGGAGCTTACACTCTAATGTCCCCCCACAGTCACACACTATTATTTTTATAGTACATTTATACAGTATAGCTCTGGCATATACCGCAGTGCTGTTCACAGACCACTGAGCCAGTCACCTCAGTCTCTGTACCAGAGGAGCTTACACTCTAATGTCCCATCCACAATCACACACACTATTATTATTATACATTTATAAAGCTCTGACATATACCACAGCGCAGAGAATATAGAGAGAATATTGAACCATGTACATTTTGACTATTCCAAGTTTGCATTTCATTGAGATTTTGGTCCCTGTCGTTTGTTGTTTTGTTTTTTTTCCATCTGTAAGATTTATCTCTGTTGGTTTTCCATGATGTTAGAAATAAAAACATTCAGAAGAATTGTTCAGTTCTGGTCCCTGTGGAAGGTCCGGTTCCTCTTTGTATCTTTCATTAAATTCTTTAAAGGGGTGTTCGGCTTCACGGCCGGGCACCCACTGCGCATGCGCGAGCGGCACTGCGCATGTGCGAACGGCGATCGCCTGGGACCTGTGACGTGTTCTAGGCGATCGCCTACAGGGAGGGGCTGAAGATAGGCGATTAAGCTAATCGCCTAACCAGCCCCTCGGCGGAAAGAGGAAGTGGGACAGGAAGTCCCACTCCTCCTGAAGCCCCCCCCCAAAAAAAAAATGACATGCCAAATGTGGCATGTAAGGGGGTGAGGAGTGGGTTAAGCGGAAGTTCAATTTTTGAGTGGAACTCCGCTTTAACATTAGCCCCTGTTTTGCTTTCCTCAGCAAAGACTATTGTGATGGAGATACGCAATCACTCTTGTCCATTCTAGATCTCAGCCATGACCAGACCTCCCAACCTTTTGAGATGGGAATGAGGAAAACCGATCAGCAGAAGTATGCAGACATAGGACACATAGGGTGACCACGTGTCCCGGATTCCCTGGAACAGTCCCGCATTTTGCAGGTCAGTCCCGGGCACCTTCATTCCAGGACAATACAGTGTCCCGGAATGAAACTGACACAGCCACCCCCCCCCGGGCCAATCTGATGCCCCCAAAAAAGGCCGCCACATCACCGCTTTACTCACTGACAGTACTTGTCCTGGCTGGGAATGCCTGGAGGAGCACAATCCCCGCCCCCTGCTTGTGATTGGAGAAATCATAAATCCCGCCTCTTGTCTCCAATCACTGTGCTGTGATTCATAAAGCAGCACAAGCTGATTTTTGGGAAGGGGGTGTCCCTGAATGATAGTTTGGAAATGTGGTCACCCTAAGTACACACCCCACTTCCAGGCCCCCTTAAAGGGGAATTGTACAAAAAAAAAAACAACATTGGTTAACCGGTTGAGACCCGGACCAATATGCAGGTTAACCCCTTCCTTGCCGGCGCATTGTAAAATGACGCCGGAAGGAACCCTCCCTCGATCCGGGTGGACGTCATATGACGTCCTTGGTTCCCGGCGATCTAGGGCGCCACCGCTCGTGACCGGCGGCCGCGATTGCTTTCGGGCACCCGCGATTGCAGGTGACCACGGCAGGAGTGTGGATCTGTGTGTGTGAACACACAGATCCACCTCCTGTCAGCGGTGATGTGTGTTCCCAGTACAGAGGAACACACATCGGTCTCCTCCCCTTGTGAGTCCCCTCCCCCCAACAGTTAGAACATATTATAGGTAACATTTTAACCCCATTCAGCGCCCCCTAGCGTTACCCCCTTCCCTGCCAGTCACATTTACATAGTAATCAGTGCATATTTATAGCACTAATCGCTGTGTAAATGTGAATGGTCCCAAAAACGTGTCAAAAGTGTCCGATGTGTTCGCCGCAATGTCACGGTCACAATAAAAAAATCGCAGATCGCCACCATTACTAGTAAAAAAAAATTATAAAATAAAAATGACATAAATCTATCACCTATAACTTTTGCGCAAACCAATCTATATACGATTATTGTGATTTTTTTTTTTTACCAAAAATATGTAGAAGAATACATATCAGCCTAAACTGAGGAAAAAAATGTTGTTGTTTTTTTTTTATTGTGATATTTATTAAATAAAAAAGTAAAAAATATTGTGTTTTTTTTTTAATTGTAGCTCTTCTTTTGTTTATAGCGCAAAAAAAAAACTAAAACGCAGAGATGATAAAATACCACCAAACGAAAGCTCTATTTGTTCGGGGAAAAACATAAAGATTTAATTTCGGTACAGTGTTGCATGACCGCGCAATTGTCATTCATAGTGCAACAGCGCTGAAAACTAAAAATTGGTCTGAGCAGGAAGGGGGTGAAAATGCCCTGTATTGAAGGGGTTAAGGACCTTGCCCCTTTTTGTAATTCGGCACTGCGTCGCTTTAACTGACAATTGCGCGGTCGTGCAACGTGTCTCCCAAACAAAATTGGCGTCCTTTTTTCCCCACAAATAGAGCTTTCTTTTGGTGGTAGTTTATCACCTCTGCGGTTTTTATTTTTTGCGCTATAAACAAAAATACAACATATTTTTTACCATTTGCTATAATAAATATCCCCAAAAAAATATATAAAAAAAAACGTTTCCTCAGTTTAGGCCGATACGTATTCTTCTACATATTTTTGGTATACAAAAAAAAAAAAAAAAACGCGTTTACAAAATAGGGGATCATTTTATGGCATTTTTATTAATAATTTTTTTTTTTACTACTAATGGCGGCGATCAGCAATTTTTTTTCGTGACTGCAACATTATGGCGGACACTTCGGACGCTTTTGACACATTTTTGGGACCATTGTCATTTTCACAGCGAAAAGTGCTAAAAAAATGCACTAATTACTGTGAAAATGACAATGGTAGTGAAGGGGTTAACCACTGGGGGCGCTGTAGGGGTTAAGTGTGACCTCATGTGTGTTTCTAACTGTAGGGGGGCGGGGCTGGATGTGTGAGGTCATTTTTCGTCATTCCCTATATCAGGGAACAGACCATCAGTGTCACTGCCACAATGAAGAACAGGAAAGGTGTTTGTTTACACTCACCTCTCCCCGTTCTTCAGCTCCTGTGACCGATCGCGGGACACCGGTGGCGATCGGGTCCCGCCGCCGCGGTCACGGAGCTTCGGACCGGGTCACGAGCTGTCTGGGCTCTTAAAGTGGACGTATATATACGTCCATGTGCCCAGCCGTGCCATTCTGTCGACGTATATAGTCGTTCGCCGGTCCTTAAGTGGTTAAAGTGCTTTTTTTACCACTACTATTCCGTTATATTGGCTTTTGGAAATTACAAATGCAGCAATTTAGAAATCAGATGAAAGGTTTAGCACCGGGAAACACTTTTTGATAGATAAAAAGTGCATTTTACTGTATATACAATATATAGATCAGACCAAAATGAGGGACAAATGAGGAGGAATGAGGGACAGAGGGACATTGCTCCAAATCAGGGACAGTCCCTCGAAAGCAGGGACAGTTGGGAGCTATGGCCACGGCATTCCCAATATCCAGAACTGAGTTTCCCTTCTATAATGAACCTGAGGATGCGTACACACAACCGGTTTCCTCGGCAGAATCCAGCAAGAAACTCGCGGGAGAGCTTTTTTGCCGAGGAAACCGGGCGTGTGTACGTTTTTCATCGAGGAAACTGTCAAGGAACTCGACGAGCAAAAAAGAGAGCATGTTCTCTTTTTTCTCGACGGGAGTCTAATTTGGCTCGTTGAGTTCCTCGTTGGGCTGCTTTTCGACAAGAAACTCGAGCGTGTGTATGCTAAGAAACCCGCGCACCTTCGGTAAAAGTAGCGTTTGTAATGGAAATAGCACATTTGTCACTCTGTAACAGACTGAAAAGTGTTCCTAACACGCAGTTACATGAGATTAGCAAAAGCAGCGCCAAGGTTTGTGCCAGTGGAATCGAACTTCCCCTGCTGTCGTATGTGTTGAAGTCACCGCGTTTGAAAACGAGGAGATTTGGTCTTTATCTGCTTGCCGACCAGCCGACGTAATTTTACTGTGGCAGGTCGGCTCTCCTGGGCGAGAGCCCGTAGCTCTACGTTGGCTCTAAAGCGGCCATTAGGGGGAGCGTGCACGCTGCCCGCGGCCGGCGCGCGCCCCCCGCTCGCCCCCGAGTCCCGTATGCGTGCCCGGCGGGCACGATCGCCGCCGAGCACACACGATCGCTCGGTACAGAGCGAGGACCGGGAGCTATGTGTGTAAACACAAAGCTCTCGGTCCTGTCAGCGGGGAAAACGCTGATCTTCTGTTCATACAATGTATGAACAGAAGATCAGTGATTTCCCCTAGTGAGGCCACCCCCCCATACAGTTAGAACACACCCAGGAACACACTTAACCCCTTCCCTGCCCCCTAGTGTTAACCCCTTCACTGCCAATGGCATTTTTATAGTAATACAATGCATTTTTATAGCATTGATCGCTAAAAAAATGCCAATGGTCCCAAAAATTTGTCAAAAGTGTCCGAAGTGTCCGCCATAATGTCGCAGTACTGAAGAAAAACGCTGATCGCCGCCATTACTAGTAAAAAAAAAATATTAATAAAAATGCCAGAAAACTACCCCTTATTTTGTAAACGCTATAACTTTTGCGCAAACCAATCAATAAACGTTTATTGCGATTTTTTTAATGAAAAATAGGTAGAAGAATACGTATCGGCCTAAACTGAGGAAAAAAAAAAGTTTTTTTATATATTTTCTGGGGATATTTATTATAGCAAAAAGTAAAAAAATATTGAATTTTTTTCAAAATTGTCGCTCTATTTTTGTGTATAGAGCAAAAAGTAAAAACCGCAGAGGTGATCAAATACCATCAAAAGAAAGCTCAATTTGTGGGGAAAAAGGGACAGCAATTTTGTTTGGGAGCCACGTCGCACGACCGCGCAATTGTCAGTTAACGCGACGCAGTGCCGAATCACAAAAAGTGCAATATGGTCGGGGGGTTAAGTGGTTAACGTGTGGACGCAAAGCAAGCTTGTCGAGTTCCTCAACAAGCCTAACAAGGAACTCGACGAGGTGTTCAGAATGGGCTAAGGGCTGTAATAGAGTACAATAGGGATCAATGATTGCAGAGGGATATGGTAGTGGGGTGGTTGTCACATCCTCTATGTTTCCTTCCTTGTTGGGCACCAAGAAAGGGTCACATAAGAGGCCTTCCCCAGGCTGGGTTTTTCTGGGCTATGCTAGGCATTTTAGATCTTCTACTTCTACTTCTACTTCTTTACACATGGGGGTAACTTTACTTGAACAGACAATTAACAAGTTCCCACCCATCCTATAGACAAATGACCGGGCGGGAGATTTATCGTTCATATGATGTCCTTCCTGCCACACCCAGAAATGACCGATGACAGATCACTGTATCGGGCTGCTGCCAGTACCATGTGATCACTGTGACCAATCACAGCAGATCACATGAATATCGTACACAATGGATGGCTTCCATTAATACCATTCATTGTGTACAATTGTGTTGCTAGTTGTGATTGGTCACAGTCATCACATGGTACAGACAGGGCCAATCACAGCACATAATATAACTGAGTACTAAGTTTTGTAGGTAAAGTTGATCCGGGGTAAATCCGATTGCCTCTCGGGGTATCAGGAAGGAATTTTTTCCCCTCCGGTAGCAAATTGGATCATCGCTCTGCTGGGGTTTTTTGCCTTCCTCTGGATCAACTGTGGGTATGGAGTTGGGTGTATGGGATGTACTGTGTTTTATTTTGTTTGTTTATTTTTTTTTATGGTTGAACTGGATGGACTTGTGTCTTTTTTTCAACCTGACTAACTATGTAACTATGTAACATCTGTACCATGTTATTAGATGTGGCTAATCACAACAAAACAGACTGAATGAATCTATTTCTTTAATTCAATCTTATTTTATTAGAGAAAAAAAGAGAAGCAGAAAGACAAGTATCGTCTCAAACATTACAAACATCACAGTCGAATACATCAACAATAGGTACCGTGCATGACAGAACATAAACATGTCTATGTTACATATAGATGAGAGAAAAAGCACGAGTACAAGGACCACCATAAGGCTGTTAGTGTTAGAAATCCCTGTAGACAAAAAGTGCTGCCACACATACGGTGTAGTATATGGGAGTGCATATTAAGTTGTATGGGGAAGGAAAAATAAAAATGAAAGAATAACGTATGGGGTCAGAAAGTGAATCAGTAACATTCGGCAAGATAAAGACATGTATGTGGACTAATGGATTCCTAGGAATGTAATCAGACAACGAGAAAAAGAAAAGAAGCAGAGGCAGAAAAAAGGGGGGAGAGATAATGGGGTAAGAATTGGGGGGTCAAGTATCAAGTATCACTCCATCATGGCACCAGGGCGACATCATCCAGGCCACCTCCAGCCCAGGAAATAAACTCAGAAGAGTATCGGAACATAGACCATGAAGTCCAGGTGAGAGAGAATTGTTCGCTTTTATCGCACTCTTCCGCCAACAGACGTTCAAGGTCCCTTATGCGGTCCACCTCAACAGCCCAGTCCCCAAGGGATGGCGTAGCCGCCGATCTCCAGTGACGGGGGATCACCACCCTGGCCGCCGCCAGAAAGTGTCGTAACACATCATTTTTAACGGACTTGAACGAGCCAGGGAGTATAGATAAGAGAGCCACCTCAGGGGAGGGGTGGATTGTGGTCGCCATCAGTTTGCAGTATAGCTTGAAAATCCGTTGCCAAAATGCCTGGATAGGAGGACAGTCCCACCAGATGTGGAGCATTGTTCCCCGGGATCGCAGACACCGCCAGCAGGTATCTGACACTGTCGGGTTGAAGTGTTTGATAGTTGTTGGGCATCTGTACCATCTCGTTAGCAGCTTAAACCCCTTCTCCTGGGTCTTAGTGGCCAAGGATAGTTTGTGTGTCAGGGTAAAACACTTCCGCCAGTCAAGGGGGGATATAGGGTGATGCAGGTCCGCCTCCCAGGCCACCGTATACGGCGGGGGATCAGGGGAAAAGATGTCGAGCAGTAGGGAGTAGAGTTGAGATATCACATGTGTTGGAGGTTCTGCCTGTAGAAGCAGCGCCTCAAATCCCGTCGGTTCAGCTAGGATGTCTGGAATGGATGGCAGGGTTCGGATATAGGAAGTGATCTGTTGCCTGTGAAGCCACTGCATGGGGTGTCGGGAGGTCGGGTCGGCAGGGGTATCAGCTCTTAGAGTGGGGTCTGCTCTAAGGACCTGGGCAATTCTCCTATGATCCTCCTTACGCCACGGTCCAAATCTTGTTACCGACAGAGCAGGTAGAAAGGCCGGGGTCCCAAAGAAGGGAGTCAAAGGCCCCAAGTGGTTCGACAGACCCCCTCTGGATCGCAAATGATCCCAGATCCGAATCGTCTGTAGAGTAAGGTCGCTGAGAGGGCCCAAACTCCCCCGATCCGTGGGCAAGGTCCATGGGAGAGCAGGGAGTTCAACTGGGTTCATGTGGCTTTCCAACTGAACCCAGAGCTTGGTTGAAGAGTGGTGGAACCAATCCAATATACGAGTGAGCACCGCTGCCTTATGGTATAAGGAGGCGTCCGGGGCTCCAGCTCCCCCTCTAGCCTTTGGAAGGGATAATGTTCCGTATCGTATTCTGGGACGGGCAGCATTCCAAATAAACTTGGAGAACATCTGGCGTAGTTTCTTGAAGTACAAAGTAGGTATACGAATAGGTATAGTTTGAAACAAATACAGGAACCTAGGAAGAACATCCATTTTCAGGGCATTCACTCTACCTAGCCATGAGAGCCGTTTAGACGCATAGGTGGCTAAATCAGCTTGGGTCCTAAGAAGGAGGGGGGTAAAGTTTAGGGAGAAGAGTTGGGATGTATCCGCTGGAATCTGAATTCCAAGATACCTGACGGAGGTAGAGTCGGTTTTGAAGGGGAAAGTGGTAGATATTCTGCGTAGAACCGAATTGGACAAAGATACGTTAAGGATTTCCGATTTATCGTAATTCACTTTGAAGTTGCTAACTACTCCAAATTTCCGAAACTCCTGCAATACGGAGGGCAATGTTGTATGTGGATGTGTCACGAACAGGAGCAAATCATCTGCAAAAAGGGCGAGTTTGGTGTGGGTGGGTGCGATTATTACACCTTGGATTGAGGGGTTATTACGTAAAGCAATGGCCAGATGTTCCATGGTAAGAATATAGAGGAGGGGGGACAGTGGGCAGCCCTGTCGCGTCCCGTTCGAAATAGAGAAGGCCGGAGATAGCGAACCATTCAATCTAACCCTAGCAGATGGAGAGGTATATAGGGACATTATTCTAGCCATCATATTAGGTCCCAAGCCAATTTGTTGCAGGGATAATCGAAGGAACTGCCAGTCTACTCGGTCGAATGCCTTTTCCGCATCGACTGTTAAGAGGCATAATGGGATATCGTGAGATCGGGCATACTCAGTTAAAAGAAGAGTCTTCAGGGTATTATCTCTAGCCTCCCGGCCACTCACAAAGCCTACCTGATCTAAGTGTATTATCCCCGGCAACAGTGGTCGTAATCTATTCGCCAGTATTTTAGCAAAAACTTTCAGATCGACACCAATTAAAGATATCGGCCTGTAGTTAGAGCAAAGAGTAGGATCCTTGCCCGGCTTTGGGATGAGGGATATGTGGGCCTCAAGTGCTTGTGGAGGGAATAGCGAGCCCCCTGTCAAAGAGTTGAACACCTTGGTGAGAAAGGGTGTGAGAAGGGCAGCGAATAGTTTATAAAACTTGGGCGTGAAGCCATCCGTGCCCGGGCTCTTTCCACTCGGCGTACCCGCTATGGCTTTGGCAACTTCATCTTCTGTGATAGGGGTCTCTAGATCAGCAATGGCGTCAGCATCCAGTGCGGGAAGCGCGGTTTCTGAGACATAGGACAATTGGTCCTCTATCCCGTTACAGTGGGAGCCCGTTGGTTGAGTCGCAGGGATATTATATAGGGCTTGGTAGAAGTCCCTGAATTCCCCAGCCATCTTAGTCGGTGAGGAGATCAATTCTCCCCGCGCCCCCCGGGTGTGGGGCACAAAAGTGGAAGACACTTTGGGGTGTAGAGAGCGAGCCAACGATCGACCACATTTATCCTGAAACTTATATTGATGGAAAGCGAGCTTACCTGCATACGAGCGTGCAGAGGTCTCATAGAGTTCTCTGAGTCGTGATCGCGCCGTAGAAACATCCGACAGCGTTGACACTGTCGGGGATCGTTTGTGTTCAACTTCCAGTTCTCTCAGTGTACGAATCGCTGTCTCAATGGTGGCCGAGCGCTCCTTTTTCAGGCGCGCACCCATTTGGATAAAGGTTCCACGTAGAACTGCCTTGAGCGCCTCCCATTGAAAGGGCATCGCAGTCGTATCCGAAGCGTGGTCAACAAGAAAGTTAGAGATTGTGTCAGATACTGTCCGTGTACAATCCGAATCCGTGAGCAACGAATCATTCAAGCGCCACGTCCACTCCCTAATTGGGGTGGAAGGGAGCGAAAATGTCAGGTGGATAGGGGAGTGGTCAGACCAGACCATCGGGTCTTTGTGGCATTCAGGAGACCAGTCCAGGCAACTATGGTCACTCAATAAGTAGTCTATGCGACTATAAGTGTGATGTACATGAGAGAAGTGGGTGTAGTCACGGGACGTGGGGTGTAATACCCTCCACACGTCTACAAGACGCAGTTCATAGAATGCTTGCTTCAGTGCTCTCAGTTTAGGGAATGAGACACAGGATCGTGAGGTGGAGGAATCCAAAAGCGGCTCCAGAGGGGTGTTAAAATCACCGCCCAATATGAGCTTACCCTCCATGAACCCTGACAGAACCTTCAAAAATGCCAGCGCAGACGGTACTTGATTGGTGTTGGGAAGATAGACATTTGCTACTGTGAATTTGGTACCCCATAGCAGGAATTTCACAAAGATATACCGTCCATGAGGGTCAGAGAGCTGATCCAGCACTTCTACAGGGAGTGTTTTATGAAAGGCAACAGACACTCCCCTGGTCTTCTGGGTTGGGTTAGTGCTATGGAACCACCTATTGAAATATCTGTTGGAACAGGAAGGGGTGGAGGCGAAGCGAAAATGCGTCTCTTGAAGAAGAAGCACATTGACCTGGCGTTTGTGCATGTGATAAAGGATTTGACCTCTCTTGGAGGCAACATTAAGGCCATTGACATTATATGAGCAGAATTGTAGCCTGGGGTGAGAGATCACTGTTTGGGCCATGATGGAGTGATAAGGAAGAGGAGGAGGGGGAGGGAAAGGGAAGGCCGGAGTAGGGCAACAGGGGTCAGAAAACAGTGGGGGAGGGAGAATGAAGAGGGGAGAAATGGGGAGGAGATTGATCAGAAAGAGCACCTTGTGAAGGCAGCTCAAAAAAAAAAATACTGGTGTCCGTGAAAACGAAGCACCTCGTGAAATATCACGTGCTAGGCACGAACCGTGCCAAACCTATTTGGAAAAAGAGAACAAGGTAAGAACAGCTGAGACGTGATCCTGACAACTCAGCAGGCATACAGAACGTAAGTGTAAAACACCCAATAATCATGGCATCCAATGCATAACTTTCAAGTATTTAACGAACATAACATAAGGCTAATATCATAGGTACTTTTAGGCATCTTTAAGCAATATACTAGAACGTGTAAGTGAACAGTAATAATAAAAAAAAATAACTAACTGCGGACAGAAGAAAGGCACAAACAGTTCCATATGGTCCCGCAGGGACCAGACAAACCAGTCGTTACATTTATGGCAGCATTGTCCTTGGTCGTTGTCTCAGCTTGGCTCGGACAACAGAATAAACACACAGCAGTTGCTACTAATAGGGCACATGATACCTGAGCTACAGGGATACAGGAGATTGGCACCGAAGGAAGCCCCGGGGGCCCCAGGACAAGCCAAAAGACCGCGTCCAGGAACCCCCAAGCCAACCCGCGGACCCAAGGCCCCGAGAAGACACAGCAACAACATGAGCAGTTCCCCGGAAAGCACCCAATGGCCCCGCCCGGGCCCAGACCGCCCCCCCCCCCAATAAAGAGAGGGGAAGAAAAAAGAAACATGCACAGGTATTAAGAGACAAATTTATAAAGATCATCGCAGCAGAACCCGAAGGGTAGCCGCGACACCGGTGCAGTCAGGGCAGTGTGGGACCACGGCGAGGGTCAAGGCGGCCCAGAGCCGAGCGGGACCATCACCAATCAACATCAACATCTCCAACTGCCCCCCCAGAGCCCCAGCAAGCACAGCCGTACCCACCGGTCAAGCCAATAGTGGCATTCAAAGGACGTGGTAAGCAGTAGTTCATGGGAGTAGGCCACAAGTAAAAAGGTAAGAAAAAATAAATAAAAAAATACAACAAAACACATTCAGGGCAAACCTGGTCGAAGTCTTGGAGAAGAGTCGCACCCTCCTGGGGAAGAGAAGAAAAAATAAAATAAAATAAAAAAATAAAAAATAAAAAAGGGGGGGGGGAAGAAACCGTCTTACGGAAGAACTCGGATCAGTCTTCAGGTGATGTGGCACCGGAAGGCGTCGGTCTAGACTGCGGGTACCTTCGCCGCTGTAGAGGAGGGCCCGGTAGCCGCTGGCGGTCATCTGGAGGGTCCAACCAGTTCAGGACGGTGATAGGGTCCTGGTCCAGGAAGAGGAAGAAGGCAGGAAGCTGGTCCGGATCTGACAGGACAAATTTGTGGTTATCAGCCCGGGTTACTTTGATACTGAAGGGGTGGCCCCAAGTGTACGATGCACCAACTTGACGGATCACTTCCAGCAGTGGGCGGACCACACGTCGCATGTACAACGTGTTGCGGGAGAGACCTGGGTATAGGTGGATGGAGGAACCATCGAAGTCCAATGGGCCTAAGCGCCAGGCCTTGCGCAAGATCTCTTCCTTCAGGGTATAATAGTGTATCCGGCAGAGAACGTCTCGAGGGCGGTCTCTGCGTTCGCCCCCCATGCCCCCCACTCTATGCACTCTGTCCAACTCGATAGGGGACGTGACTTCCCTGCCCAGGACCTGATTGAGGATAGCGATGATAGTGGGTTTGAGATCAGCACCCGAGGTCGCCTCCGGGACACCCTGCAGCCGGATGTTGTTCCTGCGACTTCGGTTTTCACTGTCCTCTATGCGGAGCTGGTGTTGTCGCAAACGGGAGAGGTGAGCTGTAGATGCGTTTTCAAGCGCTGTTATTCGGGTTGAGTGGTCTTCCTGGGTGGTAGCTATTGCAGAGACTGTGACCTCCGATGCCGAGACCCGTTGTTTGAGGGCTGCCAGTTCGACGTGGAGAGAAGTTTTCAACTTAGAGGCCCAGGAATCAAAATCCGCCCGGAAGGCAGAGAGCAGGGCAGAGGTCAAGGGACCCGGCGCACCCCCGAGGCTGGGAAAGGCATCTCTCCCGGAGCAGTGCTTACGTCTGTGTTAGGGGGCAGTGTGAGGTCGGATAGCGGATCCGGAGAGTCCATCAGGGGATTCAGGTGTGAACCCGATCCGTCTTTAACGGGTAGGGAAGTCACTGCAGGCGGGGGCGGAGGTTTAGTTTTGCCCAGAGTTCGGCCCGTCGGGAGTTTGTCTTTACCCGTACGAGATTCCTGTGATGTTGTGCGCAGCAGGTACCGTTGGATAGTGCCTTGTTGCAGATCAGTATGGTCAGCAGAGGAGGAGCTGGAAGCAGCCATCAGCAGATCGGGTGCGAGGTAACAGAAACACAGCCTGCGGTTGTCGGGAGAGCACAAAGCTCAGCAGTACATGTCGTCAGCCATCCATCTTCAGCCACACGTCTCCACAGGTGACATGGTAGAGCGGCAAGTGCGATCCGCGCTGCAGGTGGAGGTGGCGATTCGCCGTAAGTCTATGCCCGGAGCTGTTTTCTCACTGTCCTGGCACTTCAACACACAGTTCATGTATAAGTGTGGTAGATCAGGCAGAGCAAGCGGCCAGAACAAAAAACAAAGAAGAAAAAAAAAAAAAAGGGGGAGGGGGGGTGCATTGAGGCCAGAGGTGGATATCAGCCAGGCTTCAGGGCAGTAAGATGGATGCTGTACCCTGTGATGGGGCCAAGGCCATGACTCGTCCGTCAGGTGGTCTTAGGGGCAGAGAGTGCCGCTGTGTTGTGGTCGGATGGCGTGCTGAGTGCCCGAGGGGGGGTCCTGAGGGACGAGGAAGGAAGATGGCCGCCTTCCTCCAGGAGTAGGCCGAAGCCACGGTCTTTCCTGGGAGACGACCGCCGGATGGGCGAACTTCACCCCGCCGGGGCCAGGAAAACCTCCCCAGGTAGGAAGGCAGGATGGGCAGCCACCTCAGGGGTCAGGTAGGGGTAGAAGGAGCAGCTCACCTTGTCCCCGAAGGTCTGTGACCGGGTCCGTAGGCCGCGGGATGCTAGGGTGCAGCCGCAGGGGTCCCTAGTGAAGTCGCCCGGCCGGAGATTCGCTCCGATGGCCCCAGCGGAGAGAGGGCAGATCCACAGGGAACTTGGGGGGCTACGCTTCCCCACGGATCGTGGCGCGGATTGCAGGGAAGAACACGAGAGTAGTAGGCCCCAAGATGGCGGACGGCCTCCGAGGCGTAGAGTCAGCTATAGGCCAGTAGCAGGACCAGCTTCTCAAAGTCCTCAGCAGCCGCCCGATCTGAAGCAGGGGGGATCAGGTAGCAAAACTAATAGGCTGTGGCCCCAGCAGAGGAGGGAAAGGTGGTAGATGGAGGCTGATTTCTGTCGGGGATGCGGAGCTCAGCTTTAGCACGTCTTCCCAGCTGCATGTCCGGACACGCCCCCATGAATCTATTTCTTTACGTAAAATTGGTTGCTTTTAACAGGGAAATTCAGTGAAACGCCACTACCAGGAGCAAAGTCATCTAGGAGAGATAGCAAAATATCTGGGGCCGGATCCACAAAGCATTACGATGGCGTATATCTCCAGATACGCCGCCATAATTTCAAATTTGCGCCGGCGTAACTTTGTTTTGTATCCACAAAACAAGATACGCTGGAATTACGCTAAAATACGACTGGCGTAAGTCTATTACGCCGTTGTATCTTAGTTGCATATTTACGCTGGACGCTAGGGGTGCTTCCGTAGATGTTCAGCGTAAAATATGCAAATGAGATAGATACGCCGATCCACGGTATGTACGCCCGGCGCATTCTTTTTACGTCGTTTGCGTAAGCGCATGTCTGGCGTAAAGTTACCCCTGCTCTATAGAGGCGTACGCAATGTTAACTATGGACGTCAGGCCAGCGTCAAATTTTCCGTCGTTTGCGTAAAACGCTTGCGAATAGGGCTTTGCGTAAGTTACGTTCACGTCGAAAGCATTGACTATTTGCGACGTGATTTTGCGCATGCGCAGTGGGATACCTCCACGGATGACGCATGCGCAGTTAAAGTGGAGGTTCACCCACAAATCAACTTACTGACATTAGATCCAGCATACTGCTAACATCTGCAGGATCGATGCTGGATTTTTATTTTTTTTTGGTACTTTTTAGTTTTTTAGTTTTATGAGCCGTTGTTATCCGGCTCCGAGCGGGGATTACTTCCGGGTATAGGCGTTCCTAAGCCAAGAGGAGTTGATTGACGGTCTGCTAAAGCGCGCCACGCCTTCCGAAAATACCCGAAGTGACACTCGGGTGTTTACGGCGCCTGCGCAGTCAGCTCTACACGGCAGGCGCAGGCGCCGTATAGCGCCGTAAACACCCGATTGTCACTTTGGGTATTTTCGGAAGGCGTGACGCACCTTAGCAGCCCATCAATCAACTCCTCTTGGCTTAGGAACGCCTACTCCCCGCAGGATTCCCCACTCAGAGGCTGATAACAAGGGCTCATAAAACGATAAGTACCAAAAAAAAAAACACAGCATACTGCAGATGTTAGCAGTATGCTGGATCTAATGTCAGAAAGTTGATTTGTGGGTGAACCTCCGCTTTACAAAAAACCTAATTTACGTCAGGTCACGAAAAATGTAAATAAAACACTCCCACCTCTTCCCCATTTGAATTAGACGCGCGTACGCCGGCCCATTTATGCTACGCCGCCGTAACCTAGGACGCAAGTGCTTTGTGAATACGGCACTTGCCATTCTAACATACGGCGACGTAGCGTAAATGATATACGCTACGCCCGGCAGAGAGTTACGCCGGGCTTCATGGATCTGGCCCCTAATGTACATAAGGCCTAATAGTGTTACTGTGGATAAAATGTATACATTTTTTTCTATAATTTTTCCTGTTAAAAATTACAGTAAAATTATAAATCTCGTAAAAACTTTACAAAGTTATTTACATGTAAAATAAATGCCCTTTTTTAAAAACCTTGGGCCGGATCCACAAACAATTACGCCGGCGTATCATTGTTTTGTATCCACAAAACAAGATACGCGTTTTTTTTTTTTTTTGCGTAGATACGCCGTCCTACACCGTCGTCCTAAAGTGTCCTATTTATGCTGGTCGAATATGCAAATGAGGTAGATACGTAGATCCACGAACGTACGTACGCCCAGCACAGTGTTTTTACGTCGTTTGCGTAAGCGTCGGTCCGGCGTAAAGTTAGGCTGGGTTCACACTACGATTTTCCCGTCCGTCAGCCGCATACGATTTCAGTTTTGAAAACGTACGGGCCCGTACGGGAAAACGCATACATAGACAATGCATTGCAAATCGTATGCACTCAGATGCCTCCGGGTGCGTACGATTTGCTGGCAAAACGTTTTTTAACAGTACACAAAACCGTGTTCGACCACGGTTTTGAGTCAGTTTTTGAAACCGTATGGCAAACGCATACGTTTTTTTTTAACATTAAAGTCAATGGAAAACGCACATATGTGCGGTTCCATACGTATAAACCGTATGCGTTTTTCGTCTGCGCATGCGCATTTTCAAAACAAGAAAATCTTTTTTTATTAAATGACACTAATTCCAAAAACGTATGCATTTTTTAATCAAAACCGGATGGAACCGTACGCACTTTTTGAAACCGTATACGTTTTATAAACGCATACGTTTACGTACGGTTCAATCCGTTTCAGCCGCATACGTTTTTTCATATAAATCGTATGCGGCTGACGGATGGGTAAATCGTAGTGTGAACCCAGCCTTACCCCTGCTGTATAGAGGCGTACGTAATGTTAAGTATGGACGTCGGGCCAGCATCGATTTTTCCGTCGTTCACGTCATTTGCGTAAACCGTTCGCGAATAGGGATTTGCGGAAGTTACGTTCACGTCGTTTTTATTGATGTTTTGCAACGTGATTTCACGCATGCGCACTGGGATACATCCACGGCCGGCGCATGCGTAGTTAAAAAAAAGCGTCGTTTGTGTCGGGTCATTCATAATTATAATAAAACACGCCCCCCACTAGTAAATTTGAATTACACCCGCGTACGCCGGCCCATTTACAATACGCCGCCGTAAGTTACAGCGGCATTTCTTTGTAGATAAGTATACGCTGCTGTAACTTACCGCGGCGTAGAGTAAATGGGACACGCCGCGCTGGCGGGGCAGGTATGTGGATCTGGCCCCTTATTATTATTATTATACAGAGTTTATATAGCGCCAACAGTTTACGCAACGCTTTACAATAAAAGAGGGGACAGTATGATTACAATATAATTCATTACAGAAGGAATAGGTTGGCCCTACTCATGGTGAAATGAATAAAAACAAAAAACTTTGAAATGTATTAATAGTTAAAGAAATGGAAATAAAATGGGAAAATTGGCAAAATAATAAAACATCAAATAATAGCAGAAATCAGGAAAACAATAAATGGAAACATCAGGAAAATTATAGCTATGATGTGAAGGAGAATTTAAGCGGAGCTCCACCCAAAAGGGGAAGCTCCACTTATCTTTCTCCTCCCTCCCTCTGCTGACACATTTGGCACCTTTGGAGGGAGTGGGTTCCTGGTTTTGACAGGTACCCACTCCTGCTCCCGGCTGAGTTCGCTGCGGTGAACTCAGCTGGAAGTTCTGCCCCCCCCTCCTCCTTCCCCTGCAGGGCTTCACTGCTTAGTTGGATGTTGGCGGCAGCACCCGATAGCCGCTATTTGTAGCTGCTGACTTTAAAAAAAATGTCTGCAGGAGCCTGAAGCTCCTCTTTAAGGTGAGCGTCATTCTGTCTTTCCATGTCAACTCTGCAGGGACTGATCGTAACACAAACTGCCCGAGTGAAATGGCCCTTATGCCCTGTACACATGAGCAGAATTTCCGTCGGAATAAAGTTGGATGTTTTTTCTGGCGGAATTCCGCTCAAGCTTGGCTTGCATACACACGGTCACACAAAAGTTCTTTGAATTTTCGAGCGTTAAGAACACCGTGATGTATAACACTAATGCCGCGTACACACGGTCGTTTTTTGCGATGAAAAAAACGACGTTTTTTAAAACGTCATTTAAATTGATCGTGTGGCAAAACGTCTTTTGTGCAGGGACAGTTCTAAGTATGGGAAACGAGCGCTGCTTTACAGGCATACTATACACCCCCCCCTAGGTATGACATTTTAAGGAATATTTTACTTTTATTGTTTTACTTTAGGCATTATTAAAATCACTCCTCCCGAAAAAAAGCAATTTTTTTAAAAACTTTTTTTGCATTGATAAAAAAAGGTCCCCAAACACTTTTTATGACAATAACTTGCATATAAGCCTTTGAAATTAGCACTTTAGATTTCTCCCATAGACTTTTTCAGGGTGTGCCACGGCTTTTTGAATTTGCCGCGAACATCCCAATGTTCTGTACTCGAAGCTCATCCCTACTTAGAACCCCTGAATACTAAAAAAATGTAGCAGAAACCCTAGAACCATGGTTCTCAACCTGCATCCTCAGGACCCACTAAGGCCCCTTTCACACTGGGGCAGAAGCCACAGTGGCAGTATAGCGGCGCTAGAAATAGCGGCGCTATACCGTCGGATTTGCAGCGGGATTCGGCCGCTGGCGGTGCGGTATTAACCCCCGCTAGCGGCCGATAAAGGGTTAATACCGCCCTCAATGCGCCTCTGCAGAGGCGCATTGCAGGCGGTATTGCCGCGGTTTCCCATTGTTTTAAATGGGAAGGAGCGGTATACATACCGCTCCTCTCACCATTTCAAAGATGCTGGTGACAGGAGATTTTTTTCTCTCCCACCAGCGCATCCCCTAAGTGTGAAAGCCCTCCGGCTTTCACATTGAAGTTGCTTGGCAGGAGTTTTTCAGGCGGTATAGCAACGCGTATAGACACTCCCCCTTGCTCGGGATTGGACGGGTGATCTGTCCAATCCCGAGCAAGGGGGAGTGTCTATTTGCAGCGCGGCGGGAAACACTACAGCTATTCAAATGAGCGCGTATTAACTATGCGGCGGCGGCATCTAGGTATGGGGGACATGGCTGCATCTATGGGGGGACATGGCTGCATCTATGGGGGGACATGGCTGCATCTATGGGGGGACATGGCTGCATCTATGGGGGGACATGGCTGCATCTGTGGGGGGACATGGCTGCATCTGTGGGGGGACATGGCTGCATCTGTGGGGGGACATGGCTGCATATGTGGGGGACATGGCTGCATCTAGGGGGGGACATGGCTGCATCTAGGGGGGGACATGGCTGCATATGTGGGGGACATGGCTGCATATGTGGGGGACATGGCTGCTTCTAAGGGGGGACATGGCTGCATATGTGGGGGACATGGCTGCATTTGTTGGGGGGATATGGCTGGGGGGACATGGCTGCATATGTAGGGGACATGGCTGTATATGTAGGGGACATGGCTGCATATATGGGGGGACATGGCTGAATATGTGGGGGGACATGGCTGCATATATGGGGGGACATGGCTGCATTTGTAGGGGGACATGGCTGCATTTGGGGACACATTTAAAAAAAAGTATCGGTATTCGGTATCGGCGAGTACTTGAAAAAAAGTATCGGTACTTGTACTCGGTCCTAAAAAAGTGGTATTGGGACAACCCTATTATTAACCCTTTCATGCCTAAGCCTATTTGACATTTTTTGCTAGAAAAATACCTAGAACCCCAAACATATTTATATACTGTATATATATATATATATTTTAAGAGAGAATCTAGAGAATAAAATGGTGATTGTTGCAATCATTTATGTTACAGTGTATTTGCGCAGCGGTCTTTCAATTTTTTAGGAAAAAAAAAAACACTTACATGAATAAAAAAAAAACGAAACAGTAAAGGTAGCCCAATTTTTTTTATATAATGTGAAAGATAATGTTACGCTGAGTAAATCGATACCCAACATGTCACGCTTTGAAATTGTACACACTAGTGGAATGGCGACAAACTACGGTACCTAAAAATCTTCATAGGCGACGCTTTAAAAAAAAAATGGTTACCCGGTTAGAGTTACAGAGGAGGTCTAGTGCTAGATGTATTGCTCTCGCTCTGACAATCGCAAAAGGTTGACAGCAGGTTCTCAATTTTTCCATTCGTCTGTATGCAATTCCAACTGGAAAAAAAAACACGCATGCTCGAAAACAATTTGACGCATGCTCAGAAGCATTGAACTTCTTTGTGTTATGCCGCGTACACACGGTCGTTTTTTGCGATGAAAAAAAACGACGTTTTCAATCATGAAAAAAAACGAAGTTTTTCAAACTTCATTTTCCAAAACGACGTTGCGTACACACCATCGTTTTTCTACAAAGCTCTAGCAAAGCGTGGTGACGTACACCACGTTCGACGGCACTCTTGTCCATTGAAGCTCCGTCTCATAACTTGCTTCTGAGCATGCGCGGGTTTAAAAAAGTCGTTTTCAACGTCGGTTTGCCCCACACACCATCACTTTTTATGACACAAAAAACGACGTTTTGAAAAACGACACAAAAAATTCAAGCATGTTGGAATATTTTTTTGGTCGTTTTTTTGAAGACAATAAAATGACATTTCTGAAGGAAAAAAAAGTCATTTAAAATCACTGCTCCCGAAAAAACTGCATTGATACATGTCCCCAGGGGCAGGACCCGGGTCCCCAAACACTTTTAGGACAATAACTTGCATATTAGCCTTTAAAATTAGCACTTTAGATTTCAAAGATTCGAGTCCATTTATTGGGGTTCTAAAGGTCACACAAACTTTTGGTCTGTTTGCAGGTTCTGGTGCGAACCGAACCGGGGGGGGGGGGGGGTTTCTGGCTCATCCCTAGTTCTAAGTCATTTTCTAGCAAAAAATACAGATTTTTACAAAAAGTGTCAGAAAAAGGGCCTGGTCAGCAAGTGGCTGGCCCCTCGTATTTAATCATTTCCAGGTCTTTTCTATTTATCCAGAATAGTTTATTTTATTCCTGATAACATTGTAGCCGATCGTTGCTGTTTGCTTTGTATTAATAGTTACTGAAAAGCAGCACAGTGACTATTCTTCTCCAGGTAAGCCGGAGAGGAATGTTAGTAGGAGGGTGTAGAATGTTATTCCGTTGTCTTGTAGCAATCTCCCTCTGTACAATGAAGTTGGACATTTTCCGTTGTTGCCTAGGGGTAACTGTTGACACGGCATCCAAGCCATGATGACAAGGCTGACATGTCACACATAGAAAAAAAAAATAGAGATGCACTACGGCTAAACCCAATCATTCCGTAGTTTATTTAGCGAATGAGAATGTGTCCGGAAGAATATGTACTCATTTTCTGAATAAACTGCTCACTGATTGGATTTAGGCTGGGTTCACACCACGATTTTCCTTTACAGTTTTTGGATACAGTTTTTAAAAAAAAAAAAGTATTCTAAAAAACGGACCCAACCGTACTCAACCGTATGCTATACGGTTGCATCCGTTTTTTAAACGGAATTTTTTTTTTTTTTCAATAAAGTTTTAGTTGTTCTATTGAAATTTCAAGGGAAGCAAGGTTAACAACCGTATAGAAAAAACCGGACAGAACCGCAACGACATACAGTTTTCATAGAGTCCTATGTTAAAATAACCGTATACGGTTGAAATACGGTTTTTGAACCGGACCAAAAACCGTGGTAGACCACGTTTTTTTTCCAGGAAAAAAAAAGTTAAAAACCGTATGGTTTGAAAACCGGATACAACCGTATGATTTATGGCAAATACAGTTTTTAATGTAAAGTCTATGGCCACGGTTTTCTGTATGGTTGCATACGTTTTTTTTTTTTTAAAACGTATCCAAAAACTGTATAGAAAATCGTAGTGTGAACCTACCCTTAGCAGTAGTGAGGCTCTATTTTTCTTTATTCTTTCTTCATGGGCATGTTCTGTAAATGTTATAGATAAGCAACTCCTATCCTCATATTGATCATTGGTTCCAATTTTACATTTTCAGTACATTTACTGCGGCAGGTCGGCGCATAGAGGCACAGTCACGTACCTGTATTTTTTCTGAGCAACGATGGCTAGTCCATAAGGGGGCGCAAGTAAAGGACCTGGCCAGTTTTTGCAATTCGGCACTGCGCCGACAGACAATTGCGCGGTCGTGCGACGTGGTTTCCAAACAAAATTGATGTCCTTTTTTTCCTACAAATAGAGCTTTCTTTTGGTGGTATTTGATCACCTCTGCAGTTTTTATTTTTTGTGCTATAAACAAAAATAGAGCGACAATTTAAAAAAAAAATTCAATATTTTTTACTTTTTGATATAATAAATATTCCCAAAAAATATATAAAAACGTATTCTTCTACATATTTTTGGTAAAAAAAAAAAATCGCAATAAAAGTTTGGTTTGGTTGGTTTGCGCAAAATTTATAGTGTTAATAAATATTAATATTAATAAAAATGCAATAAAACTATCCCCTATTTTGTAATAGGGGATAGTTTTATTGCATTTTTATTAATATTTTTTTTTTTACTTCAACGGCGGCGATCAGCGACTGTGACATTATGGCGGACACATCGGACAATTTTGACACATTTTTGGGACCATTATCATTTTCACAGCGAAAAGTGCTATAAAAATGACAATTGCCGTTTAGGAGTTAACCACTAGGGGGCACTGAAGGGGTTATGTGTGACCTCATATGTGTTTCTAACTGTAGGGGGGCGGGGCTGGACGTGTGACATCAGTGATCGTCGTTCCCTATATCAGGGAACAGACGATCACTGACATTGCCACAGTGAAGAACGGGGAAGGTGTGTTTACACTCACCTCTCCTTGTTCTTCAGCTCCTGTGACCGATCGCGGGACACTGGCGGCGATCGGACCCACGACTGGGCTCTTAAAGGCGACGTACCTGTATTTGCCTGTGCCCAGCCGTGCCATTCTGCCGACGTATATTGGCGTTAGGTGGTCCTTAAGTGGTTAAGCACATGATTAGAGTCAGGGGCTCTAATTGGCTTCAAAAAGGTTGGGCTCGGGGAACAGAGCACTTCGCCTGAGTCCACCCACTTGTTACATTAGCGAACCAACATTCGCTATTGTCTTCCTGCTTCTCCTCCCAGCCAATTAGGACAGGAAAATGGGTCCTAAGACCGGATTGGCTGGGAGGAGAAGCGACCGGATTGGCCGAGAGGAGAAAACAGGGAAGCCGCCGAAGCCGCCCGTGACCTGGATGGGGTAAGTGGGCTGGCAGGCTGGCGAGCGGGCAAGCCAGCGGGGCTTGTTAGCGGGCAAGCGGGTGAGTCAGCGGGGGTTCATGGGGGCTTGTTTGCCGGTACACCGTCATACTTCGCTCCCCATCACAGAATGCTGCGGAAGTGCTGTGGCGGCCAACTGCGCATGCGTGATGCGTTCCAAATGCATCCGCGATGCGTTCCAATGGATTTACAACAGTGCACACCAGCGACACCTCGTTCGGCATCCAGGCTCTTTCCTTAACCACTTCATACCCACCCACCGTGAAATGACGGCGGGCGGGATATTCAATTATCCTGACATCACGTCATATGACGTGATGTCAATTCAAGCCACTAGGTGGCGCGCGCACCCATCGGGTAACTAAGAACACAGTGCGCGTGCGGGCACCCGCAATTTTCGTGTAACTGAGCTGGAACGTGCAGCTCTGTGTGTAAACACAGAGCTGCACGTCCCTGTCAGGGAGAGAGGAGATCGATTGTGTCCCTTGTACATAGGGACACAATCGATCACCTCCCCCAGTCACCCCCCCTCCCCCCACAGTAAGAACACACCTTAGGATACACATTTAACCCCTTCCCCGCCCCCTAGTGGTTAACCCCTTCCCTGCCAGTCACATTTATACAGTAATCAATGCATATGTATAGCATTATTCACTGTATAAATGTGAATGGTCCCAAAAATGTGTCAAAAGTGTCCGATGTGTCGGCTATAATGTTGCAATCCCGAAAAAAAACGCAGATCGCCGCCATTCCTAGTAAAAAAAAAAAAAAAAAATCATAATTTTTCAACGCCCGTTGTTCAACGTTCTCTGTTCAAAGCCGGCTGCCTTATGTATAAGATTTTGAAAGGCACAGCCCCTGGCTACCTGCGGAGAAGGTTCCTCAAGAGAGCCCCGGGAAGAACTCTGCGATCTAGCAGGAAATGCCTCCTAAGCATACCGGTGCCTAAGAAGACTCGTCGGGGTGGCAGATCCTTCTCCCACCAGGGTGCCATGCTGTGGAACTCCCTCCCGGAGGACATCCAGGAGGCGGCATCACTGGCGGCCTTTCGCCGGAGTTTAAAAACCTGGCTATTCCATCAAGCCTACCCGGCTTAAGGCGTCAGTTGGCCTGAGTGTAACATCCGAGCGGGAACATCAGTCCAAGTCGTACCATCTTGTTGTCCACTTGTCCCTGGGTTCTCCCAGGGACGTCGCCAGCGTGTCGGGATCCTCCGGGGTAATTGACCACGCTATAGAAAGTGCACCTTAACTCAACTCAACTCAACTCAACTCATAATTATGTCCCCTATTTTGTAGGCAATATAACTTTTGCGCAAACCAGTCACTATACGGTTATTGCGATTTTAGTTTTAGTTTTTTTTTACCAAAAATATGTAGAAGAATACGTATCGGCTTAAACTGAGATCAATTTTTTTTTTTTTTTAATGGGATATTTATTATAGCAAAAAGCAAAAAATGTTGTGTCTTTTTTCAAAATTGTCGCTCTTTTTTTGTTTATAGCCTAAAAAATAAAAACCGCACGGGCGATCAAATAGCACCAATAGAAAGCTCTATTTGTGGGAAAAAAAGGACGCCAATTTTGTTTGGGAACCACGTCGCACGACCGCGCAATTGTCAGTTAAAGCGACGCAGTGCCGGAAGCTAAAATTTTGTCTGGGCAGGAAGGGGGTGTAGGTGCACAGTAGGCAAGTGGTTAACATCCCCGTGGATTGGAGGATGTTAAAAAAGAGCCAGAAGGCCGAGCGAGAGGAGCGAGCCGGCCGAGCGAAGCGAGGACGTGAGGCCAACTGGCCACTTTCCCCTAAGTCCACGTCGCCCTGAATGACGGCTTTGCTGGTGTGTACTGTCGTAAATCCATTGGAATGCATCGCAGATGCGTTTGGAACGCATCGTGCATGCGCAGTTGGCCGCCACAGCATTCTGTGATGGGGAGCGGAGTATGACGGGTCACCGCCTGTCCCAAAAAATGTAGCACCAACCGCTATTGCTTCCACATCCGCTCGCACATGCTGTGCTGTCATTTGCTGCAGTACAAGCCGGTCAGCGGGTTTCAGCCAGTGATTTAAGGCTGGGATCAGCTGAGCAAATGACAGAAGAGAGCCCTGTGTGAGTAAACAACACAGGGCTCTCTACAGAGAGCAGTGATGTGTCATTATTTTTTCTCCCTACTCAGCACTTTGCTGAGTAAAATCATCACACAGTACACATACTATGGGCCAGATTCTCTAAGAAATTCGCCGGCGTAGCGTAAGCCATTTACACTACGCCGCCGCATCGTACTAGAGCAAGTGCCGTATTCCCTAAGCATTTGCTCCGTCGTTTGCGTTGGCGTAGCAAAAATGGCCCAGCGTAAGCCCGCGTAATTCAAATGAGGCGGCTTGTATTTAAATGACGCGCGCCCCCGCGTCAAACGAACTGCGCATGCGCCGGCCGGGGAAAAAGCCCAGTGCGCATGCTCCAGCTCACGTCGGAAAGCGTCATTGAAACCGACGTCAAAACGACGTGAGCGTCATTTACGCAACTCCCTATTCGCGAACGAGTTAGTAAAACGACGTAAGCGACGGAAAAAGCCAACGCTGACCCGACGCCATACTTAACATGGCATCCGAAGGCACCCGACGGCACCCGACGGCATCCGACGGAACTTCGTAAGGTTACTCCACATAGAAGCTGGGGTAACCTTACGCGGACGAAAACGACGTACTCGACGACGGGGCGGCGTAAAAGCGATCGGGAATCGGTGTACTAGCCTCATTTGCATAGGCAAATGAGAAAACAACGTAAAGGTCACCTAGTGGCCGGAGTTGTCATTACACCTACGATCCGCAAGTGTAATGGTTTTACACTTGTCGGATGTTGCAGCGTATCTATGCAAAAGTGATGCTAAGCATCACGCGCATAGATACGAGGCAAAACAAAAGGCGATAAGACGGGGTATCTGAGATACTCCGTCGTATCGCCGCTGAGAATCTGGCCCTATATATTATTAGTCACACTTTTTACCCCTTGATCACCCTAGATGCTAACCCCTTCCCAGCCAGTAGGGCTACTGTTAGAAATTATGGGTCCCCATACAGCGTACCTGATAGGGCCACGCGCCCTGAGGACCTAGATTTATCAGTCACTTTCTCTGCAGTCTCAGCGGCACAGATGAATCAATAGGAAATGCTCTGAGGCTTCCTGTTCATTCACAAAATGCTTTACTACGCTTCAATAAAAAATGTACACACGAGTGACTGCTACCAATCACTCACTGCATTCATTCAGGAAGTGAAGGTGGCCTCACCCCTTAGCTTTTTAAGAGCTATCAGATGGAGCTGGCAGGCAGCGGGATCCTTCGATGAGACCAAGGTTTTTTTTCTTTTTCTTTTTTCGGGTCGGCGGTAGAGGCGGGCGTTGTCATTGACGATAGATCTACATCTTGGGAACATTGTTTTGGGATTTTAGATTTTTTTTGCTAAAGGACTTGCCAAAAACTTGTGTTGTGTTATTATTAACTTTTTACACTTTTTAGTGAATGAGTAGGGGTACTATGTACTCCTACTCATTCACATAGAGGAAGGGCTGGGATCTTTTAAAGGGGGCTTCCAGATTTCGATAAGCCCTCCGCCCGTAAACTCCCACAACCACTTGCCAGGGATTTGGGGAAGAGACCCCTTCCCCAATGCACCCCCAATGTTGAGGGCATGTGGCCTGGTATTGTTCAGGAGGGGGGACACCCATGCTGTTTTTTCTGAATTTTTTATTGCTGGCATTGTTTAGTTTACATTTCAGCTGTCAGTGGGGAAGCCTGCTGACAGCTGATGAGTCATCGGTTGTTAAGGACACGGCAGACGGCTTTCCGGCCTGCTCATTAACAACCAGCTATTCTTCACCCAGAATTTGAACCAGTCGATCATTTTTCCACTGATATAAATTCAAATTGTTCCGAAGATTTGAAATTCGTTAGAAAATGAATAAACAAAACAAAATTAAATATAACAAAAATAAACCAATTTTAAATTGAATCAAGAAAAAAAATGTTAAAAAATCTATACAAAGCTAAACAAAACATATCTTTCCATTCTGCACATGTCAAGTATGAAAGAATGAATGAAAAGAATGACTTTCACCCCGAAGGATGGATTCACAAAGCACTTATGCCGACGTATATACGCTGCGTAAGCGTAAATGTGCGCCATCGTATCAATGCGCCGTGCCCATAGAACTAAGATACGCCAAAAAAACTGACTTCATTCGACCGACGTAACTTGCCTACAGCGGCGTATAGTGGGCACATAGTTACACTGGACGCATTTGGTACTCCCATTGATTTGTGATGCAAATATGCAAATTAGGGATATACGCCGATTCACGAACGTAGATGCGCCAGCGCATGTTTTTAGCGGTTTGCGTAAGGGTTACGTCCGGCGTAAAGGTATTTCTCATATAGGAGGCGCAACTCATGCAAAGGTATGGACCAGGGAACAGCCGTCGTATTTTACGTCGTTTACGTAGTACTACGCGAATAGGGCTGGGCGTAGGTTACGTTCACGTCGTAGGCAGTGATTCGACGTATCTTAGGCAGTTATTTCGACGTGGTTGTACGCATGCGCACAGGGATATGTCCAAGCTACGCCGCATGCGCCATTCGTTTTAAGTACTTGGATGACGCTCAGCCCATCATTTGCATGGGGTCGTGCTTTATTACCATGCATCATGCCCACTTCCACCTACTTTGACTTACGTCGGCTTACGCAGACGAATAAACCCTACGCCGGCGCAACATTGGGAGCATTTTCTTTGTGAACTTCATACTTGCCTCTCAACGTTGCGCCGGCATAGTAAAGAAGATACGTTACGGTGGCATAAAGATGCGCCTATGGCTGTGAATTCGGGCCTTTATTTTTGCCTCTATTGCTGTTTTGCCCATCTGGTATCTCTAACGCCCTCATCTGTTTCCTTTTAGAATGACATGCTTGGTTGGGATTCAAAGAAACAAAAATAATGGGGAATACAAAAAGTAATGCCAATGGAAAGGATCAAGTGGATGGAATACAGCACCACCTCCATGCCAACTTACATCAGACCAATTTACGTTCCCCATACCGACCCATGACAGCCGATGCCAAGAAAAAGAAGAAGACTACCCCACTTGTCCTGGATGGAGCCAAGGTTTGACACATCATTATAAAAATACAAAGAATATCTCAGAAACCTAGCTCTAACTATTTCAAACCCAACTCTAATCAAAAATGTTTATTTTTGCATGAAGCAGATAGGGATTAGAGCCTCTGCTATTTTTTTATTGGTGTCTTTATACTGACTGGTTATTACATCTATTAAAACATCATTTTACTTCAGAATATATATATCAGTATCCATTATTCTAGATTTATTTTCTCAATACCATCTTCAAGTTTTCATTTTCATTTCATTTTTTAAAAGTAAACCTTTTTTCTATCCCTCTTCTTCATGTCATTTTTTTAACCTCCTCTCTATTACTTATTCTCAGATTTTATTTCTTTAGGGCCAGATTCTCATACATTTTCGCTGGCGTAGCGTAAGCCATTTACACTACGCCGCCGCAACTTAACAGAGCAAGTGCCGTATTCTCCAAGCACTTGCTCCGTAGTTTGCGAATGCGTAGAGTAAATGGCCCAGCGTAAGGCCGCGTAATTCAAAGGGGGCGGCTTGTATTTAAATTAAGCTCGCCCCCGCATCGATGGAACTGCGCATGCGCCGGCCGGGCAAAAAGCCCAGTGCGCATGCTCCAGCTCACGTCGGAATGCGTCGGTGAAACCGACGTCAAAACGACGTGATCGTCACTTGCGCAATGCCCTATTCGCGAACGACTTAGTAAAACGACGTAACCCGACGGAAAAAGCCGACGCTGACCCGACGCCATACTTAACATGGCATCCGACGGCACCCGACGGCATCCGACGGTACTGCGTAAGGTTACTCCACATCTTTGCAGGGGTAACCTTACGCGGACGAAAGCGACGTAAGCGACGACGAGGCGGCGTAAAAGCGTTCGGGAATCGGCGTATTAGCCTCATTTGCATAGGCAAATGAGAAAACAACGTAAAGGCCACCTAGTGGCCGGAGTTGTCATTACATCTACGATCCGCAAGTGTAATTGTATTACACTTGTCGGATCTTCACCCGTATCTATGCCAAAGTGATTCTAAGAATCACTCGCATAGATACCCAGGGGAAAAAACGGCGATACGACGGGGTATCTGAGATACCCCGTCATAGCGCCTCTGAGAATCTGGCCCTTGGACTCTTTGATTCCTCTCAAGACTCTTTACAAGTTTTTATCTCCTTTACCATTATAACCCTTGTGTGACCTCCTTTCAATGCCACCCTTTCTCTTCTTTGACTATGCTAATGCCTCGTACACATGTATGTGTTTCTCGGCAGACTTTTTACTGCTGGGAAACCCAAGGAGAAAGCCGAGAAGGGGCTTGACAGCTTTTTCCACTGAGGCGGCGTACACACGACCGAGGTTCTCGCTGGAAACCAGCGAGAACCTCGCTGGAAGCTGCATTCCAGCGAGGACCTCGGCCGTGTGTACGCTCTCGGCGAGCATCCCGTCGGGAATCCAGTCGAGCAGAAATAGAGAGCACGCTCTCTATTTGCTCGACGGCCCGCCTGGATGAATGGCTGGTTGCCATTCCCGACGGGCGGGTCGCCGGTTTCGACGGCCGGCAGAGAACTTCGACGGGCGGAACGATGTGTTCTGCCCGTCGAGGTTCTCTGCCGTGTGTACGCGGCCTTACACACGACCGGTTTTCCTGGCAGGAAAACTGCCATGAGAGCTTTGGCCGGCCGTGTGTATGCTCCACTGTAGTGTTTTCCATAAGAAAAACTTCCGGGAAAAAGACCAACGGGAATTGCGGCAGGAAAAAAAAAAAACATGTTCTCATTTTCCCACCGGGATTCCGGGCAGTTTTCCTGTCGGGAGCATACGCACGGACAAAAGCTGTCATGGCAGTTTTCCTGATGGGAAAGCTGGTCATGTGTACGAGGCATTAGTGTTCTCTTCTCTTAGGTCCCGTACACACGACCGGTTTTCTCGGCAGAATTCAGCAAGAAACTTGATGGGAGACGTATTCTGCCGAGAAAACCGTGTGTGTGTACACTTTTCACCAAGAAAAATGTCAAGGAACTCGTCGAGCCAAAAAATGGAAAATTGTATCATACTTACCAGTAATTTTCCTTTCCTGGTGCCTATCCATGGCAGCATACCTGTGATAGAGCTCCGCCTCGACTCCTCCTTCTGGGCTAGTGAATAGCATAAATTAAAAAGGCATAGCCCCTCCCCCAACATTCTCCGTAATATAGAATACCGAGGGTGGGAGCGTATGCTGCCATGGATAGGGACCAGGAAAGGAAAATTACTGGTAAGTATGATACAATTTTCCATTTTCCTGGTGCCTCCATGGCAGCATACCTGTGATAAATAACTAGCTGACATGGGTGGGAAAATGCTTAACAATAAATGTTTAATTAGAAGAGGACATAGCAGCCTGAACTGCCCTTCTTCCGAACTCAACAGTCGTGAGAGCTCCTGGACCAATATGGTAGTGTTTGAGGAACATATGGTGAGAAGACCAGGTGGCGGCCCTACGCACCGTCTCCAACAAACCATTAGTCCTTGCTGCCCAGGAAGCTGAGACTACCCTTGTAGAATGAGTATTCACTCAGGATGGAGAATATTCTTCACCCTGTAGGCCTTCTGGATTAACTTCACAACCCAAGCTGCCAGAGTTCTGATGGAAGCTTCTTTGCCCCTGTATTTACTGAACGGTACAAAAAAAGTCCCTCAGGGGTCAATGGCTTCTAGGTAGGCCCTGAGCACTCTGGATACATCCAGCCCACGACGAGACTCTAAACCTGTGTCTGTAAATACTGGTAGTGCTCAGGGTTCCAACAGGTGGCTTGGAGTAGCGACCTTAGGTGTGAACCCTCGAAGAGGGCGAAGTTCCACCCTGTCGGGGAAGAAAGATGTGGCCGACACCTATCCCTAAGGAGTGAAGTTCCGAGATTCTTCTGCCAGATGTAATGGCTAGCAGGAAAGCCGTCTTTAGTGTCAGGTTCCATATTGCTACTTGTTCCACTGGAGCAAAGGGATGGTCAGATAGAACTCAAAGGACCAGTGACAGATCCCACTTAGGAAATGGTCTGACAGGAGGACGAATCTTCAATACTCCTCTGAGGAAAGTGACTACCAAAGGATCCTCCGCCCATCTCTTATTTGTTTTGCGGCAGAGATTGCTGCTACCTGCACTTTGAGGGAGCTCAGACCAAGCCTGGTAGCAAATGACAAGAACTTGTCCCAGATTTTTGAATATATGGCATAAGTTGCAGGCTCTGGCTTTTAGAAGGGTTGTTAGGACTTGTGGGGAACATCCTAGGGACTCAAACCTTCGCCTCTCAACCTCCAGATTCGAAGATTCAACTTCTGAGGGTTTGGATGAACTAGACTGCCCTGCGACAGAAGTTGAGGGAAAGGAGGGATCCTGATTGGAGAGCTCACACTGAGGCGCATGGCTAGAGGGGACCAGGATTTCTTTGGCCAATATGGAAGTACTGCCACCACCTGGACTGACTCCCTAAGGAGCCTCAGGAGGAATTTTAATATTAATGGCCTGGGAGGATAGGCATGTGCCGTGGTGAACCTCCAGGAGCATGACAGGGCATCCATTGCCTCGGCTTGTGGATGCGGCATCCAAGAGAAGAATCTGTCTAGCTTGGCATTCTTCGGGAGACAAACAAGTCTACCTGAGGGGGATCCCAAATGCTGGCTATTTGTTTGAAGATGAGGGGGTGGAGAGCCCACTCGTCATCCAGGAAGTTTCTGGACAATGTGTCTGCTTCTGTGTTCAACCTGCCTGGTAGATACATTGCTCTGGAGTCCAGGAGGTTCTTCTCTGCCCAGAGCGTGATCAGCGCCACCTCCTTGAGAAACGACCTGCTGCGAGTGCCTCCTTGCTTCTGCAGATAAGCGACAGCTGCCATGTCGTCTAGGCATAGAAGTATTCTCTGGCCTTTGATTTGGGATGCCAAAGAAGTTAGTGCTAAGAAGGCTGCCCTAATCTTTAAGATGTTGGATACCACTCCCTGGGTAGAACATGACCATCTACCCTGTATTCTGGCTTCCCAGCCCTGACCGCTTGCATCGGACATAAATGTGATCCAAAAATGGGGACCCAGGTGATGAGGTTTGGAGAGGTTTTCTGGAACTGTCCACCAGTGAAGACTCCTGTGCATTACTCCCGTCAGCAGTATCGTCTGAGATAGCCGTTTCTTCCACTGCGCCAAGAAACCTGTCAAGAACTACCTCAGGTGCCAATGGGACCAAGGAACCATGGGTATACAGAAGACATGTGCAAATGAGGCTCAGGCATTCTAAAGCCGTCAGATATGGGCTCCAGATGACCTTGATCATTCTCTGGGTGACAATCCTTGCCTCTGGCGGTGGTAATGACACTGTCCCCTCCTGAGTGTTGAACATTGCACCCAGGTAGATCACCTGCTGTGTGGGTGCTAGTTGACTCATTTCGGAATTTATTAGCCGCCCTAGCTCTTTTTAGGGTCTGTAGAAGAATTTCCGGTGACATACCCACTAATCAGGATTGCTTGCTAGGAGAAAGATGTCGTCCAAGTAGTGGTATATCCTCAAGCCCCTCTCCTGCAGGGGAACCAGAGCAGATATTAATATCTTGATGAACACCCTGGGAGAAGTGCACAGACCGAAAAGGTACAGTGCCTGCCGCCGAGAATGTGTTTTTAACACGCCAGCATCGCGCTGAATCTCGGCGACAGGCTGCCGATATCTCGCACTCGCTGGAATAGTAAAAGCACATTCCAGCGAGTGCGTCATAGAAGCGACGGGGATCCGACTTGGATTCCCGCCAATTCTACACGTGGGCGGAGTTTGTTATGAATCCTGAAAGAGAAATCCCCGCCGGATTTTTAAAGAAAAATCCGGCATGGGTTCCCCCCTCAGGAGCATAACGGGCCCTTAGGTCTGTTATGGGTTGTAAGGAGACCCCCTACGCCGAAAAAACGGCGTGGGGGTCCCCCCACAATCCATAACAGACCCGTATCCAAAGCACGCCGGCCGGCCGGTCAGGAAGGGAGTGGGGGCGAGCGAGCGCCCCCCCCCCTCCTGAGCCGTACCGGGCAGCATGCCCTCAACATGGGGGGGTCAGGTGCTCTGGGGCAGGGGGCGCACTGCGGCCCCCCACCCCAGAGCACCCTGTCCCCATGTTGATGAGGACAGGGCCCCTTCCCGACAACCCTGGCCGTTGGTTGTCGGGGTATGCGGGCGGGAGGCTTATCGGAATCTGGAAGCCCCCTTTAATAAGGGGGCCCCCAGATACCGGCCCCCCACCCTAAGTGAATGAGTATGGGGTACATTGTACCCCTACCCATTCACCTGCAAATAAAAAGTGTAAACACAAATAAACCACACAGGGTATTGAAATATTTTATTAGTTGGCCGCCGGGGGGGGGGGGGTGTGTATGATCGCTTTTATAAAAGCGCCCCCCTCCGGCGGGCTTCTGTGGGGGGTGGGTGCCGCCGTCTGGTTCTCTTCCGCCGCCGGGGGGGGGGGGCTTTGATAAAAGCGCCCACCCCCCGGCGGGCTTCTTTCGACGTCTTCGGCGGCTGGGGGGTCTTCTCCCACTCTCCGGGGTCTTCTCCTGCTCTCCGGGGGTCTTCTCCGCTCTCCGGGGGTCTTCTCCGCTCTCCGGGGGTCTTCTCCGCTCTCCGGGGGTCTTCTTCTTCTTCAGGACTCGCCGCCGCTAACTTTGTGTGTTAGCTCAATTACTAGCGGCGGCGAGTCCCCTCCTCTGTGACGTCTTCTTCTTCTTCTCCAGATGTTGACGCGACGCTTCCTTCCACTGTTATGCCGGGCGCGCGGCTCGCAGCGAGTTATATAGGCCTGTCTTGTGACGTCGCAGTCCCATCATGCTCCGGTAGGTAGCACGTGCTACCTACCGGAGCATATCAAAGCGCCCCCCCCGGCGGCGGAAGAGAACCAGACGGCGGCACCCACCCCCCACAGAAGCCCGCCGGAGGGGGGCGCTTTTATAAAAGCGATCATACACACCCCCCCCCCCGGCGGCCAACTAATAAAATATTTCAATACCCTGTGTGGTTTATTTGTGTTTACACTTTTTATTTGCAGGTGAATGGGTAGGGGTACAATGTACCCCATACTCATTCACTTAGGGTGGGGGGCCGGTATCTGGGGGCCCCCTTATTAAAGGGGGCTTCCAGATTCCGATAAGCCTCCCGCCCGCATACCCCGACAACCAACGGCCAGGGTTGTCGGGAAGGGGCCCTGTCCTCATCAACATGGGGACAGGGTGCTCTGGGGTGGGGGGCCGCAGTGCGCCCCCTGCCCCAGAGCACCTGACCCCCCCATGTTGAGGGCATGCTGCCCGGTACGGCTCAGGAGGGGGGGGGGGGGGCGCTCGCTCGCCCCCACTCCCTTCCTGACCGGCCGGCCGGCGTGCTTTGGATACGGGTCTGTTATGGATTGTGGGGGGACCCCCACGCCGTTTTTTCGGCGTAGGGGGTCTCCTTACAACCCATAACAGACCTAAGGGCCCGTTATGCTCCTGAGGGGGGAACCCATGCCGGATTTTTCTTTAAAAATCCGGTGGGGATTTCTCCTTCAGGATTCATAACAAACTCCGCCCACGTGTAGAATTGGCGGGAATCCAAGTCGGATCCCCGTCGCTTCTATGACGGCTTTGTCTCCATCGCGGCAAGCCAGCTCGGTGCTGGCTCCCGCGATGGGGCTCGTAAGTGGTCAATCTCGCCGAGAAAGGGAGCGAGATTGACACAATATCCCAGTCACCTACTGTAGGGCTTGAAACTGTATGTGGGTCCATCCCACTGCAAATCTCAGATATTTTTGAATTGCAGGTAGAATTAGAGCGTGTAGGTAGGCATCCTGCCGATCGACTGAATTCATCCAATCTGATGGCTGGACTGCCTGAATAATCGTCTGCAGGGACTCCATTCCGAAGCTTTTGGGGGCGGATATACGGGCTGAGCCTCTGAAGGTCTGTCATATGTCCTCTTTGGGACCAGAAATAGGGTGGAGTAAAATCCTGCGAAGTGCCCTGCCAAGGGAACCAGAACAGCCGTCCCCTGAAGCTGGAGTGACGTTAGGAAGTTTTACGGAGCTTGAGCCTTCGGCAGAGAGGATGGAACCTCCGTTCCTTTGAAAGAATACCGAGGTGGGGGCTGGGGATGAGAGACATTCCAGAGGTGCCCTAATTGAATTGTTGACAGAACCCAGGGGTCCTGACAGCATGTGGCCCAGACTGGGACGAAGAGGCTTAGCCTGGCTCCCAACGGGAGTGCCTGGGCTACTCTGGCGTCAAAGACTGCTTCTGCTCCTGTGGAGCGGGAAAGGTCCTTCATTCACCTGTTCAAAAAAGAATGTCTGAGTACCTTTCCAAAGTCTTTGTTGTCTCTGGGCTGTCTTTGACTGCCCAAAAAATCCCTTGAATTTGTCTGGCCGGAACCTAGAGGAACCGCCTTCTGTCCTTGGGAAGCATACCGGACTTCCCTCCTGACAGCCTGGAGATAGCTTTATCCATTTTGTCTCTGAATAGTGCTTTCCCATTGAATGGGATTAAGCACCAATTTTGTTTGGAGGATAAGTCAGCCGTCCAATCTTTCAGCCAGAAGGCCCTCTTCACCATTACTGAATGCAACATGGATCTTGCAGAGCACCTGATCATATCAATGGCTGCTACCCTGACAGAGTCTGCCGACAATCTAAGCTCTTCCAAGGCTTTAATTTTATCCTCCTTGGGGACATCCTGACGCAAAGCCTTCTCAATATTATCTGTCCAAAATCTTATGGCATTTGATACCGATGTGAGGGTGATAGCTGGCTCACACGCTTCTCCCGGGGCTAAGTAGCTCATCTTCAGCTCCAGGTCGGTTCGCCTGTCTCAAGGGTCTTTGAAGGAAGCGGAATCCTCCATGGGTAAAGTTCTTTTTTTTTTTTTTGCGAGTCGCACCACCGATGCATCTACCACTGGCATGGAGTTTAGCGACTGCCTTCCCGACTTTGTTAAGGGGTATAGTTTATTGAACCGGCCCCATGAAAGTTTTTTGACCATTCATTCTGAATGACCTGACAAATGTGGTCACGCTAATCTCACCCATCAACGAGAAGAGAACCTGCTTCCTTTTGAGGAATGGGAAGCAACTCGTAGACTCTTGGGGAGGCTCTTCTGCATCTTTTCTGGTGATTGCAGTTTGACTGCCTGGATGAACGGCTTTACCAAGGAGAGACTGAAGCCAGAAAGTTCTGACTGCTCTAAAGAGTCCTCTGAAGAATTTTCAGGTGATGAATCTCTAGCTGGTCAGCCTGACAGTGGCAGAGGTGTACCGACTGAAGGACCAGGGAGATTAGGTTCTGTATCCTGAACCTGGGATATCTGCTGAACTGGTTGAGCGGGGACCAAAGTCACAAGCTCAGAGAAGGAGACCTTCATTGTTCACTTGAGCAGATCCACAGCGTGCTGATTTTCTAGCTCGCGGTTGGACGCATAGTCCATAAAACAATCCTTACAGACCACTCTGTCTGTTAGTGGTGTGTCCCCGCCTGTCCAGCATTTCTTCTTTGTATAGGTCCTAGGAGACGGGGAAGGATCTTGTCCTCTGGATATTGACCTCTCTGATCTATGACATGAAGAATGGGACCGGGGACCAGTGGCGTGAAGTGCGGTCTGAGCTGTCATCACAGTGTCTTGAAGATTTTCTGGACCTCTTGGAGTGGGCAGGGCCACAATGTAAGGAACTCACATTAGACCAGTGAGCGCACTTTTTTTTTATTTTTTTCTTCAATACTCACATATAGTTGGTCCCATACCTAATAGGAGTGTGAGGATCTTTGTTGTAAGATAAATGACTAATAGCGGAGTTAGGCAGAAGGATCAGCTGTGGAAATTTAGTAAGAAAGGGGAAAAAAAGAAACTATGGAGCTTTTGTCACTTTTTTTTTAAATCACCATTTTTTTTTTGAGAATAAAAATAAAGGTACCTACCACAGAGCAGTGTCAGTGAAACCTAGCAGGGCACAGCTGAGGAGACTCTGGCAGCTAACCCTGAATCTGAACTTAATTAGGCTCAGGTGGATGGGCTGATCCCATAACCACCATTGTGAATTGATTCTGGAAGAAAAGGGCAAATCTGGCCCTTTTTCCAGAATCCAAGATGGCCGCAGTGATGTCGAGTGATATACAAAACAACAAAAAGCTGTAGCACACTGCTAATTTCGGGGGAAACAAACAACAACTGCAAGCCTGTCAGGATAAAAAGGCACCTGCCCCATCAAATTGACTGGACTTAAAGGGAGCATCACAAAAAAGACAACAAGCACACTTTTTTTTTTAAAAAGGAGACAGGCAAGTTAAAGGAAGGGATGGGAGAAGGGAGAGACAAAAAACAATATATGCCTAAAAATAAAATGGAAACCACCAGCCTGGAAAGATGTGAGCTGATCCTTTTGCGACTCCACTGCATTCATCATGGATGTGATAGCAGACTTCGTTCCATAAAGGAAACACTGCGAGATGACCCCACCAGATCCACAGAGGGGTTCCCCGCCTTCTTAGCGCTTTGAGCGGCCCAAGACGAGGACTTTGCATGGGAAAGGCTAAACCCGGCGGATGCTGCCGACTGCAGAGGTATGGACATACTGCTACTCTTCACCAGCACAAGAAGGTATGAGGGAAGAAAAGAGAATGTTGGGGGAGGGGCATTGCCTTTTAATTTATGCTATTCACTAGCCCTGAAGGAGGAATCGAGGCGGAGCTCTATCACAGGTATGCTGCCATGGAGGCACCAGGAAAGAGAGCATGTTCTCTATTTCCTCGACGGGCAATGGGAAAATTTGTCTCGACGAGTTTTTTGACAACCGAACAAGGAACTCGACGGGGAAAACGATGTGTTTCGCCCGTTGAGTTTCTCGGTCGTGTGTACGCGGCCTTAATGTTGTTTCTCCATCTCTTTTGCCCCATACACACGATCGGAAATTCTGCCAGCAAAAGTCCGATGTGAGATTTTGGTCAGAAATTCCGACCGTGTGTATGCTCCATCGGACTTTTGCTGTAGGAATTTCCGCCAGCAAAAGATTGAGAGTTGGTTCTCAATTTTTCTGAAAAATCAGAAAATTACAACACACAAAACTCGGAAGCATTGAACTTCATTTTCTCGGCTCGCTGTAGTGTTGTACGTCACCGTGTTCTTGGCGGTCAAAAGTTCAGAGAACTTTCGTGTGACCGTGTTTACGCAAGCCAAGCTTGAGCGGAATTCTGTTGGAAAAAACACCCAGGGTTTTTCTGACACAAAATCTAATCATGTGTACGGGGCATTAGGGTCTCTTCAATATAGTTTGCTCCCAACTCTCTGTTTCTCCTTGAGATTTTTTGTCTCCTCAAACCTGGCCCCCTTTAAAGCAGAGTTCCACCCAAAAGTGGAACTTCCACTTTAAGTACTCCTCGCCCCCTTACATGCCACATTTGGCATGTAATTCTTTTTTTTTTGGGGGGGGGGGGGCTTCGGTAGAAGTGGGACTTCCTGTCCCACTTCCTTCTTATGCCCAAGGAACGCCTAGGCGACCTCTCTTCTTGTCTTAGGCGGCCCCTCCCTGCAGTGAGTGCCCGGTCATGAAGCCAAAAGCTGTCACGCCCGGTTGCCCACACTATGAATGGAGGCACTGGTGTGATCTTACAAAAAATACAAATACCGCGCTATTAATTACTAAATAAATTAAGTTAAAGCAGCTAACACAGCACGAAAGATCAAATTGCTATACAAACAGTGGAAAAAAAATGTGTAGCGCTAGTGATGATGAAATTTCAATGAAGAAATTATATATAAATAAATAAATGAATAAACAAAATTAATTGTGCAACACCATGCGTGAAGTGATAATATGAACACTAATTAAAGTCCATAAACATCCAGAGATTGGGTATAAATGATAATAGAATCTGGACAATATCAGAAAAGTAAAAGTGAATAGAACCATTCATAGAAGAAAAAGTTCATAAATAAAAATAAAATAGTAAAGTACAATAAAATCCAGTGACTGAATGATTTAGGCAAAATCCAACGGTGATTTGAAAATAGGAAATCCACCACCACTTATGACAGGGGGCTTACCGAAAAGATTGGACCCAGAAGGGCATATAACCGCTAGGCCAATCAAGCTTGTAAATTTGATACACTATATGGGTATACCACAGATGTCACAAGGTCAGGAATCTTTGAGGAGACCTCAGGCACGAAAATCCAGGAAATCACACCAGGTGATGGTTTACAGCAAATCCCAGAAACGGCACATCAGATATCCCAATGAAAAAGAAGAAATTGGAGTGCACATAGCGTAATTCCGTATGAATAACATCAAATTTATTAACCACTTGAGATCCGCGCTATAGACAAAAGACGTCTACAGCGCGGCTCCCAAGTGCCGGGTGGACGTCTTTGGACGTCCTTTTAAAAGCATTAACCGCGCGCCCCACTGGGTGGCGTGCAGCGGGTAAAAACAGTCCCGTCGCATCGCTGAAGAGCCGATGCGTGTACCTGGTGGCCGCGATGTCCGCCGGGTACATGTGATCGGCGGTGACACAGCAGGTGACACAGCAGGTGACAGCAGGGACGTAGAGCTCTGTGTGTAAACACAGAGCTCCACGTGCTGTCAGGGAGAGGAGACAGATGCTGTGTCCGTTGTACATAGGGACACAGCATCGGTCACCTTCCCCAGTCACCCCCCTCCCCCCACACAGTTAGAACACACCCAGGGAATACATTTAACCCCTTCCTCACCCCCTAGTGTTAACCCCTTCCCTGCCAGTCACATTTATACAGTAATTTAGTGCATTTTTTAGCACTGATCGCTGTATAAATGTAAATGGTCCCAAATTTGTGTCAAAAGTGTCAGATTTGCTCGCCCCAATATCGCAGTCACAATAAAAATCGCAGATCGCCGCCATTACTAGTAAAAAAAAAATCATAAATAAAAATCATAATTCTGTCCCCTATTTTGTAAGCGCTATAACTTGGCGAAAACGTAGAAAAATACGTATCGTATCGTACATATCTGAGAAAAAAAATTGTTTAAAAAAAAAAAAATGGGATATTTATTATAGCAACAAAATATATATTTTTTTAAATTGTCGCTCTTTTTTTGTTTTTAGCGCAAAAAATAAAAACCACAGAGGTGATCAAATACCACCAAAATAAAGCTCTATTTGTGGGGAAAAAAGGATGTCAATTTTGTTTGGGATGATGCGATCGATGCTGCGGCCACAGTGAAGCACGGGGAAGCCGTGTTTACACATGGCTCTCCCCGTTCTTCAGCTCCGGGGACCGATCGCCACACTCCAGCGGCGATCGGGTCCGCGAGTCCCGTGGTCCCGGTAACGGAGCTTCGGACCGGGCCACGGGAGAGCGCCGCGGGCGCGCGCCCGTGACCCACGGCTGGGTACTAGAACCGACGTAAATATACGTGGATGTGCCCAGCCGTGCCATTCTGCCGACGTATATGTGCAGGAGGCGGTTCTTAAGAAGTTAATTGGGGCTCACAGTTTACCTCCAGCTGGGATGGATTTCAGTTTTTGTTCCACTATTTTATGAACTGAGTATCATTGCCCAGCGCCTGAATTGTCCATTTTGTTCTCATTTTAAAGGGGTTGTAAAGACAAAAATATTTTCCTCTTAAATTAAAGTCTGATAAAGTAAAAAGTAATGTTTTGCATTATAACTAGTTTGATACCTGCTGAAATCGAGCTGTTTTATTCACCTCCATCACTCCTGAATCGTTATTCTCACTGACTTCCTGGTTTGCTGTGCGCATTCATTCTACATCGTGGCCTAATGAGAACTACAGTTCCCATTAGGCTTAGCCTCCATGACTGTGAGGCCGCGAACACATGACCGAGAAACTGGCCGGGCGAAACACATCGTTTTCCCCGTCGAGTTCCTTGTTCGGCTGTCAAAAAACTTGTCGAGCCAAATTTTCCCATTGCCCGTCGAGGAAATAGGCCGCGTTTTCTCGGCAGAATTCAGCAAGAAACTCGATGGGAGACGTATTCTGCCGAGAAAACCAGTCGTGTGTACACTTTTCGCTGAGAAAACTGTCGAGGAACTCGTCGAGCCAAAAAGAGAGCATGTTCTCTATTTCCTCGACGGGCAATGGGAAAATTTGGCTCGACAAGTTTATTGACAGGCGAACAAGGAACTGGACGGTTAAAACGATGTGTTTCGCCCGTCGAGTTTCTCGGTCATGTGTACGCAGCCATAGAGAACATGCTCTCTTTTTGGCTCGACGAGTTCCTCGACAGTTTACTCGGCGAAAAGTGTACACACAAACGGTTTTCTCGGCAGAATACGTCTCCCGTCGAGTTTCTTGCTGAATTCTGACGAGAAAACCGGTCGTGTGTACGCGGCCTAACAGTTGTTTCTCCCGCTCTCTCACTCCTCTTGAGCTTGTTTGCCACTTTCTCTCCTTCGGCTGATGTGTCTTCCCCTCTCTGGCCCGCCTTGAGCTGGTGTGTCACCTCCTTTCGGCGCACCTTGAGCTAATGTCTCCTACCGGTGTATGTTCTCCATTGTGGCCCTCATCTTTTTCAGCTGTCTCCTTTCTGATCCTTGTCGATCTTCTTTAGTCTTCCCTTTCTTCGTTTTTTCTCAAACTTGTGTGTCTTCTATGTGATGTCCATTCTGAATTTGTCTTTTTTTTGTGAAGCTTTTTTTATTCTCTGACAATTAGAATGTTCTTTGTCTTTGTTGCCCTCAAATTTGCTATCATTCATTTACAGATTGGTGACCTTAATTCCTGGGTTTCAAAACATATTAAGAAAAAAGAGTGTGTTGTTTTCATCCCACAAGAGTCTAGCAATGGGTAAGTAGAGTTCTTTCGTTTTTTGGAACATTTTGGCTGGAAGTGATAAAATATATCAATCAGTGTGTTTAATTGCAAACAGGAGGCCTACTTTTTAACCCTTCCGCTGTCGTAGTGGAGAAGGATCTGGGGGGATCTGTAGTGGAGAAGGATCTGGGGGTTTTGGTAGATCATAAGCTCAATAATGGCATGCAATGCCAAGCTGCGGATTCCAAAGCGAGTAACGTCATTTCTTGTATAAGAGAGGTATGGACTCCAGAGAGAGAGATATGATTTCCCCTCCCCCTGTACAAATCATTAGTAAGACCTCATCTGGAATAAGCAATTCAGATTTGGGCACCAGTTCTCAAAAAGGATATCGGGGAACTGGAGAAAGTACAGAGAAGGACAACCAAACTGATAAGAGGCATGGAGGAGCTCAGCTATGAGGAAAGATTAGAGGAACTGAATTTATTCACTCCTGAGAAGAGAAGAATAAGGGGGGATATAATCAACATGTACAAATATATAGGGGCCCATATAGTGACCTTGGTGTTGAGTTATTCACTTTACAGTCATCACAGGGGACAAGGGAGAGGAAAAGAGATTTTATCTCCAAATACGAAAAGGTTTCTTCACAGTAAGAGCTGTGAAAATGTGGAACAGACTCCCACCAGAGGTGGTTCTGGCCAGCTCAGTAGATTGATTTAAGAAAGGCCTGGATTCTTTCCTAAATGCACATAATATAACTGAGTACTAAGATTTGTAGGTAAAGTTGATCCAAGGAAAATCCGATTGCCTCTTGGGGGATCCGGAACAAATTTTTTTCCCTGTTGTAGCAAATTGGATCATGCTCTGCTGGGGTTTTCTGCCTTCCTCTGGATCAACTGTGGGTATAGAATTGGGTATATGGGATTGTATGATATTTTTTATTTATTTTTATGGTTGAACTGGATGGACTTGTGTCTTTTTTCAACCTGACTAACTATGTAACTATGCAAAGGCCATTTTGGAAAAAAAAAATTCCACACATGCTTAAAAAAAAATGAAGCCTGAAGATTGCATAACCCTTCCCCAAAATATTATAGGTTTTCTGAAAGCAGACATTATAGAGAATAAAATAGTGGTTGTTGGAGTTTTTTATGTCACATAATATTGCCACAAGGGTTTTTACCACACAATTTCAGTAAAACATTCACTAAAGTTAAGGTTATACAGTAACAAACGCAATAAATTACCCAGTTTTGACAATTATAAAAGAGGAGGTTGCACTGATTAAATAAATACCCAAACGTCAAACATTAAATTTGCGTGTGCCTGTGAAATGGCGACAAAGTTCAGTACCCTATATTTTCTATAGGCAACGCTTTAAAAGCCCCCTATAGGTGATTAGTTTAGTGTTACAGAGGAGTAGGGATGAGCTTCAAGTTCGAGTCGAAAATTGCCAATTCAGCGAACAATTTGGGGTGTTTGCGGCAAGTTTGTATGAACTTTAGAACCCTGTTAAAGTCTATGGGACTCAAACGTTTGAAATCTAAATTGCTAACTTTAAAGGCTAATATGCAAGTTATTGTCATAAAAAGTGTTTGGGGACCCGGGTCCTTCCTCAGGGGACATGTATCAATGCAAAAATAAGTTTTAAAAAACTGACGTTTTTTCAGGAGCAGTGATTTTAATGATGCTTAACCACTTGCTTACTGGGCACATATACCCCCTTCCTGCCCAGACGAAATTTCAGCTTTCAGCACTGCGTCGCTTTAAATTAAAATTGCGCGGTCGTGCGACGTGCCTTACAAACAAAATTGACGTCCTTTTTTTCCCCACAAATAGAGCTTTCTTTTGGTGGTATTTGATCGCCTCTGCGTTTTTTTTTTTTTTTGCGCTATAAACAAAAAAGAGCCACAATTTAAAAAAAAAACACAGAATATTTTTTACTTTTTGCTATAATAAAAATCCAATTTTTAAAAAAAAATATATATTTTTTTCTCAGTTTAGGCCGATATGTATTCTACATATTTTTGGTAAAAAAAACAATCGCAATAAGCGTATAGTAATTGGTTTGCGCAAAGGTTATAGTGGCTAGGAATTAAGGGATAGAATTCTGACAATTTTTTTTTTTACTAGTAATACGGCGATCTGCGAATTTTGTCAGGACTGCGATATTGCGACGGACACATCGGACACTTTTGACACATTTTTGGAACCATGCACATTTATACAGCGATCAGTGCTATAAAAACGCACTAATTACTGTATAAATGTGACTGGCAGTGAAGGGGTTAACACTAGGGGGTGAGGAAGGGGTTAAATGTGAGTCCTGGGTGTGTTCTAACTGTGTGGGGGGAGGGGAGTGACTGGGGGAGGTGACCGATGCTGTCTCCCTATGTACAAGAGAAACAGCATCTGTCTCCTCTCACTGACAGGACGTGGAGCTCTGTGTTTACACACAGAGCTCCACGTCCCTGCTCTAAAACTGCCGATCACCGGGTACCTGGCGGACATCGCGACCGCCAGGCACGCGCATCGGCATCTCGGGGACGCGCCGGGTGCGCGCGCGCGCCGCCATCAGCGCGCGCGCGCCCCCCAGTGGCAGGAGAAAACGATGCCGTCAATTGACGGCAGCTTGGATATTCAGATCCCCTAATCTGCCATCAATTGACGATGAGCGGGGACTGAAGTGGTTAAAGTGAACCAATAAAAATGAAATATTCCTTTATATTTCTCACTCAGGGAGACCTGTGGATGTGGTTACGCCAGAGAATTCCATGACATCTCAAGTATTTCTGTACCGCCTGAAACCAAGTGGGACCCTCACAAGCATGTCATAGAATTGCCCAGCGATTCACATGGGGACTTGACATTTACAGGAACCACCAGGACCTGGGCCAAGGTACATAACAAATTTGGAATTTCTCTTTGAAGTTGAAAGCTTGTTGGGCGGTGAAGAACATTACTGTATACAGTATAAAACTAGACTGCCGTTGACCACATTCCATCATATTTATGGTTGGGTTTACACATTTTGCTTTATAAGTGACTTTAGATTCTGTTTCTCAACAGTATGTGCGCGCATCCTGCGACACTCGTCCCAGAAGATTATTTGAGCTGATGACAGAGCAGTGGGAGCTTCGTGTACCAAGTCTCCTTATATCTGTGACAGGAGGAGCCAAAAACTTCAACATCAGTCCAAGGCTGAAGACCCAGTTCAGTCGGGGCCTTGTGAAGGCTGCACAAAGCACAGGTATTGGGCCTTCTACAACGAGCACATCATCTTTGTGTTTCTTCTGCCCTCACTTTTAATTCTAGGAAGAAACACTTTATATTCACAATTTGCAGTGGCATTAAGGACAGAAGAGACTATTTTAGGGCAATGTTTAACTTTGCTAGATAAAATGTCCACTAGCAGAGCTAAGAGCTTAACCACTCCAGCCCTGGAGGATTTAGCTGCCAAATGACCGGGCCACTTTTTGCGATTCTGCACTGCGTCGTTTTAACTGACAGTCGTGCGACGTGGCTCCCAAACAAAATTTGTGTCCTTTTTTCCCCCCACAAATAGAGCTTTCTTTTGGTGGTATTTGATTACCTCTGCAAGGAAAACTAAGAGCAAATGGATCAACATGTTTCCCCCAAGTAGAGCTTCCTCAGGATTCACTTCGATTCTTTCAATCTTTGTAATATTGTATCTAGAATAAAAAAATCAGAAAGCACAAAACTGTCAATAAAATATGTTTTTAATAAGGATAAGGCACAGAATTAGCATGGATATACCAAGTGGATAGTAATAAAAAAATCTCTGCCTAAGGCCGCATACACACGATTGAATTTGTCCGCTGAAACTGGTCCGATGGACCGTTTCAGCAGGCAAATCCGATCGTGTGTATGGGCTAGAGGACACATTTTAAAGCATGCTTTAAAATTTGTCCGCCGGTGACATGTCCGTCCAATATGTCCGCTGGTTAGTACACTAACCAGCGGACATATCTGCCCGCACATGCGTCGAATGGATTCGACGCATGCGTGGAAGTTTTTCACTTCCTGGTTCGGTGACGTGGCGGCGTCAACTTCACCGCGCTGTCTGCCGGCGGGGATTTTGGTGTGTACACGCCATCGGACCAAAATCCGATGAGACATGTCTGCTGCAAACGGTCCGTCAGACATGTTTGAGCGGACATGTCTCATCGTGTGTACGCGGCCTAAGAGTCCAACAGGTGCACCAACCAAGCAAAATCACTCTGATGGAGGGGCCAGTCTATTTGAAAAATTTAGGGGTTTGAAACAAATCAGAAAGGAGCCAAGCCTTTTTTAACAGCAAAGGTATGGTGTCAAAAAGGTGGAAACCCCTTGGACTAAACACAGAAGAAAGATAGTAGTCTCAAACATAGGAAGCAATACAAAGAGAATAGGATACTTTTTCATGCAAGTAAATGGTACAGCAGGCATGTTTTAGGAATATGAAATGTTAGGTTTTTATTCTTTAATGAAGCTGGCTTTGTGTACAAGGTCACTTCTATGCTTGGACAGAAACGGGGCCCTCACCAAACTGTTACCACAAAGATAAAGCGGTGGTAAACTCTAGGAATAAAAAATAAAAATAAATTCCCCCAGCAAGGCAATATCATACTGTGCTAGTAATGCGCCACATACACATTTTATGTCATTAAAAACAATTGTACGTGGACTCCAGAGTATTTTTCATGACGTAAAAAATGGGCATTAAAAATTTAGAACATGCTCTATTTTTTCGCGTAGTTTTTTACGTTGCTGTTTTTCACTTCGTGAAAAACGGTCGTGTGTAGGCTTTAACAACGTGAAAAAAAACGTGCATGCTCAGAAGCAAGTTATGAGACGGGAGCGCTCGTTCTGGTAACACTAGCGTTTGTAATGGAGATAGCACATTCATCACGCTGTAACAGACAGAAAAGCACGAAGACTAAAAAGCGCGAATCATCTCTCACCAAACTTTTACTAACACTAAATCAGCAAAAGCAGCCCAAAGGGTAGCGCCATCCGAATGGAACTTCCCCTTTATAGTGCCGTCGTACGTGTTGTACGTCACCGCGCTTTGCTAGAGCATTGTTTTTCCACGATCGTGTGTAGGCAAGGCAGGCTTGACAAGAATCACGTCTAAAAAAACGTCGTTTTTTCTAGACCATTAAGGCCTCATGCCCACGGACGTTTTTACAGCCACTTTTCTGAGCGTTTTTTGCAGCTTAACCTCCATATTAGCCAATGGCCTCATGCCCACCATGATGTTTTTAAGCTGTAAATGGCTGAGCCGTTTTTACAAATGATTAAAAATAGATTAAAAAAAATAGATAAAAATAAATCATATAATGTGCTTGCAGGTTAGTTTCATTTTTAAACTGGTTTCATGTTTCTGTGATGTAAAGACACACACAGAACAAAAACAAACAAATACAGGGCAGTGTTTTGTGTTTAAAATGAATCTGATTGGTTCTGAGGAGTTTTCGTGTGACCGCGTACACACGATCGGTCCAACCCAATGAGAATGGTCCGACGGACCGTTTTCATCGGGTCACCGCTGAAGTGGCCTGATGGTCTGATGTGCGTACACACCATCAGTCCAAAATCTGATCGTGTCAGAACGCGGTGACTTAGAACATAACGACGTGCTGAAAAAATGAAGTTCAATGCTTCCAAGCATGCGTCGACTTGATTCTGAGAATGCGCGGGTTTTTGGTCCAATGCTTTTGCGTACTAACCATCGTTTTGGTCCGATGGTCAGGCGTCCATCGGACCGATTTTAAAGCAAGTTTTAAAACTTTGGCCCGATGGACGACGGTCCGATGGGCCGTACACACGCTCGATTTGGAAAGATGAAACTGGCCTTAAGGCCAGTTTCATCGGACCAAACCAATCGTGTGTACGCGGCCTTAGACACACAGTAATGACAGCTTGGACCACAGTGAAAAGCTACCATGAGATTTTTCATAAGGAGCCAGACAAGCAGGAAGTGTGGAGATCAGAGCAGAATTACAGCAACTTCAAAGCAAAAACGAACAATGAGGACATGAAACCAGGACTGCAGTAAGGTAAAGGAAGCTATTTAGCTAAAAAAAAAAATCCTTTAGTGATCCTTTAAGCCTCGTCCGGCGTTTCTTTCTCTATCCAAAATCAATGGTTCCCGACTTGCGGGGTGACTTGTGTGCGGAGAATCTTGAAGGGAAACCCCCGCGGAAATAAAAAAAAATATTTGCATGAGGTTCCCCCGCAGGATGACATCAGGCCCTTATCCGAGCACGCAGCCCGGTAGGTAAGGAAGGGGGGCGAGCGAGCGCACACAGCTGAAAGCTAGCGTGGCAAAACGTGCATTGAATTCAATGCAAAACGTGGAAAAAATCGTGTTAAAAACTCTGTTTTTTCCTGGAGTTTGTACTAGCTCTGCAGCCGGTTTTTAAAATGCCAGTGGGCATGAGGCCTAAAAATGGTCGTGTGTACGCGGCATAAGACTTACCTTAAAACAACGCTCTCCAGCCGTGTGCTGTCACCAATGAAAAGGCTTCAATCTTCACCCTGTATTCCTTCCAGGTTCACAGACTGACCGCACTGCAGTGGGGTCACATGCGCGAGGAAGCCTCAGTCGTGGCACATAGCTCTGAAGGAATGGCATAGGTATGCTGTTCCTTCAGAGCACTTCTGCCAGTGACGTCACCGGCTGCTGGTGGGTAGAATATCTCCTATATGGTGCACATTTAAGAGGTATTCATTTTACCTACAGGTAAGCTTTATTACAGGCTTACCTGTACATAAATATAAAAAAAAAAACAGAGGGTTTACTACCACTTTAAAAGAGCACCATTGTCTAAAATATCTTTGCATAACAATACCCTTCATCAGAAACACCTGAACTTAAACATTTGGAGAGGTGTGCATATTCTTTTGACCATATAGTTTAGTAAGTAAGGAAGTGGGTAAAGATATGGATAGAGACTGAGGTTGGCAGAGCAGAGGGGGAGATGACCCAAGAGCTAGAAGGTCTTTTTTTACCTATAGTCAACCTCAGCATCCTTTGTTCCATACAGGGGCCTGGATCATCACCGGAGGGTCTCACGCTGGGGTCATGAAGCACGTAGGTGAAGCCGTACGAGATTTCAGTGGAGGCGAAAAAGACTCTGAGATTGTCCTGATAGGCATTGCCACCTGGGGTATCGTCCACAACCGAAAATCACTACTCAGCGAAGCGGTAAGAACTAAACATTTTCTACACAACATATGTAACATATTTTATAGAAATACTAGCTGTCATTGCCATAAGCTGATGATGACATGCTAGTCTCTTTCTGATGGTAAAATGCTTTTCACAGAAATACAGTCCTTAGCGGTGGTGGCTGGTGCTCAAAATTTGTGCCTAAATGCCACTCAATTGCCACCACTGTGTCATCAAATGCAGCCACTGTGCCCATCAAACACAACCACTGTGCCCATTAAACGCAGCCACTGTGCCATCAATTGCTGCCACTGTGCCATCATATGCAGCCACTGTGCCCATCAAATGCAGCCATTAGCTGTACCCATAAATTGCCGCCACTGTGCCATCAAACGCAGCTACTGTGCCCATCAATTGCTGACACTGTGCTCATCAATTACTGACACTGTGTCCATCAATTGCCGCTACTGTGCCCATCAATTGCTGCCAGTGTGCTCATCAATGGCTGCTACTGTGCCCATCAATTTCTGACACTTTGCCCATCAATTGCTGCCAGTGTGCCCATCAATTGCTGCAAGTGTGCCCATCAATTGCCGCTACTGTGACCATCAACTGCCGTTACTGTGCCCATCAACTGCTACTGTGCCCATCAACTGCTGCCAGTGTGCCTATTAACTACTGCTACTGTGCCCATCAACTGCTGCCAGTGTGCATCCCCGCCCGGCACTTACCTTGTCTCAGTGGGGCAGCGGGTCATGGCGATGTCTTCCACGCACCTCAATCTCTTCTCCCGCCCTCTCTTCCCATCCTCTGCTATGATTGGAGACATTACAATATATGCCCAATATACAGGTGATACTCGAAAAATTTGAATATCGTGCAAAAGTTCATTTATTTTACTAATGCAACTTAAAAGGTGAAACTAATATATGAGAGAGACTCATTGCATACAAAGCAAGATAGTTCAATCCGTGATTTGTCATCATTGTGATGAGTATGGCTTACAGCTCCGGAAAAAACCCAAATCCACAATCTCAGAAAATTAGAATATTACACGCAATCAAAAAAACAAGGATTGTACATAGAACAATATCTGACCTCTGAAAAGTATAAGCATGCATATGTACTCAGTACTTGGTCTGGACCCCTTTTGCAGCAATTACTGCCTCAATGCGGCGTGGCATGGAAGCGATCAGCCTGTGGCACTGCTGAGGTGTTATGGAAGACCAGGATGCTTCAATAGTGGCCTTCAGCTCTTCTGCATTGTTGGGTCTCATGTCTTCCAAACAACCTTACTGTGCAGGGATCGCAAGGGTGGTAGTAGAGGACTCGGGGGCCCTTACATCTTGCCCAGACCTATTTTGAGGGTCGGTATTCCATCCTGTCTTGGAAACATGGAAATTTACTTGCTTTAGCCCGCATTTTTGATCATCGCTGCTTCAGAATCAGGGTCGATTACCCTGATTCATACAGGGGAGCAGTGGCGGTGCGTCTATAGGGACGCTGGAGCGCCGCCCCCTCTGGATCGCTCACAGCCAGTAAAATATACAGATTCATACACTGTATGAATCTGTATATTTTCGCCGCTGCCGCCCACTATTCAGCTGACCGGACATTGAGCGCCGGTCAGCTAAATAGCGGCAGCTGACTGGCTGTAGGGAAGTGCCCATTAGAGCCGCTGGCTCTGATAGGCTTTCCGAGTACAGCCCTGAGGCTGTAGTCGGCTTCCTGAAGCTTATCCTCGGGACCTACCGGCTGTGCGCTCCGAGGATAAGACAGACAGGCGTCTCAGGTGGCTGAAGCATCATCAAGGGTGGGACGAGGGACATCGAGGGACGGTAGAAGCCAGAAAGGTAAGTGCCAGGGGGAATACTGGGCACAGTGGCTACAAGTGGGGGCACAGTGGGGGCACAGTGGCGACAATTGGGGGCACAGTGGCGACAATTGGGGGCACAGTGGCGACAACTGGGGGCACAGTGGCAAAAATTGGGGGCACAGTGGCTGTGTTTGATGGCATAGTGGTGACAATTGATGACATGGCACAGTGGCGACAATTGGGGGCACAGTGGTGACAATTGATGGCACAGTGGCTGCGTTTGATGGCATGGCACAGTGACTGCATTTGATGGCATGGCACAGTGGCTGTGTTTTAATGGCATGGCACAGTGGCTGTGTTTTGATGGCATGGCACAGTGGCTGTCTTTTGATGGCATGGCACAGTGGCTGCGTTTTGATGGCATGGCACAGTGGCTGCGTTTTGATGGCATGGCACAGTGGCTGCATTTTGATGGCACAGTGGCTGCGTTTTGATGGCACGGTGGCTGTGTTTTGATGGCATTGCACAGTGGCTGCGTTTTGATGGCACGGTGGCTGCGTTTAATGGCATGGCACAGTGGTTGCGTTTGATGGCACAGTGACTGCATTTGATGGCATGGCACAGTGGTGACAATTGATGGCACAGTGGTTGTGTTTGATGGCATGGCACAGTGGCTGCATTTGATGGCATGGCACAGTGGCTGCATTTGATAGGTACAGTGAGGCTGCAATTGTTTTTTATTTCCGTTTGCGCGCCCCCAAAAATTTGGAGCACCAGCCGCCACAGCAGGGGAGGGGGCCTCCAGGATGGCACCCTGAGAAGTATGTCACAGGTAGAATTCTCAACTTCCTACACTAGAGAAGGGATGGAGCTAGCCTTAAGAATCAAATCAAATCTCGACCTTGTCAGGGTTTTAAAGGTCGCTTGCTTTTCTCACTCTTCGATCTGGACCTTTCTACAAGGGCTAACGCGTATTAGCCCACCAGTTAGTTTGCCCTTGTGCCTGGGTAGATTTGAGTCTGGCTTGTCGGCTTGCAGGAACAGCTCCTTGGGCTGATGCGCCATATTTCCCTTCATTCTCCTTCAAGGGAGTTGGAGTTCTTGGTTGCGGTAGCCTCTGCAAGAGATTTTAACATTGGTAACTTTCTTTGTATAGAGCCATACTTACCGTATTTATCGGGGTATAGCGCGCTCCCGCGTATAGCGCGCACCCCTAAAGTTGCCCCTATTCCTGTGGAAAAAAAGTTTTTTGTACTTACAGTTTTGGCGTCTTGCGCGGCGTCCATCGGCGGCTTCGGGTGTCCATCTCGTCGGGTCCGGCGTCCGTCTGCGGCTTCGGGTATCCTCCTCGTCCTTTTGCGGCGTCCTCCTCGCTTTCCTGCGCCGATTTTGAATACTGCGCCGGCATATACCGAACGCAGTACACTCGGGTATAGTCGGGCAGACTCGGCTCCTCTCGCGCTGACGTCCTGGACGTACAGGACGTGAGCGCGAAAGGAGCCGAGCCTGCCCGACTATACGCGAGTGTACTGCGCTCGGTATATGCAGGCGCAGTACACTCGTGAATAGTCGGGCAGGCTCGGCTCCTTTCGCGCTCACGTCCTGTACGTCCAGGACGTCAGCGCGAGAGGAGCCGAGTTTGCCCGACTATACCCGAGTGTACTGCGCTCGGTATATGCCGGCGCAGTATTCGAAATAGTTGCGGGAAAGCGGCTATCGGCGTATACCGCGCACCCATGATTTTCAGGGCAAAAAAGTGCGCGGTATACGCCGATAAATACAGTATTTATTAGGGTGATGTTAAACCCTCACCCAGCCTTTTTCCCAGAAGAATCTAGGATCTCTGGTTTTTGCAAAACACTTCTTGCCCCCCCCCCCCCCATTTTTTTCCAGAAAATTGGTTTACAGAAGAAAAATTATTATTTTTTCTCTAAATATAGATGAAAATAGTGGAGGTCTATCGGAAAGTTTCAGATACAGGAGTCTGACTTTTTGTTATGCTGCCAGAAGACCCTAGAAATGGGTAGGCAGCGTTCTAATCAGTTATTAAATGTTTACTCTCTTGTTATATTGAGAGCAGTCAAGGCCTATCTGAATACGGAAAACTCATGTTTGTTGCGCAACCAGGAGTCCGCGGAAAGGGCAGGCAGCATCTAAATCAACTGTTTCAATGTTGATTCATTAGGCTACTATTCTGGCTTGTGGTTAATAGACATGTGCATTCGTTTTCATCCGAATACATTTTCGTCTGAATTTCAGCTATTTCCGTTATTGTTTTAACAAACGAAAACGAAAGTGCAGAATATGAAAACCAAAAGATCCAACATAAACAAATGCTTTATTTTCGTTTCCGTTGGTCGAATGTGCCTAACCTTAACTCTATTAGTCCAAGATTATTCTACATAGAGAGAAAAGATTCGACATAGAGAGAAAATATTTGACATTATAGAGAAAAGATTCGACATTATAGAGAGAAAAGATCGCTGCTGGAATTGGGTGGGGGAAGTACAATAAAAATAATGATGATGATCAATGTTATTGGCTGATTGTAACCAAAGAGGAGGAGCAGTAAAATAGCTAGAACTAACTTCAATTCAACATGAACGAAGAAGATTCGACAAAGCATCGAAAAACGTACAAACATACAAATGTCGAATCTGTCATTGAAGGGTTAAGGTGTCTGTCGAATGTTCAAAGAAGATTACACGGAGCAGCTAAACTGTACGATGCTGCAATCGTACATTTCTGGTCAAATGCTCGGCCCATAGGCTATAGAAGAATTCTAATGTTGGTTGACTGGTAATAATAATTTATAAATATTAGGGTTGTCCCGATACCACTTTTTTAGGACCGAGTACAAGTACCGATACTTTTTTTCATGTACTCGCCGATACCGAATACTGATACTTTTTTTTAAATGTGTCCCCAAATGCAGCCATGTCCCCCCATAAATGCAGCCATGTCCCCCACATATATGCAGCCATGTCCCCCACATATATGCAGCCATGTCCCTCAAACATATGCAGCCATGTCCCCCACATATATGCAGCCATGTCCCCCACATATATGCAGCCATGTCCCCCACATATATGCAGCCATGTCCCCCACATATATGCAGCCATGTCCCCCACATATATGCAGCCATGTCCCCCACATATATGCAGCCATGTCCCCACATATATGCAGCCATGTCCCCCACATATATGCAGCCATGTCCCCACATATATGCAGCCATGTCCCCCACATATATGCAGCCATGTCCCCCACATATATGCAGCCATGTCCCCACATATATGCAGCCATGTCCCCCAAACATATGCAGCCATGTCCGCCACATACAGTGCGGAAAATAAGTATTTATACACCCTGCTATTTTGCAAGTTCTCCCACTTGGAAATCATGGAGGGGTCTGAAATTGTCATCGTAGGTGCATGTCCACTGTGAGAGACATAATCAAAAAAAAAAAAATCCAGAAATCACAATGTATGATTTTTTTATCATACATTTTTAGCCATGTCCCCCACATATATGCAGCCATGTCCCCCCACAAATGCAGCCATGTCCCCCCACAAATGCAGCCATGTCCCCCCACAAATGCAGCCATGTCCCCCCACATATATCCAGCCATGTCCCCCACATATATGCAGCCATGTCCCCCACATATATGCAGCCATGTCCCCCAAACATATGCAGCCATGTCCCCCAAACATATGCAGCCATGTCCCCCAAACATATGCAGCCATGTCCCCCACATATATGCAGCCATGTCCCTCATATATGCAGCCATGTCCCCCCACATATATCCCGCCATGTCCCCAAACATATGCAGGCATGTCCCCCATACCTAATGATGATGATGCCGCCACCGCTACCGCTGCTGCGTTAATCACCGTGCGGCAAACATTACAGGCACCTGTAGTGTACAGATCCGTCCAATCCCAAGCAAGGGGGAGTGTATATACATAGCGCGGCGGGCAAAACAGCTATTCAAACTAAAGGTGCCTGTAATGTTCGCCGCACGGTGATTAACGTGGCAGTGGCGGCTTTGCGATATACGGCGACGGCGGCGGGGGGGAAGTATTCTATTTAGTACTCCCGCAAATACCCGGTATCGGTCCCGATACCGATACTGGTATCGGTATCGGGACAACCCTAATAAATATAATTATTACTAGTCATACAACATTAGGATTCTTCTATAGCTTGTAGGCGGAACATTCGACCGGAAATGTACGATTCGTCATACAGTTTCGCTGCTCCGTCGAATCTTCTTTGAACATTTGACAGACACCATAAGTATTTAATGACAGATTCAACCTTAATTAATTCGGACTTTCAGACGAATGCAATTTCTAACGAAAAACAAAATAACGAATTTCGGGAGTAACTAAATAAAAGTATTTTTCGGTCGAAAAGGAAATTCCGAAACAAAATATTTCAGTATGCACATGTCTAGTGGTTAAAGAGAGGGTTCCCCCTGTTACTTTTAGTATGTACTCTACCAGAACAGTAAGCGCTTCATGTGCGGTGAATTACCAAGCCTTTATGACTCAGATTGCTAGGTCGCAACTTGGTCATCAGTGCTTACATTCACAACTTTTTATTAGGTGAATGTAAGATGGTTAGAGGATGCCGCTTTTTATCGCAGTATGCTGCAGGCAGCAGTATAGGTACTCACATCTGATGGCAGTCTGCGTTATTTGTGTCTCCCTCACCTCAAGTTGAGCATTGCTCTGGGACGTCCCATTATGTAATAATTAAAGGCTCTGTGTCCCGTAATGTACGCCCCTCTTATTTGGGGATATTGGGACACTTATTGGTTTGCTACAAAACTGAGGAGCTCCCACTATGGGAGGGTTTATATAGGGAGAAAAACTTATTGGGCCAGATTCTGATAGAAATTCGCCGGCGTAGCGTAAGCCATTTACACTACGCCGCCGCAACGTAACAGAGCAAGTGCCGTATTCTCCATGCACTTGCTCCGTAGTTTGCGTTGGCGTAGCAAAGGGGGCGTAATTCAAAGGGGGCGGCTTGTATTTAAATTAAGCGCGCCCCCGCGTCGATCGAACTGCGCATGCGCCGGCCGGGGAAAAAGCCCAGTGCGCATGCCCCAGCTCACGTCGGAAAGCGTTGTTGAAACCGATGTCAAAACGACGTGATCGTCACTACGCAATGCCCTATTCGCGAACGAGTTAGTAAAACGACGTAAGTGACGGAAAAAGCCGACGCTGACCCGACGCCATACTTAACATGGCACCCGACGGCATGCGTAAGGTTACCCCTCATATTAGCAGGGGTAACCTTACGCGTTCGTAAACGACGTACGCGACGACGGGGTGGCGTAAAAGCGATCGGGAATGGGCGTAGTAGCCTCATTTGCATAGGCAAATGAGAAAACAACGTAAAGGCCACCTAGTGGCCGGAGTTGTCATTACAACTACGATCCGCAAGTGTAATGGTATTACACTTGTCGGATCTTCAGCCGTATCTATGCCAAAGTGATGCTAAGTATCACTCGCATAGATACCCGGCAAAAAAAAACGGAGATACGACGGGGTATCTGAGATACTCCGTCGTAGCGCCTCTGAGAATCTGGCCCATTGTCTAGTTGATTACACCAGTCTCCAGTACCTGAAGGTGGATATAACCCATTATGTAATGATTAAAGGCTCTGTGTCCCGTTATGTACTCTAAGAAAAGGATTTTTACCGGTAAGCTGTTATTAAAAATTCTATTTTTGAAAATGTATTTTCTTAACAAGCTTAAAAATACAAAATCACACTTTAGCTACAGGTAAGAGTGAGTGAGTGAATAACTTGCTTATTTCCATCCAGTGTCATTCTGATCCTTTAGAAGAGATAAGTCTTAAGTTTTTTCCTGAAAGCTCGATGGTTTTCTTCCATGCGGATGTTTGTGGGTAGAGCGTTCCATAGCTGTGGTCCTTGTACTGCAAATCTTTGTTCCCCCTTTTATTTGTAGCGGGACTTGGGGATGTGGAGGAGGTTTTGGTTGGTTGATCAAAGAATGCGATGGGAGAGTAGTGTTTTATTTTCTTGCACAAGTATTGAGGATCATTTCCTTGTGTGCACTTGTGGGTAAGACAGATGGTCTTGAATGTGACCCTATCCTTTACGGTTGGCCAATGAAGGCTTCTCAGTAAAGGGGTGATGGATTCCCAGGGTTTTTTCCCCATTACCAGTCTGGCTGCCATGTTCTGGAAAACTTGTAGATGCAAAATCTGATATTTAGGTAGTCCTATATAGAGGGAGTTTGTGTAGTCAAGTCGGGAATTGATGATAGTTCCAACTACTACTGCTATGTATTCTTCTGGGATGAAGGGGATGAGTCTACGCAGCAGCCGGAGGAGATGGTGAGATCCGCTGACTACTGATCGTATTTGTGCATCCATCGACATCTCAGAGTCAAAGATGACTCCGAGACTTTAGACTTTGGTGCTTAGGGTGATGATCTGTCCAAGGATGGTGGGTGGTGTCCATAAAGTCTCAGCTTTTTTCTTTCGTTTTGCTTGGAGAAGAAGGAGTTCTGTCTTGGATCCATTGAGTTTGAGGGAGCTCTCAGTCATTCAATCATCGATCAATGTGAGGCATTTTGTTAGACCGTTATATTGGTCTATTTTTCTGGTGATGCGAAAGTAGAGTTGAGTGTCGTCAGCGTATGAGTGGTAGCACAGGTCCTGTTTTCTGATGATTTTGAGGAGTGGGCGAAGGTAGATGTTGAAGAGCACGGGTGACAGGGGTGATCCTTCAGGGACTTTGCAAGAAATTGCGCGAGTTTCAGAGGTAAAGGCTCCTAGTTTCACTGTCTAGGAATGATTTTCTAGGAAGGATTTTCTACTGTGGAGCAATTAATCCTCCAAGTTCAGAGAAGAAGTGTAGTTCTTCAAGTCAGGTCTCTGAACTCTGCTCTCCACCCTCTTCCTGTGCACCTGGTCTATGTTTATGTTGGAGAGATTAGAAGGCTAGCAGGCTGCCAAATCACTGCTGGGAGGTGGGAGCAGGTGAATAGAGCTGCTGAAAGCCAAAGTAGAAGTGCTTTATAAATTGAGGCATGGTATACCCAGCAGTAGTGACTTAAATGTAAATGCAAATGTTGGAAACATGGCAATCTTTCAGGTGGACTCATTTAAAGAACATCACAATAACTTCCTATATAGCCAATAGGTCCAGTTATCTTTTTAATTTAGTACTAGATATAAAGTTTCAAAGCAGGTTCTGTTCACAGAGGTTACCGGACTCCTTATATAGTCACCTTTATTATTTTATGCATCCTGTCACAGATTGCTATGTTTGGCTGGAGCTACCATTTTTAATCTGTCCACTAGCACTCACATTTCTACAAAAGTGCCATGACCTGATGTCGGAATCTATTCATTTTCTTTTTGTATGTGAATTTGTCTGTAGGGGGGAGCTCCTGCCCTGTACCCCATGGATGAAGGATCACAGGGGAGGCTGTGCTGTCTGGACAACAACCACACACACTTCATACTGGTGGATGATGGGACACATGGACGCTATGGGGTGGAAATCCCACTGAGAACTCGTCTGGAGAAGTTTATCTCTGAACAAACAATGCAAAGAGGAGGTAAGTGGAAGATGATATGGAGGTTCTGCTGGCAAACCAGGCATTTGTGGTGACATGATAAAGAGATTTGGATGGATTTATTATATTGGATGGATTTGTACCTTGAAGGAGAACTTGTGAGAATTCTCTGTTCCTACCATTAGCAAAGCTTACCATTATACGGTAGAGAGACATATGGATGGTCCACAAGTGACCTTATGCCTTGTACACATCAGAGTTTCCGTCGGAATAAATTCAGACAGGTTTTCCCGATGGAATTCCGTTCAAGCTGTCTTGCATACACACTGTCACACCATATTCCGACCGTCCAAAACGCGGTGACGTACAACACTACAATGAGCCGTGAAAAATTAAGTTCAATGCTTCCGAACATGCGTCGACTTGATTCTGAGCATGCATATTTTTTTCTCCGTCAGACGATACAGACAATAGGAATTTGCGCTCATCGGAAAAAAATAGAACATGTTCTATTTCTAAATTCCGACGGAAAAAAAGTCAGATGGGGCACACACACACAGTCGGAATATCAGTAAATGTATTTTGCCATCGAAAATTCCGATCGTGTGTACAAGGCATTACTCTCAACAGTAAAGTGTCATTCTACCGAAACGAAATGTTATTTATAGAGTTTAGTGATCCCCTTTTCAGGAGTGGTGTCTTCTCCCACAGTTCCTTGTCCTGTTACCATGCACCTTGGTGTCTAGGGTGTTGCTACCCACCTTATTGTGCTTTTAATCCTGTTGAAAACTCCAAACAGAAGTAAGATTGGGAGCCCTCTATATTAGATGTGTTAAGTGTACCGACCCCTGTCTCAGCCATGGAGATAACAAAAGTGTGACAGACCCAACCGGGACAGGGGCTATTGGAGAGGAGTGCAGGGTAGACTCTTGTCTACTGACTATGGGCCTTGGCATTTGAGGGAGCTATGAGCACTCCGGAACTTGTCCTGTTATGAAATGCAAGATGACATGTTACCATAGTTAGCAGTCAAAGAAGCCATGATTGTCTCAGCCAACTGGAAACTGAGAAGATAGATGTGAAAAGAAAGCTGGTTAATAAGATTTGAACAGCCCTGGGTCTTCTTGAATACTGGGGTACTGGTATCTGTACTGCTCCTCTTATGCTAACCGGACATCAGATCCTGGTGGTGGTTTGGATGTCCCAGACTGCTGGAAACATCCCACCGCTGCCACCATATGTGATAGACCGCCTAACACCCTGCCTGGGTTACCCTGCCAAACCGTGCCTTCTGCCTTCCAAACCCTTCCAGCGAAGCGATAGCTTATACCTGCCTTTTAGCCCAAGCATCATACACAGACAAGATGTTGGGGTAAAAACCAAAGGAATGACTGTTAATTGAACAAAAATACAGGTTTTTATACACGTCAAAAATAGAGGCAGTAACCACATAAACAATGCAAACTTCAAACAGCAATACAGTTAACAGCTAACAGTGATCTAATTAAACAGTAAATTAATTAACAGCCAGGCCCCTAGACAAGTCTTATCAGTATAGCCTGGTACACACTATCACAAAAAAACTCTGGTTTAGAGCCGTTGTACTAACTATTCGATGTTAGTATAGCGATCTCCCCTGCGGAATTATTGTGTTCTGACATGGGAAAGGCCCCCCGCTAGAACACTCCGGTCAGCACTCCTAGCCATTGGCTGAGAATGGTGATTGGGAACTGGTCGGCTGCTGGTTTTTCAGCATGCGCATCCGTCAGTCAGACCAGCTGCCATACACACGGGTCGAAGGTCGGATGGGTTTTATTGAAGCATGGGCATTCGGCCCATGTGTACTAGGCTTATGACTAGCAGTCCAAGAAATTCCCCATCCCAGACAATCAGGCACCAAATATTCAAAAATCCAAATCTCATTAATCAGCTTTCTTTTCGCATTCCATCTTCTCGCTGAGTTTCAAGTTGGCAAAAACCATCATGTCTTCCTTGACTGTTAAATGTGTTAATAACATTGCATTACATAACAGCACATATTCCTGAATGCTCGTAGCTCGCTCAAATGCCAGGACCCATAGTCAGTAGGCAAGAGGCTGGCTACCCTACAGTCCCCTCCAAAAAACCATGTCCCTGTTGGGTCTTTTACAAAAAAAAGTAATGTTTCTGAGAGTTACAAGAAGTAATTAGTTGGGTTTAAGTGTATCTAAAGCCCAAACCTTAATAGAGTAAGTACAGTACTGGTTAGGTGCTCTGTGTCCTCTATTCTTAATGTTGACCATTGTCTTGGGATAGAAAGTGATAGGAAATTCAACATTTTATGGCAGTCACCAGAACAGGGGTTAAAGGGAAATATTTGAATAGGGACACTGATTTTAGTGCCAGATAAAAGGGTATTTCCCCTAATTTTTAAAGAAGTCTATTTATTTACTCTCCATTATCCACCCGACACAAAGGGGTTGATTTACTAAAACTGGAAAGTACAAATGCTGGTGCAGCTCTGCAAAACAATCAGCTTCCATTTTTTGTTGTTTTTTATTTTTGTCAAAGCTTAAAACGGAGATCCACACAAAAAGTGAACCTCCACTTCTCTGAACCCTCCCCCCTTCCGGTGTCACATTTGGCACCTTTTGGGGGGGTGCAGATACCTGTATAATACAGGTATTTGCACCCACTTCTGGGAAAGCCCTAGGGCTTTCACATTGAGGATGCAGTGAAGGAGTTTTTCAGGCAGTATTAGTGCTATATTTAGCTATGTACTGCCTGAAAAACTCCTCAATGTGAAAGGGGTCTAAATGAGCATTCAAAGGATCATGGCTCAGCACAGATTACGGTAATTGTGAACACTCACAGACTGCTTATTTGGGACTGTAACACTAAGGCCGCGTACACACGAGGGGATATGTCCGCTGAAAACGGTCCGATGGACCGTTTCAGCAGACATCTCCGCTCGTGTGTATGGGCTAGCGGACAGATTTGTCCACCCGACAGATTTCAAAGCAAGCTTTGAAATCTATCCGGTGGGAATCTGTCCGCCCGACATGTCTGCTGGTTAGTACACTTACCAGCAGACATGTCGGCTCCCACCGCCGCCGCGCCGCTGCCGAATGGATTCGGCGCATGCGCGGAAGTGTTTTACTTCCTGGTGCGGTGACGTAGCGGTGACGCGGCGGCGTCAACGTCACCGCCGCGTCACCGCGCCGTCCGGCGGCGGGGAATTTGATCCGATGGTGTGTACACGCCATCGGATCAAACTCCCGATCGGACATATCCGATGGAAATGGTCCGCGGACCGTTTTCATCGGATATATCCGATCGTGTGTATGGGGCCTTAGACATATTCATCCCACAAAAAAGCTAAGATGCAATTTTATGTTATTTTATTTTTCTATCCCAGGAACAGCCATTAAAATCCCCATAGTGTGCGTGGTGCTGGAAGGAGGTCCCGGAACATTGGACGTGAGTTCATAAATGCCCAATCGGGTCTATAGTTGCTATATTGTAGGTATAATAACACTTTGTTAGCACCAATAACCTTTGCAAGCTCTGTTATTAGTTTGTAAAGCTAGTAGCAAGATTCAAGTGCGAAAACATGACTCTTGTAGTTAACCACATGCTTACTGGGCACATATACCCTCTTCCTGCCCAGGCTAAATTTCAGCTTTCGGCACCGTCACGCTTTGAATGACAATTTCACGGTTGTGCGACGTGGCTCCCAAACACAATTTACGTCCTTTTTTCCCCCACAAATATTGATTTCTTTTGGTGATATTTGATCACCTCTGCGGTTTTTATTTTTTGCGCTATAAACAAAAATAGAGCGACAATTTTGAAAAAAAAAAACACAATATTTTTTACTTTTTGCTATAATAAATATCCCATTTAAATAAAAAAAAAAATCAGTTTAGTCCGATACGTATTCTTCTATATATTTTTGGTAAAACAAAATTGCAATAAGCGTATAGTGATGGGTTTGCGCAAACGTTATCACGCCTACAAAATAGGAAATAGAATTATTACTTTTTTTATTATACTTTTTTTTTTCTAGTAATGGCGGCGATTTTTGTCACGACTGCGATACTATGGCGGACATATCGGACACTTTTGACACATTTTTGGGACCATTCACATTTATACAGCGAACAGTGCTATAAAAAGGCACTGATTACCATATAAATGTGACTGGCTGGGAAGGGGTTAACACTAGGGGGGCATCAAGGGGTTAAATATGTACCCTGGGAGTGATTCTTACTGTGGGGGAAGGGGACTGATGGGGGGGGGGGGGGGGTTACCGATGGTTGTCTCTATGTATAAGGGACACATCATTAATCTCCTCTCCCTAACAGGGCATGGAGCTCTGTGTTAACACACAGAGCTCCACATCCCTGGCTCTGTGACTGCCGATCGCGGGTGCCTGGCGGACAGCGCGGCCACCAGGCACGCGCATCGGCACCTGTGTGACGCTGTGGGTGCGCACCCCAGTGGTGCGCGGCTGGAGGCCATATATTGAAAGCCTCCCGGCAGATCAGACCCGCCTTGCGGGCGTAAATAGTCAGCCGCAGGATGGGAAGTGGTTAAACAGTATCTGCTTATCCCAAAGTTTATCTTTTACTGAGAAGCCTGTAAATCTTTATACAGCCCATGTTGACCTTCCAATGGCCCCTGGACTTGGATCTGTAGACTCTAGTTTCACATTGTTACCCTCTTGGATGCTATTACTCTATCTAAAGGTAGTTTACTGGGTTTTTTTTTCATGGAATGCGCATGTGTCATTACCATTTGTTAAATACCATTTTTCTGTAGGCCTAGACACATATGACTAGGATTTGGGTGGAGAGTGATAGAAAACAAATCTTTTTCCTAGGTGGTAAATAAACCAATTTAATTTCAGATTGGTGCTGGAAAGTCTTAGGCCGCGTACACACGACCGAGAACCTCGTCGGGCTAAACCCATCGTTCCGCCCGACGAGGTTCCCGATGAGTGGTCGGAAAAGCTCATCGAGCCAAAGTCCTCATTGAACAACTAGGAAAAAGAGAGCGTCCCGACGGGACGCTTGTCTAAAGTGTACACACGACCGAGAACCTCGGCAGAATATGTCTCCCAGCGAGCTTCTCGCTGGATTCTGCCGAGAAGCTCGGTCGTGTGTATGCCGCCTTAGGCTTGCCACCTATCTGGGATTCACCCGGACACTCTGGGTTTGGAATCATGTGTCTGGATTTCATTATTCTGAAAACCCCAACACATTATTCAAACCAGACTGTAGTTGAGGGATGGGCAGTGTTGGGGTACTCAATATAATTCAGGGGATAATGGGAAGGACAATCAGTGGTCCCCCTCCTCTCACTCCCAGTTTCTGGCTTTTCATCCTCAAAAATCCCTGGCAGAAGATGTTGGTGGTATTGGCCTGAAACCCAGACACATTATTCAAACCAGACTGTAGTTGAGGGATGGGCAGTGTTGGGGTACTCAATACAAATCAGGGCATAATGGGAAGGACAATCGGTGGTTCCCTTCCTCTCCTGGTCCCCCTCCCCTCACTCCCAGTTTCTGGCTTTTCATCCTCACGAATCCCTGGCAGAAGATGTTGGTGGTATAGGCCTGAAACCCAGACACATTATTCAGACAGGACTGTGGGGGTAGCTTCAGGGAGCCTGTGCCCCCTCCCTGTCACACATTTACTAGAACCGATTGGCTGTAATTTACTTCTGCAGCAACTGAATGTCGGCTTCTCCTCTTCTACCTCTTTTTGGCATTCAGCTGCTGCAGGAGGAAAATACAGGGGATCTGTTTTAGTAAACACCGCCTCCGCTACCTTTCCTGTCCAGCTTCCTCTTCCTTCTGCTGCCCCCGGGCTCCTGTGTGCTCCCCTTTGCTGTGCCCCTCTAAAGTGTTTGGGTTGGGCTTAAAGAAAAGGTGGCAACCCTAGAAAGTCTGCATGTACTGTATGCTTTGGAAGCATATGTAATACAGACCATTCTATGGATAATGTTTCCATATGCAGATGTTTTTACTACTTACAGGCAGTCCCCGAGTTACAAACACATTAGGACTGTAGGTTTGTTTGTAAGTGGAATATGTTCATAAGTCGGAACACTACATTTAAGTGTAACTTCCAGGTGTGCAAGGATGTGGAATGTTTTCCGGGCCACGGGTGGACTGACAACTTATGGGGTTCACGGGCAATAGAAGATTATGGGGCCCCCAGGCTTACAGATGGCCACCAAGCAGTGGCAGTACAGAGGCGGGGCAGCTAAAAACACGGGATTTTCACATCAAAAGCATGTAGGTTTTGGACATATCAGGTACAGATGTAAAAAAAAAAACACAGATTTTTACATACTGTCCCTGGTTTTAATGAGCCTGGCAACCCTGATGGGGCCCCCTAGAGTTCCTCAATGGTCAGTCCGCCCCTGTTCCGGGCGCTTTTGGGGCTCTTCTGGCCATGCAGTACATGAAGTACTTCAGTGTGGAATGTGGGAAGATAGCTGCTCGGAGGTATCCAGGACCAGTGTGGAGCACAAGCAGAAGGGATTGAGCCCGTTTGTAAGTAGGAGTCATTCGTAAGTCGGGCGTTCATACGTCGGGGACTGCCTGTATATTTAAAAATGCCTTAGAACACATATGTCAAACATAAGGACCTCTGGCTGAATCTGGCCCCCCAGGCCTTGTTCTGTGGCCCTCACTGCCAGAAATGTTCCGCCACCTCCAGCTCTCACCTTTCACTCCCACGGCGGGAACAGATCTCGAGTGACCACGTGTCCCGGATTTCCCGGGACAGTCCCGGATTTTGCACATTCATTCCAGGACAATACAGTGTCCCGGAATGAAACTGACACAGCCACCCCCCGGGCCAATCTGATGCCCCCAAAAAAGGCCGCCACATCACCGCTTTACTCACTGACAGTACTTCTGGCTGGGAATGCCTGGAGGAGAACAATCCCGACCCCTGCTTGTGATTGGAGAAATCGTAAATCCCGCCTCTTGTGTCCAATCACTGTGCTGTGATTCGTTACAGCACAAGCTGATTTTTGGGAAGGGCGGGTGTCCCTGAATGGTAGTTTTGAAATGTGGTCACCCTAATCTCGAGATCTCCCTGCAAGGCGAGGCAGAGCCGCTTACACAGGAAGGGACTAGAGCCAGGCCAGGTAGGAGGGAGAGATGCAAGGAAGCTTTAAGGGGGTTGGAGTTGCACGCACACACCTGCACTCTGTATGTAACGCACCCCAGATACAACCGGCCCTTTGAGGGCAACCATACTACTGACCCAGCCCACAATGAAATTGAGTTTGATACCCATGCCTGACAGCCTTTTTACTTGAGTGTGCCAATTGTTTTCCACAGTAGAGAGTAGTAGGTAACCTTCTTCTCTCCAATGTTCTAATTGTTCCCTCTTACAGACCATCTACAGTTCAATGTGTAACAACACACCGTGTGTCATTGTGGAGGGATCTGGTCGAGTTGCTGACATCATAGCACAGGTGGCGAATCTTAGTTCCTCCAGGATTACCGTCAACCTCATTAAGGAGAAGCTGCAAAATCTTTTCTCTGAGTCCTATGACAGTTTTACAGAAGATCAAATCATCATGTGGACCAAGAAAGTGAGTGATGATCACACAGTGGCTCATCAATTCTTTTTAACTTCATCAATATCTGCTGCATAACACCCTTTACAAAGCTCAGCCATGTGCAATATCATGGCCACCTCTAGTGTATTTGTTTAGTCTTTATTCATAAAAAAAGTACTGTAGCACTACCACCGAAGGAGCTGCTGGTTTAGTTTTGGGCCTGCCTTTACCTTACTGTTCCATACGCTTATCTCAGGGGTTCTCCTTGAAGAGTTGTCCAAAAGAAATGTCTGCACCAACACAAAGTCTCTTTCAAGGTTTTTAATTAACAAAATTCTCCAACAAAGGGATAGAGGGATGGGGAGACTCAGGTACTTTTGCATTGCGGATCACAGGTACAAACTTAGATCAAGAGGATTCATTTGGTTCGAAGCTGGATACGAGCAACCACCAGATAGGCCTACTCTCATCGGCCTAGAAGCTGGTGCGATGCTCGATAAAGTCTCTGCCACAGACAAGTTTGTCGGGCCGTCCCACGATCTTCTTCCACAAGATCATACGGCTACTCACTCACTTGGTAGAAATCTCAATAGAGTACACGACTCACGGTGCTAAGAATCTTTCAGCCAACCCGGCAGCACGGTGAGGTAAAACTGACAGGATATGTCCTTCAATTGAATCCCAATGGTTCAGCTCACTTGGCGAGACAGTGAAGGACATCCCTGGACTAGTAGGCCCCAGCAACCTCTGTGCCAACTTTCAGTTACGAAGCCTCAGGTCAGCCGGCCCCGAGACCATAAAATAGCTCGCAGATCACCTGATGCCATGAGGGCCATCAGGTCGGGGTCGGAAGACCCCGCCAAAACAGCGTCCATTCCTAAAGTACCCCTCCCAGAATGCACAGCGGGTTCACCACGCCCCCTGAGCTGCTTCTGAGAAAGAGATACCCAATGCATACAGCCTGTTGCCTTTCCAATTTTGACCTCCGGTGGCAGCGACACCCACAGTCAAGGGGAAAATCATGCAACCCAGCTGAACTGAAACAGAACTATCAATTTAACGTAATCCTTCTGAGCCAAACTACTGCTCAGACAACTATAATTTAAAACATAGCGCCCACTCAACGGGAGCAAGGCGTACAGTACATTTCCGAAAGGTTCTGGTTTTGGGCCTCTATTGGTTCTGAATTATTACCAGGGAAGCAGTCTTTGGCTAAAGAATACACGTAATCCCATTTCAGATATTCATATGAGTCTCCAAATTTCTCCACAGATTCAAGATATTGTCCGCATGGGGTCTCTGCTTACCATCCTCCGAGAGCAGAAGGCTGGCGATCAAGGGATGGATGTGGCAATCCTGCAAGCTTTGCTGAAAGGTCAGAGAATTACTAGCAGAAAAAAAAGGGCTCCATAACAGGAAAAAGTATCTGCTTTCCATTAGACATTCTTCAGACTTGCACATTAAAGTGTATAAACTGTGGCCTAAGATACACTTGTAATGGTTTTGCACAGCTTTCTATGGGGGCAGCCGAGCCAAGCCACAGCTCTCTGTGTCTATTCAGACACAGAGCCTCTGTTTGGCCCCACCCCTCTCTCTCCTGATTGGCTAATTGACGTTGATTGACTGCAGCGGGAGACAATAGTGTCACTGCTGTGTTTCAGCCAATCAGGAGGGAGAGACTGGAGCACTGAAGATCAGTTTCAGGTAGGCAATAGAGGGGCTAAGGGGGGTTTCTACAAACAGAAGTTTTTTTTTTTTTTATCTTAATGCATTAAGATAAAAAAACTTCTGCCTTTACAGATACCTTGACCACTTAAGGACCGCCTCCTGCAGATATACATCAGCAGATTGGCACGGCTGGCCACAAGCACGTACCTGTGCGTCCTCTTTAAGTGCCCAGCCGTGGGTCGGTCGGAAGCTCCGTGACCGCGGCTGCGGGACCCGTGGACTCAATTGCCGCTGGAGTCCCGCGATCGGTCCCTGGAGCTGAAGAACGGGGAGAGCTGTGTTAATGCATTTTTTGCTGTGAAAATGACAATGGTCCCAAAATTTTTTCAAAATTTACTGATGTGACCGCCATAATGTCGTAGTCACGAAAAAAAACGCTGATTGCCACCATTAGTAGTAAAAAAAAATGAATTAATAAAAATGCCATAAAACTATCCCCTATTTTGTAAACGCTATAAATTTTGCGCGAACCAATCGATAAACGCTTATTGCGATATTTTTTTTTTACCAAACATAAGTAGAAGAATACGCATCGGCCTAAACTGAGGAAAAAAATTGATTTTTTATATATTTTTGGGGGATATTTATTATAGCAAAAAGTAAAAAATATTGTTTTTTTTTTAAATTGTCGCTCTATTTTTGTTTATAGCAGAAAAAATAAAAACCGCAGAGGTGATCAAATACCACCAAAAGAAAGCTCTATTTGTGGGGAAAAAAGGACGCCAATTTTGTTTGGGAGCCACGTCGCGCAATTTCAGTTAAAGCGACGCAGTGCCGAATCGCAAAAAGGGGCAAGGTCCTTAACCACTAGAGGGCCGCTCTATAAACAAAAGACGTCCACAGCGCGGCTCTCAAGTGCCAAGTGGACGTCTTTGGATGTCCTGTTGTTTACATTCCCCTGCACGCCGCTGGGTGGCGTGCATCGGGGAAACACTGTGCCCGGCGCATCGCTGGGAAGCCGATGTGTGTGCCTGGCGGTCGTGATGTCCGCCAGGTACTCACGGTGACACAGCAGGGACGTGGAGCTCTGTGTGTAAAGTAAAAAATATTGTGTTTTTTTTCAAAATTTTCTGTCTTTTTTTTTGTTTATAGCGCAAAAAATAAAAATCGCAGAGATGATCAAATACCACCAAAAGAAAGCTCTATTTGTGGGAGAAAAATAATAAAAATATAATTAGGGTACAGTGTTGTATGACCGCACAATTGTCATTCAAAATGCGTCGGTGCTGAAAGCTGAAAATTGGTCTGGGCACGAAGGGGGTTTAAGTGCCCAGTAATGAAGTGGTTAACCTGCATAATGGTCCGGGTCTTAAGTGGTTAAGGGGGTTGTAAAGGTTCCCTTTTTAAAAAAATAACAAACATATCATACTTACCTCTACTGTGCAGCATGTTTTGAACAGAGTCCCTCGGCGGTTGTCTCAGCTTATCCCCGCAAAAGCTAACCCCCTTCTGGGAAATGCTCTCCCAAGGGGGTTAGATTCAGTGGCGGCCCGCCCATAGGGGCGCCCGGGCGCCGCCCCCCCCCCTCCTGCAGGCAAAAAAAAATAAATCTTTTTTTTTTTTTATTTGTTGTCCCCTTTAAGAAATACACTAAAAAAAAAAAAAAATTATTTAATGCACTCTGATTGAGCGCCGGCCACCACTGCCCTATGAAGCGCCGTGTCACTGCAATCTAGACATGGCGCTTCATTTGCGGGCTTCTAGCTTTCCTATGGGCGCATTGGAAAGCGCTGATATGCTTCCCGTTCCTCTCTATGGCCGCAGGGAGCATTACTACTTTGACCTCCGGCGGCATTTCGAAAACCGGAAGTGACGTCAGGCGGCAGGTTCTCTGAAGTTCACACTGCCCGAGCGGAGCTGGCGCTGGTAAGGTAAGCCAGCCAAGTGAAGCCACATGAATATTTTTTGTATTTGCTTTGATTGATCGCCCCATTAGGTCATCAGCCTGATCCCCACCCATCCACCTTGGAGCATGTTATTGTATTTAGCCTGCTGGGACTTGTAGTTCTCCATCTTCTCCTGGGGCTCATGGAGAAGATGGAGATTGGAGAACTACAAGTCCCAGCAGGTTATACATACAATAACAGGCTCTGAGGTGGATGGGTGTAGATTGCATGCACCTATCAATCCGGGGGGGGGCAGGATCAGATAACACTATCTGATCCTGCCCCCCCCCCCCCGGATTGATAGGTGCATGCAATCCACACCCATCCACCTCAGAGCCTATTATTGTATGTATAACCTGCTGGGACTTGTAGTTCTCCAATCTCCATCTTCTCCATGAGCCCCAGGAGAAGATGGAGAACTACAAGTCCCAGCAGGCTAAATACAATAATATGCTCCAAGGTGGATGGGTGGGGATCAGGCAGTGCACCGCTGATGACTTTGGGGGTGAATTTAACACCACATAAATACCTTTTTCCCTTCAGATTGATACTCCTTTAAGTGGCCGATCCACTGCCCATGTGTGGTGTTATCTGATCCTGCCCCCCCCCCCCCCCCCTGGGATTGATAGGTTCATGCAATCCACACCCATCCACCTCAGAGCCTGTTATTGTAGTTAGACTGCTGGGACTTGTAGTTCTCCAATCTCCATCTTCTCCATGAGCCCCAGGAGAAGATGGAGAACTACAAGTCCCAGCAGGTTATACATACAATAAGGCTCTGAGGTGGATGGGTGTGGATTGCATGCACCTATCAATCCGGGGGGGCAGGATCAGATAGTGTTATCTGATCCGCCCCCCCCCCCTCCGGATTGATAGGTGCATGCAATCTACACCCATCCACCTCAAAGCCTATTATTGTATGTATAACCTGCTGGGACTTGTAGTTCTCCAATCTCCACCTTCTCCATGAGCCCCAGGAGAAGATGGAGAACTACAGGTCCCAGCAGGTTATACATACAATAAGGCTCTGAGGTGGATGGGTGTGGATTGCATGCACCTATCAATCCGGGGGGGGGGGGGCAGGATCAGATAACACTATCACCCCACTATCAATCTGAAGGGAAAAGGGTATTTATGTGGTGTTATCTGATCCTTCCCCCACCCGCTCATAGGAGTTTGTGCTTGGGCTCTGTATGTGTTAAATTTTAAATGACATAATAACAACATTGATTTTTGTGGTGTTTGGAGGTTTTAAATGGACTGGTTTTGCCTTTTTGCAATCTGTTTTACGTACAATTAATCCTATATATTTTGATAGCATACTGTCTGGGCCACTGTATACCAATCTTTTGGGAATCTGCCCACTTGTTTGGGAAATTGTCTTTCTGGTATGTTGATCCACACATGGCCTTGTAAAATGACAGATGCAATATAAGTCACCTGGAGATTCCCCTTCATTAGGGTGAGTCACCTAATCTGATCATGTAATAGATATATGCTTATTTGCCTTGAACTGCATACATGTGTGCTTGGTTGCATTGAGCTGCATACATGTGTGCTTGGTTGCATTGGACACCCATCCACCTAGGAGCCTTATATTATAACATGTTGGGACTTGTAGTTCTCCATCTTCTCCTGGGGCTCAGGTGCATGCAATCCACCATCTATGGGACTACAATTACCAGTAGTGAGAAAAACTGGACAAAGATGGTGGATAGCATGCACCTGAGCCCCAGGAGAAGATGGAGAACTACAAGGAGGATGAGTGGTCATGCCTTGTTTTTTTAATGCTGGGACTTGTAGTAGTGTTGTACTTGTAAAAAGAAGAGGCTGGAGCCTGGAGGAGTGTGTCTGTCTGCCCTGCCACCCTGTGTTAGTCTGGGGGGGGGGGGGTTGATTGCTGTGTCCATCACCCCCCTGACATGTGTATAGTGTAGCACTGTAGCTGACCTGATTTGGGGGGGGGGGGTTGCAGAATGCTGATATGTGCTATGTACAGGTTGCTGATATGTGCTATGTACAGGTTGCAGAATGCAGATATGTGCTATTTACAGGTTGCAGAATGCTGATATGTGCTATTTACAGGTTGCAGATATGTGCTATGTACAGGGTGCAGATATGTGCTATGTACAGGGTGCAGATATGTGCTATTTACAGGTTGTAGATATGTGCTATGTACAGGGTGCAGATATGTGCTATGTACAGGGTGCAGATATGTGCTATGTACAGGGTGCAGATATGTGCTATTTACAGGGTGCAGATATGTGCTATGTACAGGGTGCAGATATGTGCTATTTACAGGGTGCAGATATGTGCTATGTACAGGGTGCAGATATGTGCTATGTACAGGGTGCAGATATGTGCTATGTACAGGTTGCAGAATACAGATACAGTGGACAAAGTAGGTGGATTATATAAGGGGTGTGGTTTACAAGAAGTGGGAGGGGTCAATCGTGGAGGGGCGGGGTCTTGCGCCCCCCAATCCTAAAACTTCACCAGCCGCCACTGGTTAGATTGCACGCATGCTCTTGTGTGATACAGTGGCGGCCATAGCCGCTGACTGTGTCACTCGGCCCCGCCCTCGGCACACCGCATAACTGATTTGATAGACAGTAGCGGGAGCCAATGGCTGTGCTGCTATCAGTCACCCAATGAATGAGTCAAGAAGAGCTGAGAAGCCAGCATGTTCACAACGCAGGACTTTCGAGGGCTGATATAAGTAAACGGGGGGCTGGGGGGGCGCTAATCAACGGATGTGAAAAAAAAACCTTTACAACCCCTTTAAGGTTTAAGAAGCCAGAAAATAAATGAAGAGACATAGAAACACTACGCTAACTTGATAGGTAAAGTCTTTATTAAAAGTGAAAAAAACACATAATGACGACCATTGATATCTGTCTTTCAGCCTCCCACAATGCTGATCACAATGGCCAGGAGAACTGGGACCATCAGCTGAAACTTGCCGTGTCCTGGAATCGGTCAGACATTGCCGAGACTCAGATCTTTACTGAAAACTGGTCCTGGAAGGTTGGACAAACCTATTCTTTGTTGTCACTTGTGACCAGTTGATTATCTGCTTTCCCACATTTTGATTATTGTGACAAAATATATACACTCACCGAGCACTTTATTAGGTACACTTTGCTAGTACTGGGCTGGACCCCCTTTTGCCTTCAGAACTGCCTTCATTCTCCGTGGCATAGATTCAACAAGGTGCTGGAAACATTCCTCAGAGATATTGCTCCATAGTGACCATGGATGTCCGCAGAACTTTTTTCAGGGGGGCATCATTTTACGGTCACCCACGCTCCGCCCCTTTTTGACAATGTCATGATCACGGTCAGAGACTGCGGACATTGTACAGATATACCCAGATACATTGCACCCCCATACACAGAGCTACCACGGACCACCTAGGCTCTGAAGAGAGGGGTACGCCCCAGAAACGCGCCAGCCGTCCAGACGTTTGAGGTATCATTTGATTCTCCTTGTCATCAAGTTCTACTGGCAGGTGCCATGAGATTCAGCTTAACTGTCTGAAAAGCGCTTCCCTAAGCTTCTTTTGTGAGTAGGATTATTGCTTTTATTCTATTTTTAATACAACTTTTAAGTGGTAATGCACTAGGTCCTTTTTTCTTGTTTTCTCCAGCCATATGAACACCCATTGTTCTGAGGAGGGCTGCAAGACTCTAGACCAGTGATGGCGAACCTTTTTGAGCCTGAGTGCCCAAACTGCAACGCAAAACCAACTTATTTCTTTCAAAGTGCCAACACAGAATTAAACCTACCAGCCTTGTCTGTACAGAGGATGGGACTGATCATTCCTCTAAATGAACCCCAAGGGACCAAAAATGTATGATTCTGCAAGATTCGCTCAGAATTCAAGGTTCAGAAATGCATTGTGCTCAGAATGCACTGTGCAACATACACTGACCTACCTACCTGACCATTACACTCACCTACCTGACACGTGCACTCACCTACCTGACCATTACACTCACCTACCTGACACATGCACTCACCTACCTGACCATTACACTTACCTACCTGACCATTAAACTCACCTACCTGACACATGCACTCACCTACCTGACCATTACACTCACCTACCTGACCATTAAACTCACCTACCTGACACGTCAAAGTCGTCCTGGAGCAGGGGGAGCTGGAATATCCTGCTTGCAGGAAGGAATGCCCGTATGGCTTACCAGAGGTGTAGGGGTTCGGGGGAGGCAATAAGCTGCAGAACAGAGTCGGGACAGTGGAGGAAGTATTTTACACCCCCAAACAGCACACATGATGACTGGCTGCCCACCCTCCTGCTGACGTCACTTGGACTGCTTCAAGGCAGGGAGCCGGAGTCCTGTCGAGTAAGTGCAATTGACTGCCTGGCTGGGGGAATCCATAGCGTGCCAACAGAGAGGGCCTGGAGTGCCAGCTGTGGCACCCGTGCCATAGGTTCGCCATCACTACTTTAGACCTTGTCTTAAAGCGGAGTTCCACCCTTAAAATCACTTTGTTTCATTACATCCAGCATACTGGCGTCAGCGCCAGTATGCTGTTTTTTTGTTTTTTTTTAATGCATGTACTTACTTTATATCAAATCATTGAATTCCAGGCGCACCGCGGAATGTCGCCGCTATAAGGCGTCACGCCTTCCGAAAACAGCCGATTAGCATTCGGCTTTTCTCGGCGCCTGCGCACAGACCCAGGAACTGACTGCGCAGGTGCCGTATATAGCCGCGTCACGCCCTCCGAAAAAACCCGAACTAGGACCGGCTATTTTCGGCGCCTGCGCAGTCAGCTCCTGGGTCTGTGCGCAGGCGCTGAGAAAAGCCGAATGCTAATCGGCTGTTTCCGGAAGGCGTGACACCTTATAGCGGCGACATTCCGCGGTGCGCCTGGAATTCAATGATTTGATATAAAGTAAGTACGTGCATTAAAAAAAAAAAAACAGCATGCTGACGCCAGTATGCTGGATGTAATGAAACAAAGTGATTTTAAGGGTGGAACTCCGCTTTAAGACTACACTACACTACCTGGGTTTGGCGAAACACCAAAGCCCAGGAGAATTTTGTTTTACTGTTTTGTAGTTACTTCTACAAATTCTGAGAAATAAATTAGTTGGGTACTCTTTCCAGCTCAGATAGACACACATGCCATACGGCAGTGGATCAGTAAGGCTTGTGAACCCTTGGCTCCTCCGAATTCAATGCCGTGTGGAGGGGAAGGCCAGATAAAACCAGACGATGGGTCCCGGATTCTCGACCAAAGTCATCGACTTTTCAAGCCGACAGTGGGATCTATCCAAAGGTGAGTAATGAAGATGGGTGTTCTCATCACAGGCTCCAACTAGGAATGAAAAATGAAAAGTGCTCCATTTGGTGCAGGTCAACCAATTAGGTTTATTAAAAATAAATGTCATACATCAAATGACATATACACTGCTCAAAAAAAATTAAGGAACACTCAGATCTCAGCGGTCAAAAATCTCATGCTGTATATCTATACCAATTTGGACTGGGTAATGTGTTAGGAATGAAAGGATGGCACATAATTTGATGGAAATGAAAATAATCCACCTACAGAGGGCTGAATTCAAAGACACCCCGAAAATCAAAGTGAAAAAATTATGCAGCAAGCTAGTCCATTTTGCTGAAATTTCATTGCAACAACTCAAAATGGTCCTCAGTAGTTTGTATGGCCCCCAAGTGCTTGTATGTATGCCTGACAATCATCAGTGTGGCAGGCGCAGCACTATAAAGTACCTCATGCACTGTGGCATTAGAAGAATTGTGATATCTCTGACTTTTCAGTCCAACATGACTGTCTATTACTCTGAAATTCCTCTATTGCCGTTCTATGGAAGCAGTAGGTTTAAAGAGCACACCCAATGCTTAAAATAACTTCTTTAATGACTTCACTTTTCTTCATATAAAATACTGCTGCTTTGCAGCAGACAGTCCATGTACAAAAAACATGTGATGAATAAAGTATAACAGAAAATGGTGGTTCAAATATTCAGTCTTGACATGTAACATAAGATGGTGGATATATTTCTTTCTTCAGTATTTACTCTCTCTCTCTCTCTAAGTTATCAAATCATTCTCTGATTTCTCTGAAAGGTATAACTGTGGTTTGAAGGTATGAAGGTGTGATATTGTTTGGGTTTCCAGGGTTAGCTTAGTTTGGTGGAACTACAAGTGAACACACAGCTAAATCAGTATACAGTTCTAATCACACTATTTACAATAAGAACATATATACAACTGTATAATTACCTAATTTTGCCCTTTGCTTCCAATAAAACTGATCTCTGTATGTCTGTTCTGCTTTCTGTGTCTCTGTCTCCATGTGGCTCTGTGTCTCTGTGTGGAATAATCTAGCACATGGAGTACTAGGAACCTCCCAGACAGAGTGTTTGTAAAGCTGGCTGTGACTGGTCAAGACTCTGCTTAATGTGAGATTAGCTGTGATTGGGCCAAGGCTTCTGATAAGTCACAAAAGCTTAACTCTATGCTTTCTGGTATGAATTAAACTGTGAATAACTTTGCCTACCTCCTGCCCCATTCAAACAAATAACTCTTAGGCCTCGTACACACGAGGGGATATGTCCGCTAAAAACGGTCCGATGGACTGTTTCAGCAGACATCTCCGATCGTGTGTATGGGCTAACGGACAGATTTGTCCACCCGACAGATTTCAAAGCATGCTTTGAAATCTATCCGGTGGGAATCTGTCCGCCCGACATGTCTGCTGGTTAGTACACTTACCAGCAGACATGTCGTCCCGCACCGCCGCCGCGCCGCCGTCGAATGGATTCGGCGCATGCGCGGAAGTGTTTTACTTCCTGGTGCGGTGACGTGGCGGCGTCAACGTCACCGCCGCGTCACCGCCACGTCACCGCGCCGTCCGCCGGCGGGGAATTTGATCCGATGGTGTGTACACGCCATCGGATCAAACGCCAGATCGGACATATCCGATGGAAATGGTCCGCGGACCGTTTTCATCGGATATGTCCGATCGTGTGTACGAGACCTTAAAGGCATATTTTTTCTTTTGCTTCTGTGAACACAACATACAATTGTTATATAACATCCAAACACAAAATCACAGTGAATAAATCTGCCTTTGTCTCTCACATATAAACATGTGCTCTACATTAGGTTCTTAGCAGGTTTAGCTGTATATACATGTAAGTTATATTAGCTACCTAGGACAGGTTCTAGCTGGCCAGCTACAATGAGGGCATGCTCCTAATGAGATGACGGATGGTATCCTGGTGTATTTCCTCCCAGATCTGGAGCAGAGCATCACTGAGCTCCTGAACCGACTGAGGTGCAACCTGGCGGCACCAGATGGACCAAAACATAATGCCCCAGGGGTGTTCTTTTGGATTTAGGTCAGGTGAGCGTGGGGGCCATTCAATGGTATACATTTCTTCATCCTCCAGGAACTGGCTGCATGCTCTGAGGCTGGGCATTGTCGTGCACCAGGAGGAACCCAGGACCCACAACACCAGCGTAGGGTCTGACAAGCATTTCATCCCGATACCTCATGGCAGTCAGGGTGATATTGTGTAGCCTGTAGAGGTCTGTGCATCCCTCCCCAGACCATCACTGACCCACCACCAAACCGTTTATTCCTAACGGATCTTACAGGCAGTATAAAGTTCTCCAGACCCTTTCATGTCTGTCACATATGCTCAGGGTGAACCTGCTCTCAATTGTGAAAAGCATGACGCACCAGTGGCGGACCTGCCAATTCTGGTGTTCAATGGAAAATTCTACTCGAGCTCCACAGTGTCCGGCAGTGAGCACAGAGCACACTAGAGGATGTCAGGCCACCCCCATGAAGTCTGTTTCTAATTGTTTAGTCATAGACATTCACACCAGTGGCCTGCTGGAGGTCATTTTGTAGGGCTCTGGCAGTGCTCATCCTGTTCCTACTTGCACAAAGGAGCACATACCGGTCCTGCTGATGGGTTAAGAACCTTCTACGGCTCTGTCCAGCTCTTCTAGAGTAACTGCCTGTCTCCTGGAATCTCCTCCATGCTCTTGAGACTATGCTGGGAGACACGGTAAACCTTCTGGCAATGACACGTATTGATGTGCCATCCTGGAGGAGTTGGACTGCCTGTGAAACCTTTATAGTTGCACAAGTATCGCCTCGTGCTACAAGTAGTGACACTGACCCTAGCCAAATGCAAAACTAGTGAAAAACAGTCAAAAAGATGAGTAGGGAAAAAATGTCAGAAACCTCCACCTGAAAAACCATTCCTGTTTTGGAGGTCGTCTCATTGTTTCCCATCTAGTGCACCTGTTGTCAATTTCAATTAACAGCAAAGCAGCTGAAACTGATTAACAGCCCCCTCTGTATAACCCCCCCCCCCCTCTGCTACTTAACTGGCCAGATCAATATCCCAGGATTTCTGATTCAAAAGTGTTCCTTTCATTTTTTTGAGCAGTGCATATGAAAGTGATCACAAATGGATAAAATATATAAAAGCAATGTGGAAGGCAGAAAATGCTGGTCAGCATGGTTGAGAATCCAGGACCCATCGTTTGGTTTCATCTGGCCTTTCCATCCACATGGCATTGGATTCGGAGGAACCAAGGGTTCACAAGCCTTACTGACCCACTGCCGTATGGCATGTGTGTCCATCTGAGCTGGTAGGAGTACCCAACTCATTTATTTCTGGGGAAATTTATAGAAGTAACCACAGGCAACTGTATAATCTACTGCAAGTAAATGGTGTCATCTGCTTCTGGAATCCCTTCTTGTTTCTGTGGACTTTACTGTGTGTAGAAATTACACTATTTTGTTTTCTTTTATAGTGGATTCACATTCATGTGTATTTGTATCTTATCACTGCACACATTGTGCTTTTAGTGGTCCATACCTTTTCACCTTTTATTTTTATTTGTGTTATTCATGTGCACTTCACAGTACACAGATGTACCATATATACGCGAGTATAAGCCAAGTTTTTTAGCACATTTATTTTTGTGCTAAAAAATGCCCCCCTTGGCATATACTCAAGTCACCTTTTTGAGCCTGATCTCCCGGACTTTGGGGACCCGAAACTTGGCACTAGTGTTGCTCACGAATATTCGCATTGCGAATATTCGCTACGAATATTGCATATTCGAGTATTCGCGAATAACTCGAATATTGCGGCGAATATTCGCTATGGCGAATATTCGTATTTTTTCAAATTTATTTTTAAAACAGATCACATCCTAGTGATCTCCGTCGACGTCTAAAAGCATTGCTGGTATGATTAGAGAGAGACCCTGGGCCGAGTAGCTGATGCGATTCTTTTATGTTGCCAAAAATTTGCATTGCGAATTTTCGGCAACATAAAAGAATCGCATCAGCTACTCGGCCCTTCTTTTGCATCAGAGCCAATCAGAATAACTTGAATATTCGACAAACGGAATATTGCGCGATTATCTTCTCCACCCTTCTTTTGCATCAGAGCCAATCAGAATAATTTGAATATTCGGCAAAAAGAATATTGCGCGATATTCCTTTTGCCGAATATTCGAGTTATTCTGATTGGCTCTGATGCAAAAGAAGGGCGGAGAAGATAATCGCGCAATATTCCTTTTGCCGAATATTCGAGTTATTCTGATTGGCTCTGATGCAAAAGAAGGGCGGAGAAGCTAATCGCGCAATATTCCTTTTGCCGAATATTCGAGTTATTCTGATTGGCTCTGATGCGCCCTTCTTTTGCATCAGAGCCAATCAGAATAACTTGAATATTCGACAAACGGAATATTGCACGATTATCTTCTCCGCCCTTCTTTTGCCCCCTTATTCTCCTTTCTTTTAAGTAGAGTAAGGCCTCGTACACACGATCGGACATATCCGATGAAAACGGTCAAACTCCAGATCGGACATATCCGATGAAAACGGTCCGCGGACCATTTCCATCGGATATGTCCGATCTGGAGTTTGATCCGATGGCGTGTACACACCATCGGATCAAATTCCCCACCGGCGGACGGCGCGGTGACGTGTCGGTGACGCGGCGGTGACATTGACGCCGCCACGTCACCGCTACGTCACGCACCAGGAAGTAAACACTTCCGCGCGCATGCGTCGGATCCATTCACAGGATACGACGCATGTGTGGGAGGATATGTCCGCTGGTTTACCGTACTAACCAACGGACATATCCGACGGACAGGTTTGTAGCGGACAAATTTCAAAGCATGCTGGACAAATCTGTCCGCTAGCCCATACACACGATCGGAGATGTCTGCTGAAACGGTCCATCGGACCGTTTTCAGCGGACATATCCCCTCGTGTGTACGAGGCCTTAGTGTAGAGTTAGTGTTTAGTGCATATTACTTTAGTAATACAGGAAATGATCTCCGCCAAAAATTTTTTGGATAAAATATCACGAATATTCGATATTAGCGAATATTTGCGAATATTCTTCTATATATTCGCGCAATATCGCGAAATCAAATATGGCGTATTCCGCTCAACACTACTTGGCACATATGTAGCCCCAGTTCTCCTCTACAAGTGTTCAAAGTTTTGCTGTCTGGGGGACTTATGGCCAGGGAGCACAGATTTTTCAAAGCCGGGCACCCCTTCTATATACTCCCATGTTAAACATAAGACTAGTCATGGACACAGTGAGGCGTGGGCACAGTGAGGCATGGGCACAGTGAGGCATGGGCACAGTGAGGCATGCACATGGACACAGTGAGGCAAAGTGAGGCACAGTGAGGCATGCAGATGGACACTCTAGGCTTATATTTGAGTCAATACATTTTCCCATTTTTTTGTGGTAAAATTAGGTGCCTCAGCTTATATTCGGGTCGGCTTATACTCGAGTATATACAGTACTTCTTTTTTTTTAGGGCTACACTAATTTTGTCACCTGTGCGAATTGTAGCCTCAGTTTCCTGTTCTTAGCTGACAGGAGTGGCACCCGGTGTGGCCCATCTGCTTTAAGGTTCAATGTGCTGTGCGATCGCAGATAGTATTCTGCATACTTTGGTTGTGGTTATTTGAGTCAACGTTGTGTTTCTATAATGCCGAACCAGTCTGCCCATTCTTCTCTGAAATCAACAAGGCATTTTTGTTCACACAACTGCCGCTCACTGGATTTTTTCTCTTTTTAGGACCATTCTCTGTAAACTCTAGAGATGGTTGTGCATGAAAATCCCAATAGATTAGCAGTTTTTGGAAATACGCAGACCAGCTCATCTGGCACCAACAACCATTTTACATTCAAAGTCACTTAAATCCCCTTTTTTCCCCATTCTGATGCTCAGTTTGAACTTCAGCATGCTGCCATGTGATTGGCCGATTAGCAATTTGTGTTGCCAAGCAATTAAGCAGGTGGTCGGTGAGTGTATATTGTCTTTTGCTAGTCATGCATTATATTCTGATATGACTAAAGGTATGGATAAAATTCATTAAATACATTTAAAATGCTGCGGCAGAATTTGTTGTGATTTTCTTTAGTATTATTGTCTTGTTTGTTTATGTTGATTTTTCAATTTAGATCTTCTTCTTGCTTGTCTTCCAGCCCTCCGATCTGTATCCCAGCCTGACGTTGTCACTAATTGAAGACAAACCTTCATTTGTGCGCCTGTTCCTGGAGCGTGGAGTGAATCTGGCAGAGTATCTCGATAGGGATACTCTCACCGAATTGTACAACAATACAGATCCATCCAGTTTGATTCACAGCAAACTTGAGAGGGAAGCCACAGTGGAGGGATCAAAGGAAATTGTTGTATCTACCATAGAACTTCACCACGTCTCCCGTGTCCTACAGGATCTTCTGGGAGATCTAACAGAGCCCCTATACCGAGATGCAAAGCGTAAGCTAAGGAACCTGGCACATGTCAACATCAAGGTGATTAATGTGGTCTTTGTAAAGTGAAAAGAACCTCAACTTCTCAGATACAGGGTGACATTCATAGAACCTAGCAGGAAATTAGACAGTGGGAACTTTGGGATTGGTAGTATTACATTATTGGTTGAGGTCTTCTATCTCTCAGAAGAGCGCCTAATATAGTGTCTTCAAAGCAGATACAAAAAAGGTTAGATAAATCTGAATGAAAAGATCTAAACTATCTTGGAATCAGATTAGGGAAGTCTAGAGAGATTCTCTATAAAACCAACTTTATACCACTACTGAATGATATCAAAGACGACCTTAACAGATTTAAACTAGGACAATTATCATGGACCGGGAGGATAAATATTTTTAAAATGATAATACTACTAAAAATTGTCTACAAAATTCAGATGCTCCCAATTCGAATTCCACAAGCTTTTTTAAAAAAAACTGCAATCAATGTTCCTTAAATTTATATGGAGGGGGAAAAAAACACAAATTAAATTAACACTGTTGACAAAAGATAAGTCATAAGGGGGTTGGGTGCACCGGATTTCAAAAATTATTATTACTCAATTATCTTGTCACGAGTTATAGAATGGGCAAAAAATAATGTAGAAAAAAGATGGGTAGCTATGGAAAACAAATTAAGTAAAATTGCACTGGGGAAGGTAATCTGGGTCCCACCACAATATAGAAGATTAAGTCCCGAAGTCCATGACATCACAAAACATGCTCTAGCACTATGGGACCAGATACATAAAAAAGAAGGATGGAGTTTCAATTCACCACTTATACCCCTAAAAAATACACAATTTTTTCCACCAGGAGAAAAAAATTTTTTGGTAACTGGATCAGGAGAGATGACATCCGACTAAAAGATCTTATGGAGCAAAATAGATTATTACCTTTGCAGGAATTAAAAAAGAAGGGAGACTTAGTGCTGATTGATGAATGGAGATACGCTCAAATAAGACATTTTTTTGAAGGCCTCCCACAGCCTATTAGATCTGAAACGAATCTTCGGCCACTCGAGAGACTCTGTATAGAAAAGATTCATAAGGGAATAATCTTGGGGATATATAAAATCTTGAATGTTTTAAAACAAGAGAGCGTATCTTCATTCATCAAGAAATGGGAAGAAGAAATGGGTTCATCAATAAATGAATTGGAAATGAGACAGATAATAAATAGGGTCCATGTTACTTCTATAGACAACAAGGCAATGGAACAGAATTATAAGTGCTTGGCACGATGGTATCTTACACCAGATAAAATACATTCATCCTTAGGAACTAATTTACGTTTTTGTTGGAGAGGCTGTAGAGAGGTCGGCACAATGACCCACATCTGGTGGTCTTGCCCTAAAATTAAAATCTTTTGTTCAAAAATAAGACAAAAAATCAAAGAAATAATAAATATGAATATCCCTGAGGACATCTGAGTCTGCGTCTTGCACGGGGCTCGAATGCCAACAAAAAAAAGGTCGGGAAGGGGGGGGGGACGGGGATAGGGGCGGGAGAGGGGAAGGAATACCTTTATGGGAAGAAGAGAGGAGGGGGAAGGGGGAGGAGGAGGGGAGGGGGAAGGGGGAGGAGGAGGGGAGGGGAAAGGGGGGAGGAGGGGGGGAAAGGGAAAAAAAAAAAAAACTTGTTTCAAATATCAATATCAATTCCACATATGAGGCGAGACAGAACCATTGATTATAACCATGAGCAAGTTATGGTTAAGTCTGAAGTGAAAAAAAAAAAGATAAATCTGAATGTTTGAACTAGAAAAATTTGACTTTCGGCGGCACTCAAGTAATAAGCAGTGATGAGCGGAATACGCCATATTCGATTTCGCGATATTTCACGAATATATAGAAGAATACACAAAACACAGAAGGGCAGAGAAAGTATTCGCGAATATTCGTAATATGAATATTCGCATTGCGAATATTCGGCAACATAAAAGGATCGCCTCAGCTACTCGGCCCAGGGTCTCTAATCATACCAGCAATGCTTTTAGACGTCGATGGAGATCACTAGGATGTGATCTGTTTTAAAAATAAATTAGAAAAAATACGAATATTCGCAATAGCGAATATTCACCGCGATATTCGATTTATTTGTGAATACTCGAATATGCAATATTCGTAACGAATATTCGCAATGCGAATATTCGTGAGCAACACTAGTAATAAGTATAAAAATCTATAGATATTTATTATAGAAATCTATATAAAAATTCAAAAATCATAATACAATATTCATCAGCATAGGGGCCCAGCAGGTACTCCAATAACACTTCGAAAACGTTATAGTAATGCAAGTACACTCAAGTCATGAGAATACATAGACAGCAAACAGTAGAAGTATATATAGGGCGTATAGCCTTGAGCATGGGTCCAAAATGCAGGATGTTAGTTCTTGCTTTGATCAACATGTTTCGCGTGAAAATGCTTCATCAGGAGCATGGAGGTCTAATAAAAGACATACATAAACAAAAAACATCATTAGAGATGTTGATTAATCACACACTTTTATACATAAAACAATTACATAAAACATCAAAACTATATTAAAAACGTCAACATTGCTGTACACTTGAGTGTACTTAAATTACTATAACATTTTGGAAGTGTTATTGGAGTACCTGCTGGGCCCCTATGCTGACAAATATTGTATTATGATTTTTGAATTTTTATATAGATTTCTATTATAAATATCTAGAGATATTTAAACTTCCTACTTGTTTGCCGCCAAATGTAATTATTTTCTAGTTTCGATTAGTTTCAATTTTTAATATACCGGGACATTGGCACACCCATATTGATGCATTCACAGTGTCACCCTGTGATGATGATCATCTAAGCAAGTTCCTTTAAAAAAATCTGAAGGTTTATTTAGGAATTAGAGATTTTGATAAAATTTAGCTACTTTTAGTAGGGTGACCAGACGTCCATGGTTTCCAGGGACAGTACCCATATTGAGGACACTGTCTCCGGAGCCTGTCTGTCCCTGATCTTGGCTCTGGAATGCAGGGTGGATGCTGAGGCAGAGGGGGGAGCAGTGGCGTCGCTATGGGGGTGTGGCTCTGTGGCTCACGCATGCGTTTGCAAATGCGTGCGGACAAAACCCCTGTTTTTAACGCACATTGTTAGACAGGTTAATTGGTTGTTCTGCTAGCTGGTCGGTAAGTAGGCTTGGTTATTCCCTGGGCATTCCCCAGGTTCTTGTTGTTACCCACACCCGGGGGACACCGGTCTGAGGGTCACACCAGGCCTGGACTGGCACCGGCATTGCAGCTTCCTCCTTTTCCTCCTTCCCTTCCCAGATCTCTTTAGCTCCACGCAATGTGCGGGGAGGAGGGAGTGAGGAAGACGCTGTACCCAAACAAAATTTACGAAATTTTGTCCCCACAAATAGAGCTTTATGTTGGTGGTATTCGATTACCTCTGTGGTTTTTATTTTTTGCGCTATAAACGAAAAAATACTGTAAATTTTGAAAAAAAAAAAATATTTCTTCCACAGTAAAGGGCCAATATGTATTCTTCTACATATTTTTGGTAAAAAAAATTGCAATAAGCGCATATTGATTGGTTTGCACAAGAGTTATCGCTTCTACAAAATAGGGGATAGATTTATGGGATTTTTATTAGTAATGTTGGCAATCTGCGATTTTTATCGTGACTGCGACATTGCGGTGGACATATCGCACTCTTTTGACACTATTTTGGGACCAGTGACATTTATACAGTGAAATGACACTGGCAGGGAAGGGGTTAACATGGGGCGATCAAGAGGTTAAAGGGGTTGTAAAGGTTCATGTTTTTTCCCCTTAATGCATTAAGGTGAAAAAACATCTGATGATGATTGCCGGCCCCCCAGCACCCTATTTTACTTATCTGAGCCCTGGAAAGTCCCGCATCGCAAACACGCTCGATCTTTGCCCGGGGCTTCTCGGCTCTTCACTGGATAGATTTATAGCAGTGCAGCTATTGGCTCGTGCTGCTGTCAAATAAAAATCCAATGACGGGGGCTCCGTGGGGCGGGACCGAGTCATTCACTCTGCGGCTATGTACGCCAAGTGTATTACACGGGAGTGCACCCGCAAGGTAACACCCTCGGGGAAAGTGCTTTCCCGAGGGGGTTAGTTATTCTGCAGAGGAGCCAAGAGAGCCGTCGAGGGACCCCAGAAAACGGCGTTTGGGGCCACTCTGTGCAAAACGAACTGCACAGTGGAGGTAAGTATGACATGTTTGTTATTTAAAAAAAATCAAACTGGAACCTTTACAATCACTTTAACTGTGTTCCCTCATTGCGTTCCAACAGTAGGGGGGATTGTCTCACTATAACATGACAGAGATCACTGGGAGCAGTAGATCTCTGTCATGTTGCTAGACAGAACAGGGATATGCCTTGTTTACATCTCCCCGTTCTGCCTCTCCGTGTCATGATCGCGGGCCACTGGCGGTCATCGAGTCCGCGGGACCCACGGGCACGTTCACAACGCGATTTTAGGGGGACGTACAGGTAGGCCCATTTGTGCATCAATGCCATTGTGCCGACGTACATTGGCGTGTGCTGGTCGGCAAGCGGTTAAAGAAGATCTTGTTGCACATAGGACGGAATAGATCTACTGAGCTTTGGATAACAGTCTTAACACAGCTGACAAATTCCTCAATAATGATACGTTAAGGCAGTTTGGAAGAACTCTACATACAACACTACACACAGGTGTCTCATTCCTGAGTTGGGGGATTACCTTAATGTTTGACTTTTACTTAACAGTGGCCCTTGCCTGGTCTCAGGCATTGGTTAGCAATCCTTCAGACAAGGTGTTATCCTTGGGCTTGGACAAGTGATCCTGTTCATTTCCTGGCATAGCCTCCCATCCCATATGACCCACCCGTGGCACCCAGTGAGTTAATGGGGAACATATAGAGGTGGTGTCACCCACCTACTGCACAGGCCAAATTCGCCCTCCAGGCCATTTCACATGGCCCTCGCACCTCTCCTGCAGCTGCAGGAGAGCTCCAGCCCTCCTCTGTTCCTTCTCAAAACCCTTACTTTCTGCTTTAAAGCAATGCATCCAGCTTCTTCCCAGCAGCAGCATAATGAAAGGGGGGTACACTGATGTAAGGGAGAGTGGGGGACTCAACTTCTGATGGTGGGGTGGCTCTTGACACCTAATATAAGGGGAGAGGATGCACTGGACATCTAATTTACAGATATAACCAGTCCTTTTTGAGGGCAATCATAATGCTGATGCGGCCCACAATGAAATTGAGTTTGACACCCTTGACCTACTGCAACACTCACACTAGTTAATTTTGACCTTCTTTACTCTTGACCTGCAATGGTGCATGAAAAGATATTAGCAAAGATATATTAGCCTTGATTAAAACATGCGTCTGATATGAAATTTGTATCCTCAGATAAATGGGAAAGTGGGAGCTATGAGACACCAAAACTCCCAGCAGTTGGACCACCCTGTGAGGGATCTTCTCATCTGGTGCATTGTGCAGAACCGAGCAGAGATGGCAGACATCATCTGGAATCTGGTAGAGAAATGTTCCCTTCCATCCAATCATTGTTGCTGTTTTGTACCCACCCTCAGTGATCAGAAAATTACTAATAGCCTTAAAGAATTGATTATGGTGGGCTTTCACACCTTTCCAATGGCATCACTAAGGGAAACCCAGAGGGGGCCCTGCCTCCCCCAACATTATGCTGTGCCTCACCATGTGCCCCCCCCCCCCAAATTATTATTTAATTGTTTTTTACGTAGCAGGTGTCCCGCAACTTCCTCGCGCCGACGCCGGGTGGACACTGGCTCTTTTTAGAGACAGAGCAACCCTGACAGCTCCTGCAGGCCTTTCCATGATTCTTATAGCACTGTCCATGAAGTATTATATCTTGGTTTGGCTCCAGACAACATCATTAGATAGCTATAATGGAACGTCCCACACTCCGCTTGAGTGCTTCCGTCATATACCACTTCCTATCAGTCTGGGTATAGATATCAGATATTCCAGCTGCTCACAAGCACACAACGAGACGAGATTTGTTTGTCTGCTGAACATGGAGTGTTTAATAGAACCAAGAATACAACCTTATATACAGTTAAAGAGGAGGTAACCAGAACATAAATTAACATGAGCTAAGTAACTAATCATTTACCCAGACTAGGTGACTCATAGATATGACCTTTCAGGGTAGACGTCACGTCTCCTCGCTCACCTGCTATACAATACACATTATCATACGTGTAAACATAGGACATCTTCACACAATAGCAGAGTCAATTAGCACAGAGAACAGACAGATGGCTGGAGGGGATGGCATTAGCATCTGCTTACACTGTATGCCCCAACAGTATTAATCAGTCACTCTAATATGGCATATACAGGGTCCCCAGGCATACAGCTCACAAAGAGCACCGTTCCCCCAAATTCCAGGGCCCATGATCGCAAGGCAAGAGGCTAGCATTCAGTCCCCTCCAAAAGCCTCTGTCCCAGGTGAGTCATGTCATGGGTTTAACCCTGAAAAATCAGGTATGAATTTATACTTGCTGCCCCGATAGTACAACTGTTTTGTGCCACTCCCCCCCTAATCCAGCAGACTGGCTAATAAGATCAGACACCATAGTAGCCACACAAGGCCAAGGCTGAGGGCACAGTGGATACAAGAGACAATTTTCCAACTATGATTTGGTAATCCCAGAATTGATCTTTAGGATTGTTAGGGACACCATTGTTCTAGCAGAGTAGAGAGCCAAGGTGGGTGAGATATAAGTAGACTATGCCACCAGGGAATATACACAGGCTGTTCAAAAAAAGCAGCAGTACAGTTCTAGCAAGTAGTGTTGAGCAGAATATGCCATATTCGATTTCGCGATATATCACGAATATATAGTCGAATATTCGAGATATATTCGCTAAATACGAATATTCGTGATATATTTTGGAAATGAAATCATTGCGAATTTTCGCTATCGCAAATGCGAATGCGAATTGCGAATGCGAATGCGAATATTCGAGAAATGCGGAATGGAGCACTCTGATTGGCTCAGAATATTCGTGATATATTACAATACACAATAATTGGAATATTCGAGAAATGCGGATGGAGCACTCTGATTGGCTCAGAATATTCGTGATATATTACAATACACAATAATTGCGAATATTCGGCAAATGCGGAAGGAGCACTCTGATTGGCTCAGAGATATTCGTGATATATTACAATACACAATAATTGCGAATATTCGAGAAATGCGAAGGAGCACTCTGATTGGCTCAGAATATTCGTGATATATTACAATACACAATAATTGCGAATATTCGAGAAATGCGGAAGGAGCACTCATTGGAGAATATTCGTGATATATTACAATATAAAATAATTGCGAAATGCGAGAAATGCGGAATGGGCACTCTGATTGGTCAGAATATTTGTGATATATTACAATACAAAATAATCGCGCGATATCGCTATTGCCGAATAATCGCATTGCGATTTTTCGGGAATATAAAATGAGCGCTGCAGCCACTCGGCCCAAGGTCTCTAATCATACCAGCAATGCTTTTAGACGTCGATGGGGATCTCTAGGATGTGATCTGTTCTAAAAAAAATTAGAAAAAATATGAATATTCGAAATAGCGAATATTCGCCGCGATATTCGCGTTATTCGCGAATACTCGAATATGCAATATTCGTAGCGAATATTCGCAATGCGAATATTCGTGAGCAACACTACTAGCAAGACAGCAATTTCAATTGTACAATTAAACCGTTGAGTTCAGAATCAACAACCAGTAAATAGTTCTACAGATATCCTGGAATATATTGTGGATAATAATTACATAATAATCCCATCTCAGGTAGTCCAAGATATAATTTCTCAGTCATCCTATGCCCCTAGTGGACATAGAATGATTTTAGACATAAGAGGGTCCGGGGATGTCCCAGGTGAGTCTGTCACAAATAGCACGATGGGATGATTGAGTTGGGAATGGGAACTTAAGGTCCCCATCCTGCCTTCCAGACAATACACCATACCTGTTACTAGTGCACTTTCTATAATATCATTCTGTGTCTACTTTACTAGGAGTCCAAAAATAATACATTTATTTTATTTTATGTGGCAAATATTATCCAATAAGTTTAAAATACAATTACTTACAGATCTGGTGTCATGGGCGTCATGCTGTGGTTTGATAGTTATTTTCTCTTCCTGACAGACTCAGGATAGTGTAGCTGGAGCCCTGGCCTGCACCAAGATCCTGAAGGCTCTCGCTAAGGAGGAGGAAGACTCTAAGGAAATAGAGGACATGACAGCACTTGCCGACCTTTATGAGGAACGAGCTGCAGGTAAGATAGATACTAAAGGCCTAGTTCACGTTTCACGATCTGGGATTGAAGGCATAATTGCTGCAAATTGTTAGTAGAACATGTGATGCGCTTTTGGGGGTCATTATTCTTCATTTGACACCCCAAACACAATGGGATTCTGCTGCGACCATCGCGCAACGAGTTTAAGTTTTAAAAATATGCTGCGCTTGTCACCCAAAAAGGAGCGTGAGGTTTTCTTGACCAGTGTAGATAAGATGTCCCACCTTGATTTGTGTCTGCCCGACCATGAGTACTCACCATCCCCCTTGCTATTAACTAAATTAATGAGACCACACATGAATTGGAGTACAAATGGCCATAGCAGCCTTTTTATTAACAAAAAAAACATATCAGCCTGTTCTTATGATGGCAACCAGAATTACAACCTGTAGCACTGCGGGACCTTTTACCATACCAGGCCTCCAGCCGTGACACACCAACTCGGAGACAACCCACACCCGCAGTGCACCATTACCGTATTGCAGCTAACCAAGGGCACATACCACCGATGAGCCCCCCCCCCATACTTCCATCTCAACCTTATTTTCTTCCACCGTCAAAAGACCAACCATCGCCACACGATCAGCTGTCATGACGTTGTTTGCTCCTACTGCACCTGCAAGGAGATAAATCAAACCAACCAACCAAAACAAAACACTGGAGGGGGGGGGGGTTAAACTGCTTGCTTGTCACCTGTCCCTTCTCTGCTGTCCAGGAGACCCCAGCTATCCTTTAACTAACTACCACAAACCCCTCCTCATCCTGTTGCTCCAACCAATCCACCTCTCCCTCATTCTCCACCTACAATCCTTAACCCCATAGTTGCCTCCCCTTCTCATACTGTAATGCCGGCCCCGAACTATCTTTCATCTTATTTTCTCTCGCTCCGGGCCTTACTTTAATGCGACAAATGGGCATAGAGCAGCCCATGAAGTGAAAAGCCATTTGTGCAACACGTGTGTAGGCAGGTTGAAACGTGTATAGTCTAGTGAACAAGCAGCTGTCCCAGGCTGGAGAAAGGGTTAAATGTTTCTAGCTTAGTTCCCAGGCTTTTGGTCCTAGCCAGCCCACCTGTGATATAAAAAGGGTGACAGCTGAAGTCCATGAGTTCCAAGTTGCAGGTTTTCGATGGGTCCAGTGAGTTCCGGGCAATCGTTTGGTGCTGCTGAAAGAACCAGGATTTTCGGGAAGACACCTGAATCGTGAACAATGCCAAAATGCAGGGGTGCCCAACCAGTGGGCCGGGGGCCACATGTGGCCGGCGGAGCCCTCTGATGTGGCCTGTGACCTCCTGCTCTGGGATGGCTGGTTGAGCCATAGACCTCTGTTATTACCTATGGTTTGGTGCGTTTTCAGAAAGTGCACCATACCTGCAGGATATAATAGAAGTCTATGGCAAAGTGCAGCTAACCCACAGAAAATCCACAAGTGCACTGCTCTGCACCCACGATGTCGGTAAACCACAGCGCATCAGTGTGAAAACCTAATCAGACCCTCCATTCACCTCTATGGAGCTGCAAATGTAAACAGACTTGTGTCCGTTTACACCCCCAACCTTTAATCTGATCCGCAAAAAAGACACAGAAGGGGCAGATCAGAGAGCCCATAGAGTCGAATGGGCTGTGTTCGCTCTGCATATGTGGAGTGTAGCCCTCAAACAGTTACCCGCGACCTGTGGCCCGCGACCTGTTACCAAGCCGCTTAAGTGGCCCTCGCTCTTCAAAAGGTTGGGCACCCCTGCCATAATGGATTCTAACCTCATGGAAGTATGCCTGGGGCCACTACACTATTCAAGTTGGGATTAGGGAAAGTGTGGATGGTAATGTAGTGCTACGTGTGAGCCAAAAAGCAATGGCTGTGTACACTTAATGGGGTGTGACCATATATTGTGACACAAAGGATGTAATGGCAAAAATTGGGATTAGGGAAAGGACTTTGTTCATATTGAGCTGGTGAATTTCTCCAATGAAGTTACACTAACTGTTCTGAGCCTTGTCTGAATTTTTTACATCACATACAAAGCGCTCAACCAAAATCATGAGCAGGAATGCTTCTTGCTGCCTTGCAAAAGTGTGAATGCAACTTTAGGATTACAACTTTATAAAATGACCATTTTCTTAAGATTATTAGTGCCGTGAGCACCGTCCTGCCGCTACAGGACAGCCAAAAAAACAATTGCTTGGGGCCCCGAGCTGGCCTGGGGCCCCCAATTACCCCTTCCCAGGCTGTAGTGTGGCCGAGCTCCTCTACCTTCCACCTGAAGTCCTGTCAGTCCGGCACAGGAGATTCCATTTCCTGTTCCCGGCTGGACTGACAGGAAGTGCACACTGAGTGCTCACTTCCTCTCAGTCCAGCCGGGAAGACAGGAAACTGAATCTCCTGTACCACGCAAGGTACCCGGTCCGGCTCAGGCACTATCTGATACGGGACTGGGGAAGAGGCAGGGGGAAGAGGAGCTCGGCCACGCTACAACGGTAACCTACAGGGAAGATGGGGAGGTACGAATAGAAAAAAAATTGTGTAGCATTAACGTAGGCTTTGAATGCGGGGGGGGGGGTGCTTGGGGGCCCCCATTTTGCTTGGGGCCCCCAAATTCCTTCAAACTGCGTGTGCACAATGAGTGCAGTGTGCAATTCATAGGTAAACATGCAAAATAGAATACAATTGTATACAGAATTTAGAATTTCCTTAACAACACACTACTAAACCTTGTGGATGGCCTTCCCAGAAGAGTAGAAGCTGTTATAGCTTCAAAGGGTGGGCCAACTCAATAAGCCTACAAACTAAGACTGGGATGCCATTAACCACTTCCCGACCGCGGCATGTACATATACGTCCACAGTATGGCACGTAAAGGCAGATGGGCATATATTTACATCCCTGTCTTTGCACGGGTCGGGGGTCCGATCGGAACCCCCCCCCCCCCCCCGCTACATGCGGCGGTCGGAAACCCGCGGCGAGCGATCCGGGACGAGGGCGCGGCTATTCGTTTCTAGCTGCCCCCTCGCGATCGCTCCCCGGAGCTGAAAAACGGGGAGAGCCTATGTAAACACGGCTTCCCCGTGCTTCACTGTGGCGGCTGCATCGATCGAGTGATCCCTTTTATAACTCACAGAATTCATACTAAATCTAAAAGACAAAACTGAGTTAACCACTTAAGGTCCTGTAAACGATAGTTTCACCGGTATCGGCGGCGGGAGAGGGCCCCCCCTCCCACTGTTCTCCTGCACCCTCTGCCTCTTACCGGAGCATAGGGTTGCCACCTTTTCTTTAAGCCAAACCCGAACACTTAGTGTGCCCCAAGGAGAGTAGTAATGCAGTGCGCATAGTGTGCCTCAGCAAAATGTGGGTGTGATCAAATTTCTTTGATTACATCACCCTGCCCCCCCAAACAGCTCCCGCATAGCAACAGATTTTTGTCTGACTTATCTTGGCTACTTAGGAAGCCACAGCCCAGTCTGAATAATGTGTCTGGGTTTCAGTCCACCTGAAACCCGGATACATTATTCAAAACCTGCACTGTCCGGGTGAATCCTGGACAGGTGGCAACCCTACCGGAGCAGTCGGTAGTGACGGAGGCGATCGGGTCCTCTAGCTGGGTATGGAGACGAGTGAGGGGAAAATGGCTCCCACCCGTCTCCATACCATAGCAAGGTGGAAGCGACATCAAACTTCACTTCCGCCCATACGTCTTAAAGGCAAATCTTTTTGTTGTAATTTTTTCAAATGACAATTTTTTTTTTATTGCATTTTAGTCTAAATATTAAATGTGAGGTCTTTTTGACCCCCAGATCTCATATTTAAGAGGACCTGTCATGCGTTTTTCTATTTCAAGGGATGTTTACATTCTTTGTAATAGGAATAAAAGTGACCCATTTAAAAAAAAAAAAAAAACAGTGCAAAAATAAAATCAAGTAAAATAAATAAGAGCGCCCCGCCCCGACGAGCTTGCGCGAGGAAGCAAACGCATCCATGAGTAGCGCCCACATTTGAAAACTGTGCTCAAACCACACATGTGAAGTATCGCTGCAATCATTAGCGCAAGAGCAATAATTCTATCCCGAGACCTCCTCTGTAACTGAAAAGATGCAACCTATAGAATTTTTTAAACGTCGCCTATAGGGATTTTTAAGGGTAAAAGTTTGACACCATTCCAAGAGCGGGCACAATTTTGAGGTGTGACATGTTGGGTATCAATTTACTCGGTGTAACATTACCTTTCACAATATATAAAAAAAATTGGGATAACTTTACTGTTGTCTTATTTTTTTACTCAAAAAAGTGAATTTCCCCCCCCAAAAAAAGTGCGCTTGTAAGACCGTTTTGCAAATACAGTGTGACAAAAAGTATTGCAATGGCCGCCATTTTATTCTCTAGGGTGTTAGAAAAAAAATATATATATTGTTTGGGGGTTCTAATTTTCTAGCAAAAAAAAAAACTGTTTTAAACTTGTAAACACCAAGGGCTAGATTCAGGTAGAATAGCGTATCTTTGTGCGGGCGTAGTGTATCCTATTTACGCTACGCCTCCGCAACTTTTACAGGCAAGTGCTGTATTCACAAAGCAATTGCTCCGTAAGGTGTGGCGGCGTATCGTAAATGTGCCGGCGTAAGTACGCGTAATTCAAATTAGGCATGTAGGGGGCGTGTTGTATTGAAATTAACCGTGACCCCACGTAAATGATGCGCCGAGCGAACTGCGCATGCGCCGGTCGTGGACGTATCCCAGTGCGCATGCTCAAAATGATGCTGCAAATACTCATTGGTTTCGACGTAAACGTAACTTACTCAAAGCCCTATTCGTGAACGTTTTACGCAAACGGCATAAACGATGGAAAATTCTATGCTGTCCCGACATCCATACTTAACATTACGTAAGCCTCATATAGCAGGGGTAACTTTTTTTTTTTTTTTTTTTTAAAGTGTATTTTGTGCGTGAACTCGAGAGAGAGGAGCCGGACTGCAGGAGTTGGCAGTAGGCAGACCCTCCCCCCGGAGGCAATCGCCATCCTTCTCCATGCCCCCGGTGGCAATGGCGGGTGTGAGGGGGGGCCTCCCACTCACCCCACCCTACCTGCTCCACTTGGGAGCCCGACTGGGGCCCAATGGGACCCCAACGGGGCAGAGGGACTCCCCCTATGAGGGAGTGAGGGGGTCTAGCCCACCCAGCCAGCCCCGTAGGTCCTTCGCCTCTCATTTTTAGGAGACCGCATGGCCAATGTGCGTGCGTGGTAAACCAATTTCGTGTGCGTGCAAGTGTGGTGGTTTTTGTGGGGGGGGGGCATACTAAGCACAGGCGTACCTTGCATAGCACACCCACCGGGAGCCGGGCTGAGACCACCAAACTCAATTCACATGTAGCCGAGACCGGGATCCGAACCCTTGGCTGCAGAGGTGAACGGCTTGTCAGCGCAGTGCCAATCACGTTGAGCCACCAGGGGTAACTTTACGCCGGACTTACGCTTACGCAAACGGCGTAAAAAAATACGACCGGCCGGTACGTTCAGGAATCGGCGTATCTAGCTCATTAGCATATTCAACGCGTAAATCGATGGAAACGCCACCTAGCGGCCAGCGTAAATATGCAACTTAGATACGAAAGCATAAGAGACTTACGCCGGTCGGATCTAAGACAAATCAAGGCGTAACTGATTCTAAGAATCAGGCGAATAGATATGACGCCGCTTACTCAGAGTTACGACGTACATGAATCTAGCCCCAAATCTCAAAACGAGGCTCGGTCCTTAAGTGGTTAAGAAATAAAAATGTAGATGAGATGAAAAACATATACAGGCTGGGTAGTTGGAGCTCTGGCATCAAAGAGACAGAGGGAGAGAAACAAAGTTACAGAGATAACAAACTCAGGAGCAGAGCTAACATTAGAGCCAGTGCTGGGAGGGGTATTAGTGAGGACGACTATCTCTTTCTCCGCAGATAAAAGCTGGCACCAGGGAGAGAGGGAGAGACCATCTTTCAGCTGCTGGAGGAAGAGTTCTGCAATTGTTGTCTATCACTAATCCCCCTCCCTGTGTACTCAGGCCCCCTACAAGAGGACAGGGGGTCCCCCTATCAGCGGCCCTGCTTGGCACAGACCTGGTAGATAGTGGAAATCACTTAAGTAGCGGTGCCTGCTGCAGTGATTTCCAGCTTCCATTGGGAATCCCACACTTATGGCACATATATACTTACTGTACATTGGTCCAAGCCAGACTACTGTAACTATGTAAAAATTGCCATACCCAAACTTCAGCTTTAAAGGGGTTGTAAAGACAAAAATATTTTCCTCTTAAATTAAAGTCTGACAGTAGCTGATAAAGTAAAAAGTAATGTTTTGCATTATAACTAGTTTGATACCTGTTGAAATCGAGCTGTATCATTCACCTCCATCACTCCTAAATCGTTATTCTCACTGACTTCCTGGTTTGCGGTGCGCATTCATTCTCGCTATATCACGGCCTAATGGGAACTACAGTTCCCATTAGGCTTAGCCTCCATGCCTGTGAGGGTTAAGAGAGCATCTTTACACAGGGCTGTAGTCATAGGGAGGGGGTGAGCACATTCTGCTTTCCACCATGCAGGTGCTGGTGGAAAGCAAGAAGAGGAGAGACAGGAAATGGCATTTTCAAACTTGGATTACTGTATTTTGGAGGTCAAAAGGAAAAACAAGGTAAGTGATATTAAAATGCTCTAGCTTACAGCAATCAATTGATCTAATAAAAAAAACGAACCTTTAGTGTTCCTTTAAACTTGTTTTTCACTAACTTCTAACTATGTGTAAGGCAATCATTTCATCCATTCCTTTCTCTTTCTAAACAGGAGTGTTCTCTGAATGTTATCGTAGTGATGAGAAACGGGCAGAACTTCTTTTGATCCATGTCTCCCGCAATTGGGGAAGGACCACCGCCCTGGAATTGGCTCAAAAGTCTCAAGCTCTGTCCTTTATGTCCCAAGGAGGTGTCCAGGTCTGTCTGCCATACCTTTTTACCTTACCTGATAAAATGTACCCAAGACAGGAAGTTGTAGCCTATCCTCATTATGAAGAGACAGAAACCCAGTAAGAATTATATGATTGGGAAGCTTATAGCGGACCTTCACTGCATCTGAGCACCACAAACCAAAAACACTATTAAATTCATTTTTAATATTCAAAGCAAACTCCCCCATCCATCCATCCATGCTTTATTTTTCTGAGATATCACTTCAGCGCTACCCCCTCAGGAGCCGCTGGTTAGATTTGGGATGGCGTGTTACCTCATGGCTCTGGTGAAGTGTCTAGGGTGAATGATGAATACAGTGGCAATGAAGGAATGTCCACAAAATAGGAAGTCTCTTTATAAGCACTCTTTATTACCCAGCCGGGTAAAAACAGTCAAACAGGTGATGGGAAGGATAGACAAAGGTTGAGGGAAATAGCAGACTCAGGCTTGGATATTTAAAGCAATCCTGCTTCCGAACAGTAATTAGTCTTTCTGCGCCACTCCAACTTGAGTGGGTGTAGCGTACCTGGACAGGTCTCCCTCACAGACCTGGCAGCCAGAATATCACTTGAAACTTGAGAAGGATGCCTCTACCACAGGCTCTTCTGAATGACCGTCAGGAAAGCCCCTCTGCCAGCGGCCTTCCCTGAGTGTAATACGTTGGTATTCCTCCCGAGTAAAGGTTCTCTTGAGTCTTCTCTTAATGTCGCCAGGGTACTGACATAGGGCCCTTTCACACGGTGCGGACCGTTTTTCGGTCCGCACCGTGTGTGTCCGTCGGCTCAGCGGGGGGTCCCGCTCTCTCCTCCGCTATCCCCTATGGGGAATCGGATGGAAACGGACCGTCTGTCCGTTTGCATCCGATCCGATCCACCGGACGGAAGAAAAATAGGGTTTTCTTCTGTCCGCAAAACGGATCCAGGCGGACGCGGATAGTAGGCGGACGTTAGCGGATGCATCATCCGCTAACGGATCCGCTCCCATAGGGCCACATTCTAAGTCCGTTTACGGACTTAGAAAAAGCGGACCGTTCGTCCGCACGTGTGAAAGGGCCCTAAGAGAGGAAATAATCTCTCAGTGTACAGTACCTCAATCCCCAATGGATTGTCTAGGCCCTGTCGGGTTGCCTGCCTCCGGGCTCTCCTCAGACTGACTCCCCACCGAACAGCACAACTCGCTTGGGATCTCTGATGGTAGGAACCCAGTAAGTCACTGGGTCCCCATTTTGTTCAAAGTGTTCCGGACCAGCTTTGCTCCGGAACCAGGAACTCCGCGTAGCCCCCACTCCCCGGCCAGGTATGCCATAACGCATGGGGCGCGGTGATGTGGTCACCCTAAAGGTGGGTGCCACACCTCAGGAATGAAGACCCTCTAAAATGGCATCTGCCCCATAAGTACCCCCTCCCAGCATGCCCAGCGAGGTGCAAACCTCCCGATTGGCTGCTGGAAAAGAGCAACCGAACCTCAGCTTCCACTGCTGCCACCTGCTGTCTCAGGGTGTAACAACACCCCAAGCACAGTAGAGCGAGCCCACAGCACAGCCAAGCTGGAACAGAGAGCCCTAAACAACCATAATTGTGATCAGAGTAAGTTACACTCTGATTTTTTCCCACTAAATTTAATAGCGTCCGTACTTGAAAGTACAGGGGCGCTACATCACTTTGAAAAACACCCCCCTAGCATTTCTGGCCGTGGCCAGCTTGAGTAAGTGAAGATGATTCATGTAGCATTTACTTCCTGGAATCCTCTCCTTCCCTTCTGAGGACTTCTGGGATGTATGACATCATTTGTCTAGGCAAGAACCCAGGAAGTAACAGCTCCCTCCAACTGCCATCACTACTGCGTTCAACATCCCAGGGAGATCTTCAGATCAGGGGAAGCTCTTACTCCCACCTACACAGACTGTAACCACCTGCCTCACTGCCAGTAAGCATACGGCGACTACGCACTGACGTCATCGCCCGGCACCGCGTGCGTTCCAGCGTCGTACGCGGAAGTGCCGAGCGTTATCAACGCTCCATTTGCCACAAATGCCTTGCTGCTATAAACAGCACAGCGTTGTTACTACAGGATGTTCTATTATTGTCGGCCGTAGCTGGACCACGCTACAACCAAACTACTGGCATTAGACGCCCCTCAGCTGAAAACCATTGCATGCCAGATCCATGCCACATTTAAGCTACAACTTAATCGTACTAAGTATCCTGTACCTGGATCCACGCTAGGGTGACCACGTGTCCCGGATTGCCTGGGACAGTCCCGAATTTTTCAGTTCTGTCCCGGGCCCCGGGCACCTTCATTCCCAACCAGGGCACAGTAAAAACTGGTTGTTAAGGAGCTGGGTCTTCAGTCATCAACTGTCAATGGGCTTCCCCGCTGACAGCTGTATAAAAAAGCTAACAATAGAAAAAAAAAACAGCGTGGGATCCCCCTCCCCTAGTCCATTCCAGACCCTTTGGGGGCTTCCAGATTCTGATAATCCCCCTACCATAATGCCACCACCAGCCAGGGTAGTATTGGGACAAGGTGCTTTGGGGTGGGGGGGGGGGGGGCAGAGCCAGAGGGGTCTGGTTTGCACCAAGGTGAGGGGGCACCATGTTTTTTTTTCCCAATAGCAGCCGTGTGTCAATTTAAATGTGATTTGACTTGTGTTTTTTTTTTCTTTAGAAATTTCATTTTTGCTGCAGCATGTTCTATACATGGTACACATGCACCACTTTATAGGCAGATTAAGGGGACCCCCCAGGCACTATATTAAGAGGAATTTTTCATTTTTATTGTTGCACTTTAAACATAATTCTAATCACTGCTCCTGAAAAATTGTAAAAAAAATGTTAGCATTGATACATGCCCCCCAAGCCAGTACCTGGACCCCCATACCCCTATTATGGCCAATTACTTCCATATAAGCCTTTTAAAATTGGCACATTTTTGTGAAGGAGGGGGTTGTCCCTGAATGGCAGTTTGCAAATGTGGTCACCCTAATCCACGCTGCCATGCTTACTGCCATTGCTCTGGGGACCCCCTAAGATATTCACCACAAGAAGACCATCCATTACAGAATCCCATTGCTGCTACAATACTCTGCTATTGCAGAAGAACTGTCAGGCTCTGCAAACGGATAAGTACCATTACCACGTTACATTTATTGCTCTAGAATTACCCTGTTCACAAATTGTATTTACAAAGTACTGTATTTAACCTGGCTCAAGTTTATACTATCGCTGTGCTTGGAATTACTTATTATGGTTTCATATAACAGTTGTGGCATATCTTAACCACTTAACCCTGGACCATATTGCTGCCCGGAGACCAGAGCACTTTTTACGATTCGGCACTGTGTTACTTTAACTGACAATTGCGCAGTCGCGCAACGTGGCTCCCAAACAAAATTGGTGTCCTTTTTTTCCACAAATAGAGCTTTCTTTTGGTGGTATTTGATCACCTCTGCGGTTTTTATTTTTTGCGCTATAAACAAAAATAGAGCAACAATTTAGAAAAAAATTCTTCTACATATTTTTCGTAAATAAAAGGGTAATAAGCGTTTATTGATTGGTTTGCGCAAAAGTTATAGCATTTACAAAATAGAGGGTAGTTTTATGGTATTTTTATTAATATTTTTTTTTACTAGTAATGGTGGCGATCAGCGATTTTTTTCGGTACTGCGACATTATGGCGGACACTTCGGACACGTTTGACACATTTTTGGGACCATTGGCATTTTTATAGCGATCAGTGCTATAAAAATGCATTGGATTGCTATAAAAATGCCACTGGCAGTGAAGGGGTTAACACTAGGGGGTGGGGAAGGGGTTAAGTATGTTCCTGGGTGTGTTCTAACTGTATGGGGGGGGGTGGACTGACATGGGGAAATCACTGATCTTCCGTTCATACAATGTATGAACAGAAAATCAGCATGTCCCCCTATGACAGGACCGGGAGCTGTAACGAGCAATCGCGGGTGCCTGGCAGGGACTCAGGGGGGCGAGCACACACCCCTAGTGACCTGCGAGAGAGCCGACGTAGAGCTAAGGGCTCTCGCGCAGGGGAGCCAACCTGCCACCGTAAAACGACGGCGGCAGGTCGGCAAGTAGTTAAAGGGACATACACTCTTAAACCATTCAGTTCTTAGTTGTCTCTCGCAAGTAAATGCTATATGCATACAGTATTCTCATATGCTACGTGCTTGACAATTGTTGTTAATCAGGGCCGGACTTACCATTGGGCTTGACTGGGCTCAAAAAAAAAAAAAAATATATATATATATATATATATATATATAATATTATTATTATTATTATTAAAGGGCCCAGAGGTCTCCAGGGCCCCCGGATGGCAACCCCCCTGCCCTTTTTTTTATAAAAATGTTTACATTTTTATATATATATATATATATATATATATATATATATAATTAAAGGGCTCAGAGGTCCCCAGGGCCCCATGTGACAACCCGCCCCCTTTTTTAATTTTTTTTTATAAATGTTTATTTTTTTATTTTTGTTTATATTTTTTATTATTTATTAAAAGGCCCTTTTTTATGTATTTTTTATAAATGTTTATTTTTTTTTATTTTTTTTAGGGGTCTGGAGGTCCCCAGGGCCCCAGACGGCAACCCCCACTTTTTTATTTATTTTTTATTTTAAAAAAATATGTTTTTTTTTATATATTTTTATATAAAAAATATGTTTTTTTATATATTTTATATATATATATATATATATATATATATATATATATATATATATATATATATATATATATATATATATATATATATATATATATATATATAATTTACTTTACATTTTCTTTATATTTTTTATAAATGTTTTTTTTTTTTTTATTAAAGGGCCCAGAGGTTTAAAGGGCACAGAGATCCCCAGGGCCCCGGATGGCTACCCCCTTATATATATATATATATATATATATATATATATATATATATATATATATATGTGTATATACCTCCCAAAACGCACGGATTCTGCGGGACTTTACGCTTCTCCCTGCAGTCCCGCGAAAGGGTTAATTTTCCCCCACTGCAATAGGAGGCAGCACGGAAGCAGGAGGAACCGGAGCGGTGTGTGGAGGACTGTGGCTGCTGAAGGGAAGAAAGCCGACAGCCGGGCTAATGACAGTCTGTGGCCCCCACTCAACTGCAAAACCTCCCCCCAGGAGGAACCGGAGTGGTGTGGGGATGTCTGCTGAAGGGAAGAGAGCCGACACATTCCGTGAACAGATGAGAGTCACCCCCCCGCTCAACAACTTTAATTCCCAACAACTTTAATGCGCACCCCCCCCCCCCCCCGCTCAACAACTATGAACCCACCTCGCTCCAGGGGGCCCCTTCAACACTCAAGCCCAGGGGCCCCCACCACCCTAAGTCCTGCCCTGTTGTTAATAGTATACGGCCTTACGGCCTGAAATACTGAACCTGTTCGCTATACCTTTTTAAGGCTAGGGGGTTGAAGGTATGTGTATTGAAATCTTTCCCTCACCGCAGTTGTGGTTCTCTCTCATTCTCCGTAGTTTGTGACACTCACTTTTTTGGGAGATTAGCTCCCTGATCCTGAACTTCAATGTCTACTTTCTCAGAGTCGGCTCTCAGGCTTCTCTCATCCTGAACCTCCTACTTCAGCTGGAACCAGCCTTGCCATATGATGGAAAGAAGATGCTTCTCCCTGCCGCCAGACTTCCCACTACACAACCTTGCCCAACCACATAGGTTTAGAGTTTAGCCTACTGTTGTCTCCACCTGCCCCCCCCTTTTTTTTTTTACAACCTCATTTCCTAGAGTGTATGCCTCTTCTGACCTCCCTCTTATGCCCTGTACACACAATCAGGCTTTAGCCCGACCTAACTCACATCGGAATTCCGACAAAATTCCATTGGAGGAAAAGAGAACATGTTCTCTATCTAATCTCCGATGGAATTCATAGGAATTTCCGATGGAATTACTTTGATGGGGCATACACATGATTAGAATTTCCGATGGAAAAAGTCCATCTGACTTTTTCCTTTGGAAATTCCTATCGTGTGTACGAGACCTTAAGCCTCGTACATGTGCTTGGTTTACCTGGCAAGAACCGGCAAGAAAACTGCTGGCAGAGCTTTCTTGCCGAGTAAACCAAGCGTGTGTATGAGGCTTTCAGGTTTTTCTACTAGAAAACTGCCCAGAATCAAGACGAGAAAAAAAGAGAACATGTTCTCTAAAAAAAAATTTGTGGTGAGATTCTCGGCAGTGTTTTCCTGCTGAGAAACCCGAGAGTGTGTATACTTACCTGTCGCCATGGAAACCCGCACATGCATGAAATGACTTTGACGCATGCGCGGTGTAGAAAGGTGGCGGCGACGGCATTGAATGTGACAGGCGCATGCTCGTCGTAGTCGATGGCGTCACTGTGTTTGTTCCATTCAAAAGAACGGCGGTTCTTTTGAATAGAGTGTCTGTACACTCGGGCGGCAAGAGATTCTTGCCAAGAATATCGTCAGGAAAAACAAAGTTTTTTCCTGATGAGATTCTGGCCCGTGTGTACAGGGCTTTCTCCCCCTTACCCCTTCTACTTAACTTCCTATACCCCCCATTTTCCCTTTTGTAACCTTATGCCGCATACACATGAACGGATTTTCGGTTGGAAAAAAAATCGAATGGTTTTTCCGACGGAATTACGCTTAAGCTTGGCTTGCATACTAGGGCTGCGCATCTTCACCGGTCTCACGATTCGATGCGATTACGATTATCAAGTCCGCGATTCTATTCGATTCGATTCCGCGATGCATCACGATGCATCAAGATTAATACCTAAGTGCCTATGGTTTTCAACTTTTCATCAAAAAATGTATTCAAGCAGTCAGAAATTGAAGAAATAAATTTATTCGTATCTGCTATTTAAACAAATTATACCAAGTTCCCTGCATAATCATATAGCAGCACCACCACCAGTAGCAGCAGCACCACCACCAGTAGCAGCAGCACCACCACCAGCAGCAGAACCACCACCACCAGCAGCAGCACCACCACCACCAGTAGCAGCAACATCACCACCAGTAGCAGCAACATCACCACCAGTAGCAGCAACATCACCACCAGTAGCAGCACCACCACCAGTAGCAGCAGCACCACCACCAGTAGCAGCAGCAGCACCACCACCAGTAGCAGCAGCAGCACCACCACCAGTAGCAGCAGCAGCACCACCACCACCAGTAGCAGCACCACCACCAGTAGCAGCACCACCACCAGTAGCAGCACCAGCGCCACCACCACCAGCAGCAGTAGCACCACCACCACCACCAGCAGCAGTAGCACCACCACCACCAGCAGCACCACGAGCACCAAAAAAGAAAAACATTTTATTATTTCATTTAGGAGGCTAGAGCAGCGGAAGGGGTGTCTCATGAATGAAATGTTAATATATTAATGATGGTGATGATTGTTGGCATTATTCCGTGTTCCTAACATTAACTTAATGTTAGGAAAACAGAATATATAATGCCAATCATCAATCACCATCATCATTAATATATTTATTAACATTTCATTCACTCCGAGTCCACACAACAATGCATCAGAGAGATACCTACAGATATTATCTCAGTTTAGTACAGTCAGTGTACTTCCTCGTACTGTGTCATCTGTGCGACAGTCAGTGACCTACCTGATTTATGATGATGATGACTCCGAGTCGGTGGTACTGAGCTGAGCACTTGAGTTGAGCAGTGGCACTCAACCACTCGCTGGCTGCTGGTGGAGCGGGTCTCCTCCTCTCCTGCTGCCTTGAGGACGAGTCTGAGGACACAGGACAGATGACAACCAAGTTTACTAGTAAAACAATCCGTGCACTTTTACTAGTAGTAGTGTGTGTGTGTGTGTCTGTGTGACAGACAGTTACCTACCTGATGACAAGACAAGTCGGTGGCACTGGTGGTGGTGAGATGATCACAACTGTGGCACTGTCTGGTACTCACTGCTGGAGTGGGTGTCCTCCTCTCCTGCTGCTGCCTGTGATGAGGATTGAGGACCGAGTCTGAGGAGTGAGGACAGGACAGATACAACGTTTTTTAGTACAGTTAGACTCATTTTACTTTTTCTTAGTGACTGATGTGTGTGTCTGTCTGTGTGACACTGACCTACCTACACAACGACAATGGCACACACACTGGTCTGGTTTTGCTGAGTGAGCAGTGGCACTGACAGTCTGGCACTCACTCACTGCTTGTGCGGGTCTCCTCCGAGTCCTTTCCTGCTGCAGTGCTGCTGCCTGTGTGTGATGACTTGTGGTCTGTGCGGTGCGGCGGCTGCAGCCTAGTGGATCTCTCTCCGAGTCCTGGTCAGGTAATGGTCACGTCTCCACTGTGCCAGTCACTAAGCTGAGCTCTGGGGGGACCGGGACTCCAACACGAGTCGGAAGGTAGGTGTGTCACATCGCTCCGCTGTCCTCTCCTGTCTCCTCACGAGTGCGAGTGCGACACATGGGGTTGACGTCGGCGGGAGGCGTCAGCGGGAGGCGGGAGAAAACTTTGGCTTGCTTTGGCTCAACTCAGGGGCAGGAACTGGCGCGGCGGCACGGCGCGAGGATGACGTCATCCTCAGTAATCAATTATTTAAAGCAGCAGCATCGTTACCGCATCACGGACCGTCGAATCGCGATGCACCGATTCGACGATCATATTCAACACCCCTATTGCATACACACGGTCACACCAAATTCTGACTATTCTCCGTCTATTCTCTATCTAAGTTTCCGACGAAAAAAGACGATGGGGAATACACATGGTCGAATGGAATATCCGATTAAAAGCTCCCATCTGACTTTTTCCATCAGAAATTCCGACCGTGTTTACGCGGCATAATACTATTGAGCTTACGTTAATGTGCAATACTGTGTGCATTTCATAGGCGCCTACTCCATCCCTTTTCTTGCCAGGCTCCCTCCTATTTTCTTAGACCCCCTAACACACAGTATTATTAGCTATATTCTTATTCTATGCAGTATTTACCACATTGCCCTCTCCACATATCTATCACCTCCTGAAAAGAATTGTGTCCTAAAAGGGGGGAACCTTCTGGAGCTTTATATGAGGCACGTAGTGCACATAACTAAGTGCCTCCACCCCTGTGTATCATAGGAAAGGAAAAGGAGTTTGGGATTTTAAAACGAGGTGCGCAGTATATAGTCAGTAAATAAAAACACATTGGGCTAGATTCAGGAAAGAGATACGACGGCGTATCTCCAGATACACCGTCGTATCTCAGCGTCTGGGCCCTCCTATCTATGCAACTGATTCATAGAATCAGTTACGCATAGATTTCTATTAGATCCGACTGGCGTAAGTCTCTTACGCCGTCGTATCTAACTTGCATATTAACGCTGGACGCTAGGTGGCGTTCCCATCTAAAATATGCAAATGAGACTAATACGCCGATTCCCGAACATACGCCTGGCCGTCGTTTGCGTAAGCGTAGGTCTGGCGTAATGTTACCCCTGCTGTAGGAGGCGCAGCCAATGTTAAGTATGGACGGCGTGCCGTCGTTTACATCGTTTACGTAAAACGTTCACGAATAGGGCTTTGCGTAAGTGACGTTCACGTCGTTTTCATTGAGTATTGGAGCATGCGCACTGGGATAAATTCACGGCCGGAGCATGCGCAGTACGTTCGGCACGGGATCGCGCGTAATTTAAATAATACACGCCCCCTACCCGCCCAATTTGACTTACGACAGGCCATTTACGCTACGCCGCCGCAACTTTACAGGCAAGTGCTTTGTGAATACAGCACTTGTCTGTAAAAGTTGCGGAGGCGTAGCGTAAATAGGAAACGCTACGCCCGCACAAACTTACGCACATCTACCTGAATCTAGCCCATTGTTCTTTAAATTCTGCTGTAGTCTGGAAGTGTGTCCAGCACGCCCATTAAAGTGGATGTAAAGCCACTCCTGCTCTTTCTTTTTTAAAGTGTATTTTGTGCGTGTACTCGAGAGAGGAGCCGGACTACAGGAGTTGGGAGTAGGCAGGCCTACCCCAGAGGCAATCTGCCATCACTACTGTCCGATCTAAACTACTGCCATATTGCTGATCTATAAGGATATAGATGCCTCCTGCATGTATCCTTACCTGTCAAATGTCTCCCCTCCCTCTGTTATAAGAACTGAAAAACTGAAGATTCTGTGGGTGGATCTGTTGTCTGGCGCTCGGTGGGTGGAGTCGTGACGTCAGTACACTCCCCGCCCTCCTCTACAGTCCCCTTGTCAACATGCATTTTTTCCTGTGTATTCTTTACACGGAATTCTGCTATGATCACTAACATCCAGTCAAAATCCAGAAAAGTAACCACATGACTTCAGAAAAGGATTGGGGGTGGGAATTAAAAAATAATGCCTGTCTCCAGGCGAGTGCATGAGATATGTAAATAACAGGTTTTTCTCTGTAAGGCCTCGTACACACGAGTAAATCGATTCGTTCAAAACGGTCTGTCCGACCGATTTGAACAAATCTGTCTGCTGGCATTTTGGTTTGTTCGCGTGTACACACGAGCAAACCAAAATCCCCGCCAGCAGACAGCGCGCTGACGTGTCGGTGACGTGGCAGTGACGTTGACGCCGCCACGTCACCGCCCCAGGAAGTAAAACACTTCCGCGCATGCGTCAAAACCATTCGGCGCGTGTGCGAGAAGTCATGTCTGCTGGTTAGCGTACTAACCAGCAGACCTGTCGGGCGGACGGGTTCCCAGCCGACAGATTTCAAAGCATGCTTTGAAATCTGTCGGCTGGCCAAATCCGTCTGTTTGCCCGTACACACGATCGAATCTGTCTGCTGAAACGGTCTAGCAGACCGTTTCCAGCAGACAGATTTGATCGTGTGTACGTGTGTATTTATTTCACGGAACAATAAAAGAGGATTGCTCAGCGCTGGATTAACCACTTGAGGCCCGCGCTACCGTCGGATGACGGCAACAGCGCGGGCCTGAATAGCCAACATGCCGTCATTTGACGGCATGTCATTCCGGCGTTCCCAGCGCGCGCTGTAGTGTTGTCCGTGTCTCTTGGACACGGCCAATCACAGATCGCGGCAAACGGCCAATCAGAGCGGCCGTTTGCGATGCGATCTGTGGACGAATGAGAGATGATCTCTCATAGATCATCTCTCATTGCCGGCTCACACAGAGACAATGTCCTGTCTCTGGAGGGGAGGAGCCCGATCTGTGTTCCTTCCTACATAGGGACACAGATCGGTCACCCCCCAGTCACCCCCCCCCCTCCCCCCACAGTTAGAACACACCTAGCATACACATTTAACCCCTTCCTCACCCCCTAGTGTTAACCCCTTCAATGCCAGTCACATTTATACTGTAATTAGTGCATATTTATAGCACTGATCGCAGAATAAATGTGAATGGCGCCAAAAATGTGTCAAAAGTGTCCGCCATAACGTCACAGTACCAATAAAAATCGCAGATCGCCGCCATTTCTAGTAAAAAAAAAATAATAAAAAATAATAATTCTCTCCCCTATTTTGTAAGCGCTATAACTTTTGCGCAAACCAGTCGCTTATTGCGATTTTTTTTATTTTTTTTTACCAAAAATATGTAGAAGAATACGTATCGCCCTAAACTGAGAAAAAAAAAAAGTGTTTTTTTTTTAATTGGGATATTTATTATAGCAAGTAAAAAATATTGTATTTTTCTTCAAAATTGTCGCTCTTTTTTGTTTATAGCGCAAAAAATAAAAATCGCACAGGCGATCAAATACCGCCAAAAGAAAGCTCTACTTGTGGGGAAAAAAGGACGTAAATTTTGTTTGGGAGCCACGTCGCACGACCGCGCAATTGTCAGTTAAAGCGACGCAGTGCCGGAAGCTGAAATTGTACCTGGGCAGGAGGGGGGTGTATGTGCCCAGTATGCAAATGGTTAACTCTGTGTGGTAAGACTGGGGACAGATGATAGGAAATCTTATACTCTACATTGTGACATAAAAAAATAAATAAAAAAATCGGGTTTACATCCATTCTTACTTAGGCTGCGCTGTGAATTTGTTCCTTTTTTGTCCTGTGTGAGGTGCGAATTTACCGCAATTTTACTGCGAATTTCATGAGTTGGACATTGATTGATGTTCTAGCCAATGCAATCATAATGTAAAAAAAAAAAAAAAGGTTTTAACTTTCTGTGTACTTCCTGGTTTTTGTGGAGAGTAGTGTGGTGTGAGGCCGCGTACACACGGCAGGGAATCTCGACGGGCAGAACACATCGTTCCGCCCGTCGAGGTTCCCTGCCGGCCGTCGAAATCGGCGACCCGCCCGTCGGGAATGGCAACCAGCCATTCTTCCAGGCGGGCCGTCGAGGAAATAGAGAGCGTGCTCTCTATTTCGGCTCGACGGGCTTCCCGACGGGAAGCTCGCCGAGACCGTACACACGGCCGAGGTCCTCGCTGGAATGTGCATTCCAGCGAGGTTCTCGCTGGTTTTCAGCGAGAACCTCGGCCGTGTGTACGGCGGCTGAAGCCCTATACACACTATCAGTTTTCCTGACGGTTTTCTCTTCAGGTTTACCAAAACCATGTAGTGCAAGGGCCTGCCTGATTGCATACAAATTGAAACTCTTGAGGTGTGACCTCATATTAGATGGTTTTAGTAAACCTGAAGAGAAAACCGTCAGGAAAACTGATAGTGTGTATGGGGCTTCATTCTCACATATGTGAACCATCAATGCGATTCCAGAACGATTTACATTGATGTCTATGGAGACTAAATTCACAACGCAACGATGTAACCTCACACAAGACCCTTTTTTTTATCGCATCGCATTTGTAGAGGAATCGCAACGCATGTATGTGAACGACCGTCATTGAAAACAATGTCTTCATGGATGACATGCGAATTTAGAATGTTTTTGACACATCACATTCGTTATGAACTCGCATCAGTGTGAACCGGGCCTACATTTTGACAATAGAGATGCTTTAAATTCAATAAGTAATTCAACTTTCATGAGCCTGGATATCTATGCAGTGGGGTAGCCATATTCATAGAGTATTATTTTGTAGCTCGTCAATCTGATTTCTGGCACCTCCACCCTGTGCCACATTTGACAATATAATGAAAACCTGTCTATTGTCTTCTCACAGACATTCCTCACAAGGACCTGGTGGGGGAAACTTTCAGTGGACAATGGCTTCATCCAGCTTTTGCTGTGTATGTTGCTTTTCCCTCTCATCTACAGCAACTTCATCATCACCTACAGGTCAGTCTGCTATTGTTTCTCACATTAAAAATTATAGGGCCAGATTCAGAGAGCCATTACGCCTGTGTAACTGGTGTTAGACTGGAGTAATTTCAAATTACGCACGTTTTTTAGCTAGTCGGAAACCTCAAACCATGAATAGACGGCTGCGGGCTTCAATTCGACTGGATTACGTGTTCGTACGCCTTTGGATCTACACTGCAATAAAATTGCGGCCACTGGGTGGACTTCCCGTCGTTTTCCGCGTCTGGGTATGCTAATGAGCTTTTGCCGGCGATCCCCGAAATTACGATCTTCATTCGCAATCTCTTACGGCACCTTTAGTCATCTTTTTTTTGCGTAACACTATACCAGATTTTTGCTGCTCTAATATTAGACAGCCCATGTTAAGTATGGCCGTCGTTCCTGCGTCGAATTTCTACGTTTTCCGACGTCTTTTATTATTTTTGACGTAAAACGTCCGGGAATAGGAATGTCCGTAAACGACGCTACTCAAACAACGAATGACGTAACGACGTGATTTTGCGCAATGCACGGCGGGAAATTTCTGAACGGAGCATGCGCAGGGGACGCGGCTAATTTAAATGCTTTACGCCCCCTAATCGCGTATTTCGATTACGCGGCGAGAAATAGACTACGCCGCCGTAGCGTACGGGCAAAAATCTACCAGAATTCGATGTAGAGCCTGGTAAAATACGGCGGCGTAGAGTATTTCGATTACGCAGCGCAATATTAAGTCTATCTGAATCTGGCCCATAGTGTTTTATGGAATCTGGCGTATTCTGCCATCAAAATGTCTGGTCTATGGAAGACCAGGCTGTATGAATATGTGTGGGTGGTTAAAGGATCACTAAAGTGTAGAGCCCCCTTGCTTTCAGCATGGGCACTACGCTAAAGTTAGTTATATTGCTCCCAGTCATGATTTGCCTAAATTGTGACCTTTGTCATTCCGGAAAGGTCCACTGGGTCAGTTTGCATTCTAGGGATGTGGTATCATCCCTGGTCGACAGTTGGCGCCAGAGGGGTTTCTGGCAGAGCAACTCTTCCCCAGCAGCCAATTGGAGGAGTTCTTCCTATGTGGGGCATGCTGGGGAGGGGTATATCTGGGACAGGGGACATGTGTTTTGAATCTTCGCGGGTTCCCGGTTCCAGGTGCGGCATCCACCTTTAGGGTGCGCGCATCCATGGACCCCACTGGCGTGGCCCTCCTGGCCAAGCTTACAGGCTTCACCGAGCCTCAACTGGAGGCGAAAGGGGACCCCAGTGACCTACTGGGTTCCCAGTCAATTGAAGGGATCCTAGGCTGGGTGCCGTGCGATTGGGGGATCGGCTTGAGGGGAAACCGGAGGCAGGTTGTCCAACAAGGCTTGAACAAACCAATCAGGGATCTGGTGGCCGGGATGCTCACAGGTACGCTTTACTGTCTCCCGGTGACCTGTGCTAGAAACTACTGGGAGGATTCACTCTGTTCATCCACCTAATCTCGTTTAACCCCTTCCATACCAGGCACTTACGCACCCTTCCGCCCAAGCCAATTTTCAGCTTTCAGCACTGTCGCAATTTGAATGACAATTGCGCGGTCATGCTACACTGCACCCAAACAAAATTGGCGTCCTTTTTTCCCCACAAATAGAGCTTTCTTTTGGTGGTATTTGATCACCTCTGCGATTTTTTTTTTTTTTTGCACAACAACTAAAAATAGAGCAAAGATTTTGAAAAAAAAATAAAGTTTTTATTTTTTTCTGTTAATTTTTTTGTAAATGAGTATGTTTTCTCTTTCAATTACGGGCACTGATATGGTGGCACTGATGGACACCAATGAGGTGGCACTGATGGGCACCGATGAGGTAGTTCTGATGGGCACCGATGAGGTAGCTCTGATGGGCACTGATAGGCAGCGCTGGTATGGGGCACTGATGGGCACTCATGGGCGGCACTGATGGGCACTCATGGGCGGCACTGATGGGCACTCATGGGCGGCACTGATGGGCACTCATGGGCGGCACAGGTGGGCACTCATGGGCGGCACAGGTGGGCACTCATAGGCGGCACAGGTGGGCACTCATAGGTGGCACAGGTGGGCACTCATAGGTGGGCACTGGGCATGGATTGGCACTGTGAGGTGGCACTGACAGACACTGGGGTGGCACTGATGGATCAATGTTGCCAATCAGTGCCCATGTGTGGGCACTGATTGGCATAATTTTTTTGACTGCCCCTTTTATTTTATTTTTTTGATTTTTTATTTTTTTTGTCCTTTTTTTTTTTGATTTTTATGTTCCCTGGTGGTCTAGTGTGGGCACTCCCTGGTGGTCCGTGTGGCGATCCGAGGGGGGGCTGCGCTGATAAACAATCAGCGCGAACCCCCCCTGTCAGGAGAGCCGCTGATCGGCTCTCCTGTACTCGCGTCTGTCAGACGCGAATGAGGAAGAGCCGTCGGCGGCTCTTCCTGTTTACATCGTGATCAGCCGTGATTGGACACGGCTGATCACGTGGTAACGAGGCTCCGCCGGAGACTCGTTACCGAGATCGGAGGTGCAGGGTGTCAGACTGACACCCCGCATCACCGATCGCCGCGCTGCGCGCCCGCACGGGCGCGCGCGGCATTGAAATCGTGCTAGACGTTTGAGAACGGCTAGTCACGATTTCATAACCACTTCCCGGCCGTAAATCGGCTATTGGCCGGGCGGGAAGTGGTTAAAGTAATTGGCTTGTGGTAGAGGCTCTAGAGCCAGGTCTGTGTTAAGATCTGTTCCTCCCAGAAAATCTAAAGTGACACCTCGGCTGCCAGGCTCGCGCAGGAGTGGCCACGAGTTTACAAATTGGTACTACTGGGGGCAGGCATGCCCGTTCATATCCAGGCCTGACACTGCAAGTTCTCCTCTTCTTTCATCAACCCTTCCTAACTGAAGTTAATGTTGGCTGTGTTGGCCTGGAAATAAAGCATTGGAAAAAACCTTTGACTGTCTGGACCTCCGTTCACTACTCTGCATCACACCCCTAGACAACGCTAGGGTAACTTAATGTGCCGATCCCAATAATCAATCAGCGGCTCCTTAGGGGCTCGTCCGGGATTCGGCTGTTACCCCTCGCAATCAGAAGTGAGTGATTATTTACTAAAGAGCAGAGAGTGTCCAGTGTTGTGTATTGAACTGTCCGGCAGAGAGGGAGTTAACCTCACATCACTGAGCTGGGGCGTACGTGCGACACAGCATGCGCCTGAAACGTGTCCGTACAAAATTTTGGAACCGGGACCCCGCGAAGATTCATAACACATGACCCCTGTCCCAGATATACCCCTCCCCAGCATGCCCCACGAGGGAAGAACTCCTCCAATTGGCTGCTGGGGAAGACTTGCTCTGCCAGAAACCCCTAAACTGGGTAGCTAGCAGCTGTGTGTTTTCCTGCTGCGCAGCTATAGCCTGCTGCTGCTGCTGAGCCATCGCTTCCTCATGGCGACGGTTGGCATCAGCTGCTGGGTCACGGTGGCTTGTGCCAAAGCCTTAATGACCTCTTTTATGCCTTTGCCTGCTGTTTGTAATGCCATAAGCACACGATCTCTTTAAATGTCAGTTTGTTTTCAGTTTTAAACATTTTTTGCGCCTGCAAAATGCACTTTGCCTGCATTCTCCACCAGTTATGAACTTTGGGGGCTCTTTAGCTCCGCAAGATAAGTGCTTAAACCATAACAGCAAACAAAAGTTTTTTTTATTTGCGATCAAACCAAACAAAAACAATGCTTTCTTCTGCACAAGGAAAATCACCAAAACAAAAGTCCTGCTTGTCTCCAGCATAAATTTAAAAAGTCTGTCTTCAGCACAGCAAACAAAACAAAACAAAGACACATACGGTTTGTTAAGTAGCATTCCAGTCCTTCCCAGCAGTGCACAGCCTCTGCAGACACACCTTCACTTCCACACTCCTCCACACTCTGTCAGCACTTCCTCTCCTTTTATCTGACTTCCTGGAAGTTGTTAACCCCCTGTGTGCCTGAAAGCTAGGGGTCAGAAGGGGACTAGACTCTGAAAATTGGCGCTATGTAGCGTCCATCCAGGACCCAACCCTGGCGTCCTGTACAATATATATATCAAGAAATAAAATAAATAAAACAATATAAGAAAGGTAACCAATATTTAAGTGGTTGTGAGAAAAATAACATAAACACAAAATAATCATTTTCGGAACTCCATCACAGGTCTTAAAGGGACTTTTTTTTTAGAATGAAATAATCTGTGTAGCACTACCCCCGAAGGAGCCGCTGGTTGTTGTGGGATCGGCGTATTAAGTTACCTTGTAGTGTGTCTAGGGGTAGTAGCAGTGAGTAGTAGTAGTGAGCGAATGTCCAGTCACCAAATGGATTTTAAATGCTTTATTCCAAGGCCCAACAACGGCCAACATCAACAGAGGATAGGACAAGTTGATGAAGCAATAGAGAACAGTGCGGTATCAGGCCTGGATAAGAAGTAGATCAGTCCTGCTCTCAGTAGTAGTAGATACAGTTTGTCGCCACTCTCACCAGAGTGGGTGAAGTGCCTCCGGACAGACCCTTGTTATAAGTCTGGCAGCCGGAATGTCACTTTTAAATTGTTGGGAGGAACAGGTCTCTATGACAGACCTGGCTCGGGCATTTGCCACAGGCTTAATACTTCAGTACTCAAGAGAACAATTTGGATTGAGCGAATCCTCCCAGTAATGCAATGAAAGGGGGTCACCGGTTGACAGCTGACATGTACCTGTCAATTCCAGTAACCAGATCCCCAATGGTTTGTTCAAGCCCTTTTGGATAACCTGCCTCTGGGTTCTCCTCAAGCCGATCCCCCACCGAACGGCACACAGCCTGGGATCTTCTCAGTAAGGTGGGGGACCCAGCAAGTCACTGGGGCCCCCATCAACATCTGGATGGGTCTCCATGGAGCAGGTGGCTCCGGCCAGGTGGGCCATGCGAGCGGGGTCCGTGGATGCGCGCACCCTGAAGGTGGATGCCACACCTGGAACGTAGACCCCGCGCAGAGAAGAAGAACCGACGACCGACCCAGAACACACGGCAGCATGTCCAGCGAGGGAAGAACTCCTCTTATTGGCTGCTGGGGTAAAGTGGCTCTGTCAGAACCTCTCCAGCGCCAACTGCTGCCCAGGGGTGTAATTACACCCCTGTGCTGCAGACTGACCCAAAAACAGTTCTGAAATAGCAGCAGCCTGCAATTTGACCAAAGTGACAGAAAAGGAAGTTCAACACACAGCTTATCTACTCAGGACATCACTCTGTATGTTCCTTTGTTCCAAAACAAACAAATAAATAAATAATCAAGTCCATGTGTGAAAAGCAGTAAACACTGCTGAAGAGATGTAGGTGCTTTTCACATATGGACTTGATTATTTATTAATTTGTTTTTTGCACTTCCGATATCATATTGATTTGGTCACTTCTACCACTTTGCACCACTTTTATTTCCTTCACTATTATATGTGTTTTGATGTATTTTGCACAATAACCTTATTTAATTTATTCACTTGTAGCTGTTGTGTACACGCTGCTTAGGTGTTGCTGCAATTTTATTTATTGTTTATCTAGTTAGGTTTCTATTTTTCATAGTAGCGCAGAAGCCCTTACACAATAGAGGCTCTAATAGGTCTCAAAATAGGGTGGGCTCGGGGCGCAGAGGACAGAGCTCTGAGCCCACCCAGTTGTGTCACATTATCTAATGAATATTCGCTATTCATACACTGATCCTCCTCCTGGCCAATTAGGAAACGGGTGGATTGGCTGAAAGAACAGGCAATCCTATTGGACGCCTAGGAGGAGGAGGGAGGAGATGCACAGCGGAAGCCACCGTGATGCAGAGGAGGAGGAGATGCCCACCCACCGCAGTGCTCCCTGCCCGAAACCTAGATGGGGTAAGGGAGAGGTTTTGCCACTCCAGGTGGGATGTGTCCTTGTAATGATCCTCTTCACTGAAGCCGCAGGTGCTACTGTCAATTGGATCCTATCCACCACCCCTTTTCTAAGTCACATGGTCGCTTTTTTTTTTTTAGCACCTGCTTCCTGGGCTGGGCCTTTTGGCTGGGACCGTAGGATTTTTTTTATTCCTGGCCGGAGGGCCTGGCCATTGTATTGCACAATGGCCACTTTCACTCTCCTCTTCATTATCCCTTTCCCCACTTTATTTAATTTATTCCTTTGTGTGTCATGCTTTTGTATTTTTATGTTTTGTACATGTTTTGCACGGTGTGATGAGTAGGGTGCTGGTCTTTGGGCCTGCCCTGAAAGTCTTGAGAGGGGGTGAACATGGCCTTCTGGCTTAGTTCGCCCCCTCTTATGGGGTCTCCCTTTGGGGGAGCCTCACCAAGTACTTGGGTGGGTCTGTTTTGGCAGACCCTCCAGAGAAAGGGGTCTGTCTGGCTTCTGTTGGATGGACCATAGTGTAAAGTACCCTTTTCCCTGTCAGGAGCCTAATGCCCCGGGGATTCAGGGCAGGGCCCTCTGATTTTAGAGGGCTAGTGTACCCGCTGCACGTTTTTGTGTCACCTCTGTATGTTGTGCAAATTTTTTGGGCATTGGGTGAAGTTTTTTGAGTGTGTTTCACACACCATGGGCTTTCGATAGAGGGTCATTAAAGAGTGGTATATATTTTAAATAACTTTTTGTGTTAGTCAGCTATGATTAAACACTAGGAATAGCATGAAATGCGTCAGCTGTCCAGTTTGCTGTTGCTGTGGCTTGTAGTGATGTTATTGATTTTACCAATAAAGGCAACGATTGTTTGGTAAAAAAAAAAAAAATGTTCTACCTTACCTAGATGGGGTAAGTGCTTGCTGGATGACTGACCGTGAGACCCCTGGGGGGGTTGTTTGTTCCCCAAAAAAAAAAAAAAAAAAACACCAGCCGCCATTGTTTACTAGAGGGTTTACAATCACTTTTATTTTTTGATATCTAATGAACACTAAACTGTTCAAAAAGAATGTTGTGCCTTTAATTCTGTTTTAGGCACAATGGAAAAGACCAACTACAATGGAAAAGAATGTAGGTGATGGTATTGGAAAGGGTCAGTGTTAGTTTAGCAACCAGGGGAGCTCCCTTGTCCTCTCTCATGCCAGGCCTACTGGATATCACCAGACAGGCCAATCAGTAGTCCGGACCTGATCTCCAGACTATGGAAGAAGTTACAGATGAAGACATCAATAGAATTTCTTGATGTTATGCACTTCCTTTTGCTCTATTTCAGCCAATTCTTGCTTTGCTTTTTTGCAGGAAAGGCTTTACAAATGTCCCCTCTTTCCTTGATGGAAGTCGGAGAAATCGGAGTATCCGCCAAGATACCAGAATCAAAGAAAAGGGGTAAGGCAAAGAGGAGTGCCTCAAATAATATACAGTATTGCAGAATGCTGATTAGAGATGGGCCGAACACCCCCTTGTTCAGTTCGCAGCATAACTCCCGAAACAGTGGAAATGTTTTGTCTCTAAGGCTGCGTACACACGATCAAATCTGTCTGCTGGAAAAGGTCTGACGGACCGTTTCAGCAGACAGATTCGATTGTGTGTACTGGCAAACAGACGGATTTGGCCAGCCGACAGCATGCTTTTAAATCTGTCTGCTGGAAACCCGTCGGACAGATATGTCTGCTGGTTAGTATGCTAACCAGCAGACATATCTGCTCGCACATGCGTCGAATGGATTTGACGCATTCACAGAAGTATATTACTTCCTGGTGCGGTGACGTGGCGGCGTCAACGTCACCGCCACGTCACCACCACATCAGCGCGATGTCTGCCAGCAGGGATTTTGGTTTGATCGTGTGTACACGATCAAACCAATACATCCCAGCAGACAGATCTGTTCAAATTGGTCTGTCCGACCGATTTGAACAGATATATTTGCTCGTGTATACGGGGCCTCAAAGTGAAGTCCATTGAAGTCTGTAGGAGATGAACATGAGAAATCCCATTTTGAAGGCTTATATGCAAGTAATTGACCATAAAAGGGGTATGGGGGTCTGGATATTGCCCTGGTGGACATGTCTCAATGCAATTTTTTGTATTAAAAACAATGGTTTTTTTTTCAGGAGCAGTGATTTTATTGATGCTTAAAGTGCAATAAAAATGAAAAATTCCTTTTAAACATAGTGCCTAGGGGGTCCCCTTAGTCTGCCTGTAAAGTGGCTCATCTGTAGCATACATAGAATAATGAATAATGAAATTTTTAAAGAAAAAAAAAATTGTCAAATCACATTTAAATTGACTTGTGTTGTAATTTCTGGCACCCGGCTATTTAAAAAAAAAAAAAAAACGGCGTGGGGGTCCCCCCCCCCAAATCTATACCAGAGCCTTACCCGAGCACACAGCCTGGCAGGCCAAGAAAGAGGGGGGGGGAAGCCAGTGCGAAATCGGCATTACTCGCAATCCGAGGGTCCACTGTATTAGTAATGACTGAACTCTGCTAACATGTTCTATGACTATGTTCTTATTTCCCCTACAGACTTAAACCGTACAGCTGTTTCTGGAAGCTTCAAGCTTTCTTCACTGCTCCAAATGTGAAGTTCTATTATAACGTGGTGTCATATGTTGGATTTTTGTGGCTTTTTGCATATGTTCTGACAGTTGACTTCCAGACCTATCCATCCTGGAGGGAATATCTCTTGTACGTTTGGGTCTTCTCCATCTTTACTGAGGAGCTACGTCAGGTATTGTTAGTCATATTGTTATGATAATTATATTGGATTTATATAACACCAACAGTTCATGCAGCTCTTTAAAGCACACTTTTAGTACAATTCAGAACATGAGGACAAAGCTGGCCATACATGGCTCTCTTTTTCAGCCAGCGAGATGAATTAAAAAAAACTGAACCAATTCCCCCCTCCACCTCGAGAGACCAAGGGAGTAGAATTTTTTGAGGAGGAGCAGATGGTCAATGATATCAAAGGCATCAGGAAGGGCTCATAGTCTGGGTACTAATAGTAGCCATTGGTTGCAGCAATTAAGTCAAGAAACTTGTTATTAGTGAGGTAGCAGTTCAGATTAGGCATTCTAGAAGTTTGGAGAAAAGAGATGAGTCTTAACAACTTAAGGACCCCCTACCGACTATATACGTGGGCAGAATGGCACGGCTGGGCACAGGCACGTACAATTACGTATCCTTTAAGAGCCCAGCCACAGGTCGCGCTCACCTGACTGGGTCCGAAGCTCCGTGACCACACCTGCGGGACCCACGGACCCGATTGCCACCGGTGTCCCGCGATCGGTCACAGGAGCTGAGCTGCCGTGTGCATGCAGAACAAGTTCACAACCAACGCCCTTCGAACAAAAATCCACGGAAAAGTCTGATGGGAGTCCGATCGTGTGTATGAGGCTCAAATGTGTTTGGACTGATGGGGTCCAGTAAGGATTTTTAAGTTTGTGGTGACCAGTACATGTTTAGGAGAGAAAGTGGAAGGTATCAGTTAGGGGGCATCAGAGAAAACTTTAGCAATTTCCTCTCTGTAATAACATGGTCAAAAGGAGAAAGCGTTGAATTTGGTGGTAGACATGGGATGTTAAGTGGGGTAGATAACATGGGCGTCCACTGAAATTTTTTCAGGGAGGGGCGCTTTGGCAGCGGTGATACACAGACGCATTTAACTCTTTCTTCAAACGCTAGCGGGGGTTAAAAGCGCCCTGCTAGTGACCGAATAGCGCAGCTAAAACGATGGTAACGCGGCGCTTTTTAGTGCCGCTTTACTGATAATACGGCCAGCTAGCAGTGTGAAATAACTCTTGAGATAATTCAGATTCACTCCATGCCCATATAAATATAGCCTAGAGAATGTACAGACCCCCTTCAGCACAGACTCCTCCTTCAGCACAGACTCCTCCATTCAGCACAGATGGACCACCCTTGAGCACAGACCCCCCATTCTGCACAAACCCCTCCATTCAGCACAGATGGACCCCCCCATTCCGCACAGACCCCTCCATTCAGCACAGACCCCCTTCAGCACAGATGTACCCCCTTTAAGCACAGACCCCCCTTCAGCACATACTCCACCTTCAGTACAGACCCCTCCTTCAAAACAGATGGACCCCCATTCAGCCCCCCTTTCCCCCTCCTTATCCCATTCAGTACCTCAGATTTGCCATCAGCACTGTACAGGCACAGCAGGTTCCCTCCTCCTGCATACACAAACACTGGAGGGGGAGGCGGCTTTACTCTGCTCGCTGTGCCTGTGTGACATCCGACCCGGGAACCGCTCAGACAGCCTTCAGCCGCAAAACTCTTCAACACTGTCTCGATTTTCAGGGGGGGGGGTGAATTGCCCCCCCCTTGCCCTATGGAGTGGACGCCCATGGTAGATAATTGGACATATTTACCTCATTAACCACTTAAGACCCGGACCAAAATGCAGGTAAAGGACCTTGCCCCTTTTTGCGATTCGGCACTGCGTCGTTTTAACTGACAATTGCACGGTCGTGCGACGTGGCTCCCAAACAAAATTGGAGTCCTTTTTTCCCCACAAATAGAGCTTTCTTTTGGTGGTATTTGAAAGAAAAAGGAATGAATCTGTGCCACAGACAACTTAAATAGGTGATGAACTAGTGAAGTGATGAAATAATAAGTGATTAATTTATTGTAGTGGCAGCCCCTGCATAAAAAACCCACCTAGGTGGGGATAGATGATTAGGTATAAGTAGCAGGTGATGGCGCCTACTAGGATTAAAATATAGGTGCAAAAAAGGTGTAGCCAAAAAAACAGTGTAAGTACTGTGGCCGAAAATAATGTGCTGAAAAGTGCAAATCCTTGTAGTGATACCAGTAGTTTTGATATTACATATAATAAAACAATATGTGAAAAATAAATTGATAATAATAATATTAATCCATATAGTCCAATCAAGTCCAATTAACAATCTTACTATGTGCAGTAAAATAAAATTATTCCACATAAATAAATGATAAGTTCTTCAAAATAAATTGATGATAATAATAATCCAAGAAAAGTCCAATTTTTACTCTTGTTACTGCAAAAAAATATTTTCAAGATTGCTTCATACAAAATAAAGTGATATGTGCTTCATGCAGGTATAGCCGTCAGTGGATCACTCGGTGCTCTCCCCCAATGGTCCCGCACTCACCGGATCCAATCACCCCTGCAGGGGTAACAGGCTCTCACAACAAGTGTCCAAAACTTCTATATCTGTCTGGTTTTCTCACATGGGATCTGTTCAACCGCTCATAGAGAAGACAAACGAAAGTGCCCAATAGCGTGATACCGTTTCACAAATAGTGAAGCGTGCGTTCGTTCCTCAGAGCTACAGCACTCATTTTCTCAAGGCTTTTAAAACTACATGTAAATTGCGAGTACCCATTGTTTGTCAAAAATAAACTTTACTATTTGTGAAACGGTATGACGCTCATGGGCACTTTCGTTTGTCTTCTCTATGAGCGGTTGAACGGTTGGACAGATCCCATGTGAGAAAACCAGACAGATATAGAAGTTTTGGACACTTGTTGTGAGAGCCTGTTACCCCTGCAGGGGTGATTGGATCCGGTGAGTGCGGGACCATTGGGGTGAGCACTGAGTGATCTACTGATGGCTATACCTGCATGAAGCACATATCACTTTATTTTGTATGAAGCAATCTTGAAAATATTTTTTTGCAGTAACAAGAGTAAAAATTGGACTTTTCTTGGATTATTATTATCATCAATTTATTTTGAAGAACTTATCATTTATTTGGTGGTATTTGATCACCTCTGCGGTTTTTACTTTTTGCGCTATAAACAAAAATAGAGCGACAATTTTGAAAAAAAATTCAATAATTTTTACTTTTTGCTATAATAAATGTCCCCCCAAAATATATATAAAAATGTTTTTTTTCCTCAGTTTAGGCCGATACGTATTCTTCTACATATTTTTGGTAAAAAAAAAATTGCAATAAGCGTTTATCGGTTGGTTTTCGCAAAATTTATAGCGCTTACAAAATAAGGGATAGTTTTATTGCATTTATATTAATTTTTTTTTTTTACTACTAATGGCGGCGATCAGCGATTTTTTTCGTGACTGCGACATTATGGCGGACACTTCGGACAATTTTGACACATTTTTGGGACAATTGTAATTTTCACAGCAAAAAATGCATTTAAATTGCATTGTTTACTGTGAAAATTACAGTTGCAGTTTGGGAGTTAACCACAAGGGGGCGCTGTAGGGGTATGTGTTCCCTGTGTGTGTTTACAACTGTAGGGGGGTGTGGCTGTAGGTGTGACGTCATCGATCACGTACCCCTATAACAGGGATGATGCGATCGATGCTACCGCCACAGTGAAGCACGGGGAAGCCGTGTTTACACACGGCTCTCCCCGTTCTTCAGCTCCGGGGACCGATCGCCGCACTCCAGCGGCGATCGTGTCCGCGGGTCCCGTGGTCCCGGTCACGGAGCTTCAGACCGGGTCACGGGTGCGCGCCGCGGGCGCGCGCCCGTGACCCACGGCTGGGTACTAGAACCAACGTAAACATACGTGGATGTGCCCAGCCGTGCCATTCTGCCGACGTATATGTGCAGGAGGCGGTCCTTAAGCGGTTAAACATGGTGACTGTGGGTACACAGCTGTGTCTGTGAAAGTTCTGTTGGGTCCACCTGCACTCTCCAAGGCCACGGCTTACTTTTGATGATTTCATTTTGCAAAAATTATTTTATTTTCTATGTGATCAATAGTCAAAAAAGGATCAAAACTAGTTTTAAAACACTTTATTTATTAAATTCCCACCTCCCAAGAGAAGCCCCCCTTACATTGATGAATAAAAAATTCACTATGCAAGGAATTGCATGCAAAGAAAAAATGAAAACGGTACAGTATATTAGTTTGCACACGATTAGATGGTGGAAGTTACCAAAGCTTCACCTCATTCACTAAAGCTAAAGAAAAATTCCCTTGCCAAGTGAACAGGTTTTTGTGTTTAGTAAATCAATCCTGCAGTATAGCTACATCATTTGTTGCATTTTTATGTTCAATTGTCTCTGTGTTATGTTCCTGCTGATCTGTACAGATCTTAGTAACTATTCTAATTCTTTGACTCCCCTGTCCTCTGCCTCCCAGCTGTTTTATGACCCGGAGCATCGTGGCTTTTTGAAGAGTTCTGCCCAATACATTTCAGAGTTTTGGAACCAAGTGGATTCGCTGGCTTTGGGGTTATTCGCTGTTGGGCTGATATGCAGGTGAGGCATCCAGCAATATAGTCCTGACTGTGACTTTAAAAAATTAACTTCTATGTAAGCTGTAACGGTCAGGGGTTAACGCCGTTTAAGATATTCCAAACGAGACAAACAGCTCTGTTCTCTGGTTCCAAACGGATAGACTTTAATTGGAAACTCAGGTTTGAACAATGACCCAACTCCACCCACAACATGACACAATGAGCTCAATACACATCTTTTAGGAGACAGCCATTCTGACTCCGAGATAATCTACATGAGCTAATTACTAATCATTTACGCTCTTCTCACCTGCTATACAATACACATTTATCATCAATAGAAATTCACACAATACAGTGCAATTAGCATCACACAATGAAAGGTTCTTGAGAGCCAGACTAAGGTTCATTTACATGACAGTAGCAGTAGACATTAAACACCTTAACAGTCTGTGTTCCCACATTGAATGAATCACTCTTTCTATTGACTGGTTGGGTTTAGAATCAACAACCTGTAATATTTTTATAATGAAAGCTTTTGCATTATTACACTTAGTTTGGTGCCTTCTTGTGTTCCCTTGAAATTACAAAGTGTCAGTAGCAGAAAATCATGTTCCTTCTTTCTTTTTTCCTGATAATAAAGCATGATTGGATGCAATGAGCTGGGAGCTCTAGGGGACACGCTGCATCGCTCGGGACCCAGTGCGCGTGCCCGGTGGCCGTGATGTCCGCCGGGGACCAGTGTTCACAGCAGGATCGTGGATCTGTGTGTGTAATGATGGGGTGTAAACACACAGATCCACGGTCCTGTCAGGGGAGAGGAGACCGAAGTGTGTTCCCAGTACAGAGGAACACAGATCGGACTCCTCCCCCCACAGTTAGAATCACTCCCTAGGGAACATATTTAACCCCTTGATCGCCTCCTAGTGTTAACCCCTTCTCTGACACTCACATTTACACAGTAATCAGTGCAGTTTTATAGCACTAATCGCTGTATAGGTGTGAATGGTCCCAAAACGTGTCAACAGTGTCCGATATGTCCGTTGCAATGTCACAGTCACAATAAAAATCGCAGATCGCCGCCATTACTAGTAAAAAAAATTAAAATAAATACAATGCTATAAATCTATCCCCTATTTTGTAGATGCTATAACTTTTGCGCAAACCAATCAATATACGCTCATTTCGATTTTTTTTTACCAAAAATATGTAGAAGAATACGTATCGGCCTAAAATCTTTTTTTTTTTTTTATTGTGATATTTATTAAATCAAAAAGTAAAAAATATTGGGCCAGATTCTCAAAAAATGGTGTATCTGGCGGTGTAGCGTATCGTATCGCATTTACGCTACGCCTACGCAAATTACTGGAGCAAGTGCCGTATTCTCAAAGCACTTGCTCTGTAATTTTCGCGGCGTATCGTAAATGCGGCGTCGTAAGGCCGCGTAATTCAAATAGTGAAGGAGGGGGCGTGCTGTATTTAAATTAAGCGCGCCCCCGCGTCAAACGAAGTGCGAATGCGCCGGCCGGGAAAAAAGCCCAGTGCGCATGCTCCAGCTGACGTCGGAAAGCGTAGTTGAAACCGACGTCAAAACGACGTGATCGTCACTTACGCAATTCCCTATTCGCGAACGAGTTAGTAAAACAACGTAACCGACGGAAAAAGACGACGCTGACCCGACGCCATACTTAACATGGCAACGACGGAACTTCGGAAACATACCCCTCATACAGCAGGGGTAACCTTACGCGTACGCAACCTACGTAAACTACGTCGCCGCGTCGCAAAAACGTTCGGGAATCGGCGTATTAGGCTCATTTGCATAGGCAAATGAGAAAACAACGTAAAGGCCACCTAGCGGCCGGCGTTGTCATTACATCTAAGATCACTTACGCATAGATACACTAAAGATCTGACAGGTGTAAACCTGTCAGATCTTTAGTGTATCTATGCGTAAGTGATTCTAAGAATCACAGGCATAGATACCCATTGAAAAAAACTGCGATCCGACGGTGTATCTGAGATAAACCGTCGTATCTCAGCTGAGAATCTGGCCCATTGTGTTTATTTTTTTATTATTGCTCTTTTGTTTATAGCACAAAAAATAAAAACCACAGCGGTGATCAAATACCACCAAATGAAAGCTCTATTTGTGGGGGGAAACAAAGATTTCATTTGTGTACAGTGTTGCATGACCGCGCAATTGTCATTCAAAGTGCGACAGAGCTGAAAACTAAAAATTGGTCTGGACAGGAAGGGGTGAAAATGCTCGGTATTGAAGCAGTTAAATAAAAAATGAATTGCTTGCTATAGGCAAGGTGGACACATTTTGATTCCGTTCTCTCTGAAACCCTGGGACCACAGTATTACATTATTTGAGATAAGACTTGCATTGCATTGCACACTTCTAACAGCTTTCTTTCTGTGTCTAGATTGGTTCGGACAGACACTGACACTGTCTATCTGGGTCGGGTGTTCCTGTCTGTAGACTACATGATATTCTGCATCCGCCTCATGCACATCTTTTCGGTCAGCAAAGTTCTTGGTCCCAAGATTATCATCCTCCAGAGAATGGTAAGACGTGATCTAGAGCAAGTTGGAAAAAATCTACTTATTATTCTTGAAGGATAATTTATCATCCTACAGTTATGCCAAATGTTTATGGATATCTGACTAGAAATTTAAAATTTCCCCAAATTTTAAAGCCATGGGGAAAAAAAACGTTTCCCCGTGTCTTTTTCTAGAAAATAACATTTTTTTTTTTTTTTTTCAACAACAAGGTTGGTCTTTGTTGATGTACAAATGGTACAAGGTACAATACAGATATCACAAATCAGGGGGAAAAAATACACAAAGCACATGGGCTAGCAGGAGAGTTACAGTTTTCCATTGATTTGGTCAACAGACATAAAAGCATGAGTAGGGAAGGAGGAGGAGGGGGGGAAAGATGGGCGGAGGGCGGGGAAGAGGGGGAACCCACAGCCAGATCAAAAAAACACAATATAAGCGTAGAGTTAAGTAGGGTCAGTCCATGGTCCCCACACATGCTCAAATTTCATAGGACACCCTCTGTTCATGTACGTCAATTTATATAGAGGCAAGACAGCATTGACTGCATACATCCATGCCCTGTGGTGGAAATTTGAAGATGTATTTAATATGTATTGTCATATTGTCACCCAGTCTTGACACTTCCCCAACCCGCTCTAATTAGAACTGATTGGGGCAGTCTGAGAGTGGTTGAGATGCACTTCCTTACTTGGAGACGGGTGCTTGAAGAGTGTGAGTGTCGCCGGCGCGAGGGCCCCTGTGTGATGCACAGATATTCGCCTGTGTGACGCGTCACTCTCCGGGCACACTATTGGTTTAGCGGATGTGTGCTTTTGCCATCTCTGTGTCTGATCAACATAAGTATGATGGTATGAGCATACAGCTGCATATAGGCTCCCCTTATCAGGAACTGTGTTCATCGGTTATTGTATTATTTCTGTATCATACTGTGTTATTGTACTATTATATTGTGTTATTATTGTGTTATTACTGTAATGAATCCCTGTTGGAAGGGTTTATCTGTGCTGACATTCCCTATATCTGTATTGAGCTCACATGCTGTGACATCACTTCCCCTAGAGGTCACATGCTGTGTCATCACTTCCTATCATCACATGCTGTGATCTCGTCCAATCAGAGGTGGTCTGTGAAGACAATTGTGTTAATAAAACTCCTGTGAGGGCATCGGCAGCCAGTTATGCCTGGTGAGCGATGAATGAGAGCAAGCTGTTGTGATGTCTCTTGACTTGTATGGATGGGCATAGAATGGATAGTGAGTAAATCTTTTAGCTTAAACATGGCATTATTTCATATAAGATGGAGTATGTGCTTCTACCGTGTTTCCCCGAAAATAAGCCGTAGCGGGATTTCGGCACATAAATCGAAATATAAGACACCCCTCCGAAAATAAGACGTAGCGATGTAGTGTCGAATCTCCGAAAATAAGACGTGGCGAATCTCCGATAATAAGACGTAGTGTCGTATGCGTAACGGCGCGGCGCGGAGCGGAGCGGGAAACAACACGTGATAGGCGTACAGTACTGTACTGGAGCTGAAGTGAGGAGAAGAACGCTGTGTAAAGATGTAAAGCTTCTCCCAGCACTGACCAGCAAACCCCTCTCTCACCCCGCACAAACACCAGGGGATAGGGGGAAAAGCTGCTACTGAGCCCAAAGAGATCACCCCAGCTCCACTTTGCTCCACATCAGCTTTGCTGGCCTATCTTTCTGTACAGCCAGACAAGATGAGTGCAAAGAGAAGAAGTTGGATATCCGAATGGTCCAAAAATGGCGTGCAGAATACGATAATCTCAGTCTACAGGTGGACAGAGGCAATGCTAAGAAGCGCAAGTGTGGTTCAGGTAGGCAACCTTTATTTTCTGTAATAAAAATAAGACACCCCCCGAAAATAAGCCATAGTGTGATTTCTTGAGGAAAAAAAATATAAGACGGTGTCTTATTTTCGGGAAAACACGGTAGCACAAGGCATAATGGTGGTGTGCTCTGCGCACCCCCAAATTGCCACGACAGTTTATGGCGAGCAATGGTAGGGGTATTCATGTTTTTTTCTACGGCATCAGATGGGGGAGTTGGGGTACATTCTGATGCATCGGGAAAACCATGCTTTGAAAAGGAACAAAGTTTACATCTTTTTTAAATAATGCTTGAGTGTGATAGATGTATGATTGTGTGTGTGTGTGATTCTGATTGTATGACTGTTGTGTGATAGAGGTGTGTGTGTGTGTGATGCTGATTCTGTGTGTGACCGTGTGTGGTTGTGTGCATTTGTGAAATCAATGGGATGTATGTGTGTGTGTGTGTGGTTGCGTGCGTTTGTGAAATCGAGTGGATTTGATCGTATGTGTATGTATGATTCGTCATCGACTGGAAGTTTGCTTTGTATGTCTAAATGCTGTTTGAAGTGTGGCTGAACAGTTTTTTTTAAGTAAGTAATTGAATTGATTGTTTAACCAGATTGAAAATGCTTGAGAAAGCTAAGTTGTGTGTGATGTATGGAGCAGACATGTTCTATTGTGTAAGATGTCTTCTCTGGCCATGCGGCTTGGGGGTGGGGCGGACACTGATTTCTGTGTCAACTGACTTTGCAACTTTCAGGAACATAGTTGGATGTAACATTTTATGATGTATATGGAACCTGTATATTGTAGATGATTCCTCAGTATAGGTGGGATTATTCAGCCTGCGATGTGTGCGGCTGAGTCTTTTTGAAATTTCTGCATGCGTGTGGCTGAACTGATTGAATTGTTTGGCTGATGAAACATGAGCTTTGGTGGGGGAGGGGCAACTAGTGTTGGATCTCTGTGTTTTTTGAGTGCACAATTTTTAGAGCAAAGTCATGTGTAATATGTTTTTGTGAGGAATAGAAATTGATAAATTGTGATTTTGTATGGAACCAAGACACGGATCCCCTATGAGAAAAGTGTTTTGAGTAAGTTGAAATTTCCCGCCGCATTTTTAAGTGGCCAGACAATAGCAGCTGCTTGTTAATCAGCCTTTCCTTTGGCTGTTAGCATGAAAAAAGTTTTTTTTAGGTTTTTAAATGTGACCTCAAAGTGTATATTTTTTTTAAATGGCTTGTTACATAAGCTTTGAGAAAAGTTTTTGTTTTATGTTGTTTCATGTAACCAACATTTTTTTGAATATGCTGTTTTAGTTGGCAAAAGGTCAGCTTTGAAGCAGCCTAAAATGCGGCTCATGAGGGGTTCCCACCATTCCTGTGCTGCGCTCATTATGAGGGGTTCACACCATAAAAAGGTCAGATTTAAAGGAACCTAAAGTGTGTGCCTTTTAGGTTGTGTTTTTATTGTTTGTTTTTGATGATCCATGTTTTGTCTTTGTGGAGAAAGATTCTAGGCAGGTTTTGAAAACTGCATATGGCGGCCATTTTGTTTTGCTGGCATGGTCATCAGCGGCCATTTTGGAGGTGCAGTCTGTTTGCTCTGTGGGTCACCCCTAGGGGGAGGTACAACCACCTTTCCTTTGGGTGTGGTATTCACTTGCTATTTTGCTGGTGGATTTTAGCAGCCTTTGGGGCAGATTTTGATGTTTAGTGCGAATTGATTAGCGTGCTCTTTTCTGTGTTGGGATCGGGTGGAGAACATTTTTGTTTTCCTTTATGTGTGTGTAGTACGGTCTGTCCTGTGGTAAACAGGTGATTTGGAAGCGCAGTTAAATTGTTTTACTACAAGCATAAATGGCGCCATTGATGCTTGGTTTGTTGTCGGCCATTTTGTGACTCAGTGTAAAGCGCTATAGTAGGCACGGCAGAGGGGGGGGGTGTAATTCTAATTTTTCTTTTTTTTTAATTCTGCACTGACTGTCTTTGAAATTGCCCCTGCCCCTTATTAAATCCAATCTGGGGACAAAACCAGGGACAGACTTGGTCCGGGGACAGTGTCCTCAATCAGGGGACTGTCCCTTGAAATTGGGGATGTCTGGTCACCCTACCCTAGTAGAGCTAGTTCCGCAGAGACTGGGATATCTAGGTGGAGACGGACATTAATGCTCTCAAAAACGGCAGAGCAATAGTCTGAGAGTTTGGGACAGGCCCAGAACATGTGGCTATATGTACCATCGGGAGAATAACATCACGGGCAGTTCGGGGAGCGTTGCGGATAGATCCTATGCAGTCTCTAAAGCGTGAAATACACCCTATGCAAGAATTCAGTTTGTATAAATTTGTCCCTAGAGGAGATCACCCGCTTGTAGCTTTCTTCGAAGCATTCCTCCCACATCTCCCTGTCCAGGGGTGGGATATCTCCCTTCCACTTTCTCCATAGTGACTCCATTTTGGGAGTGTCCTTCCTAAGAAGCGTCAGGTACAAGGTGGACAGAGGTTTAACTAGAGAGCCCTGAGCCCCCCTCCTGAACCGTACCAGGCCACATGCCCTCAACATGGGGAGGATGTCCCCATGTTGATGGGGACAAGGGCCTCATGCCCACTTATGCTCGGGCTGAACCATTCGCCCATCACTACTTCACAATTATGTGACACTTTGGGGGTTATTTACGAAAGGCAAATCCACTTTGCACTACAAGTGCACTTGAAAGTGAACTGAAAGTGCACTTGGAAGTGCAGTCGCTGTAGATCTGAGGGGGACATGAAAATAAAAATAAAAAACAGCATTTTTGCTTGCACATGATTGGATGATAAAATCAGCAGAGCCTCCCCTAATTTCAGAGCTTCCCCTCAGATCTACAGTGATCTACAGCAAATGCACATACAAGTACAACGTGGATTTGGCTTTCGTAAATAACCCCCTTTGGGTTGGTCTATCACATAAAATCCCAATAAAATACATTTACATTTTTAGTTGTAACATGAAAAAATATGGAGAATTTCAAGGGGTGTGAATACTTTTTCAAGGCACCATATTTATCATTGTAAAATAGCACATGTCATACAAAAAAAAAGCTTTGAAAAAAAAAAATGGGCTGTCCCATCTCTTCACCTGACCATCACACCTTGAGCTTGTTGGACATCCTCTTTCCAAAATCATGAGCATCAAATTATGTTGCTCCCCATTCCTCTTTTGCAATTATAATAACCTCCACTATTCTGGGAAAGATTTCTAAAAGATTTTGAAGTGTGTTTGTGGGAATGGATGTTGGGTTAGAAGACCTGGCTTACAATCGGTGTTCTAGTTTATATCAAAGGTGTTCAGAAAGGGTTAAAGCAGGCCACTCCAGTTGGCCCAAACCACAACCAGTCATGTTGGAGCAGAAAGGCCACTTCTCCAAACTGTTGCCACAACATTAACCACTTCCATACCAGGCACTTACGCACCTTCCTGCCCAAGCCAATTTTCAGGTTTCAGCGCTGTCGAACTTTGGAAGACAATTGCGCGGTCATGAGCTTTCAAGAGCTTTCTTTTGGTGGTATTTGATCACCTCTGCGTTTTTTTTTTTTTTTTGCGCAACAACTAAAAAAAGACCGAAAATTTTGAAAAAAATAAAGTTTTAATTTTTTTCTGTTAATTTTTTTGTAAATAAGCAAGTTTTCTTGTTTAGTGAGGAAGAGCCGATCAACGGCTCTTCCTGTTTACATCGTGATCAGCCGTGATTGCACACAGCTGATCACGTGGTAAAGAGCCTTCGCCAGAGGCTCTTGACCGAGATCGGAGACGCAGGGTGTCAGACTGACATCCCGCATCACCGATAGCCACACTGCACGCCCCCACAGGCGCACACCGGCATGTTATTCTGCTGCATGTCAATAGACGTCTAGTCAGGATAACACAACCACTTCCCGGACTTCAATTTACTATTGAACAGGCGGGAAGTGGTTAAAAATACAACATTGTCTAAAATGTATTTGTATGCTGTAGGCTTAACAGTACCCTTCACTGAAAATATCTGAGCTCAATCATTTGGAGGGGTGGCAAAATATTTATGGGCATAAACTAGGTGTGATGGTCAGGTGTCCAAAAACTTTTGGCCATATAGTGTATTAGTATAAATATAATACAAAAGAGTACTCCATCAGAAGAAACAGATGTTAACACTTTAAGATCTTTCATCTTTGTTTTCATCCAGGTCAAAGACATCTTCTTCTTCCTCTTCCTCCTCGCTGTTTGGATCGTGTCGTACGGAGTGGCGAAGCAGGCAATTCTAACTACCAACGAAGAAAGGTTGGGGTGGATTTTCCGCAACGTGATCTATGGACCCTACCTCACCCTCTTTGGTCAAATCCCATCAGAAATCGATAGTAAGTTGGCTTGTGCTTCTTGTGGCTAGTTGATGGCAGGATGGTTGAAGGTCATTATGATGTGTACATAACTGTAACGGTCAGGGGTTAACACCGTTCACGATTTTCCATTCCACCAACCCAAGACAGCTTATTCGACACTCTGACAATCCAGCAGACGCGACCCATTCCATTCCCCAGAATAAAATAGACACAAGCTCTGTTTCTGGTTCCAAAATTAATGAATGCTTTAATGGTAAACTCAGCTTGCTATATACACCAAAAAGCATGCTGCAGTAATCAAAGACACACTCCACCCACAACATCACACAATGGGGGCTAACGAGTCTCCAATATACATCCTTTTAGATAATGACTTCTATGGTGACTGGTATCTGTACATCTCCTCTCTCTTCAGTTGGTGCTGATGTGACTTCTGCTGCTGCAGCACCTCTTTGATGTAGCCAATTTGCATCCACAGCCGCTATAACCAGGTCTATGATCTCCGGTGGAGGATTAGGACCATACTGTGCCAGTCTTAGTTCAACAGCCCGATCAAAACGTTCTTTCTCGGGTGTCCTGTCTGTTACGCTGGGCCTTTCAGCTCTATCCATTTCGACAAGTTCTGCAATAATGTCCCTTTTCTTATGGTTCCTGGCCGGTCTGCCCTGGCTCTCCAGTAAGTCCATGAGGGAAGAGAGCTTCAGCCGTTCATACTGTGTCTCCATTGTCCTGTGTTCTTGTAGCTGTTCTTCTGGAGATGGAATCATCCCACTGCTCTGCCAACAATTGTAATGGTCAGGGGTTATCACCGTTTACGATTTTCAATTCCACCAACCCAAGACAGCTTATCCGACACTCCGACAATCCAGCAGACACGACCCATTCCATTCCCCAGAATAAATGAGACACAAGCTCTGTTTCTGGTTCCAAAATAATGAATGCTTTAATGGTAAACTCAGAATGTTATATACACCAAAAAGCATGCTGCAGTAATCAAAGGGACAAAGACACACTCCACCCACAACATCACACAATGGGGGGCTAACGTGTCTCCAATACACATCCTTTTAGATAATGACATTCCACATCTATCATCAAAAGAATTCACACCAAGCAGTATTAGCATCACACAATGAGTTCCTCTCCATCCACATCTTAGACAGACGTTCTTACTCCGCGATAAGCTTATTCACCTGCTACATAATGCACATTCTTTTGGTAAACATAATTGACATGCTAATCCACTACACCTGAAAGTTAGACATCTGACCTTTCAGACTTAATTAGCACACTAGAAAATAGAATGCAATCACCACAAGCCCCATCACTACAGCCAGGTAAGGTAGCTGGAGGTGATGTAACATCAATTAACATCTTTCAATTAACCTGTTGAGTTTAGAATTAATAACTTCTCATACTTCAAAATATCCTGCAATACATGAATTTATCATTAATGTCCCATCTCGTGTAATTCATGATATGTCATCCTATGCCCCTAAGGGACATAGGATGACCCTAGACCCAAGAGTCATGGTGAAGCTGGCACAGGAGTACCCCGCATCCTTCAAAAGTCTCAGAGTATCACAGGCCATTCCGTTACAATAACCTTTGTGTTTTTCAGGTTTAAATTTTGACTTGTCAAAATGTACACAAAATGGCAGCATAGCAGGTTTGCCAAAATGTGTTGTCAACGATGGAACCAACGCTCTGTTCCCGGAGTGGTTAACCATAATTCTCATGTGCCTATATCTCCTCCTGGCCAACATCCTTCTGCTCAATCTACTTATTGCAATGTTCAGGTAAGAAGAGTTCTTATTCACTTATAGCAGGGGTCTCCAAACATTCTAAACAAAGGGTCAGTTTATTGTCCTTTAGACTCTTGGAGGGCCGGACTTTGGCCAGCGGGAGTAGAAATTTTCCTGGCATCATTGTTAGTAAACATTTGGTATTAGGGGGATGAATAGTGCCCCATTGCTGGTATCATAGGGAGGAATAGTGTTCTATTAGTTGTGTCAGTGGGAGAAATGGTGCTCCATTGTCGGTGTCAGATGGCAGAATAGTGTCTCGTATCAGTGGGAGGGATAGTTCCCCAAGGGCCGGATAAAGGTACGCAAAGGGCCACGTCCGGCCCTAGGGCCGCAGTTTGGAGACCACTGACTTATAGCAATAGCTGATGTCATGGAGACAATCCCGTGGCCTTCTAGTTGTCCTGCCCACATATTGTATTCAACAGATTTTACAGGTGATCAGATATATCAGGTGTTTAGTATTACAATGCAAGAAGTTTCTAACTTTATAGATTTTTCTACTAACTATAGAAACAAAGTAAAAATGGGCAGACAGACAGGATTTTTAAAGTGGAGTTCCACCTTAAAAAGTAACTTTAGCTTAATCCCCTCCCCCTTACATGCCACATTTGACATGTCATTTTTTTGGGGGGGGAGTGGGGGCTTCAGTAGGAGTGGGACTTCCTGTCCCACTTCCTGCTTCCTCCGAGGGGCTGGTAAGGCGATTAGGCCTAATCGCCTTACTGCAGCCCCTCCCTTTGGCGATCGTCTAGGACACTGACAGGTCCTAGACGATCACCTGTCCAATCAGCGGCGGGCCTAGGGTTGCCACCTCATCCCTTTAAACCCGAACACATATTAATTATACAGATTCTGTGGCTAATTTTATGTAAATAAGGCGCCAAGTGAGTTTAATTACCACCTTAATCAGCCACAGAACCTGTGTAATTAATATGTGTTCGGTTTTAAAGGAATGAGGTGGCAACCCTAGGCGGGCCGCACCGCGCGCGCATGCGCAGTGCGGCTCGCACATGCGCAGTGGGTGCCCGGCCGTGAAGCCGTAGGCTGTCACGGCTGGGTGCCCACAATCGCAATGAGGATGCTGGCCGGGGAGGGGGGGAGAGGAGCGGAGCCCCGGTCGGCGCGTCGCTGGAATGTGGAGAAGGTCAGTGTCTGTTTATTAAAAGCCAGCAGCTACACTTTTTGTAGCTGCTAACTTTTAATAAACATTACATTTGGGTGGAACACTCCTTTAATACAGATGAGACATGCTTTGTCTATTCTGCATTAAAACGACTTACCTGCCTGTCCGCCCTTGTACAGTAAGCTGTGCAAGTGCAGCTCACTGCACAAATTCTGCAATGCCAATATCTGACAGAACTCCCATGTATGGGTGGGAGTGACATCATTCTGGCCCCGCCAATGGCAGCGGCTGGCGATTGAGACTCAGAAGCCGGCCACCCAAAGACATCAGCGGTCTGTGGTAAGTTCTGGGGATAGTGCATCACTGGATTCGAGGTGAGTATAGTTCTGCTTTAACCACTTGCCGACTACCTAACGTCTATATTTGTTGGCGGAATGGCTCGTGTGTGCAAAGCAACGTACCTTGAAAATCCCGCCGTGCGCGTGACCGTCCCCGCAGGACCCGCGGACTTGGTGTTCCGCCATCGTGTCACGGAGAGGCAACATCCGTAAGTTTAGAAGACAAAAAAGAACAGTTACTCGAAAAGCAGTAATTGATGGTCGGACTTTAGAGGCAAGACGGGAATATCAAAAAATATAAATTTTATTACAAAAAATAGGAAATTTACAAAACAGATTAATAAAATAACATATAGGATATATGATATGGACAATATCCTCTGTATATCGTCAAGTCTGATCATCAGTTATCGCTTTTCGAGTAACTGTTCTTTTTTGCCTTTGTAAACAAGGCATCTCCCTGTTCTACCTGGTGACAGGACATTAATCTACTGCTCCCTGTCATCGGGAGCAGTGATCAATGTCGTGTCACTCTTAGCCCACCCACACACACAGTTAGAATCACTCCCTAGGACACACTTAAGCCCTTCCTCGCCCCTTCTGTTTAACCCTTTCCTTGCCAGTATCATTTGATACAGTAATCAGTGCATTTGTATAGCACTGATCGCTGTATAAATGACAATGGTCGCAAAATAGTGTCAAAAGTGTCCCCTATTTTGTAGACGCTATAACTTTTGCACAAACCAATCAATAGATGCTTATTACAATTTTTTTTTTTTACCACAAATAAGAAGCATTTCATAGGGCACATTTAACCCCTACAGCGCCACCCAGTGGGTAACCCCTTCACTGCCAGTCTAATTTTCACAGTAACCAGAGCATTTTTATAGCACTGATCGCTGTATAAATGACAACGGTCCCAAAATAGCATTAAAAGTGTCCGATGTGTCCGCCATAATGTCGCAGTCACAATAAAAATATTGCAGATCACCGCCATTATTAGTAAAAAAATAATTAATAATAAAAATGCCATAAAACTATCCCCTATTTTGTAGACGTTATAAATTTTGCGCAAACCAATCAGTATATGCTTATTGCGTTTTTTTTTTTTGTTTTTTTTTTACAAAAAATATGTAGGCGAATACGTATCGGCCTAAACTGAGGAAAAAAAAAATACTGTATTTATTGGCGTATAACACTCACTTTTTTACCCTGAAAATAGAGAATAAACTGTGCCTGCGTGTTATACGCAGGGGATTGTGGAAAGTTTTTTTTCCTGAAACCTCCCTCTAAGGCATGGGTCCTCAAACTACGGCCCTCCAGCTGTTCAGGAACTACAATTCCCATCATGCCCTAGTCATGTCTGTGAATGTCAGAGTTTTACAATGCCTCATGGGACTTGTAGTTCCGACACAGCTGGAGGGCCGTAGTTTGAGGATCCCTGCTCTAAGGCCTCGTACACACGAGGCAATCTGTTCAAATCGGTCGGACCGACCGATTTGAACAGATCTGTCTGCTTGGATTTTGGTTTGCTCGCGTGTACACACGGAGCAAACCAAAATCCCCGCCAGCAGACAGCGCGCTGACGTGTCGGTGGCGTGGCGGTGGCGTTGACGCCGCCACGTCACCGCACCAGGAAGTAAAACACTTCCGCGCATGCGTCAAAATCATTCGAGAAGACATGTTTGCTGGTTAGCGTACTAACCAGCAGACATATCAGGCGGACGGGTTCCCAGCCGACAGATTTCAAAGCATGCTTTGAAATCTGTCGGGTGGCCAAATCCGTCTGTTTGCCCGTACACACGATCGAATCTGTCCGTTTCCAGCAGACAGATTTGATCGTGTGTACGAGGCCTAAAAATTAGTGTGCGTGTTACACGTCTGTGCGTGTTATACGTCGATAAATACGGTATATTTTTTTTGGGGGGATATTTATTATAGCAAAATGTAAAAAATATTGTTTTTTGTTTTTTCAAAATTGTCTCCTTTTTTTGTTTATAGCGCAAAAATGCAGGGGTGATAAAATACCACCAAAAGAAAGCTCTATTTGTGGGAAAAAAATACATACCGCGCAATTGTCATTTAAAGCGAGGCAGTGCCGAATCGCAAAAAGTGCTCTGGTCAGGAAGGGGGTAATTTCTTCTGGGGGTGAAGTGGTTAATGTCAGAATTGGTAAAGCACAGCAGATACTGTGAACCCAGTGAATTACCTGACCCTGGCCCTGTAACCCCATATTAGTGACAGCAGCAGTTAGTGACACCAATGTAGTCACATATTCTTGGCCGTGGCCATGATATAAAACTGACTTTCATTGCACCATCCATTAGAAGATGAAAAAATGGTGGGCCTAAAATTCTGCTTCAAAGTTACCACCTATGGTTATAGTCACCTGAGCTCCCTCTCAATCTATCAATGTGCACGAGAGCCTCGGCTGTCCCAGGACTCCATCTCCTCATTGGCTCCCACCGCTGTCAATTACAGCCAGTGAGTCAATGAGGAGAGAGTGGGGGGGGAAGCGAGCCGTGGCTCTATGGGCCAGATTCAGGTAGAGTTACTCTGGAGTATCAGTGATACTCCAGCCTAACTCTCACTTTGAGCCGGCGTTTCTGTTTTCTGTAAGCAGAAAACAAACGCCGGGTTGGAGTTCCTATACGAGCGGCGTAATTGTATTTCGCCGTCGTATCGGAACTGCAATTTTAAAAATGGCGCTCGGGGCGTTCCCGCTGATTAACGCCGAGAATATGTTAATCAGCGAGAATCGGCAATTCACGATCGTATTCGGGCGCGACGCAATGACTTTCCGACGTTTCCGTAAGAGATACGCGGCGTAAAGAAAAACATGCCCCCTAGGTGGAGTATCCTATGTTAAGTATGGCCGTCGTCATCGCGTAGTTTGCGTAAAACGTCCGTGAATGGGGATTGACGTCATTGACGTTCACTGACAGAATTTGGAGCATGCGCACTGACAGTCGACGTATGTGCAGTACGTTAGCCGCGGGATCGCGCATAGTTAACATAATACACGCCCCCTACCCGCCCAACTTGAATAACGCCGGCTCATTTTCGCTACGCCGCCGCAACTTTAGGAGCAAGTGCTTTGTGAATAACAGTACTTGCTCCTAAAGTTTCGGCGGAGTAACGTAAATGAGAAACATTACTCCAACATAAAGATTCGCCCATCTACCTGAATCTGGCCCTATGTGTCTTATGCGGGAGGAGCCAGGAGCGCCATCAGGGGACCCTAGAAGAGAGTCGAGGCTGCTCTGTGCAAAAAAATGAAAAGTCCTTATGCAGCCCTAAAAAACAAATACAGTAAAACCTTGGTTTGCCAGCATAATTTGTTCCAGAAACATGCTTGCAATCCAAAGCACTTGTATATCAAAGCAATTTTCCACATAAGAAATGATGGAAAATCAAATGATTTGTTCCACAACCATTTATTCATAGGTCCTTCAGTTTATAGTCCATATACTGTATATACTTGAGTATAAGCCGAGGTACCTAATTTTACCCCCAAAAAATGGGAAAACGTATTGATCGAGTATAAGCCTAGGGTGAGAATGCAGCAGCCACTGTAAGCGGAAAAGAGGGTCAACAATGCCCATTTGCACGCCTCACTGTGTCCATTGCAACCTCCCTGTGCCCATTGCCACCTCACTGTGCACATTGCCACTGTGCCCATTGCCACCTCACTGTGCCCATTGCCACTGTGCCCATTGCAGCCTCTCTGTGCCCGAATCAGTGTACCTGACATTTTTACAGGCTGCAAGCATCCATTTATTGTTTAAAAGTCGCAGTCTCCCCCTGGTCCCTTCCGTGATAGGCGTTTCCCAGCAGCCTATCATGGACGTCTTCTCATCCTCGGACTCGTTTTCCCAGCAGACACTGTGTTCAGTGTTCCGCCTATCACGGACGTTCTCTTGTCTGAGGATGAAAAGACGTCCGAGATTGGCGGAACACTGAACACATTGTCTGCTGGGAAACGCCTATCACGGAAGGGACCAGGGGGAAGCCGCGACTTGTAAACAATGGACGCTCGCGGTCCTTCAGGTACACTGACTCGAGTATAAGCCGAGGGGGGTATTTTCAGCCCTAAAAAAAGGGCTCAAAAACGTGTCTTTTACCCGAGTATATATGGTAAAAAGATTATAGCAATGTGATAAGTTGTGTAACCATAAAATGTCCATCCACACATGGAAGCCTCCACAAGGGGATTAGAAGCAAAATCCAGCAGGAGCTCCAGAGTATAAAAGAGAAGAGAGGCGCCTCTAAAGTGTAGCAATAAGTTGCTAAATGTTGTACCTTCATTACATGTAACCCATATTGCTACACTTAGAGGCACCTCTCTTCTCTTTTATACTCAGTTGTGACATGACACTGCTTGTATACCAAGACATCACTTGTATAGCAAGTCAAAATGTATTTATAAATTTAGCTTGTCTTGCAAAACGCTCTCAAACCAAGGTTTTACTGTAAAAAGGCAGTCTATAAGAGTTAAGTGAAAGGAAGAGATGAGACCCCCCAGCACCTGCTTCAGTGTGAGATTACAGCACACCTAGAGGCGGCTCTTTAATTAAGCCTCGCACTCACAGGTGCCTCGTGGCCACCTAACTTACCCAATGCATTACCTCAGTTTTGAGGGAAAGGAGATCTTAATGCTGCTGTGTTTAGGCAGCATTAAGAGCTGCCAGCGTCCCTAACAACCAGTGAATATCGGTGACACCACCCCTTGTGACGTCAATGACCCTGCATGCCCTCAGTCAATGATGTCACAAGGGGACGGGTTTCACCAAGTGAAATCACCTGGTGGCCCCCGTCCCTTAGTTATTAAAGAGCAGGATCTGGGGGGCTTCCAGATTACGATAAGCCCCCTGCCCGCAGACCCCCACAACCACCGCCCAGGGTTGTGGGGAAGAGGCTCTTGTCCTTGAATTATTTTTCCCATCATGGGCGTGAGTGGGGCCCCATGTCAAGTTTTGCCTAAGGCCTCAGAAAGCCTAGAGTCGCCACCACACCACACCACACTACAGTGTAAATTCAATCTCCTTCCCAGAAGAAGAGATAACCAGTCATATAACCAGGATCTGTATAGCAGCACCCGCATCAAACACCAGGTGGATGGCGCCACGCCATGGTAACACGGATGGGGAAACTTGCCTCTATCCCTTTTCACCAAACATGAATCCAATCAAAGACACCCAGTTTTCAGGTTCACTATGCTTAACCACTTAAGACCCGGACCAATATGCAGGTTAAAGCGGGGCTTCTTTCGCGTCACGAGTTGCCGAAAGAAGCCGAACATCTGTGCGGCTCTATACGGCGCCTGCGCACCGACGTTCGGCTTCTTTCGGCAACTCGTGACGCGCTGTATGCGCCTGTCAATCACAGCCTGTGATTAGGAACGCCCATTCCCGCGGGATTACATACCCGGAGGCCGCGGTGAAAATACGGTATGTAAGGCAATGAAATTAAAAAAACAGCCTAATCTCTATCTCACAACTTGGCTGAATGTAATGTTAAAAAAAAAAAAATTTGGGTGAACCCCCACTTTAAGGACCTTGCCTCTTTTTCTTTTGCAAGCGGCACTGCGTCGCTTTAACTGACAATTGCGTGGTCGGGGGACATGGCTCTCAAACAAAATTGGCATCCTTTTTTTTCCACAAATAGAGCTTTCTTTTGGTGGTATTTGATCACCTCTGTGGTTTTTATTTTTTGTGCTATAAACAAAAATAGAGCGACAATTTTGAAGAAAATGCAATATTTTTTCATTTTTGCTATAATAAATATCCCCAAAAAAGATTTTAAAAAAATCATTTTTTTTCCCTCAGTTTAGGCCGATACGTATTCTTCTACCTATTTTTGTTAAAAAAAATAAGCGTTCATCGATTGGTGTGCGCAAAATTTGTAGCGTTTACAAAATAGGGGATAGTTTTATGGCTTTTTTTTTTTTTTTTTTTTTTACTACTGACGACGGCAATTTTTTTTTTTCGTGACTGCGACATTATAGCGGACACATCGGACAATTTTGACACATTTTTGGGACCATTGTGATTTTCACAGCGAAAAGTGCTATAAAAATGCACTGATTACTGTGAAAATGACAATGCAGTGAATGGGGTTAACCATTAGGGGTGCTGTTGGGGTTAAGTGTGACCTCATGTGTGTTTCTAACTGTAGGGGGGCGGGGCTGGACGTGTGACGTCAGTGATGGTCGTTCCCTATATCCCTATGACACTGCCACAGTGAAAAACGGGGGAAGGTGTGTTTACACTCACCTCTCCCCGTTCTTCAGCTCCTGTGACCGATCATGAGACACCGGCGGCTATCAGGTCCGCTGGTCGCGCAGTCACGGAGCTTTGGACCGGGTCACCTGCGCGCACCACCCACGGCTGTGCTCTTAAAGGGGACGTATATATACGTCCTTGTGCCCAGCCCTGCCATTCTGCTAACATATATTGGCGTGCGGCGGTCCTTAAGTGGTTAATCTCCCACTCATAAGGACAATACCGCCTTTTGGACTGCTGCCGCTCTGCACTCAACTTGTTTTTTGCCTCAAACTTGCACATGCGCAATTGATGCAAAGGGATTGTCTTTCACAGGATATCGATCTTCAAACACTGTACAGAGCAGGTAAGTATAACATATATTTTTTTTTTTTTAAAGCTGAACCTTTAATACCACTTTAAATAATACAGCTTGTTTAATGAGCTGAATCTGCAAAAATGTGATAAACATGTACAGTATATGTTATAATGCTGATAGCAGTGGAGGGTAACCCAGAGCTGTATCCTGGCCTAGGCCAACAAGGCCCAGGCCTAGGGCAGCATGTTGCAGGGGGGCAGCACGGAAAGAGTCTCTGCTGGCTTGCACTATTAGTGTAGCACTGTTAGTGTAGCGCCAGTCTTATGGGGCGGACAGGGCAGAGAGGCAAGCATTCCGCAACTGTAGGGTGTGGGGGCGGAGCTTCTAATTTTGACTGTCCTATCATCCTGGACCACAAACCTTCCTCACTGTGCTATATGTTTTCTGCTGCACCATTGGCATGGTTATATCTTTTTAGTCCTCTCCATAAAATGATCAGAATTTTGGGCCTAAAGTAGAACTTTAGGAACACTTTTCTATTTAATTTTGGATAGAGTAAGGGTAAGGGAAGAGCAGGTCTTGAACAGCAAGGGGTGTGGCCTTGACAGGAAGGGGTGGGTCATATTTAAATTAGGGGTGCACGAGTTTAGTCAGGCCTAGGGCAGCACAAAACCTAAATACATCCCTGGGGTAACCACGTTTTCTTTCCTGTCTGACAGTTACACATTCGCAGATGTGGAAAGTCACACGGATCAGGTCTGGAAATTCCACCGATTTGGTCTCATTAAAGAATATAATGAGCGTCCCGCGGCTCCTCCTCCATTCATCCTACTTACTCACTTACATGATCTTGTGAAACACGGAATATGTGGATATCCGGCCCATGGCCACAAAGTTCTAAGTAAGTGTAAATCCCTGGGAGCACCAAGCGCATTACTAGGCAGACTGCTGATGATACCGACCCCAGGACTAACCACTGAGACCTCTGCTATTTTGCCCCTACCTTGTGGGATCTGGTTTGGGGTGACCAGATGTTTCAGGATATATCAGGCACTTGCTGTAAGAGGCTACAATTGCATGATGCTGCGCCTTTTGGAAGGCAAGAACGCGGTGACGTCATCGCGTTCGACGAGCATGCGCTCGTCACATTCGATGCCGTCACCGCCATCTTGCTGCACCCTACCTATGCCTTGGAAGCTACCACGCATGCGTCAAAGTCATTTCGAGCATGTGCGGGTTTCCACAGTGACAGGTAAGTATACACAGGGCCGTCTTTAATATGGTTTGGGCCCTGGGCAAACATTTTTTTTGGGCCCCCCTTATTTTGGGCCTGGCTGGTTCACATGTATGTGTTTTGGCGGCCCTCATTTGTGCAGGCACAGCAGCCAATTGATTTGGATGGGCTGCCATGCCTTTGTTTCCTGCAGAAAAACATTTTAAAAATACAGTTGCCTTGAAATCAGGGCTGGACTGGGACAAAATTTTGGCCCTGGACTTCATCCAGACTGGCCCACTTTGACAGGTTTCTCCCATGGCGGCCGGACAACTCACGCACCCCGCCCCCCCCCCGGCCACCCAAGCCCCCTCTCCCCCTTCACTAGCCAGTCTACTTTATTAGAGTAGAACGGCTGGTACTCTTATAGGCAGTACCAGTGGGGAAGCTAGACATTATTTCACCCAGGGCAAAGAATCAGTTCCGTGCCCCCCCCCCCCATGGGACAAGAATAGACAGAAGGGAGAAACTCCCAGGCCATAGCTGTTGAGTCGGCTGTCTGTCCCCTCCCCCATGCTCCACTGTCTGTCTTCCCCCCTGCTCCTCTGGTCCTCCCCCTGCTTCTCTGTTCCCCCCCAGGTGAGCGCTGTGGGGAGGGAGAGACAGAGGAGCGGAGGGGTGCAGCAGTCCGCTGTCACTGAAGCTGGCCCACTGAGCCATCGGCCCACCGGGAAACTCCCTGTAGTCCCAATGGCCAGTCCATCCCTGCTTGAAATCTATTCTGCTTTTGCACCATGCTACTTACCTGCAGTTCTTACACACACAAACACACTGTGTTTTTAAAAGCGTGACCTAAACGTATAAAAATGCAGCAAGTTTGACAGTGCGGGAACTGCAGATAAGTCACAGCAGACAGCAGAATGGACAGACAGTGCTGTATTTTATTGCTTGATGGGCATAGGTGTGCGGTGTGCGCAGCCTATTACATGAGGCATGCGCTTTTCTTTGCAGGAAACGCAGGCATGGCGGCCCATTCAAATGAATGAGCTGCTGTGCCTGCACAAATGTGGGCCACCAAAACACATACATGTGAACCAGTCAGGCCCAAAATAAGCCCATCAAGCAGTTAAATACAGACAGTAATGCCATGTGCTCTGAGGCCTTACTCAGCCTGGACGGCAGGTCTGGTCTGTGATTTAAAGAGTTCCTCTATTTTACACATGGCATGGCCTGGGGTCCCATGGTGCTAAAGCAGAATGGACAGACGGTGCTGTGACCCCATGCCATGTGTAAAATACAGGAACTTTTTAAAACACTGACCAGGCCTGCAGTGAATCATCAAATATTATAAAGACTTTGGGCACACTCTACAGAAAACTTCTATTTACAATATAGATTAGCAAACAGTGACATACCTTGAGGAGCAGGAAGAAGTCAGCCTCGGGAAGATCAAACTGGGAATGCTATAAAATCACATTCTAATTCAATTTTATATACAAGCAGCACCCATTGGCAGGAAGGGAGAAGTGCACGTCTAAAGGGAAGCCAGAGGTGCTGTACATTTTAAAACACTGGGAAGGTAAGTAGTACTGCGTGCCGCTGTTGATTTTCAGCGCTGATTTGTGGGCAGCACAGGGGCTTAACGGGCAGCTCTGCTTTGGGCCCCCAACAGTGACAGGGCCCTGGGCAGCTGCCCCTGTTTGCCATATGGTAAAGACGGCCCTGAGTATACAGACGCTCGGGTTTCTCGACAGGAAAACACTGCCGAGAATCACAACGAGAAAATAGAGAGCGGGTTCCCTATTTTTCTCGTCGAGATTTTAGGCAGTTTTCTTGACGAGAAACCTGAAAGCCTCGCACACACACACGGCATACTGTACTCGGCAAGAAAGCTCTGTCAGCAGTTTTCTTGCTGGTTCTTGCCGAGTAAACCGAGCGTGTGTACGAGGCTTTAAAGCTTTGGGGTGCACACCCTATTGCAACAGGCTGTGCACACCTATGTTAGCAACATGTGTGCATTGAGGATTTTAGAATGGGATGATTCACCTGCATAGGCTTGCAGCACTCATGTATACTAGGCTACTACTGGCTGCTCTGCAGTCAACATACAGGTCTGTTGTCAGGCCTTCCTGCATTTCTGCTGTACTGATCTTAAATACAGAAGTCACGGTCCAGCAGAGAAGTCCACAGGCTCCATTCAGCCTCCAGTGTTATCCAACTTCCTCTCAAAATATGTTAGAACATTTCTATTCCTTCTTGATTGTACAGAACATATAGATAATTACACAGGGCAGCCACCATCACAAATACACATTTTGGGGCCCCTTAGGCCACGTACACACGATGAGACATGTCCGCTCAAACATGTCCGACGGGCCGTTTGCAGCGGACATGTCTCATCGGATTTTGGTCCGATGGTGTGTACGAAAATCCCCTCCATCTGAGGATGCAGTGACCAAACCCGGAAATAAAATGCTTCCGCCGATGCGTCGAATCCATTTGGCGCATGCGCGGACAGTTCTGTCCGCTGGTTAGTGTACTAACCAGCAGACGGATCCGATGGACAGGTTTGTAGCGGACAAATTTCAAAGCATGCTTTGAAATTTGTCCGATGGACAAACCTGTCCGCTAGCCCGTACACACGATCGGATTTGTCTGCTGAAACGGCCCATTGGGCCAGTTTCAGCAGATAAATTCGATCGTGTGTACGCGGCCTTACAGAGCTTTAGGCAGCCCCCCCCCCTGGAGCAGAGAACCGAGGGGTAGGTGCTGGCGGAAAAAAATACCGTGAGGGGGGCCCTGGGGACCATCGGGTGTAATGCAAAAATGTGAGGGGGCTGGCCAGGGTTGTAAGGGGGGCTGGCTGGGCCTGTAAGGGGCCCTGGGGACCATTGGGCCCCTTACAGGTGTAATGCAACAAAAAAACGGGAGAGGGGCCAGCTGAGCCTGTAAGGAGTCCTGGGGACCATCGGGCCTCTTAAGGGTGTAATGCAAAAAAAAGGGAGGGGGGGCCAGCCGGGCCCCTGGGGACCATTGGGGGCCCTTTACAGGTGTAATGCCTGTACTCTGTTAATACATCCAAACATTATGGTCATTATTGTAATAAAAATGTTGGATAATTCCACTGAATAATGCCACTTTCTACCCCCTGATAGGGCGGGACCTTGACCAAGAACAAGAGGCCTCTCTGCTCTCCTGGGAGTCCTTCATGAAGGACAACTACCAGCAGATGAAGCAACAGCAAGATGATGATAGCCAGGAGAATCTGGTGAAAGGGACAGCTGACGGGTAATGTCTGTCATCTTTGTTGCCCTGCTTACTGCAACATTAATGGGTAATTATAGAGAGTGGTTGTAGATGAGGTTCAGGAAAATGCACTCAACGTGTGGCGTACCACAACAAAGCCACGTTGAGAGTAAGTTTATCTTGTATTACAGGATTATACACAGTACAGTAATATCTTGGCTTACGAGCATAATTAGTCCCAGAAGAATGCTTGTAATCCAAAGCACTCATATATCAAAGCGAGTTTCCCCATAGGAAATAATGGAAACCCGGATAATCCGTTCCACAGGTACTACATGTGGCCAGAGGTGCGGGGGAGCTGGAGACACTCAGAAACACTTGGAGACCACGCAGAGACGATCGGAGACACTCAGAGACACTCAGGAACAGAGTGTTGCCGCACGGCTCCGAGCGTCTCAAAGCGCCACCGGCATCCCCACACCTCTGACCCCAGAGGCTTGAATCCTGCTCGTCTTGCGAGAACGATCGCAAAGCAAGTCAGGATTTTTTTTATTTTTTTTTAATGCGTTACTCGCAATCCAAGGTTCCACTGTACTAGTAATGCACTGGAGGGATCCGTAGTGGAGAAAGATCTGGAGGTTTTAGTTGATCATAAGCTCAATAATAACATGCAATGCCAAGCTGCGGTTTCCAAAGCGAGCAAAGTCCTTATACAAATAAGAAAGGTATGGACTCCAGAGAGAGAGATATCATTTTGCCCCTGTACAAATCATTAGTAAGACCTCATCTGGAATATGCAGTTCAGTTTTGGGCCCCAGTTCTCAAAAAGGATATCGGAGAACTGGAGAAAGTGCAGAGAAGGGCAACTAAACTGATAAGAGGCATGGAGGAGCTCAGCTATGAGGAAAGATTAGAGGAACTGAATTTATTCACTCTTGAGAAGAGGAGAATAAGGGGGGATATGATCCACATGTACAAATATATAAGAGGTTCATATAGGGAACTTGGTGTTGAGTTATTCACTTTACCATCAACACAAAGGACAAGGGGGCACTCTTTACGTCTGGAGGAAAAGAGATTTCATCTCCAAATACGGAAAGGTTTCTTCACAGTAAGAGCTGTGAAAATGTGGAATGTCCCTCCAGAGGTGGTTCTGGCCAGCTCAGTAGATTGCTTTAAGAAAGGCCTGGATTCTTTCCTAAATGTACAGAATATAAGTGAGTACTTAGATTTGTAGGTAAAGTTTATCCGGGGAAAATCCAATTGCCTCTCGGGGGATCAGGAAGGAATTTTTCCCTGCTGTAGCGAATTGGATCATCGCTCTGCTGGGGTTTTTCGCCTTCCTCTGGATCAACTATGGGTATAGAATTGGGTATATGGGATTGTATGATATTATTTTATTTTTATTCGTTTTTTTGTGGTTGAACTGAATGGAATTGTGTCTTTTTTCAACCTGGCTAACTATGTAACTATGATCAGAAAGGCACAATAGAACAGCTGTAACAGAAGGCCAATTTCACAATTACAAGTCCCGAAGGAGTATTTCCACAGGAGGATGGTAATTTCAAACTATGAGACTGATGACACTGCAGACTGCCTTATAAGACTGTCCAGTCTCCCCGTCTTGGGTTTTAGAGTGTAATATACACAGCAGGACAGGCCCTAATCTGGCCTTACTCATCTGGTACCTCCCAATTGCTCTATACATCTTGGCGGGCTCAGGGCAAGCTTGTACCCCTGTCTTTATTAACATGTTTGCTGCTAGGACATGTGTTCCAACTAAACAAGGAGAGGACCTTGTTTTGGTGGAGGAGGAACCTGGGTAGAGCTCATTCTGAACAGGTAAAACCAGTTGTCAAAGCCCACGACACCCCTAGCCATCACTGAGATGGATGTCACCCAATCTAGCTAGCTGGCCACAACAGCAGATACAAATCTTACATGCAATCTGGTGCATTATAAGGGTTGGGGAGCAGCTAAGTAACTATAGAACTTTTAGGTGGAACTCCGCTTTAACAACAAGCTTAGACCAAGCATACAGACATTAGTAACACAATGCATCAATCTCTTTTGGAATATGAGGTCTTAGTTTAGTACCTGGGAGTCATTTATAACATTTATTACATTGGAAAGGTTGAATAAAGACACCAGTCCATCCAGTTCAACCAGTGTGTTTATATATTGATGTCTCTACCACTTCTTATATCCTGGTGTGTTGTGTTCAATAAGATGCCCATCTAAAAGTTTGTTGATATTAGTGATATTACCCACTGAAACCACAGATTGTGGAAGCGAGTTCCACAACCTTACTTAAAGAACCCCTTACGTAGTTTAAGGGTAAATCATTTCTCCTCCAACCTTCAACGAACTGAACAGTGGAGGTAAGTATGACATGTTTGTTATTTAAAAAAAATAACCTATAGTATCACTTTAAGACTGAATAGTTTCCTACGTCTAGAGGAAAAGAGATTTCACCTCCAAATATGGAAATGTTTCTTCACAGTAAGAGCTGTAAAAAAGGAAGAATAGACTCCCTCCAGAGGCCAGCTCAGTAGAGTGCTATAATAATGGTCTGGATACTTTCCTAAATGTACATAACTGAGTACTGACATTTGTTTCCCCTGCTGTAGCAAATTGGATCATGCTCTGCTGTTTTTTTGCTTTCCTCTGGATCAACTGTGGGTATAGAATTGGGTATATGTGATTGTACAATATTATTATTATTTTATTTCTTATGGTTGAACTTGATGGACTTGTGTCTTTTTTTAACCTGACTAACTATGTAACTCAGTGGCGGCTGGTGAAGTTTTAGGGTGGGGGGGGGGGGGTGCAAGACCCCACCCCTCCACATGTGGCCCCTCCCACTTATCATAAGCCACACCCATCATAGAATCCACCCACTCCGTCCCCTGTATTCTACTTGCTTCCACTCATAGTGTCAGGAGTATGCAGCTCAGCATCACAGCACAGAGTATATAGCCCCAGCATCACAAATCACAAATCATGGTATATAGCGCAGCCTTACAGATCGGGGCAATCAAAAACTAAAAAATTACACTGTTAGTAATTACCAGAGATTTCGGACATACTGCACAAGATTACCAGAGACTGACGATATACTGCACAAGATTACCAGAGACTGACGATATACTGCACAAGATTACCAGAGACTGACGATATACTGCACAAGATTACCAGAGACTGCGGACTGTGAGGGATGTACACCCCCAGCACTGTACTCTGTGTATGGAATGGATACATTACACCCCCCCAGCACTGTACTCTGTGTATGGGATGGATACATTACACCACCCCCCAGCACTGTACTCTGTGTATGGGATGGATGCATTACACCCCCCCAGCACTGTACTCTGTGTATGGAATGGATGCATTACACCCCCCCAGCACTGTGCTCTGTGTATGGGATGGATACATTACACCCCCAGCACTGTACTCTGTTCCCATACACAAAGTACAGTGCTGGAGGTGTAATGTATCAATCCCATACAGAGTACAGTGCTGGGGGGGGGTGTAATGTATCCATCCTGTAGCGCTCACCCCCGTAGGAGCCACTGATTAGATTTGGGACTGGCAAATTTAAGTTACCCTGTGAGGTTTCTAGGGGTGATGGTGATGAGAGCAGTGATTGGAATGTCCAGGCTGTTGGTTGACGTTTTCAAATGCTTTATTTCTGGTCCAACATGACCAACAGTCAACTCGAGGTAGATAGAGTAGATTGGTGAAGAAGAAGTAAACAAACACATCTACCTCATCGCCGCTCCAGCCGGAGCGGGTGCAGTGCACCAAGACAGACCTCCCTCACAGGCCTGGCAGCCGGAGCTTCACTGAGGATGCCGAGGAGGAACAAGTCTCTGCCACCGACTTGGCTCTAATAGGATTTTGGTTTAGCACAGGGTCTCTGCCACAGGCCCAGTGCTCAGGAACATAAACGTAGAGTGAATCCTCTCGACCAGCAATTTTGGGGTCACCGTCTAACAGTTTTCAGCCAACAACCTGTCAGTGTCCGGTGCCCTGATCCCCCGATGGTTCGTCCAAGCACTGTTGGCTCACCTCCCTCCGGGTTCACGTTAGCCCGACTCCCCACCGAACAGCACCCAGCTTGGGATCTTTTTTCCTCTTGAAATGTGGGGGACCCAGAGAATCGCTGGGGCCCCTCAGAAATCTCAGTTGCTCTGAACCATGAGGGCCCAGAGTTTGGAACTCCGCGTTGCACGGGCCCCGGCCAGGTAGGCCATGATGGTGGGGCCTGTGATGTGCGCACACCCTTAAGGTGGGTGCCGCACCAGGAACCCGCGAAGAACCACGAAAAATGGCGTCTGCCCCAGAATGCCCCGCGAGGGAAACACTCCTCCAATTGGCTGCTGGGGAAAAGTGGCTCTGCCCGAATCCCTCCGGCGCCCCCTGTCCTTCCGGAGATAGAACTACATCCCCGGAGCACAGAAGAACCCACAGGATAATTCAGGACTGACAGCAGCCTAATTTAACAGAAATCAACCTGGGTGAGAGCAGGTAAGTCTCTCACCCTACTAAATTTTAACAGCGTCCCTTACTGACAGCAAGAGGGCGCTACATATCATATATAAAAAAGTTCAACTGAATTGGTCCCAGAACAGAGCCCTGGGGTACCCCACTGATAGCTCCAGACCATTTATCACCACTCTTTGTGCACATTCCCTGTAACCAGTTTTTGATCCAGGAACATACACTATCATCAATGCCAGCAGATCTCAATTTGTGAATTAAGCATTTATGGGGCTCTGTAAAAAGCTTTGGCATTGTCTAGATACACTACATCCTTAGGCCTTCCTTTATTCAAATTACAGCTAATTTCCTCATAAAATGTTAATAGGTTGGTCTGGCAAGAAAAATCTTTCATGAATCCATTCTAGTTACTACTAATGATATTATTCTTATGAGCACATTCTTGGATATGGTCCGTTATCATCCCCTCCAATAGTTTACAAACTAGTGATGTTAGGCTGAATGGCCTGTAGTTTCCAGGTATGTATCTCAGACCATTATTGAATATTGGTACCACGTTTTTCGCCAATCAGCTGGTACTATTCTTGTCATTAAGCTTTCCTTAAGGATTATAAACAAATGGTCTAGTAATGACCTGGCTAAGTCCTTACCGTGCTCTACTACATGAGATAGGTGATAAAATTGAAAAAAAATAAAATTTTCTCACCTATCTGATGTAGAGCACAGTCGTGGGGAGAGCGATGTATAGATGACCTGACTACATCTGATATGACCTCTTGGACTATGTGAAACATTTTTTAAACACGCCCGTCCGACTAAGCTCGCATGCAGAAGCAAACGCATAGGTGAGCAGCACCCGCATATGAAAACGGTGTTCAAACCACACATGTGAGGTATCACCAAGATCGTTAGAGCGAGAGCAATAAATCTAGACCTCCTCCGTAACTCAAAACATGCAACCTGTAGAATTTTTTAAACCTTGCATACTGAGATTTTTATTAGTTATAATATATATATATAAATGTCACCATTCCACAAGCAGACGCAACTTTGAAGCGTGACATGTTGGGTATCAATTTACTCAGCGTAACATTATCTTTCGCAATATAAAATAAAATTGGGCTAACTTTACTGTTGTCTTATTTTTCAATTCAAACAAGTTATTTTTATCTCAAAAAAGTGCTCTTGTAAGACCGCTGCGCAAATATAGTGTGACAAAGAGTATTACAACAACCGCCATTTTAATTTTCTAGGGCAGTGGTGGCGAACCTTTTTAAGCCCGAGTGCCCAAACTGCGACACAAAACATATTTATTTTTTTTAAAGTGCCAACACTGCAATTAGTAACAGCCACAGATAATGGCCGCAGGGGCCTCTCACCAATCCCAGCGACACAGAAACAACGCTTCCTCTGAACAGATGACCCCTCACTCTCGGTTGCTCGTTGTGACACCCGCAACTGGCACTGCAGGGGCGGTATCCTTGCAGCCTTTGTCCCCTGGCTCACAGTATGCTGCTTCAGTCTCTCTACCTTTCAGCAATGACTTATCCCTCTCTCTCTGGGTGGTGATGCAGGGCTGGACATTAAAATTAACCCATAGCCTTCCAGGACTACATGTCCCATGGTGCACCTGTCTTGGCTCCTCATTGGTCCCTGGCTGCCGCAAATGGGATCTCTGCCAGCACCGTTCTGTCCCTGCCCAGCGCTGCTTGACAGAAGAAGTGGGGCGAGCGGGGGGGGGGGGAAATACACTGACAACCCACGCTCGCTTCTCCCCTTGTCACAATGCTGCTGCACTTCTCACTCCCACAACTTCGCCGTGCGGCAGGGAGGATTAGAGAGTGCCCACAGTAGTGACTTCACAGTATAGCTGGTGTGCCCACAGGTAGGGCTTTGCGCGGCAGTTGTGGAACGCGTGCCATAGGTTGGCCATCACTGTTCTAGGGTGTTAGAAAAAATATATATATAATGTTTGGGGATTCTAAGCATTTTTTTAACTTGTAAACACCAAATCTCAGAAAGAGAGGCTCGGTCTGGTGCCTTCCGTCTGAGATACCATGTCTCTTCTGATTCTGCAGCCAACAGTCTGGTCAGGTGACCCCTTCATCTGTACACAATACTGTCTGTAATGCCATTGAATAATAAGAATATCTGAACTATCATACCATTTTACAATTACATTACATAATGCATTCCTGACATGTCATATTTGTGCCTAATGCAGTGTCTCCGCCGTGCTGCGTCTGATGAAAATTGAGAAGGGCAGCGAGGGATACCAGCTGGAGGGAAGGCTGACTGAGCTGGAAAAGCAGGTAATATTCCTCAATTCTTCTCTACAGTCCAGTGTATGCCCCCTCTATAGTCCATCATGATGGGGTTGGTGAGTGGAGTCGTCTGATTTATTAAGACATCCAATGACTTTATTTCACTGAATAAAAAGCATTTCGTAGCTTTGAGTCTAAGTCCACTTCTGCGCTTGAGGCATTTTTCAGACACGCTTTGTGGTGCTTTTTGCGTTTTTAAACCTGCGTCTTTTATGCGTTTTTTGCATGCAGTTTTCCTGCATTTTGCGTTTTTTTATTTTTTATTTAAAACACACTGTATATAGCTGGTTGCATGGGCATCCGCAGCTGGGGGCAGCTAGTGCCCCCTCCCCCCCCCAACCCCTGGAATTGGCAAGGTGTGTGGTCCCAGTGGCCTCACTATGGGGGTGGGGGGGGACCGCACCCGGGTGACACCGTCAAGGAAGCAGGTGTAGGGGGTGCTGTGGAGCCCCCCCCACCCACCATATCTGAAGTGGCAACAGGCAGCGGCAGGTAGGGGAGATCTGTGGGCTGCTGTCAGAATGTTTCCCCCTCCTTTCTCATGTTGGCAGCACAGGAGAAGAGATTGCTTCCTGATGCTCTTCTTCCCTCCCCATTGGCCATAGTGGAGGGCCATTCAGAAGAAGCTAGAGGGGCATCATGGGTTTAGTAGTACAGAGATTAGTGGCTTAATTGTTCTACACAATGAGCAGGCTACAGCCCCCAGCATGCACTCTGCTGGGTGGAAAAGAGAACCCAGAAACAAGATGAGGAAGTGAATGCTACATTGTAGCAGCTACAGGAGACATGGAAAATGAAAGACGGAGGACCATGCTAGGGCAACTAATGGCCCCAGCACCACCAGAGAGAGCCACGCTGCACCAGCACCACCAGAGAGATCAAAGCTGCACCCGCCCCACCAGAGAGAGCCACGCTGCACCCACCCCACCAGAGAGAGCCACGCTGCACCCGCCCCACCAGAGAGAGCCACGCTGCACCCGCCCCACCAGAGAGAGCCACGCTGCACCCGCCCCACCAGAGAGAGCCACGCTGCACCCGCCCCACCAGAGAGAGCCACGCTGGACCCGCCCCACCAGAGAGAGCCACGCTGCCCCCGCCCCACCAGAGAGAGCCACGCTGCCCCCGCCCCACCAGAGAGAGCCACGCTGCCCCCGCCCCACCAGAGAGAGCCACGCTGCACCCGCCCCACCAGAGAGAGCCACGCTGCACCCGCCCCACCAGAGAGAGCCACGCTGCACCCGCCCCACCAGAGAGAGCCACGCTGGACCCGCCCCACCAGAGAGAGCCACGCTGCCCCCGCCCCACCAGAGAGAGCCACGCTGCCCCCGCCCCACCAGAGAGAGCCACGCTGCCCCCGCCCCACCAGAGAGAGCCACGCTGCCCCCGCCCCACCAGAGAGAGCCACGCTGCACCCGCCCCACCAGAGAGAGCCACGCTGCACCCGCATCACCAGAGAGCCACGCTGCACCCGCCCCACCAGAGAGAGCCACGCTGCACCCGCCCCACCAGAGAGAGCCACGCTGGACCCGCCCCACCAGAGAGAGCCACGCTGCCCCCGCCCCACCAGAGAGAGCCACGCTGCCCCCGCCCCACCAGAGAGAGCCACGCTGCACCCGCCCCACCAGAGAGAGCCACGCTGCCCCCGCCCCACCAGAGAGAGCCACGCTGCCCCCGCCCCACCAGAGAGAGCCACGCTGCCCCCGCCCCACCAGAGAGAGCCACGCTGCACCCGCCCCACCAGAGAGAGCCACGCTGCACCCGCCCCACCAGAGAGAGCCACGCTGGACCCGCCCCACCAGAGAGAGCCACGCTGCCCCCGCCCCACCAGAGAGAGCCACGCTGCCCCCGCCCCACCAGAGAGAGCCACGCTGCCCCCGCCCCACCAGAGAGAGCCACGCTGCCCCCGCCCCACCAGAGAGAGCCACGCTGCACCCGCCCCACCAGAGAGAGCCACGCTGCACCCGCCCCACCAGAGAGAGCCACGCTGCACCCGCCCCACCAGAGAGAGCCACGCTGGACCCGCCCCACCAGAGAGAGCCACGCTGCCCCCGCCCCACCAGAGAGAGCCACGCTGCCCCGCCCCACCAGAGAGAGCCACGCTGCCCCCGCCCCACCAGAGAGAGCCACGCTGCCCCCGCCCCACCAGAGAGAGCCACGCTGCCCCCGCCCCACCAGAGAGAGCCACGCTGCACCCGCATCACCAGAGAGAGCCACGCTGCACCCGCATCACCAGAGAGAGCCACGCTGCACCCGCCCCACCAGAGAGAGCCATGCTGCACCCGCCCCACCAGAGAGAGCCACACTGCACCCGCCCCACCAGAGAGAGCCACGCTGCACCTCTGGGTACAAAGCGCCTTGAGGCGATCAAGTTCGCATTTGTTAGCGCTATACAAGTTACTCACTCACTCACTTTCAATGACCCAGCTTCCCGGGGGGCAGAGCTGAGTGATACAGCGAGCAGCTATGGCCGTCAGCTGTATCACAGGAGCGTGCCTGCAAGAACTTATCACCATGCGAGCGTGCATGAAGGTGATGAGTTCTTGCAAGGGAGAGCCGAGACAGTCGCAGCGGGAACCCCAGAAGACCAGGTACGGGGCCACTTTGTGCAAAACGAGCTGCACAGGGGAGGTAAGTATAACATGTTTGTTATTTAAAAAAAAAAAAAAATTACCTTAAGGCCTCTTTCACACTTGCGGACCCTATGACCCTGGGCGCATCCTTATGCAGGCGTAGCATATCTTCTTTACGCTACGCTGGCGCAAGGTTGAGAGGCAAGCATGGAATTCACAAAGCAAATGCTCCCAACGTTGCGCCGGCGTAGCGTATAGTCGTCGGCGTAAGCCGACTTAAGTCAAAGTAAGTCAAAGTAGGCGTGATACATTTAAATGAAGCGTGACCCCATGCAAATGATGGGCTGAGCTTCAAACAAGTACTAAAAACGAACGGCGCCTGCGTCGTATCTTGGACGCATCCCAGTGAGCATGCTCACAGTCACGTCGAAATAACTGCCTATGACGTGAACGTAACCTACGTCCAGCCCTATTCACGTACTACGTAAACGGCGTAAAAATCGAAAGCATCGTTCCCTGGTCCATACTGTTGCATGGGTTACGCCGCCTATATGAGTAATAGCTTTACGCTGGACGTAACCTTTACGCAAATCGCTTAAACCATGCGCCGGGCGCAAGTACGTTCATGAATCGGTATATCTTACTCATTTGTATATTTAAAATGGGAACGCCAGATGCGTCCAGCGTAACTATGCCACAACAATACGCCAGCGTAGGAAAGTTACGTCAGGCGGCTGAAGCCTTATTTTTCAACGTATCTAGCTTGGGAAATCAGCGCAGAGATACGACGGTGCACATTTGTACGGCGGCGTATCTCGAGATACGTCGGCATAAGTGCTACGTGAATCCGGGCCTATGTCCACTTTTTCATCCATCTGTATGCGGATGAAAAAGGGACATACACTGGTCCCTATGAGATTGCAGGTGTCAGCGGATGAATGGACATACGGTCCTTGTTCATCCGATCCCCCCATAGGGGGAGAAAAGACAGGGCGGTCCGTACACAGTGTGCAGGGACCGCCCTGTCATCCGCCGGCTCAGCGGGGATCAACGGAGCAATCCCCGCTGAGCATACAGAGCACATGGAGGCGGATCATTACTGATCCGCCTCGTGTGAAAGGGGCCTTAGTGTTCTTTTAACCACTTGCCGACGGCCTCACGTATATATACCTGTACGTTGCTTTGAATCTGCCGCCTTGCCCTCGGGACCCGTGGACTCGCTGTCTGCCGGTGTCACGGAGAGGCAGGACGGGGAGATACCCATGTAAACAAGGCATTTCCCTGTTGTGCCTAGTGACAGGACAGTAATCTACTGCTCCCTGTCATCGAGAGCAGTGATCAGTGTCATGTCACTTGTAGCCCATCCCCCTCACAGTTATAATCACCCCCTAGGACACGCTTCCTTGCCCCCTAGTGTTCAACCCCTTCACTGCCAGTGTCATTTTCACAGTAATCAGTGCATTTTTATAGCACTGATTACTGTGTAAATGACAATGGTGCCAAAATAGTATCAAAAGTGTCCAATGTGTCCGCCGCAATATCGCAGTCACAATAAAAATCGCAGATCGCCGCCATTACTAGTAAAAAATGAATAATAATAAAAAATGCCATAAACTATCCCCTATTTTGTAGATGCTATAACTTTTGCTCAAACCAATCAATATATGCTTATTGCGATTATTTTTTTTTTTTTAACAAAAATATGTAGAAGAATACGTATCGGCCTAAACAGAGGAAAACATTTTTTTTATATACTGTATATATATATATATATATATATATATATATATATATATATATAATATATATATTTTTTTTTGGGGGATATTTATTATAGCAAAAAGTAAAAAATATTGTTTGGTTTTTTTTCAAAACTGTCGCTCTTTTTTTGTTTATAGCGCAAAAAATAAAAACCGCAGAGGTGATCAAATTATGGCGGAAACAACTAATCGATTATGAAATGAATCGATTACAATTTTTATAATCGATTAATCGACCAGTAGCATAATGGGGTTAAAAAATAAATAAAAAAATAGCCCTTTATTAATATTAATAGCCGATTATTTGCTATTTTTGTACTTATTTTTTTTTTTAACCCCATTATGTCACTAAACATCTCAGTCCGGGGTCACACCTCTGTGTTTTTGGTGCTTTTTGCATAAACACACTACAGTTCATTTACATGTTTTCCTATGGGACACGTTCACATCCAGGATTTTTTTTCAGCTGCTGCGTATTTGGAAAGGGGCGGGGACTTTTTAACGCAAAACGGTGCTATTTTTATTTTTTTTTGTTCAATATACTTCAATGGAGAAGCTGCAGAAAAGCGTGTCATGTGTTTTTGCAGAAATGTGTGTTTTGTAATCTGCCCAACAACAAATTAGCACATTATATTATTATATTATATTTAAGGCTATTATCAGATTAATCGAAACAATAATCGGCCAACTAATCGATTATGAAAATAATCGTTAGTTGCAACCCTAAATCGAATACCACCAAAAGAAATCTCTATTTGTGGGGAAAAAACAGGGACACCAATTTTGTTTGGGTACAGCGCCATGCGACCGCACAATTGTCAGTTAAAGCGCCGCAGTGCCGTATCACAAAAAAAAAGCCGGTCATTGGGCAGCCAAATCCTCTGGGGCTGAAGTGGTTAACTGTGGTGTCTTGTGTTGCAGATGGATCAGTCTACGCACTTTCTGAATTGGATTATCTCCGCCTTGATGGAGAAAGGTTTCAGCAGTAAGACACGGCTATTAGGTGAGTGTAGACTGGTACATTGTGGGTATAGTGATACGAGGTGGGTTCTGTTATGATATCTCTCCTGTCTTCCTGGCCAGTCCACAGCAGTTCACAGGAAGAAAAGTTTGCAGCAGGCACAGATGGACGGGCCGACCAGCACTGTCTGTACCACGTGAACTCTCGGATCCTGCACTACCCAGGCTCTAAAATGAACCGCTACCCAGTGCCCGATGAGCTGGTGCCATGGGAGGTGAGTCCATTCTGGTGGCAGGAAGACTGAAGTTCCAGGATAAGGTTCTCTGGCACTCAAGGCAAGGAGGATGCCAAGTGTGCCCCCTTCTCTCTGAACTTTTTAATTTGGCACTCCAAAAAAGTGAAGATGGATTAGAGCTCCTGTCAGGTTTTCATTGCTGCCTGTACCGCCGAGAGAGCAGCAGACCCTCTTTATTTGTCCTGTTTATTATCTTTCAGAGTGAAAAGAAAATCTCACAATGTGGGTTGTCCTCAAAAAAGTAATAGAGGGGGAATCTTCTAATGTGGACACTACTTCTGGCGGGCCTGGGGGTCCCCAATTTCCAAGGGTTTACTCTCAGAAAGTAAAAGGAAATCTCCCCAATGGGACCACAGGTGGAAAAAAATATTCAGTGACAGGGGTGATGACGCTATGCCAGTGTTTCTCAACCTTTTTTCAGTCAAGGCACCCTTTCAAAATGATCGAGGCACCCTTTGACCACTTTACTCCCTTCCTGACCAGAGAATTTTTTTGCGATTCGGCACTGCGTTGCTTTAGCTGACAATTGTGCGGTCGTGCGACGTGGCTCCCAAACAAGATTTTTTTTGGTGGTATTTGATCACCAAAAAAAGAGCGACAATTTTGAAAAAAAAAGCAATATTTTTTACTTTTTGCTATAATAAATAACCCAAAAAAATATATAAAAAAAATATTTCTTCCACAGTTTACGCCGATATGTATAACCACTTGACCACTGGGCACTTAAACCCCCTTCCTAACCAGACCAATTTTCAGCTTTCGGCGCTCTCACAATTTGAATGACAATTACTCAGTCATACAACATTGTACCCATTTGAAATTTTTGTCCTTTTTTTCACACAAATAGAGCTTTCTTTTGGTGGTATTTGATCACCTCTGGGTTTTTTTTTTGCGCTATAAAAGAAAAACGACTGAAAATTCTGTAAAAAAAAAAAAATTAAAAAATCTTGTTTCTGTCATATTAGTGGGTTATTTCTCACACACAGCATATGCATACCACAAATTCCACCCCAAAACACATTCTGCTATTTCTCCCGAGTATGGCGATACCCCATGTGTGAGACTTTTACACAGCGTGGCCACATACAGAGGCCCAACATGCAGGGAGCACCATCAGGCGTTCTGGAGCACTCAGACCAATTCTGACATTTCTCTTCTACATGGAAAAATCATCATTTATTTGCTAGAAAATTACATAGAACCCCAAAACATTATATATGCTTTTTTAGCAAAGACCCTAGAGAATACAATGGCGGCGGTTACAACTTTTTATCTTGCATGGTATTTTCGTAGAAATTTTTTAAACACGTGTTTTAAAAAAAAAAACAGTTTTGTGCTAAAAAAAAAAAAAACAGTAAAGTTAGCCCAATGTTTTTTCATAATGTGAAAGATGAAGTTACGCCGAGTAAATAGATACCCAACATGTCACCCTTCAAAATTGCGCACAATGATGGAATGGCGCCAAACTTCGCTACTTAAAAATCCCCATAGGCGACGCTTTAATTACTTTTATTGGTTACATGTTTTTAGTTACGGAGGAGGTCTAGGGCCAAAATGATTGCTCTCGCTCTAACGTTCGCAGAGATACCTCACATGTGTAGCTTGAACACCGTTTTTTTATGTGGGCGGGACTTACGTATGCGTTCGCTTCTGCATGCGAACACACCGAGACAGGGGTGCTTTAAAAAAATGGGTATTGCAGAGTATTGGGGTATTGCAGAGTATTGGGGTATTGCAGAGTATCGCGCAGGGTATTGGGGTATTGCAGAGTATTGGGGTATTGCAGAGTATCGCGCAGGGTATTGCAGAGTATTGGGGTATTGCAGAGTATCGCGCAGGGTATTGCAGAGTATCGCGCAGTGTATTGGGGTACTGCAGGGTATTGGGGTACTGCAGGGTATTGGGGTACTGCAGGGTATTGCGCAAGGTATTGCACAGTATTGGGGTATTGCAAAGTACTGGGGTATTGCAGAGTATCGCGCAGGGTATTGGGGTATTGCAGAGTATTGGGGTATTGCAGAGTATTGCGCAGGGTATTGCAAAGTATTAGGGTACTGCAGGGTACTGGGGTATTGCAGGGTATTGGGGTATTGCAGAGTATTGGGGTACTGGGGTACTGCAGAGTGTTGGGGTACTGCAGGGTACTGGGGTACTGCAGGGTACTGCAGAGTATTGGGGTACTGCAGAGTATTGGGGTACTGCAGGGTACTGGGGTACTGCAGGGTACTGGGGTATTGCAGAGCTGGGATGGATGGAGGGATGACTGGATCTGTGACTGCATTTGTCACAGATCCAGCCACAGCGCTGCTGCTGACACCCCGCTCCCCCCCCCCCTCTCCTCGCACACTGTACCGAACGGTGACGCCGGTTTGTTTACAAGTGATCGCTCCGTCATTTGACGGCGCGATCACGTGGTAAACGGCCGCTATCAGCGGCAATTTACTGTGATCCGTGATGCGCCGGGTCTTCTAGACCCGGCGAGCACGGACACTTCCGCGAGCGCGTCCCAGGGGACGCGCAAACGCGGAAGTGCAGGGCGACGTCTCAGGGACGTCGTGTCAAAGTAACTCGACCGCGCTGCAGCAGTATTTTTGCTATAATACATATCCCATTTTATTTTTAAAAAAGCTTTTTTTTTTCAGTTTAATACGTATTCTTCTACATATTTTTGGTTACAAAAATGGCAATAAGCGTATAGTAACTGGTTTGCGCAAAACAAAATAGGGGACATAATTATGATTTTATTTTTAGTTTTTACTAGTAATGGCGGCGGTCTGCGATTTTTACTGGGACTGTGACATTATGGCGGACATTTTTGACACATTTTTGGGACCATTCACATTTATACAGCAATCAGTGTTATAAATATGCACTGATTACTGTATAAATGTGACTGGCAGAGAAGGGGTTAACACTAGGGGGCGAGGAAGGTGTTAAATGTGTTCCCTACTAGTGATTCTAACTGTGGGGGGAGGAGACTGACTGGGGGGAGGTGACCGATCTGTGTCCCTATGTACAAGGGACACAGCATCAGTCTCCTCTCCCTGACAGGACGTGGATCTCTGTGTTTACACTCAGAGATCCGCGGTTCTGTCAGTTCCCGGGCAATCGCGGGTGCCCGGCGGCCATCGCGGCCGCCAGACACGCGCATCGGGTTCCCGGTAACGCGGAGGGTGCTCTGCAAGACGAGGACATCATATGATGTCCTCTCAGAACAAGAGAGCTATCGTGCCGCCGTCAATTGACGCCGGCCGGTAGTAAGGAGGTTAAGTACAATTACTAAGGGGCTAAAATTGCCACAAAAAAAAACACACACAAAGTGGTGACGTGGAAATATTCCTGATATGAAACGATCAACTTACCTTGCATATCACCCACAGGTGGAATTCCCAGGATATAATCCTCCCCTATACAACGCTGATCGGAATGACCGTGGGACGTATGACCCAAAAACTGAGTAAGTGTTTTCAGCATTTCACCCCTCACATTTACAGGCAGAAAAAAGTTCAGTGTAAAAACGATTCTTCTGACTTTGTATTTCGGAGAATATTACCGATAGGAACAGCCAGCAAGTTACCATCATGAAGAGCATAACGGTCAAAAATGTTACATTATGTTATAAAAGATACAAAGTATATTGCTGCAAAAGTTAATTATCCAAAATATATACAGGTGATACTCGCAAAATATGAATATCGTGCAAAAGTTAATTTACTGTATTTCACTAATGCAACTTAAAAGGTGAAACTAATATATGAGAGAGACTCATTACATGCAAAGCAAGATAGTTCAAGCTGTGATTTGTCATCATTGTGATGATTATGGGTTACAGCTCATGGAAACCCCAAATCCACAACCTCTGAAAATTAGAATATTACACGCAATCAATAAAACAAGGATTGTACATAGAACAATATCAGACCTCTGAGAAGTAGAAGCATGCATATGTACTCAGTACTTGGTTTGGGCCCCTCAGTACTTGGTTTGGGCCCCTCAGTACTTGGTTTGGGTCCCTCAATGCGGCGTAGCATGGAAGCGATCAGCATGTGGCACTGCTGAGGTGTTATGGAAGACCAGGATGCTTCAATAACGGCCTTCAGCTCTTCTGCATTGTTGGGTCTCATGTCTCTCATCTTTCTCTTGGCAATGCCCCACAGATTCTCTATCATAGGTTCTCTATGGGGTTCAGGTCAGGAGAGTTTGCTGGCCAATCAAGCACAGTAATCCCACGGTCATGTGACCAGGTTTTGGTGTTTTTGACAGTGTGGGGGAGGTGCCAAGTCCTGCTGGAAAATGAAGTCATCATCCCCATAGAGCTCGCCTGCGGAAGGAAGCATGAAGTGCTCCAAAATCTCCTGGTAGACGGCTGCGGTGACCCCGGACTTAATGAAGCTCAGAGGACCAACACCAGCAGATGACACGGCTCCCCAAATCATTACAGACTGTGGAAACTTAAAGCGGGATTCCACCCCCAATTTTTTTTTTTTTTAAAGTCAGCAGCTACTAACAGTGTAGCTGCTGACTTTTAATAAGGACACTTACCTTGTCCTACTTGCCCGCGCTGATGCCCCCCCCCCCCCCCCCCCCCCCCCCCCCCCGATGCCGGTCCCACGATCGCTCCGGGTCCCGCGCCGCCATTCACACTAGGGGAAACAGGCAGTGAAGCATTACGGCTTCACTGCCCATTTCCTACTGCGCCTGCGCGAGTCTCACGCCGGCTTGTGAATGGGCGGCTGCTCTCTGAGAACACACACAGTTCCCAGAAAGCAGCGCGCCCCATTCACTAGAAAGAGAAGCAGAAGAAAACACACCGCGATGGGGAAGAGGCAGATTACGGACTTCCGCATAGCAACAGGTATTTCGGGTGAGTATACATTTTTTTTTTTTGATTATGCAAAGACATTGTAGACAGTTGTGCTCTTTTGACCTTGTGGTACCAGTTTGGTGAAGACACGTGCATCTGCCCCTGTGCACAAAGCCTGTGCATAAAGATATAGGGCCAGATTCAGGTAGATGGGAGCATCTTTGCTCTGGAGTAACGCATCTCATTTGCGTTACGCTGCAGAAATTTTAGCAGCAAGTGCTGTTATTCAGGAAGCACTTGCTCCTAAAGTTGCGGCAGCGCATCGCAAATGAGCCGGCGGAATTCAAATTGGGCGGGTACGGGGCGTGTAGTATTCTAACTATGCGCGATCCCGCCGCCAACGTACTGCGCATGCGTCGAGTGTCCAAACATCCCCGTGCGCATGCTCCAAATTCTGTGAATGAACGTCAATGACGTCACATTCCCATTCATGAAATTTTTACGCAAGCGACGTGATTTTTTTTTTTCCCGACGCGATGACGACGCCTATACCTAACATAGGATACTCCAACCCCATGTAGGTATATCTATGCGCCGCGTATCCCGTCCGGAAACGTCGTACCGTCATTGCGTCGCGCCGGAATTCGATCGTGAATTGCCGATTTCCGCTCATTAACATATTTTTTGAGCGTAAATCGGCGGGAACGCCCCCGGCGCCATTTTTAAGTTGAAGTAACGATGCGATGGTGAAACTCAGTTACGCTGCTCGCATCGGAGCTTCAACCCGGCGTTTCTTGTTTTCTGGTTACAGAAAACAGAAACGCCGGCTCAAAGTCACAGTTAGGCTGGCGGATCACTGGATCCGCCAGCCTAACTGTTCCTGAATCTGGCCCATAGTGTGACCAGGCCAGTTTGTTGAGGGTGAATCTGAGTGCCCTGACCTCAACCCTAAGGCTGGATTCACACCTATGGCATTTTTAGTGCTTCTTGTTCTGTAGTGCAAATCTGCAAAATGCAAAAAAAGCACTAAAAATGCCATAAGTGTGAATCCAGCCTAATGGGGTGAACTGAAATGTCAATTGCTGGCCAGGTCTTCTCCTCCAACATCAGTACCTGACTTCACTAATACTGCTTTGGCTGAATGGGCAAATTCCCAAAGACACACTCCAACATTTTCCCAGAAATGTGAAGACTCTTATTAGAGCAATGGTGCACCTACTCCATAATACTGTAAGTTCCATGTTTTTTTAAAGGGATTTCCAACAAGCAGTGATAGTCGTATGTCACATTATTAGTCATAGAGTGCATTTCACATGTAGTTTTGCCATCAGTGGCGTCACTAGGGTCGGTGTCACCCGGTGCGAAAAAAAAATGGTGTGTCCCCCTTCAGTACAGACCCCCCTCCACTAACTACAGACCCCCCTCCCGCAGTATAGATCCCCTTCCCTCAGTGCATACCCTCTCACTCAGTACAGACCCCCTCCCTCAGTATAGACCCCCCCACCACTAAGTAAAGACCCCCTCTATGACAGACCCCCTCTATGACAGACCCCCTCCATGACAGACCCCCCTCCATCGGTGCAGACCCCCCATCGGTGCAGACCCCCCATCAGTGCAGACCCCCATCAGTGCAGACCCCCATCAATACAGACACCCCCCACCTCGGTGCAGACACCCCCCCTCATTGCAGACCCCCCTCAGTACAGACACCCCCAGCAATGCAGACCCCCCAGCAGTACAGTCCCCCTGCAGTACAGACCCCCCTCAGTAGTACAGACCCCCCAGCAGTATAGATGCCTCTCCTTACATACCTCAGAACAGCGCTGACAGATACACACAGCGGTGTGTGTCCCTCAAACGCAGGCTCCTCCTCCTCTGTGGATGTAAACAGAGAGGAGGGGAGGCAGCTTCGGTCCGCTCTGTTGAGGGACACAGTGGCGCGAGGCACAGCTAATCAGGGCAATGGGAGGTTGTTAGTGGTGCCACTCCCCACGGCTGACACCCCTCTGGCGGATGTCACTCGGGTGTGGCCCGCACCCCCTGCACCCACCTAGCAATGCCACTGTTTGCCATGACCGAAATGGTGAAAGCAATATACAAAATGAACACTTTACTCACAAATCCATTCCACACTAAGCAGAATATGGACATCTGTTGTGGTGTCTGCATTCATATGGTGAAGAATGGTAACATTTTTCCTCTGTGTAACCTACAGAGCATCACATTAGTTACAATCTCTATATCTGTGGATTAAAGAGGCCCTGTTCCCTGTACAGCCTCTGGACTTAACCTGTGTTCTCTTTGTATCTCTCCTAAATCCAGGATGGAGCAGAAGAGCCGCAAGTACAATTCTGTAGACGGACTCTATGACTTCCGCAGTTGTTGTGGCACCTATACAGTCAAGGATGGTTTGCCCCTGTGAGTCCAATGTGTTTAATGTTATCTTCTGTATCTGTATCTACCCCAATCCCTGACCTCTGTGAGGGGTGTCTGATGGACTTCCTGACCTCATATGTGTAAAATGGTAGAAAAATATAAATATAATAGAAAAAGGTGAAAGTGAAATTTGTTGATGTGGATTGTACAGAGCCCAAGAGAGGGCAAGCAGCTAGTCAGGGCAAGGCAGTCACCCACTTGAGGCTTTAAAACTGAAATGCCTCCAAACTAATGGCAATGGACCGCCCACTGTATATATACTTCGCACTTTAAAGATGGTTATATCAGTTACGGCAGCAGCTGCTGCAATAACCGAGGTATCAATCTTTTCAGTGCGCAGCCCAGTTTACGATAATGGTGGTCTCTGCGGCACATTCGCCGAAAGATCACCGTTATAGGCAGCAGGACGGAGGGCGTGGGAGGCCATCGGGTCTTTCTCCTTCCTGGGTATGAGATGAGTGGGGGCAAGATGGCCCCCACCGGTCTCCATACCATAGCAGGGCGGAAGCGTAAAGAGGCTATGCTCAGGTGGGAATTCAGCCTTAGCAAAGAGAAGAGGTGATAGGTAATTCCATCATTTACAGTAGACCAGGGCTGAGGTAGCAACCATGATGTTTTGTTGGTATTATCTTCCTGTGGGTAGTCCTGGCTTTGGGTTTTCAGGGTATAAATGATGGCTTATATGGGCCAGTGATATAAAATAAAAAGCAGAGCCATTATGTACTGTTTTGCTGATTAGAAGAAGTCCTACCACTTTCTTTATCCTCATATGTAGAGTATTCTCTGGGGTAAATGAACAAGGATTTCTCTCTGTCCCCATTGCTAGAATGATGAACAATGGGACCAGGTATACTATTATGTGTTCACAAAGGTTATCTTCTGACTTTATGCAGAAACCCGATGGGGCGAACTGGGCTGAAAGGAGTCGGGAGTCTGCGTTGGTTTGGACCAAACCATTCTTTGCACCCTGTACTGACACGGTGAGCGGCAATCATCTTTATTTATATGTGTTTTTTTGTCTATTAGTTGAAGCCGTATGGCGAAACATGTAGGAAACCAAGTGTGGAAAAAACTATTTAACATCGTACATACATGTCCTATATACACTACTGTATGCGTATGTACTGTATACAATGATTTTAAATCGATTTTTATTCAAATAAAATAATTTTTCTTAACACTAATTGTGTGATATTCATGTAGAAACGCATCTATAAAGTCCCAAATCTCCCCAAAAACTGCTTTCTATATACAAATTAGGCGAAGTTGATGCCTTTGTATTACATTATTGGATTCTGGAACTGACCATAATTTTTTTATATATTTATTTATATAACATTTTCTGTACAGTTGATGGAGGACAGAGCGGGACAGTAGAGAGGATAGAATAGGAGAGCGCAGAGGACAGAACAGGACAGTAGAGAGGATAGATAAGGAGAGCACAGAGGACAGAACAGGACGGTAGAGAGGATAGATAAGGAGAGCACAGAGGAAAGAGCAGTAGAAATGATAGAATAGGACAATAGAATAGGTCAGCACAGAGGACACATCTGGACAGTAGAGAGGATAGAATAGGACAACAGAGGACAGAAAGGGGCAGTAGAGAGGATAGAATAGGACAGCACAAAGGACAGGGCGGGACAGTAGAGAGGATAGAATAGGAAAGCACAGAGGACAGAACAGGACAGTAGAGAGGATAGAATAGGACAGCATGGAGGACAGAGCAGAAAAGTAGAGGATAGAATAGGATAGCACAGAGGACAGAGAGGGGCAGTAGAGAGGATAGAATAGGACTGCACAGAGGACAGAGAGGGGCAGTAGAGAGGATAGAATAGGACAGCATGGAGGACAGAACAGAACAGTAGAGGATAGAATAGGATAGCACAGAGGACAGAGAGGGGCAGTAAAGAGGATAGAATAGGACAGCACAGAGGACAGAGAGGGGCAGTAGAGAGGATAGAATAGGACAGCACAGAGGACAGAACAGGACAGTAGAGAGGATAGATGCGGGACTGTCCCAGACAATCCGGGACACGTGGTCACCCTAAGTAGGATGCATGTTTCCATGTTCATATCTCTCTGCAGGCTGATTTACGGCATCTACTGTAGTAAGAAGACTCAGCATAGAGGTCATGTTAGTGGCCCCTGTGGTAACTTTCACCTTTTTAGGGGTTCTAACATTTCTGTTTTTGGCAAACACATTGTTATGTAACTCCACTTACTGACTGATTCCTCTTGTGACTTCATTCCCAGGTGGAACATGAGCTCAGCCAACGGAACCGTCCGAAAAGCATCCAAGAATATACTGGAAGTTCTGATAGTGAGGAGGAGAGACAACGAGCTTTGGTCATTACCGGGGGTGAGGGAAAAAACAGTATACTACCAATTATTGATCACATAATAATCTACGACAAAGGGCTGTTTGGTCCTGACTCAGTGTTTAGGGACTTTGAGTTTACACTGTATATTACAACTTTTGCATCAGCCCAATAAGCTTCAAGCTACACTTCTCGGATCAGACGGTAATAGTTGGTCACCTCGGGTGCAGTGTGCAGGCGTACGACTGTCCTAGTACTACATCACCGGGTGGCCATTCAAAGCACCCAAAGCACTTTGACCCATGAAAGCAGGAAGTGGTGTAGATTATTATGGAGGCTGTCAGAGGACAAGAAGGAAGAGAATATAAACCTTCTAGGAATTGGTTTCTGATTATTTTTTTCGAATTTTAAATATAATCACAGCTAGATGCACTGTATAGCCAGAGGCCCCGTACACACGTCCGAGCTTCTCGGCAGAATCCAGCGAGAAGCTCGCTGGGATCCATATTCTGCCGAGAAGCTCGATCGTGTGTACGTTTTCGCCGAGAAAACTGACGAGCAAGGCGTCAAGCCAAAATAGAGAGCAGGTTATCTATTTCCTCGATGGGCCATCGGGACTAATGGCTCGATGCCTTTTTCGACAGCCTGGTCGACGAACTCGACGGCCGGCCGAGAACCTCGTCGGGCGGAACGATGAGTTTAGCCCGACGAGGTTCTCGGTCATGTGTACGCGGCCAAAGGCTTGTGGACACGTTACCATCAGACTATTTGAGCTTGTTGAGCACCATATAAAAAACGGTGAAGCCTCGTACACACACACGGTTTTCTCGGCAGAAAGCCGGTGGCAGAGCTTTCTTGCCAAGTAAACCGAGCGTGTGTGTACGAGGCTTTGAGGTTTCACGTCAAGAAAGCTGCCCAGAAAAATAGAGAACCTGCTCTCTATTTTCTCGTTGTGAGATTCTCTGCAGTGTTTTCCTGCCGAGAAACCCGAGCCTGTGTATACTTATCTCTCCATGGAAACCCGCACATGCTCGAAATGGCTTCCAAGGCATAGGTATGGTGTAGCAAAATGGCGGCGACGGCATTGAATGTGACAAGCGCATGCTCGTCGTAGTTGATGACGTCACTGCGTTCGTGCCATTCAATAGAACAATGTGTGTACAAGGCTTAAGTGTTATTATAGAGTTGCCCCATCTGTCTTGGCAGCTACAGTATAACGACCTTCATTGTTCTGGGCAGGCTTTCCATAAGGTTTTGGAGTCTGTGGTAATTTGTGCCAAAGGAGCATTTGTGAGGGCAGGCACATATGTTGGACGAGAAGTCCTGGCTCATTGTTCAATCCAGTGGTGTTCAAAATTATCGAGGTCAGGGCTGTGTGCAGGATACTTGAGTTCCTCCACACCACACTGGTAAAATTATGTATTTATTGAGTGCAATTTGTACAAAGGGGCACTGTCATGCTGAAAAGGGCCTTCCCCAGTGGCGGTGCGTCCATAAAGAGCGCAGGAGCGCCGCCCCCTCTCTCCTGCACCGCTCTATCACCACAGATAGATTCATGCATTGCATGAATCTGTCTATGGTTGCTGCTGACACCCCCTATTTAGGTGCCCGGCCCATTTTTTGGGTGCAGGGCACCTGAATTACAGCGGCGGGGATGTTTTTTGGAAGCACCTGATTAGAGCCATATGCTCTAATAGGCACCCAAAACAGTGAACATCGGGCACCATGCTGAGCGTTCGCTGTTCACTCAGCTGTGTTCACTTAGCTGTGGGTCTGTTACTGGTCACCTGATTGGCTGAAAAATCAGGTGCTGTGACTGGACGCCTGAGAGAGGACAGAAGAAGACATGGAGGACGTGCAGGAGACCGCCGCTGACCCCCTGCGAGACAGGTAACTGCCGGTGATGGGGCACAGTAGTGGCAATTGATGGGCACACTGGCAGCATCTGACGGGCAAAGTAGTGGCATTTGATGGGGCACAGTAGCGGCATTTGATGGGGCACACTGGCAGCATTTGATGGGGCACACTGGCGCTAATTGATGGGCACAGTGTCAGCAATTGATGGGTACAGTGGCTGCGTTTGATGGCACAGTGGCGGCAATTTATGGGCACAGTAGCTGCGTTTGATTGGCACAGTAGCGGCAATTGATCGGCACACTGGCAGCATTTGATGGGGCACAGTAGCGGCAATTGATGGGCACACTGGCAGCATCTTATGGGCACAGTAGTGGCAATTGATGGGCACATTGGCAGCATTTAATGGAGCACAGTAGCGGCAATTGATGGGCGCACTGGCAGTATTTGATGGGGCACACTGGCGGCAATTGATGGGCACATTGTCAGCAATTGATGGGTACAGTGGCTGCGTTTTATGGCACAGTGGCGGCAATTTATGGGTGCAGTGGCTGCGTTTGATGGCACGGTAGCTGCGTTTGATGGGCACAGTGGCTGCAATTGATGTTTTTTTTTCTCAGTTTGTTTGCACCTCCGCCCCCAAGTTATGAAGAGCTCAATTATCCTCAGTCTGTTTGAAATGTGTAGATGCTTGGTATGCTATAATGTATGTGCTATGCTGCACTCCCCTTTTCTGTAAAATGTTAATCATTCCACTGCTAAGCTATTGAGTGATGTTCTTGCCAATTTTGGTGATATTTTTTTCAGGGCACGCTGGATCCCGGACAGCAGATACCCATTAAGTTGCAGGCGCTGCTAAAGCACACATACCTCGGCCAGTTTCTGGCATTACTGGGCTCTGCAGCAGAGGTTGGTAGTTTTCCTCTTACATGTTGGTTCACTGATCTGGCTAATAGTAGTAATACACAACAACATATCTGTCTTCTCTCATAGGTCTTCCACGGGTACCTGGATGACCCTCGAAACACAGACAATGCCTGGATAGAGACTCTTGCTGTCAATGTCCACCTGGACAAAAGAGAGGATTTGGACAATCTGATGCAGGTGAATGAACGTTTTGTCTTAAGATTGTTGGGCTTGTAGCGTCGCTCAAAGCTGGAGGATTGAGGATTTCCCTGCCAGAAATCAGAATGTGGAAGCAGGCGTCTGTGCACTAATCCATAAGTGTAGACATGCTGAGAGGGAAACGCCACTGAGAATGACCAGAAGCTTTTACTGTGTGTGGCCTCAGCCAACGTTGCTCCAGACACGCCCCTGATACATTTTGCCCTGGCCACCGGGGCAAAACACATCATGGGGGCATGTCTTGGGCATCGCTAGCTGAGGCCACACACAGCGAGAGCACCATATTGGTTTAAATGGTGTGCCCTTCTCGGTTAGTCTTAATATTGCCACATTTCTCCTGAGAAAATTGAGTATTGTCCAAGATACTTTTTTTAATTTGCACTAAGGCCCCTTTCACATTGAGGCGTGGAGCCGCGGTGACGGTATAGCCGCGCTATTTGTAGCGCCGCTATACCGTCGTGTTTACCGCGATATTCGGGCACTAGCGGTGAGGTTTTAACCCCCGCTAGCGGTCGAAAAAGGGTTAATACCGCCCGCGTTGCGGGCGGTATTACCGCGCTATTACCGCGGTTTACCATTGATTCCAATGGGAAGGCGCGCTATAGGAGCGGTGAACACACCGCTCCTATACCGCGGTAAAGATGCGGCTAGCAGGACTTTTGGAGCGTTCCTGCTAGCGCATCGCTTCAGTGTGAAAGCCTTCGGGCTTTCACATTGAACACTACAGGGCATGATTTTTCATGCGGTATAGCAGCGCTATTTTTAGCGCTGTACCGCATGAAAAACGCCTCAATGTGAAAGGGGCCTAACATACAATTTTTCAGGACAAGCTTTCTACTGCTTGGACCTTGAAGAAGGGGAAACAACCCGAAAGCTTGTCTTGAAAAATTATATGTTAGTGCAAATAAAAAAAGTATCACGTACAGCACTCAATTTTCTGTCACAATTGCACTAATATGGCTACAATCACGTCACATTTCTCCTGAAAATTGCTGTGTCCGGAAGTGCCTTATGAGCCAAGATGTGAAGAGGAAAACAGTTAATACGGCCACCCAGGTGTAATTCAGGTAATGCAGGAAGAGCTTTAATGACCCACGGATCCGTGAGAGACAAATGAGACATGGAGAAACAGATTTGAGTATGTTCATAAGATCTCTGTTCTTTATTCAGTACCACAGTAGCTTATGTGCAGAAGAAAGAAGGGAGGGACTGTGTTTTAATGCATATGTTTCTAAAAGTTATACAAAACTCAGTACTTTCTTATGATTTAAACTGCTGACTTTGGTTAACAAGAACTAGCTGATGATTTTGCTTATACAACAGGCTGCTCAGTGAATCAGCTTAACCACAATGACTCACAGGGTGCGTTTCTATGCAAACTGTCAGTTATGTCAAAACACATACTGTACATTCAAAAGTTAATTTCTACTTAAAGCGGGGGTTCACCCTAAAAACAAGTATATCCCATTCAATTCAGCATACTGCCGACATGTACAGTATGCTGTTTTTATTTTTATTTTTTTCGGTTTACATACCGTAGTATAGGTATTCCCCCCCCCCCCCCCCCCCGGCTTCCGGGTAGTGAATCCCGCGGACTGGGCGTTCCTATTCGAGACTAAGTGATTGATGTATGACAAAAGCTTCCCCCCTGGCGCAAAAGGCGCGTCACCAGTTTCCGAAAAAAGCCGAACGTCGGTGTGCAGGCGCCGTATAGCGCCGACTCGCAGTTCGGCTTCTTTCGGAAACTGGTGACGCGCATTATGCGCCGGGGGGGAAGCTTTTGTCATACATTAATCACTTTGTTTCGAATAGGAACGCCCAGGCCCGCAGGATTCACTACCCGGAAGCTGGGGGGGAAATACCTATACTACGGTATGTAAACCGAAAAAAAAAACAGCATACTGTACAGGTCGGCAGTATGCTGGATTGAATGGTATATACTTGTTTTAGGGTGAACCCCCGCTTTAAAGAAAAAATAGGATTTTTTATGACAGCTTACCTGTAAAATCCTTTTCTTGGAGTACATCACGGGACACAGAGCGGCAATCCATTACTATGTGGGTTATAGAGTCTACCTTCAGGTGTGGACACTGGTGTAATTAACTACACAGGAAGTTCCCTCCCTATATAACCCCTCCCATACTGGGAGCTCCTCAGTTTTTGTAGCAAAGCAATAAGTGTCCCCATATCCCCAAACAAGAGGGGCGGGAGCTCTGTGTCCCGTGATGTACTCCAAGAAAAGGATTTTACAGGTAAGCTGTCATAAAAAATCCTATTTTCTTTATCGTACATCACGGGACACAGAGCGGCAATCCATTACTATGTGGGATGTCCGAAAGCAATGCTTACTGAGGGGAGGGAGACACAAACAACGCAGGCCGCCATCAGATGTGAGGATCTATAATGCTGCCAGATGCATACTGCGCCAAAAAGCTGCATCCTTTTGCCCTCCTATGTACATCTGACAAGAATCAGTGAACCTAAGCACAGACGCCAAGTTGCGGCCCTGAAAATCTGCGTCATAAAGGCTCGGTAAAGCATCGCGCATAAAGCGCTTACTATCCTGGTACGGAGCACCCCCCCCCCCCCCCCCCCCCCCCAAGAAACAGGGGGAGTCCCACTCTCCGAACCACAAGCCTGAATAATACCCTGATGAATCAATCTTGAAAACAGTTGATTTTAGACGCTGCCTGCCCCTTCCTGGGGCCTCCTGGTAGCGCAATAACATCAGCTTTCCGTATCCGAGCAGCCGCTTCAGATAGGCCTTGACCTTTCTACTCCAAAGGAGAGAGTGTAACCATTTTAATAGCTGAACTGAACACTGCCTGCCCACATCTAGGGTCTTCTGGCATGGCAGCACAATAAAAAATTCAGATTTCTATATCTGAACCTTCAGATAGATATTTAACTGCTCTCATCTCTACTGAGAGAAAGCAATAACCTTTCCTTCCGAAAACAAGGTTTTGAAAAAGGGGGAGGTAAGAATATCTAGATTCAAATGAACACTAGATCCTTCTAGTAAATAAGGCTGGATGAGGATTAACATCACCCTACTAGTAAGAATAAGTATGGTTTTATACCAAGAGGTTGCCAATACTGAAACTCTCTTGGAGGCTACCACAACCAAGAACACCAATTCCCTTGTTAAAGGCTGAAGGGAAATATGGTGCATCGGCCCACAGAGCTGACCCTGTAAGCCGACAAAACTAGAGCCAATCCTCCAAGCACAAGGGCGACTAAACTGGTGGACTTATGCGCGTCACCCCTTGTATAATGGCTCGGAACAAAGAGTGTGAAGCAAGCGACCTTTGGAGGCAAGGCCGAGATCGGATCCTTGATGTAACTTAAGGCTGGCTCCGTCTCCTTTCCAAATGCAGGAATTTTATCTTTGACAAACTTCCAAGGATGCCAACATCTGTTTCATACCAGGAACATGGGCTCTCCCGATCCTGGGATATCTGGTCCTGGAGGCCAGCCTTCCTGTATGAATCAAGGAAGTGCCGTTGATTCTAAAAACCCTGATCCTGAAGAATGTGGGCTAAAATAGCCAGACCATTAATTCACCTGTTGCACGACAGGATGTAATACCCCCTTCGAAGTAGGCCTGGCCAAGATGTAAGGGACCGTGGGTCCTCTACTACCACCCCTACTGTCCCTGCACAGAAAAGGTCGTCAGGGCTATACCGGAGTAATCAGGCTAGCTTCCGCCATCCTCTAATGTTGCATGGAAGCCACAAACGCCGCGGCACTGGGGGGAGAGACATAACCAGTGACCACTGGTCCCACCAGATTACTAACACATCTGCCCCGCATGCGGGTGGATCCCTTGTCCTTGACCTCAAGCTGTTCAATTTCTTGTTGAGCCTGGACGCCAATACCTCTTATGTACAGGGTACTATTTCTGTGGCCCTTGGTCAGGAAAACAGTCGGGGTGTAGAGGTCCTTCTCCTGGAGACACTTGTTGACGGCTACAGCGAATCGCCTGCCAATTCTGCATTTCATGAAATGACGAATGTCAATAGGCAAGGCACAAGCTCCTCCTTGGTAAATTAAGTAAATCACTTAATATGGTATAGTCTGATTGAACTCTGACCGAACCAACCAGCCCCTGAACGTTCAGGCCCCTAAGCCAGATGCTCCATCGGTAGCTCTAGCTGACAGATAAGGCTCCCTTGGAGCTCGACTACTTCCCCTGGGCCAAGGTCTCTTCCTGACCTGGCAAACCCTTTAGTTAAGAACCACCAAGAGGAATTCCAGCCTATCTCTGGGACCGGTTCTTTGGATAATGCTAGGTCAAGATCCACTCCTTCTAGGCCAACACAATACTGTTTATAACAGTCCTGAATAAAAGTATAGGGAACTGTCTTGAATGAAGCAGCATCTTCTCTAGTGCCTTAAGCAGAAGGCCAAAAGTAAGGAACTGTTCCTTGCCGTAACCACCTAGACCAGCTTTCTTATAGCGATGGTCTTGTCTTAGGCCAAAAGTACTCTCCTGGTGCAAAACATACCCAGCTTCTTGTCAATGAAGAATGTATCTTTAGACTGGAATCCTAACCCAGGAGATCCAGATACCTGACCATGCTGGACACCCTTAGGTCCAGCCATGCTGCTGACTGATCCATCAGCAGGAGTCTGCTTCCGTATGCCATTACTGCTATACCCTGGGCCTACAGACCTGCTAGAGGCGGGCCCTAGCACCCTGACAACCCAGACACGGAGGCTAACCCAAAAGGGCAAGACCACCAACTGGAGATAGTGCTGTTCCCCTGCACAACGCAGACAACCTCTGCAGTCCCAAGTAAATAAACACATATGCAACTGGCTCCCCATATGTGTATGTGGCAAGTGTTAAAGCCATATGCCTCAATGGAGGCGTGTGTACATGGCAGTGTGTGTTCATGGAAGCATGAAATCATATAAATATGTCTCACGCCAAACATGCATATAGCATGTGTGCTCTGGAACGAGCATCCTTGCAAGCAAGCATGTGCTATAAACGTGTTATGCAACAATGTGCAACATGAACCCATGCAGACACGTATCTCTATGCAAACACAAGGCATCCTGTATTGCTTAATTAAGCCACCATGTGCAACTTTAAAGTAACCATGCATGCGATTCAGCATCTTCCATGCGATCAACATCTTATGCATTTTAAGCACTACTGTGCGGACAAGAACCCTTGTGTGACCAAGCACCCCTGTGCGTTCCAACATCCTTATGCACCCAAGCATCTTAATGCGACTTTAGGCATTTCTGTGAAACAAGCCTCTCTATGTGATCAAGTATCCCTGGGTAATCCAGGACTCTGTTGATCCAACAACCATGTGTGATCCAGCTTCTTTTTGCATTCAAGCATCTTTAAGCGATCCCTTTAGGCCTTGAGTAATCCAGGACTTGGGTGATCGGGTAATCCTGTGTGATTCAGTATTTTTATGCCTTCAGGCCTCTTTATGCGATTCTAGGCATTTCTCGATTCTAGGCATTTCTGTGGGAACAAGCCTCTTTGCGTGACCAAATATCCTTGGGGAATCAAGGACTTGGGTGATCATGTAATCCTGTGTGATTCAACCTTTTTATGCATACAAGCATCCTTTATGCGATTCAGCATTTTTATGCATACAAGCATCTTTATGCGACTTTAGGTACTTTTGTGGAAACAAGCCTATTTGTGTGACCAAACATCCTTGGGTAATCCAGGACGCTGATGATCAGGTAACCATGTGTGATCCAGCATCTTTTTTGCATCCAAGCAACTTTATGCGATTTTAGGCCTTTCTGTGGAAACAAACCTCTTCTGTGTAACCAAACATCCTTGGGGGAAACAAGGACTTGGGTGATCCGGTAATCATGTGTGATTCAGCATTTTTATGCATACAAGCATCTTTATGCGACTTTAGGTACCTTTGTGGAAACAAGCCTATTTGTGTGACCAAACATCCTTGGGTAATCCAGGACGCTGATGATCAGTTAACCATGTGTGATCCAGCATCTTTTTTGCATCCAAGCAACTTTATGCGATTTTAGGCCTTTCTGTGGAAACAAACCTCTTCTGTGTAACCAAACATCCTTGGGGGAAACAAGGACTTGGGTGATCAGGTAATCATGTGTGATTCAGCATTTTTATGCCTACAAACGTCTTTATGCGATTCAGCATTACAAGCATCTTTTATGCGACCTCTTTTGTGGAAACATGCAGCACCATATAGACAGAATCATGTATGTTTATGCGATCCACAATAGAATCTGCTCTGTTACTTGTTTTTATCCCACATGCATTCCAAACTCATGTATGTTATGCAACATGCGGACTGGTAAAGAGGAAATTATCCTCTGCAGATGTGTGTTTCCTCAATTAAGAGACATTAGCAATGTGTGCCCGCAACTGTGCATCCCTCCGATGCATTTGGTTAGCCTGAAGCCCACACCAGGCTGAGGATTATATGGAGGTCTTACTAGCCACCTATAGGAAAACCTCTCTTTATACTCTAAGGAGAAGATAGAGGTGTAATCAGAACCTGTAGGGCTTTTGATAGCTTCTCCTTGTTAGGCTGCAGCTCCTGTCTCCTGTCCTCTGACAGTGAAACTTTTATCCCCAAGCTTTCTAATCCCTTTGTTTCAGGATTAAAAGCAGGAAAAGGGGGACACCCCCCTCTTTTTTTTTTTTCTTTCTTGCAAAACACAAAACACATGCAGAGTGATTGCAATGTTGGGGGAAGGCTGCATTGCCTGACAGGTCTGATGGCTCAATCTATGAGCTGTTTAAGTCTCTTCAGAGGAGAATAAGGGTCCACCAGGTTCAGGTGGCGATCCCTCTTTATATTCCTACCCCTGACCTTATTCAATGGGGAGACCAAGTCCTAAGCTAAAGCAGAGGCACTTAACCCAGGTGCATCAAATAGCTGAATTTAGTCTGACACAATGCCTGCTAATCTGCACAGCTAGATGCGAGTAGGTGTCTTAGATGAATCTGTATCCAACTCACACAAGGTGCTTACGTTTGTGTCCCCCTAGCTTTACAGAGCTCCGACGTCCGGGCCCTTTGAAGAGCCTTCTCTGCGACTGCACTGAACCGGTGAGCACGTGCAACATGGTAGAGCCTGAAGCGGAGGAAGTGGGACACAATAGATCAGCTAACACTTAAGCTTCCGTTTTCTGGAAAGCATGGTAAGCAAAAACATCAGGCATGTCTTCTACTGCCCATAATAGTGGAAACACAGATAAGACTTGCAACTACTCACGGAAGACAATCCTTTGTATAGGATTAAGGGCATTTTTTTTTTTTTTTTATGTACCGGCCCCTTCAAGGGGAGATATATAGGTACTGCAGCCATCCTGTCTAACAGACATGGTGGGCCAGGCTGCATGCCAGCTAGGGGAGGTATATGGGTGCCCTGAGCCATCCTGTCTCAGAAGACATAGTGGTTTACATTGCCCATGCATAGAAGCATAATATAGGCGAGACCCAAGTCCCCCACGGAGGACCTACTGTCGAACCAAGTCCCGTAGGCCCTCCTCTTACCTTCTCCACGCTGCAGGGTATTGCCAAGCAAGAGGCCCAATCTTCCCCCTTCACCGTGGGTATTGTCCTAGACCTTCAGGGACCGGGGTCCATGGCAGGAACACCAACTCCCCTGGACCTATATAGCATCCTGGCAGCAGAAAAAACATTTGGTCCTTAGAAGGCACAAAGTTCTGGAACCCAGGATCCAGCCCTCCGCAGAGAGGCATTATAGGCTAAACCTCGTTCTTCGTACCGAGGCCCGGGTACCGTCCACTTTGGCTATGAAGCACCTTGGACGGATCCGGATTTATGGAGGTTTTTTACATCCAGCATGGATCCCTCCAGTGGAGCTCCTAAGAGCACATGTTCACTCGTGACCAACACCTTAGACACTGATGAAAAAACTGAGGAGCTCCCAGTATGGGAGGGGTTATATAGGGAGGGAACTTCCTGTGTAGTTAATTACACCAGTGTCCACACCTGAAGGTAGACTCTATAACCCACATAGTAATGGATTGCCGCTCTGTGTCCCGTGATGTACGATAAAGAAATGGAGTCAGTTTTACATTCTATTACAAGATGAGTTTCCAAACCCCAAGCAACTCTGGCCATATTTGAGACTATATACCATAACAGGGTTAGGTTTTAAGTACTCTTTATTGAACAAACTGGTTGTATTGGATACAAGAGATGGAGATGGTAAGTAGTTCTTTAACCACTTGCCGACCAGCGCGCGCTGATATACGTCGGCAAAATGTCACAGGCAAAGGGGTGTACAGGTACGTCTCCTTTAAATTGCCGCCATGTGGTCGCACTCGCGACCCTGCTGCGAGCTCCATGGCTGGGACCAATCGCTGCCGGTGTCCCACGATCGGGTCACAGAGCTCAAGAAGGGGGAAATGTTGTGTGTAAACACATCTCCCCGTTCTGCCTAGTGATACTGTCATCGGGAACAACGATCAGCGACGTGTCACGTGTAGCCACGCCCCCTACAGTAAGAATCACTTCCTAGGGAACACTTAACCTCTTCAGCGGCACCTAGTGGTTAACCCCTTCATGGCCAGTGTCATTTTTACAGCAATCACTGCATTTTTATAGCACAGATCGCTGTAAAAATTACAATGGTGTCAAAAGTGTCCGATGTGTCCGCCATAATGTCGCAGTCACGATAAAAATCGCTGAACGCCACCATTACTAGTTAAAAAAAAAATATTAATAAAAATGCCACACAACTATCTCCTATTTTGTAGACGCTATAACTTTTGGGCAAACCAAATGCTTATTGGGATTTTTTTTTTACCAAAAATATGTAGAAGAATACGTATCGGCCTAAACTGAGAAAATGTTATTTTGTTTTGTATATTTTTGGGGAATATTTATTATAGCAAAAAGTAAAAACCGCAGAGGTGATCAAATACTACCAAAAGAAAGCTCTATTTGTGGGGAAAAAAAGGACGTCAATTTTGTTTTGTTTGCCGAATCGCAAAAAAGTGGCCGGTCTGTTAGCAAAACAATGGTCCGGGGCTGAAGTGGTTAATGCATTTTGCGATAAGCTTCATCAAGAAGATATAATAAATAGAAAGAATCTGCCATATAAGCAGCCCATACACACCATCACAATTATACAATATGCACAATGGTGTGTATTTAGGAGATATTATTTGTACCTATAGGTAAGCTTGATTGGAGAGATTCAACTGGGATGAGTGAAATGGCCTAGGCCAGAGGTCACTAATTGGCAGACAAATGTCCAGACACAGACCTAGTGACAGCACTGTCCGGACTATGGCTGCTTCACTTAGTATATACGGAGTGGCTGGGGGGGGGGGGGGTTTGAAGCACCTGATTAGAGCCATAGGCTCTAATAGGCGTCAAAAACAGTGTTCGGGTATGTTTGGGGCTCGCAGTTCACCCAGCTGTGTTAGAACAGCAAATGAATAGTCACTGTCTTAATACTGAACCGCCTCTTCGAAAAACAGGTGTTCGGGTCTGTTATCCGTAACCTGATTGGCTTAACCACTTAACGCCCGCCGCACACCTATGTACATCCACAGAATGGCACGTACAGGCAGATGGGCAAATATATACGTCCCTGCCTTCTAGCGGGTCGGGGGTCCGATCGGGACCCCCTCCGCTGCGTGTGGCAGGCGGCTTACCTTTGGGAGCGATCTGTGCTGAGGGGGTGGCTGCTCGATTCTGTCGGCCCCCTCGTGATCGCTCCCAGCCAATCCCGTGAGCCTCCGCCGCGTCACTTCCTCTGCCTGTAAAATGTAAACACAGGCAGAGAAAGTGATATCACCTCTCCTCTCGGCGGTATTTTCAAACCGCCGAGAGGAGAGAAGACTCACAGTAAGTCGCACCAACACTACACTGACACCACACACATAGGCACATTAACTCCTTCCGATCACCCCACCCCCCCCCCTGTCACACTGTCACTGATTGCAGTGATCATATATTTACTGATCACTGCATTTAGTGTCAATGTGACAGTTACTTTGACAGTCAGTTAGTGTCAGGTCCAGGGTAGCCCCGTACTCCCCCTAATAAAGTTTTAACCCCTTGATCACCACCCTAGTTAACCCTTTCACTCCCTATTACCAGCGTCACTAAGCGATCATTTTTCTGATGTGTCACTGTTGCCGCTAGGAAGCTAATTTTTTTTTATTGCGATTTTTTTTTTTTTACTAAAGATATGTGGCTAAATACATTTTGGCCTTAATGTTTGACTAAAATTTAGTTTATTCGATTTTCCTTATAACAAAAAGTAAAAAATATTGTTTTTTTTTTCAAAAATGTCACTCTATTTTTGTTTATAACGCAAAAAATAAAAATTGCTGAGGTAATAAAATACCACCAAAAGAAAGCTTTATTTGTGGGAAGAAAAGGACGCACATTTTGTTTGGGAGCCACGTCGCACGACCGCGCAATTGTCTGTTAAAGCGACGCAGTGCCGAATTGTAAAAACGCCTCTGGGCATTTAGCAGCATATTGGTCCGGGGCTTAAGTGGTTAAAGTGGATGTAAACCCAAAATTTGTATTTTGTTTTTATGTCACAATGTAGAGTGTAAGATTTCCTATCATCTGTGCCCAGTCTTGCCACACAGAGTTAATCCAGCAATGAGCAATCCTCTTTTATTGTTCAGTGAAATAAAACGGACTTACAGAGGAAAACCTTAGTCCGTTCCGCCCCCTTGCTGTGACAGGTTATTTACATATCTCATGCACTAGCCTGGAGACAAGCGTTATTTTTTAATTCCCACCCCCACTCCTTTTCTGAAGTCATGTGGTTACTTTTCTGGATTTCGACTGGATGTTAGTGATCATAGCAGAATTCAGTGTAAGAAATACATAGGACAAAATGCATGTTGACAAGGGGAGTGTAGAGGAGGGCGGAGTGTCGACTGACATCACAACTCCTCCCACTGAGCTCCAGACAACAGACCCACCCACAGAATCTGCAGTTTTTCAGTTCTTATAACAGACAGAGGGCAGACATTTGACAGGTGAGGATACATGCAGGAGGAGTATATATCCTTATAGATCAGCACTATGGCAGTAGTTTAGAAAGGATGAGATCGGCATTACATCCACTTTAAACGACAGGCACTGCGATTGGATGCCTACCAGGTGTCCCATCACCTATAGGAGAGAAGACCCATGCCTTGCAGTTCACCCAGCTGTGTTAGAACAGCGAATGAATGGCCTGGCGGCGGGGGCAGAAGGAGAGGAGCCGAACCTCCGATTGAGTTTTCCGCGGCAAAGTCAGCTGGAAGTGGGTACATGTCAAAGTCAGGTACCTGCTCCTCCGAAAAGGAGCCAAATGTGGCAGCGGAGGGGGGAGGCAAAGCAAGCGGAGATTCCCATTTTGGGTGGAGCTCTGCTTTAAAGAGTTCTGACTAAAAAAAAAAAATATTGCAGCTGATGACTAATAATAATCGGACACTCACCAGTCCTAGGCGGGGTTGCTACATTCATTATTATCACTATAGGGGTCACATCTCCATCATCACTCTGGGTCAGAGGCATTCCACTTCCACTGGTTCAGTCTTTATATTCCAGTATTTTGTCATTTCAGAACCTGAAGGAATCAGATGATGAGATAACACTGCGGTGGCAACTCATGGACCACAAGATTCCTCTGTACGCCAATGAGAAGGAGATTCTCCAGAGGACAGCCGAGCACCTCCGAGCCCAATATTAATTTATTGATTAAAGCTGGTTTTATTATGGTCATGTGATGCTGAATGTCTATAATTGAAAAGAAAAACTGAAAACCAATGGATCGAAGGGGCGGGCCAAAGGCAATAAAGCTGGGGAGGTAGGAGCTAGATCAGGGGGGCTCCAAACTGCAGCCCGAGGGCCAGATGTGGCCCTTTGCTAGCCTTTATTTGGCCCTTGGGGCACAATTCCTTCCAATGATCTAAGGTTCTATTCCTCCCATTAACACCAACAATGGGGCTCTGTATCTTCCACAGATACCAATGATAGAATACTATTCCTCCTACTAATAGGGGGAATACACCTCCTATTGACCACCAACCCTGAGGCCATATTTATTCTCACTGTTTTTGGGCCTGTGACATTTTCTGCCCCTGCTGGCCACAATCCGGCCCTCCTAAAGTCTGAAAGACAATAAAGTGTCACTTTGATTAAAAAGTTTGGAGACCCATGAGCTAGATGATGCTGTGTTCTCTGGCCACAAAATGAGGGCAAGCGCTAGCTGAGAAATTTCGAACATTTTAGTACAGCAGAGGAGCCTGTGCAAGACTCAAGGGAAGGCTTGAGTTCAGCTTTATCAATTAGCTTTCCAGCAACACTCAATGCAAAACCAAAGCAAGCAAAAGCTTGAGGTGTAGAAAAAGGGAGACAAAAATACGTGATGCCAGAATAGTATTGCCTTTGTATCAATTACCTGTAAGGACATTTTTGAAGAGGGTTCAGTCAGGTAAATTAGAGCCCAACTCTCTCTCCATGTTCCCCCAAGACCGATCCCCTTTCCCCATCCCGATTCATGAAGTGCAAGGCCAGTATGTAGATTCAGCAACTGAACTTTGTGCATAATGCAGAGTTTAATGTGAATGCCATGACTAATGATGCCCTATACACTGTAGGCTCTGATATATATATATATATATATATATATATATATATATATATATATATATATATTTTTTTTTTACCCTCCCCCATAAACATCTGATCTACAGCATGTGGTGACTTGTATATTAATCCCCTTTTGCCTCCTCTTGTAGTAAATTCCCTCCAGAGCTGGCACTGGCCAATGCCACGTCAATCACTAAGCCACCAAATTATATCCACATTAATTTCATGGAATGGTAAAAGTCTCAGTTACATTGTGCCAGTAATCCATTGTATATTCAGTGTCTGAAATATACACTATATTATTAAAAGTATTGAGACACCTGCTTTTATACATACATGGACTTTAATGGCATCCCAGTCTTAGTCGGTAGGGTCCAATATTGAGTTGGCCCACCCTTTGCAGCTATAACACCTTCAACTCTTCTGGGAATGCTCTCCACAAGGTATAGGAGTGTGTCTATGGCAGGTGTGGCAACCAGTGGCCCGGGGGCCACATGTGGCCCGCGGAGCCCTCTGATGTGGCCCGCAAACTCCCACTCTGGAATGAGGGGGTTGGCAAGCCTTGATCGCAGGTTGCCGACCCGTCATACCACAGCATCAGTGTTGTGAATGAAGCTGGTGGTAGAGGAAGAAAACGGCCCCATACGCCGATGCTTCCTGTACAGCGCCGGCTTTTGCCACAGGATAGACATGGGTGCACTACGCTGCTGGTAAACTGCAGAACATCAGTGTGAAACGGGTCTTAGACCCTTTTCACACAATCGGCTCTACCCAACAGGACCCTCAATTCACCTCTACAGAGCAGCAGATGTAAACAGACTTTTGTCCATTTACGCCCGCCTATCTCCAATCCGATCCTCTAAAAAAAAAAAAAAAATAGAAGGGAATTTGTCCCCTATCATCTGGGCGGATCAGATCGGAGGGCCTATAGCAGGGATCCTCAAACTACGGCCCTCCAGCTGTTTCGGAACTACAAGTCCCATGAGGCATTGTAAAACTCTGACATTCACAGACATGACTAGGGCATGATGGGAATTGTAGTTCCTGAACAGCTGGAGGGCCGTAGTTTGAGGACCCATGGCCTATAGAGTAGGCGTGACCTGTCATCCGCCTGCTCTGCTTATTGCGGCCCGCAACTGGTTACCGAGTTGCTTAAGTGGCCCTCGCCCTTCAAAAGGTTGGGCACCCCTGGTGTATGGGAATGTTTGACCATTCTTCCAGAAGAGCATTTGTGAGGTCAGAAACTGATGTTGGAGAGAAGGCCTGGCTCACAGTCTCCGCTCTAAAGCCTCGTACACACGGTCTGACTTCAAACTTTTCCGTGGATTTCTGTCCGAAGGGAGTTGGCCGGGCACACCCATAGCATACACACGACAGGAATTTTCTGCAAACTTTTCTGTTCTTTTCCGCCACCCTTTGGTCAACTTCTGCTATTGTTGGTTGATTTTAACATTGGTTCTGGGCATGCGTGTTTGTACTTCGGACAAAAGTCCAATGGCTTTCTGTACACACGATGGGACTTTGCACCATAAGACTTTTGTTGCCGGAAAGTTTGTCCGTTTGCAGAGCGAACTTTTGTCCAATAAAAACCAAACAAGTTTGTCCGATGGAGCGTACACACAGTAGGTAGTATTTTTTTGAAAACGTACTCATTTTGAAGTTCGTTGTCAAAAAATCCTACCGTGTGTATGGGGCTTTATTCATCCCAAAAGCATTCTATAGAGGTTGAAACATATAGAAAGAAAAGGAGGGTGCACCGACTTTGTGCCTTACCAAAGATAACATTTTTATTCATAAAATATAACAAGAATAATACTCACAAATTAGTGTAAAACAAGGCTTATCAGTTGACTACTGCTGTGGCTCTGAAGAAGAGGGTTCTCCCTTGTAACGTGTAAGCCGTTTGTGATGCCGTCTGGATCCTCCCAATGTCCAGTCCAGATTGCAGGCGTCTATAGATACTGTTCATAATTGCTGGAGCATTGTTAACCACTTAAGGACTCCTTCACACCGATATAAGTCGGCAGAATGGCACGGCTGGGCACAATCACATACCTGCATGTGTCTCTTTAAGCCCAGCCAGGGGGTCGCAAGTGCGGCGGCGCGCTCGCGACCCGGAGCTCCGTGACCGCGCCCACAGGACCCGATCGCCGCCGATGTCCCAAGATCGGTCACTGGAGCTGAAGAACGGGGAAAGGTGAGTGTAAACAAACCTTTCCCCATTGTGGCGGTGTCAGTGATTGTCTGTTCCCTACAGTTAGAAACACATATGAAGTCACACTTAACCCCTACAGTGCCCCCTAGTGGTTAACTCCTAAACTGCAATTGTCATTTTCACAGCAAAAAGTGCATTTTTATAGCACTTTTTCCTGTGAAAATGACAATGGTCCCAAAAATGTGGCAACATTGTCCGAAGTGTCTGCCATAATGTCGCAGTCATGAAAAAAAAACCTGGATAATGGTCCGGGTCTTAAGTGGTTAAGCCTTGTTTTAACACTCGTTTGTGAGTATTATTCTCGTTACATTTTATGAATAACATTTTTATCTTTGGTAATGCACAAGGTCGGTGTGCCCTCCTTTTCTTTCTATATGTATCAGTCCCAAGGATACCCAATGTTCTGAGGAGGGCAGCAAGACCATTGACATTCCATTAGAAGGGTTGGCCATACCACCGGTTCATTGACCAAGCTCCCGAGCGCAGGAGATGGTGCCGTATTCTGTAGAGGTTGTGCAGACCAGTCAAGTTCCTCCATTGTGGCAAATGATCACTTTGTGATAGACGTTCTACTGTCCTGGTATTGGTTTATTTTTTATCAAGATTAAGGATTTTTTTCCCCCTTTAATTAATAAAAAATAAAAGCCAAGTGGTTATTAAAGCGATTGTAGAGTCTTTTTTGTAAATAAAAAAAAGATGTTATACTTGCCTACTGTGTGGAATTCCACAGAGTGGTCTCTTACCCCCTTTTCTGGATTCCCCACCAGCATGGTCTATTCCTGATTTCCTGTGGGTGCCCTTACACCTTACACCAAACCATGTGCTGAAGGGGCGCCTGTGCGAGCACACTTTCAAGCCGGGCTGTGTGTGTCCATAGGCACACACACACTCACACAGTGAGGCTCGGCCACACCCCCCACTCCCTCTTCACAGAATTTGACTGACAGCAGCAGAAGCCAATGGCTCCCTCCGCTCGAGTCTCTTGTGAGACTAGGAATAGGAAGAAGCAGTGCTGGATGGAAAGTGGAGCCAGATAAGTGTTTAGGGATGGGGGGGGGGGGAGCAAGCATTTGAGCTTTTTTTTTTACCTTAATGCAGAAAATGCCTTAAAGTGATAATAAACCTTTGCCGTTATTTTTTTTTAAAACTAAAATAACAAACATGGCATGCTCTGTGCAATGGTTTTATTTTTTTCCTTTTCTGGGGTTCCCCCATCAGTGCTCTAGGTCGAGTGCCCCCAGAAAAAGCCACCAGTCTGCTTCTATTCACACAGACCATGCGACTCGACCCATTCCCCCATCACAGCATTTAATTGGCAGCATCGGAAGCCAATGGCTGCCGCTCCTAACAATCTGCCCAATGAGACAGGAGACAGTGGTGAGAGACGCTGCTCTCATGCACAATCGCTGGATCAGATCGGGTTCAGGTAAGAATAATGGGGTGGTTGGGGGCTCCTGCAACACAGAGGGTTTTTTACCTTCATGCATAATGCATGAAGGTAAAAAAAACGAGGCTTTAGAACCACTTTAACCACTTCCAGCCCAAGGACGTTATATGATGTCTGACTTTCAGTGGGAATATCTGAATGATGGGTGCAGCTACAGGCAGCATTCAGATATCCTTATTTTCAGCCGGAGATTCTGTGCACCATAAGAATGATCATAGCGGCAGTTTCGCCGCTTGATCGTTCCTCCCGCCGCCATTCCGGTGCTTCTCCGGGCTCTCCTGTGCCCTCGGGGACCCAAGAAAAAAAATCGGATGACGACCATAGAGATTTCCCATCTCTATGATTGTCGGAGGCCCGGGCGCGACGTTAGGAAGTCATATACGGGCCGTGGTTGTAACCAAAATTAATTTGGTTACATTTATGAATGACGGAGTCATTGTCAAAGTGCAGAATGTCCCTGAGCTGCAGTGTCTGGGAAGGGTTGGTGTGAGACACAAAGGAAGATTTGGCTCAGTCAGGGGGGTAAAGAAAGTTTTCTGTTTACTTTATGATACCCGTGTATCACATAGTGTCTCAGCCATTTAAAAGGATTCTAATGGGAAGAAAAATCTTAACCCAAAACAATTAAGCAAGATTTCTTCATTGCACAGACAGACGGTTTGCAAACAAAATATTTATTTGTGTTGTGTCAGAACATCGCTCAATAAAATGACAACATTTATATATTTTACATCCCAGTAAGAAAATAATGATCTTTCCAAAAACAAGACATTTTACAAAATGTAGGATTAGTAAACCCGTCACATCAGATCAGACGTGTCAGTGAGGTATAGTCGTGTCGTTATTCAAAGGGGAGGAGCCCCCTGGCAGTGAGACGGAGAAGTGCATTGAGACCGGTACGTGATCCGACAATCCCGCCAATTGTGTGATGAACTGGAACTTGTTCACAGCCTTGAAATAGAATACAAAGAACAATCAGGACATGTGAGGAGTGCGCAGAATATTACAAAATAATTATCAACCGCCATGTGTTTGGAGGAAAACCAGACCATGTACAGCCACAGGGATGGTAAATTACAGATATACAGTATATCTGAAAATAAAGATGCCTATTCTTGTGTTAAAGCTCTGTGAATTGAGCCCTATATGCACCACTTTGGTATCCTAGTAATATCAAAGTGACTAGGGGGAGCTAGGGGGAAGGTGGAATCCTTATGGGTAGAGCTACAAAGGGATGAAGCTAAGGGGAAAATAATACTGGGAGTATGCGATAGGCCCCCTAACCTGAGGGAGGAGGGGGAGACCGATCTATCACAATTTGGACTAGCAGCAAGGATAGAAAGTGTTATCATAATGGGAGATTTTAATTATCCAGACATAGACTGGGCGGAGGGAACCACGCATTCATATAAGGCTCGCCAGTTCCTACATGTCTTGCAGGACAATTTCATGGTTCAGATGGTAGATGCACCAACTAGAAATAAAGCGTTACCTGATCTACTGATTACTAACAACACAGACCTGATCACGGATGTGGAAATACGGGGCAATTTAGGTAACAGCAAATCACAGGTCAAGTGGCTTCAGTATAAATCACACAAATAGGAAACATAAGGGGAATACAAAGACACTGAATTTCAAAAGAGCCAACTTCCTGTAAACTACAAACTAGAAGGCATAAATTGGGATAAAATCTTAGGAAAAAAGAACACAGAAGAGAGAGGGGTTTGCTATGCTATAAGCAGGGTCGTTTGTGACATTTCTAGTTGAGAAGCGGGCGGGGGGTGGGGGCCGTTTTTACTCCTCTCTCCCCACCATCCAGAAGGACCGCTATACCCCCGCACAAAACACTCTACCTCTATCCTCCGCATGGCAGGAGATTGTTTGCTGTTCCCGGGGCCGGACTGAAAGGAAGTTAACACTCAGTGTGTGCACTTCCTGTCAGTCCGGCCGGGAACAGGAAACTGAACCTCCTGTACCGCGCGGTTACAGTACACGGCCGACCGGACTGCAGGAGGAAGTAGCGGTGCGGCAAGTTGTTTGGTGTGCCTGTCGTGTTCCGACGGCCTGGCAATAAGAGCATATTAAATAAGGGCATTACCCAATGCATTACATTGGGTAATACATTTAAAAAAGAACAAACAAAAGTCCTGGATGGCTTAACTCGAAAGTAAAAATTAATATAAAATCAAAGGAGAAGGCCTTCAAAAAATACAAGGTTGAGGGATCATCATCAGCATTCAAACTTTATAAAAAATGCAACAAGAAATGTAAAAGTGCATTTAGGGCGGCTAAGATAGAACACAAATCACACATAGCGGAGGAGAGCAAAAAAATCCCAAGTAATTCTTTAAATATGTAAACAGTAAAAAAAGGGAGGTCAGATCATATTGGTCCCATAAAGAATGAGGAAGGACATCTGGTTACAAAGGGTGGAAAGATGGCAAAGGTATTGAATGTATTCTTCTCCTCAGTCTTCACAAGGGTATCGGGGGGGGGGGGGGGCTGCAGTAACCAAAACTGCAGTGTCTAGCCTCATGACACATCACAGGAAGCACCTCCATAGTTAACAGAGGACAGAATTAGAATTAGACTTGGGAAACTTAACATTAATAAATCACCGGGACCAGATAGCTTGCACCCGAGCGTATTTAGGGAACTGCCAGACCATTGTTCCTAATTTTTACTGACTGGAATGGTACCAGCTATTTGGAAATAAGCCAATGTATGCCCAATATTTAAAAAGGAATTACAGACCAGTTAGCCTAACATCATAAGTATGTAAGCTCTTGGAGGGGATGATAAGGAACTATATAACAGATTTTAGTAATGAGAACGGTATTATTAGCAGTAATCAGCGTGGATTCATGAAGAATAGTTTTTGCCAAACCAATCTGTTAACTTTCTATGAGGAGCTGAGTTGCCATCTAGATAAAGGAAGGCCCGTAGACGTGGTGTATTTGGATTTTGCAAAAGCATTTGACACATTTCCCATAAACGTTTACTGTACAAAATAAGGTCCGTTGGCATGGACCATAGGCTGAGTACATGGATTAAAAACTGTCTACAAGGGCGAGTTCAGAGGGTGGGGATAAATGGGGAGTACTCAAAATGGTCCGGTGGGTAGTGGGGTCCCCCAGGGTTCTGTGCTAGGAATAATCATATTTAATTTGTTTATAAACAACCTGGAGTACGGGGTAAACAGCTCAATCTCTGTATTTGCAGATGATACTAAGCTAAGCAGGGTAATAACTTCTCCACAGGATGTGGAAACTTTGCAAAAAGATCTGAACAAATTATTGGGGTGGGCAACTGCATGACAAATGTTTAATGTAGAAAAATGTAAAATAATGCATTTGGGTGGCAAAAATATGAATGCAATCTATACACTGGGGGGAGAACCTCTGGGGGAATCGAGAATGTATGAGAAAGGATTGTCTCATACCTTCTCCAAAGGATTGGAGAGCCCCAAACATTCTCCATGGGTTAGGATAGGTCTATATAATCCCCATAGGATAGGACAGCCTTATACAATCTCTAAGGAGTAGCCCCATACATCTCACAACACAGACATGCTTCTCACCAGAGAAAGTAAGGAATCCGATTCTCTGTACAGGATATAATCAATTCTTCGTCCCGTCCAGTGCGCACCACTCCCATCGATTCCTTCAGGAAGAGGTGGAGCCACGTATAATTTTCGCTCGGCCTCTGAATCCAGGGTCCTACAACAGAACATAGAGTGAGATTCCAGCATGAACATGACAAGTCAAATATTCCACCGATTCCCAATGACCCCCATCTCACCTCTTTAGACTGGCTGGAGTGTTGATAGCCTCATGGTAGAGACAGTCCCATCTGAGGAGGGTGCCTGGGACAAACAAAAAGCCATTGAAAATAAAACCCTACATCACAAATCGCATGCTCCGGTCAACCAATCAAAACCTCCTCCAAATCCCCAAGACACGGGACAAATCTAAGGGAGAATGCAGATTTGCGGTCCTACAACCCCGGCTCTGGAATGCACTACCCATGACCATCCGCCTCGAAGAAAACCATCAGGCTTTTAGGAAAAAACTGAAGACTCACCTCTTCTGATGGATCAGGACGACAATGGATGCAAGCGCCTAGAGGCGATTTAGTTCGCATGTGCAGCGCTATACAAGTTCCTCACTCACTCATTGTTATAGGTCTGCCTCCAGCTGACCCAACATAAACCTCAAACGCCAATCTGAGTCATTGCAATTTACCCATTTGCCACAATAAAACTCCAAATTCAGCCACTCTGAAAGCAAAGCTCCAGTCTTTTTGTGTTTATTAAAAGTCAGCAGCTACAAGAAGTGTAACTGCTGACTTTTAATAAACACACACTCACCCGTCCCACGATCCTGCGATGAGCTCACCTGAATGGTCGCTTCTCTCCCTCTCCTCTCCCCGGAGCCGGAATGTCAACTGTGGGAACCCGGCTGTGTTCGCGGCTTCACAGCCAGTTGGGTCAGGAACACTTTCTAAATGAGAACATGTGGATTGAGATGATGGCAGGCAGATCTTGTCCTTCTCAGACAGACTTTGTACCTGATATAATTCCAGAAACTGTACTATTTTCCTTCTCCCCTTAAATAGGATAGGATACAACAGCCCAATACAAGCTTCATAGGACAAGGAGAGACCTATACAAGCTTTATAGGACAGGAGAGCCCTATACAAGCTTCATAGAACAGGAGAGCCCTATACAAGCTTCATAGGACAAGGAGAGCCCTATACAAGCTTCATAGGACAAGGAGAGCCCTATACAAGCTTCATAGGACAGGAGAGCCCTATACAAGCTTCATAGGACAAGGAGAGACCTATACAATATTCATAGGACAAGGAGAGACCTATACAATATTCATAGGACAGGAGAGCCCTATACAAGCTTCATAGGACAGGAGAGCCCTATACAAGCTTCATAGGACAGGAGAGACCTATACAAGCTTCGTAGGACAAGGAGAGACCTATACAAGCTTCATAGGACAGGGATAGACCTATACAAGCTTCATAGGACAAGGAGACACCTATACAATATTCATAGGACAGGAGAGCCCTATACAAGCTTCATAGGACAGGAGAGCCCTATACAAGCTTCATAGGACAAGGCGAGACCTATACAAGCTTCATAGGACAATGAGAGACCTATACAAGCTTCATAGGACATGGAGAGACCTATACAAGCGTCATAGGACAATGAGAGACCTATAAAAGCTTCATAGGACAATGAGAGACCTATACAAGCTTCATAGGACAATGAGAGACCTATACAAGCTTCATAGGACAAGGAGAGACCTATACAAGCTTCATAGGACAAGGAGAGACCTATACAAGCTTCATAGGACAAGGAGAGGCCTATACAAGCTTCATAGGACAAGGAGAAGCCTATACAAGCTTCATAGGATAGAAGAGCCCTATACAAGCTTCATAGGATAGAAGAGCCCTATACAAGCTTCATAGGATAGAAGAGCCCTATACAAGCTTCATAGGATAGAAGAGCCCTATACAAGCTTCATAGGACAAGGCGAGCCCTATACAACATTCAAAGGACAGGGAGAGCCCTATACAATCTTCATAGGACAGGAGAGCCCTATACAAGCTTCATAGGGCAGGAGAGCCCTATACAAACTTTCTAGAACAGGAAAGCCCTAAAACAAGCTTCATAGGACAGGATAGTCCTATACAAGCTTCATAGGATAGGATAACCCTATACAAGCTTCATAGGATAGAAGAGCCCTATACAAGCTTCATAGGAGGAGAGCCCTATACAATCATAAGACAGGATAGCCCTATACAAGCTTCATATGATAGGATAACCCTATACAAGCTTCATAGGATAGAAGAGCCCTATACAAGCTTCATAGGATAGAAGAGCCCTATACAAGCTTCATAGGACAGGAGAGCCCTATACAATCTTTATGGGACAGGAGAGCCCTATACAATCTTCATAGGATAGAATAGCTCTATACAAGCTTCACGGGGCTGGATAACCCAATACAAACGGTCACAGGATAAAATAGCCCAATACAATCTTCATAGGCTAGCACTATATGACTGCCAAAAATAGCTGAATACAATTTTCAAAGAAAATTATAACACTATACAGGCTTTACAGAACAGGGTAGCCCTATACGATCTCATGGAATAAGAAAGGAGAAAGTTTGTTTAGGGCTATCCTACCCTATATAGATTGCGTTGTGCAGATTTTTATGCAGATTTTAAGGGGCTATCCAATCTTATAAAACACTATATAGGGGAAATGGGACCATCATGGGCTATCATATCTGGATTACCTCATTTAAAGGCCAGTGATATATTCTCTGGGTCTCTCTGCACTACAGACCCACCATGACTGCAGGGGAGGGCTAACAGGATTCTCAATATTATTTCTGAAAACATCACAGCACCCTGCCTTAGGACTCCTCAAGAGCCTTCAGCCCTGATGCAAGCAACATAGCACACTAGCACATTATGAAATGCTAACCTTAGAACGAAGCCCTCCATCACCGCTGACAGGCACTTTCATCTTCACCCAGCCTTCCTTCCAGGTTTACGTCCTCCTCCTTGGTGACACCACAATGACATCACTCCCACACATGCGCGCGGGAGCCACGGACTGCAGCACAGAGCTCTAAAGGGACGGCACATATACTTTCCCTTCAGAGAACATGCGCCGGTGACGTCTCTGGCTACATGCAGTGTGAATATCTCCTAACAGGTTTAGGAGATATTCACAGCACCTATAGAAAAACCTTATTACAGGCTCACCTGTAGGTACAAGTTTACAAAAAGGGTTTACTTCCACTTTAAGACTCCATTCACACTCGTATGTCTCCAAAGTCACACAACTTTTCCACAACTTTGGATGGGTGCAACTTGGATGTGACTTGCTGTCCCTCTGCAAATTTGTGCCCACTGTTGCATGTAAAACATTCGGGTATGACTTCATGCAACTTTTGAAGGTCAAGATTGAAGTCTGAGGCCCTCCAATCACATGAAAGTCAGACTAAAGTAGTGCATGAACTACTTTGAAGTTCCAGCGATTTTAAGTCGCACATTTATGAATGGTTCGCATTGACAGGTCGCATGATCTGTCGCAGGGATCTTTAAAGTACGTCCCTCCAGCTGTGGTGGAACTACACATTCCATGAGGCATTGTAAAAATCTGACATTCACAGACATGACTAGGCATGATAGGAATTGTAGTTCCTGAACAACTGGAGGGCCCGTAGTTTGAAGACCCCGGCTTTAACTTGTCGGCCATTTAAAGTTTTGCTTAGACTGTATATTAAAAAAAAAAAAGCATTTTTCCTTTTCAGACATCACCCCTTTAAAAATATGCAAAATTTTGGAGGCACCCCAAGTAAAATGTAAAAAAAAAAAATTGTACTCATAAGTGGAAATATATGTGCATGACAGACCCAACCAGGACAGAGGCTTTTCTATGGGACTGCAGGCTAGCCTCTTGCCTCCTGACTATGGGTCCTGGTGTTTGAGGGGGCTCTATTCTTTGGGAGGTGTGTGCCTGGAGTGGTTTTGCTTTGGGAATCAGGTCCACGTCTCTCCAAAAACCACACAAACTTTGGGAACCTAGGACCTGAATACAGATTTGAGGTTTTGTTGGGGTATAGAATCCGTAGCCCAAGCCAGCTTTGACTGCTTCAACTCCCCCCTGGACTGAGACACTCTCAGCAGAAGATTCAAATTATTCGAACAACCTGATGCTGGCGTCTCCTGCTGCTTTGTGTAAATCGGTTTATTAACCACTTGCCGAACGCACATATACATCGACAGAATGGCACGGGCAGGCAAAGCAACGTACAGGCACGTTGCTTTGAATCTGCCTCCTAACGGGCATGCCCGCCGCAAGCTCCGTGATCGTGCCCACGAACTCGATGTCCGCCGGTGTCCCACGATCGTGTCATGGAGCGGCAGAGTGACAAGTTGCCATTGTAAACAAGGCATCTCCCTTTTCTGCCTAGTGACAGGACACTGATCTTCTGCCCCCTGTCATTGGGAGCAGCAATCAGTGTCGTGTCACTGGTGTCACTGGTAGCCACGCCCCCTCACAGTTTTAATTACTCCCTAGGACACACTTATAAATGACAATGGTCCCAAAATAGTGTCATAAGTGTCCCCTATTTTGTAGACGCTATAACTTTTGCACAAACCAATCAATAAACGCCTATTACAATTTTTTTTACCACAAATATGTAAAAGAATACATATCAGCCTAAACTGAGAATTTTTTTTATTATATATATATATATATATATATATATATATATATTTTGTGGCATATTTATTATAGCAAAAAGTAAAAAAATATTGCTTTTTTTCCCCCACACTTTCACTCTTTTTTTGTTTATAGCGCAAAAAATAAAAACTGCAGAGGTGATCAAATACCACCAAAAGAAAGCTCTATTTGTGGGAACAAAAGGATACCAATTTTGTTTGGGTACAACGCCGCACGACCGCGTAATTGTCAGTTAAAGCGACGCAGTGCCGAAACGCAAAAAGTGGTCCGGTTATTTGACAGCCAAATCCTCTGGGGCTGAAGTGGTCAAGGTACCTTTCTCTCATTGTTTAGGTAGGATAAAAAAAAAATAAAAAAAATATGAAATTTGTTTCTGGGTCCTACTAGGGCAGTGGTTCTCAACCTGGGTGTCGGGACCCCCTCTGGGGGTCAAATGATGATTTGCCAGGGGTCACCAAATCCTGGGCTGTTCCTGAAGCCTACACCGCTTTCCCAGTCTTCCTCCAGCACTGCCACTCAACCACCCCCCCCCCCCCCCCACCACCACCACCACCACCACCACCACCACGGAGTAAGGAATACAAATTGAGAATACATGGAAGGGATAGGAAAAGAGGGGGAGGAACAAAGAAAAAGGGAGAGAAAGAATAAAAGAAAGAACAAGAAAAGGGGCTAAAGAGAGGGGAAAAAACAAGAAATTAGAATAGAGAGAGATAAAAGGAGAACAAAAATAGAAAGAGTGGTAAATCCTTAAATGTACCATTAGGGGTTTTAATATTGTGCGAGTGGAAGGGAGTCAGGGAGAGCTAAATGTCTGTGGGTTAGGGGCGCAAATTACTTGTTTTGCCTTGGGGGCTGACAACCCGCGTTATGAAAATAATTTTACTGTTAGGGGTCCCCACAACTTGGGAAATTTTATTACAGCACTAGAAAGGTTGAGAGCCACTGTACTAGGGGTACAAACAACAAAATGATGTGACCATGTGTAGCATCTTTGTGCACATCAGGAATAGAGAAACATTTTTTAGGTATTTTTGGTGGTGGGTAATTGTAATGGCAAATATATACAGCTAAAGCTCAAACTTTTTGTTACTTTTTTTTTTCTACTTTGGTCCTTTTCCTTTGACAATGGAAAAAATTGTTCTGCCAGCAATTTGTTCTGGAAATCAAATACAAATCAAGGTATCTTTTGCCTGGATGTGGGGTGCCTCTAGATCTTGCATACCTTTGAAAGGGGCACCATGATAGAGAAGGGGTTGAGAAATGTTGGTGAAGACCACCCGGCGTGTCTCTATACTCACCCACTGTTCCTCTTCTGTCCTGGCCGGCACAGTCTCTACACGGATCCTTATATACGGAGAACAGTTGATGTTTCTGCTCCATGCAGTCATCTGAAATAGGAGACAAATGGGGTGTAAACACACACACGATCTGGGTGCCAATATGTAGGTTAAAAAAATAAATAATATAATTGCAAATGTAAATGGGCATTAGGTTTAGGAGGTCAATGACGACTATATTCTCATTATGTGTCAGTAAGCTAGACAATAAATCTAATTTGCTTACCTACATGAACATTTGAAATGTTTATCCTAAAGGACAAAGACGGCTTATTTTTTTTATATACCAATTTATACAAGTTTTATACAATGATCGCCGCGATGCGCGCCCCGGGGGCGCGCAGCGTCTCAATATCCTGACGACGTCATATGACGTCCAGTCAGGATCTAGCAACCACTTTCCCGCCGTTAATATGTCATTGGCGGGCGGCAAGTGGTTAACACTTGCCGCTCGTCAATGACATATTAACGGACACACTTTACCACGTGATTAGCCGTGTCCAATCACGGCTGGTCACGATGTAAACAGGAAAAGCCGGTAATCTATCAGACGCGACTAGAGGAGAGCCGATCGGCTGCTCCTCTGAAAGGGGGGGTTTGTGCTGATCGATTATCAGCACAGCCCCCCCCCCCCCCCGAGGATGCCCACTGGACCACCAGGGATGCCCACTGGACCACCGGGGATTTAAAAAAAAGGTATGCCACCCTAGACCACCAGGGATGACACAATGGATACCAATCAGTGCCACAATGGATGCCAATCAGTGCCCACAATGGGCATCACTGATTGGCAGGCATTGTTTGGCACTGATTGGCATCCATTAGTACAACACAGTTAGTACAACACATCTATGCCCATCCATGCCGCCTATCAGTGCCAATCCATGCCGCCTATCAGTGCCCATATGTGTCGCCTTTCCCTGCCCATCCGTGGCGCCTTTCCCTGCCCATCCATGGCGCCTTTCCGTGCCACCTATCCCTGCCCATTTGTGCCGCCTATCCCTGCCCATCCGTGCCGCCTATCCCTGCCCATCCGTGCCACATATTGGTGCCCATCAATGTTACCACATCAGTGCCACCTCATCGGTGCCCATCAGTGCCACCTTATGAGTGCCAGTCAGTGCAGTACCATCAGTGCCTATTAGTGAAGGAGAAAACGTACTTATTTACAATGTTTTATAACTAACAAAAAAAAAAAGTTTTTTTTTTTTTTTCCTCAACATTTTCGGTCATTTTTTTTATTTTATTTTTGCAGAAAATAAAAATCCCAGAGGTAATCAAATACCACCAAAAGAAAGCTCTATTTGTGGGTACAAAATGATAAAAAATTAGTTTGGGTACAGTGTAGCATGACCGCGCAATTGTCATTCAAAGTGCAACAGCGCTGAAAGCTGAAAATTGGCCTGGGCGGGAAAGTGCCCGGTATGGAAGTGGTTAATTAATGAGCTGAATATTTTTTCTTTTAAAAACTTAATATAAGCTGACAAATGGACAGATGTGAAAAAAAAAAAAAAAAAAAAAACATTTATTTTTTTACTGCAAATACACAAGGGGAGATCCTGATTTCTGACTGTTGGGTTTTGGCACCCCCTTCAGCAGTAGGATACAGCACAAAAATAGAAGCAAAGCCTAGGTGTGGTCCCTGGCGGTGACCATACCCCCCACCATAGAGGCAGCTCAATTAAACACAAAGCAGTACATACAGGGAAGGTGCAAAGATTTTTTATACCCTAGGCGAAACCTAATTTTGCCGTCCCCCCTGCTCCACCCCTGACCCCACCCCCTTTGCCCTGCCCATGTACACCCCCCTTTTAATGAAGTGCCAATCAAATGCAGCCTCGGCAGCCCCCATCCAATGCAGCCTCGGCAACCCCCATCCAATGCAGCCTCACCAGCCCCCATCCAATGCAGCCTCACCAGCCCCCATCCAACGCAGCCTCACCAGCCCCCATCCAACGCAGCCTCACCAGCGCCCTTCAAACGCAGCCTCACCAGCGCCCTTCAAACGCAGCCTTACCAGCGCCCTTCAAACGCAGCCTCACCAGCACTCATCCAACGCAGCCACACCAGCACCCATCCAACGCAGCCTCACCAGCACCCATCCAACGCAGCCTCACCAGCACCCATCCAACGCAGCCTCACCAGCACCCATCCAACGCAGCCTCACCAGCACCCATCCAACGCAGCCTCACCAGCACCCATCCAACGCAGCCTCACCAGCACCCATCCAACGCAGCCTCACCAGCACCCATCCAACGCAGCCTCACCAGCACCCATCCAACGCAGCCTCACCAGCACCCATCCAACGCAGCCTCACCAGCGCCCATCAAATGAAGCCATACCAGCGCCAATCAATGAATCCATTCATTCGGGAGTCGGGATACAAACACAGTCCTCCACTGCGCCTCTGACACTATGTGCGAACAGAGCGGCAGCTGCCTGCTGATGCTGAGACTTAATTGCTTGCTGCAGATAGAAGAGAGTAAAAAGTACACCAGTGGCCGGGCGTCTTAGCCAGCAGTGCTGATTGAGATAGAAGACCTCAGAAGTGGGGAAGAATGGAAGCACTGGCTTCCAGACCAATCTTTTCCCATGTAGGAAAAGGAGAAATCAGGCAGTGCAAGATTAATAGTCCAAGAAGACACAAAGCAGTATGACAGGAGGGGGGAAAAAACAACTGTCTGTACACCAGGGGCACTGTGGTGTCCATTTGCATGGTAAACCCATCATAATCAGACAACCCAGCCACCAAGATCATGAAATTCACCAAGGCGCAGAGACTCCGCACTAAAGATCTGGATCTCACCACCTGTAGGCAAGTCAACGACTAAGTACAAGGATACATCAAACCTGGGCCTGGAGCACTTTATAGTCAGGAAAAGCATATGGACATCTGTCAGGAGCCTGAACGGGACAGAAACCCCAACCACATGGGCTATCTGGAAATTAAAATATGGATGAGAAAGGCCCTATGTCATGACACCATGGAAAAGGTGAGGCAGGAGATGAGGGTGGAAGGGTGTAGATCAGGCATGTCCAAAGTCCGGCCCGCGGGCCAATTGCGGCCCCCCTGGTGATTTAATATGGCCCTCCTGGGGATTTGGATAGGACCACAAAAAATATATACCGTATTATTCGGCGCTGCCTCGGAGGGCACAGGGAGGGGGCGGGACGAGCGATATCAGATTACATGAAGAGAATCTCCTGTTTACTCAGCGGCATCTGTAATGGGAAGTCCAGTCTCCTGGGATGCCATTGGATGACTGTTCTGCCCATCATAGGAGGCAGGACTTTGTATTAACCGAGTAAACAAGAAATTCTCCTGTTTGTAATCTGTCAACACTCACAAACCTCCCCCCCCCCCCCCCGGCCCCACTGAGGCTGCAGATGGGCATCAATCAGGCTGTACTGATGGCAAATGGTAAGGCTGCATTCATGGCACGTTAGGCTGCAATTATGGCAATAGTAAGGTTGCATTCATGGCAATGGTAAGCCTGTGCGTTTTATACGCCGATAAATACGGTATATCCAAATAACACACCCAAGCTCATCCTTAGTCCCGAGCAGCGCTCTGGGATTCGTTGGGGGCCACAAAAGAAATATATACAGTATATCCAAATAACATGCCCAAGCTCATCTCTTCACCACACACAGCCACAAAGGCAAGATAATTCTTGTTGGGCAGTGTATTAGTGCTCAAACTACCACACTTAGACCGAATTTTAATGTCAGGAAAAATGGTCGGCCCTCGCGCATGTTCACTTCGTCAAATCTGGCCCTCTTTGAAAAAAGTTTGGACACCACTGGTGTAGACCAAGCAGGACCGATCCCATGGAGCGACCACTACTGTCACTTAAAGATACGGGTGAACCAGGAGAATCAACTGGTAGCCCCCACAAGAAACCACCCCCAGGGCAGAGAGCACAGAAAGCAGCCATACAAAATAGGGCTGTTACTGATCAAAATTTTTGTGTTCGATTAATCGTTTTGTTTTTTAATCGATTAATCGACTAATTTCGATCAATTATAACGCACATACGGATCCAACTACTTTTAGCTGATCTCCTTGCTGGCTGATTCCCAGTGCAGCTCCAACAACTGTAAAAATGGATAGCAGGATACAAAAAACACACAAAGGAAGCGCTCGATGGGAATAGCATTAAAACTTTTATAGTCTTCAAATAGGTAACCAAATAAATATTGCACTAGAGATAAAATCGATGTAGCTACATAAACTGTAAAAATGGGGCGAGTAATACCAAACGGTACCAAAAGCAGTCATAAAAACATTTAGCTAAGTATTATACTGGTATAAAAATGTGTACAACGATACCACTGCTGAATCCAGAGGAGAGGTTAACATCAGTCCGTCGGCCTGTAGATGTCCCATGAAGTGAACTATCACAACTCCCAGTGGATGGCTGTAGAATCCCAGGTTGATAGAGGGAAGTGATAGAGGGAAGTGTAACAGCCCTTGTGTGTGGCAGATAGGAGCCCTTCAGATGGACACGGCAAGCCCCGCCGGTGTCCGTGAAGTTACCGGATCTCCGACGGAACTCTCTGAAGGCCCAGAAGCAGGTGGAGAGGTGAGTACCAATCGAAAGAATTTTAATCGATCAAAAAGATTTTGATCGATCAAAAAAATTAAAGATTAATCGATTAATTAAAAGTTAATTTGCACAGCCCTAATACAAAACCAAAGCCCAAGCTTAGAAATTAAAGCAACAATAACGCTGGAGCATGGAATTCTGGTCAGAAGAGTAAGGAGACACTTGCCCTTGTTGGGGTATGGTCAGACAGAATCTAAGGCGGAGGACTATCAATGGTCCCGACTTTTAGGAACCACCAAGACCCTTAAACCTTCAGGTAGCACATGGGCGAAGAGTGAACTCTCGCTTCCAAAGCTCCTACCTGAGAAGGTAACCAGGACTCCATCTCAGTAAAACAAGGTGGCATTCATTACAAAGATTATCAAGACACAGGAAGAAGGAACCCCCAAATGCCATACCAGAGTAACCAGGCCAAGAAGAAACCAATCTTAGAGTTCACACAAGGAGGCCCACCGGAGAACTGAAAGACTTGTCTCACTCAGCATGACCAAAGGAGGCAAAAAGAAGGCTGGGGTGGATTGTGTACAAAGAACCTCCATGAATGAAGACAACCGCAGCCGAAGAACACCCAAGCCAAAAAGAAAAGAATGGATGACTAGTGAAACCTTTCCAGCCGTTTACCGTTTATTAAAAGTCAGCAGCTAAAAAAAGTGTAGTTGCTGGATTTTAATAAACATGCACTCACCTGCTCCACGGTCCAGTGATGCTCAGCTCCTCTCCCCCTATCTCAGCCGGCGCCTCCATTCACACTGTGGGCACCCGGCTGTGACAGCTTTCCGGTTAGAGTTTCCCATTGAAGAATATGGCTAGGACTCAAGAACTAGAACAGGGACCTCCCCCAAAGGTCAAAGGTCAGGAGGCGGGTTCCAAAAGGTCATAGGTCACAGGGCGTGGCTGACCCACCCCCACCAAAGTGTACCGCCTACCCCAACTAAGTCGGGGAATGAACAAGTCGGGGAAAGTGCATGCGCGCTATGAGTGGACAAGCGATCTCCTGGGACCTGTCACGTGTCCCAGGAGATCGCCTAGGGGGAGGGGCCATCTAAGGCGAGAGGAGTCGCCGCCTAGGTGGTCCATGGGTGGAAGTAGCAAGTGGGACAGGAAGTCCCACTCCTACCAAAGCCCCCACACCCCCCCAAAAAAATAACATGCCACGTGTGGCATGTAAGGGGGCAAGGAGTGCTTAAAGCGGAAGTTCTGCTTTTGGGTGGAACACAGCTTTAAAAGGTCAGGCTCCCAACATGTTTTGCGGATTCCACGTTTTTTTAGGAGAGCAAAATGGAAAGAAAGGAATCCTGTAAAAACTGGATAATATTGTATATTGACAATAGGTTCTCATCAACTAGATTATTAGTCAGAGGTACATGACCAATAAAGCCAGAGGTTAAAAAACATACAAAGCTTTCTATTTCCAGTGTATGGGTAACACCCTTTGGTAACAACACAAAGGACACAGGCGGTGGGATCAGGTGGAACATGGATGAGTCGAGGTCTGTTAATTAAATCCACTTGATTTATCTGGTTCACCCTAATGACATGTATATCTGACCAACTTCCTTATACTTATAACAAGTACAGTCCGCAATTTATTTTATTTTTTATGCTCTATGTACATTGTAATCTATCTTTTCAATCTACTTCTCCCCACGGGAGTAGGCGTTTCTATGCCTAGGGGGATTGTCATCTGGGAGGTCGCCCAGATGACTGACGTCTGTTCCCCCCAGCGGATAAGGCCCCGCCCCCCGTATTGCCTAGGCGCGCACGAGTTACAGGTTTCCGAAATTAGCCGAACTGGGAGTCAGTTCTATACGGCGCCTGCCCACCGACTAGGAGCCGTGTAGAGCTGGCTGCACAGGCGCCGTGTAGAGCCGACTCGCAGTTCGGCTAGTTACGGAAACTCGTAACGCGACTTATCCGCCGGGGGGAAGTTTTTGTCAGGCACGTCAATCATCTGGGCGAAGTCCCAGATGAAATTGCGCCACTGCATAGGAAAGCCTACTCCCATGGGAGCTAGTACCAGGAAGCTAGGTGAAAAATAGCGATAATACCGTATGTACACCCCCACTACTGTTAATATTATATTAATACAAAAAATCTTTGGTAATGGACACGAAATGGGTGTGGAAAGCACTGCTCATCCCTAAATGATAGATAATAGGAAAAACTGCCCATTGGGGTTTTTATTGCAATTTGCTGCCTAAAAACACCAATGGGGGAGTTTTTCCTATTACAAAAAATCTTTGTACATTCGCTGAAGGAAAGAATATTTGAAGTTTTCACTTGCTTTTAACATTCAGTTTTAAAATCTATGTCATTTCTGAATGAAAACCACATACACGGGCTGAAAATCCCTTTCACCAAGAAGCTTTCGATAATTTCTAAACTTCCCCCGTCACTGTGGTTGAAAACAAATGTCGATTTGACCCCACTGATGATTAGAACATCGAACGAATGTTTTAAAAAAAAAAAAAAAAAAAAGTTTTTGGACGTTGTATGGCCACACTTTTTTTAACCACTTGTTACCCGCTCACCGTCATATGAAGGCGGGCGGGTAACTCCATTGTCCTGACTGCACGTCATATGACGTGCAGTTATAGAAAGCTGCTAGGGGCGCGCGCGCACCCGTCGCATCACTGAGAACCCCGTGCGTGTGCCCGGCGGTCGCCGGGCACACGCGATTGCCGAGTAACTGAGCTGGGACGTGCAGCTCTGTGTGTAAACACAAAGCTGCACGTCCCTGTCAGGGAGAGAGGAGACCGATCTGTGTCCCTTGTACATAGGGACACAATCGGTCACCTCCCCCAGTCACCCCCCCTCCCCCCACAGTTAGAACACACCTAGGATACACATTTAACCCCTTCCCTGCCCCCTAGTGGTTAACCCCTTCCCTGCCAGTTACATTTATACAGTAATCAATGCATATTTATAGCATTGTTCACTGTATAAATGTAAATGGTCCCAAAAATGTGTCAAAAGTGTCCGATGTGTCCGCTATAATGTCCCAGTCCCGAAAAAAAAAAAAAAAAAAAAAATCGCAGATCGCCGCCATTCCTAGTAAAAAAATAAATAAAATAAAAAATCATAATTATGTCCCGTATTTTGTAGGCAATATAACTTTTGCGCAAACCAGTCACTATACGGCTATTGCGATTTTATTTTTTACATTTTTTTACCAAAAATATGTAGAAGAATACGTATCGGCCTAAACTGAGATAAAAAATGTTTTTTTTTTTTTTTTAAATGAGATATTTATTATAGCAAAAAGCAAAAAATAGTGTCTTTTTTCAAAATTGTTGCTATTTTTTTGTTTATAGCGCAAAAAATAAAAAAAGCACGGGCGATCAAATACCACCAAAAGAAAGCTCTATTTGTGGGGAAAAAAAGGACGTCAATTTTGTTTGGAAGCCACGTCGCACAACCGCGCAATTGTCAGTTAAAGCGATGCAGTGCCGGAAGCTAAAATTTTGTCTGGGCAGGAAGGGGCAAGTGGTTAAGGTTATTAATCGATTAATCAAAACAATAAATGGGCCAACTAATTGATTATGAAAATAATCGTTAGTTACAGCCCTAATATAAAAGTTTATATGTAAAGGATCAACAGCCATTCCAGGCATGCAATACTACTAATAGACACTAGGTGGTGCCTAAGCCACAATAAACCAAAAAAAAAATATTGACCCGGATTCACAGACAGACATCGGCGCATATTTATGCCACCATAGCATATCTTTTACGCTAAGCCGGCGGAGAGGCAAGCATGGAATTCACAAAGAAAATGCTCCCAACTCTGCGCCGGCGTAGCGTATATTTCGTAGATGTAAGCCAAGTGGAAGTAGGTGGAAGTAGGCTGGAAGTGGGCGTGATCCATGCTAATGAAGCGTGACCCCATGCAAATGATGTGCCAGGCGCCAGAAAACTACTTAAAATGAACTGCGCATGTGTCAGGACATGGACGTATCCCCGTGCGCATGCGTACTACCACATCAGAACAACTGCCTAAGATTCGCCGGATCACTGTGTACGCCGTGAACGTAACCTACGCCCAGCCAGACCCACGTCGGCCCATATTCACAGACGTCCAACGTACAATACGTAGGCTTGTGTTCCCTGGTCCATACCTTTGCATGGGTTGAGCCTCATCTATGGGGAATAACTTTACGCCGAACGTAAAACTTACACAAACCGCTTAAATCATGCGCCGGTCGCAAGTACGTTCGTGAATAGGCGTATCTCACTCATTTGCATATTTAAATAGAAAATCAATGGGAAAGCCACATGTGTCCAGCGTAAATATGCGCCCACTCTACGCCGGCGTAGGCAAGTTACGTCGGTGGGATGAAGTCACTTTTTAAGCGTATCTAGGTTTGTGGGTACGGCGCACAGATACGACGGCGCATATTTGTACTTGCGCGGCGTATCTGGAGATACGTCGGCGTAAGTGCTTTGTGAATCCGGGCCTATAAAAATTTACCAACAATTGGAGACCTACAGATCCAACAGGTGAAGTATAATGTTCAAAGCTGAACAGCCCGATTCATCCTAAAGTGGATCCTAGATAAAGTACAGTAAAACCTTGGGATTGCGAACATAATTCGTTCTGGAAGCATGCTTGTAATCCAAAGTACTTGTATATTAAAGTGAATTTTCCCATGGAAAAAATGGAAAAATCAAATCATTTGTTCCACAACCATTTATTTATAAATCCTTCAGTTTATAGTCCATATAAAAAGATTCTAGCAATGTGACCAGGTTGTGTAACCATAAAATGTCCATCCACAAATGGAAGCCTCCCCAAGGGGATTAGAAGCAAAATCCAGCAGGAGCTCCAGAGTATAAAAGAGAAGAGAGGAGCCTCTAGGACAGTGAATGAATGAATGAAAAGCTTATATAGCGCTACATATGTGAAGTGAATCGCCTCAAGTGGTTCTCAACCAGGGGGTCGGGACCTCCTCGGGGGTCGAATGATGATTTGCCAGGGGTCACTGAACGTTAGGCTGTTCCTGAAGCCTGCACCGCTCTCCCAGCTTTTTGTGGTCGCCCAGAAGGGCTGTCTCCGGAGCCTGTGGCCGCCCAGCTGGGCTGTTCCTGGAGCCCAATGCCGCCCACGCACCCTATCACAGCCGCCCATTCAGTTCACAGCATGGCTGGGGGGCAGAGACTAAAGGTCGGCTGATTGGTGGGGAATGTGAAGTGGGAGGGGCTGAAGGAGACCCTATCTCCTGATTTCGGCATAGGTGTCACTGCTGGAGACACCACAGAGCTGGAGACATACTGGGTAACACTACCTGTGATTAGAGTTGCCATTAAAAGTCCCCACTACAGTTCTCAGATCATCAGAGATGACCTTGATCAAGGGCACCCAAGTTGGCCAATCAGAACTCCCCCCCCAGCACTGCTACTCAATCCCATTTACCCCCACCAAGGAGAAAGAGAAGGAATAAAAAGAGAATGCACTGAAGGGAGAGGAAAAGAGGGGGAGGAACAAAGAAAAAGGGAGAGAAAGAATAAGAGAACAAGAACGATAACTAGAGAGGGATGGGGGATAAGAAATTAGGATAGAGAGAGATAAAAGGGAAAGTAAGGAGAACAAAGAATGGTACGTTCTAAAATGTATCATAAGGGGTTTAATACTGTACGAGTGGAAGGGACTCAGGGAGCGCTAAATGTCTGGATTAGGGGCGCAAATTACTGGTCTTGCCTCGGGTGCTGACAACCCAAGCTAAAAAAAAATGTACTGTTAGGGGTCCCCACAACTTGGGAAATGTTATCAAGGGGTCACAGTACTAGAAAGGTTTAGAAGCACTGCTCTAAGAGCCCTTTCACACGCACAGCACGGCCACGTCAGCGGGAAAGCGCCGCTAGCTTTTTCAGCTTATAAACTCCGCCAGAGGTCAAAGATCTGATGATCTTATGCAGGGGTCTCCAAACTGCGGCCCAAGGGCCAGATGTGGCCCTTTGCTAGCATTTATGCAGCACTATTCCTCCAACTGATATGAGGCACTATTCCTTCCACTGACACCAACAAGGGGGCACTATTTCTTCTACTGATATCAATGATGGGATACTATTCCTCCTACTGATAGGGGCCTTACTCCTCCTTCTACTGACCACCAACCCTGAGGCCACATTTATTCTTACTGGTGCCGGGCCGGGACATTTTCTGCACCCACTGGCTACAATCCGGCCCTTTCTAAAGTCTGAAGGAAAATAAAGTGGCCCTTTGAGATCTCTGATCTTATGTATGTAAAAACAACATAATACGGTAGAACAATGTATACAAATAGGTACAAGTTTAGAGCTCGGCGCTTCCTAGTTAGGAGACGACATTTACCTGTGGAACAATTGTCAAAGTTCAAGTCTCCACAAAGGACGTCAAATGCAACCAGATCTCCACCTTCACCGTATTGTGACTGGAAGTCCAAAACCCATTGCAGGAGCAAAGACATCTGATCACAGCGGATGACCGCATCACCTGAAGGCAAAGAGAGGTTTGATTGGTGTGGGGGGGGGGGGGTATCTGTACACACAGTGACACCCGATTACAACATACCCTGGAATCCATACAGCTCAAGCTTATTCTGCTTATATTTTGCCTTCCCTGGTTTCAGGGATCCATCCGTGTGCCTTATTGACACAAGGCTGAGAGCCATCCATGCCCACCTCCTCCTCAGCCTGTCACTCCAGTAAGCACAGGAGGAGAAGACTGCGGTCATGTGATCTGTGAGCTGTCCGATTTATTTAAAAAAAATTACTGACACCATAATTCTGCTTTAACCCTTTTCGCTGACAGAACAATTTTTTTATTTTTTTCACATTTAAAAAATAAAATAAAATTAGGTCTGAAGATTACATTTCCCCCTTAAAGCCAGGGCCAGATTCCAGACAAGGCCACTGAGGCCAGGCCTCTGGGCGGTAGTGGGTGCAGGGGAAGCACTGGCACCGCTACAACAGGGGGCAGGGATTGACTGGTCATCGTAGCTACCGGGAGTTTCCCGGTGGGCCGATGGGCTCAGTGGGCCGGTTACAGCAGCTGCCTAATCTGCCTCGGAGGTCCACGGCCATCTACCCGTCAATCGTCGACAGCTGGCGCCTAAGGCGGCGTACACACGACAGAGGTTCTCGCTGGAAACCAGCGAGAACCTCGCTGGGAGCTGCATTCCAGCGAGGACCTCGGCCGTGTGTACGCTCCTGGCTTGCCCCGCCCGTCGGGAATCCCGTCAAGCGAATAGAGAGCAGGCTCTCTATTTGCTCGACGGCCCGCCTGGATGAATGGCTGGTTGCCATTCCCGACGGGCGAGTCGCTGATTTCGACGGCCGGCAGAGAACCTCGACAGGCGGAACGATGTGTTCTGCCCGTCGAGGTTCTCTGCCGTGTGTACGCGGCTTAATGGGTAGATTGAGATTTAGCCATTACCATCATTGGTGGTCAGTGACCATCTCCCCTCTTCTGGTTTCAACCACATGATGTGGCCCTTTTTTCCAATGATGCAGTCTCTGCTCTGCCACCCCATCCAGCCCAGTACAGCTCCTTCCTGCCCTGCTCAACCATGCACATGCACACAAGGTGGGGGCAGGCAGGCCGCACTCAGAGCTTCCGGGTGAAAGCGGTGGGCTTGTATGTGAAGTCAAAGGGCCTGCCCACCCCGAGCTGGGACCAGGTCTCTTTTATAAAAAAGCCCACCACTTTCACCTGGCAGCCGAGAGTGTGGTCTGCCTGCCCCCACCTTACGTGCATGTGCAGCCACTTTGAGTATCTTGGCATGCGGCGGAAGAAGCAGCGGGTGATAGTAGAAGGGCCCCAGGTCAACTTTTGCACTGAGAACCATAAGCTTTAAAGCAGATGGCCCATTAAAACAAAATATTAAAAGCCAGCAGCTACAAATACCGCAGCATCTGACTTTTAATATTAGGACACTTACCTGTCCTGGAGTCCAGCGCCGTCTACAGTAGAGGACGAGCGTTCGCTCATCTCTGCTGCTCCCCCCTCCATCCACGGTGAGGGAACCAGGAAGTGAAGCGCTTCAGCTTAACTGCGCCCTCCGATTGGCTCCTGCTGTGTGCTGGGAGCCGAGAGTTCTCAGCACACAACAGGGGGGGGCGTCGGGAAGCTAGGAAAACCTGTCTTTTGCCCGACTCTGCTGTGGCCGGAAGTGGGTGCAAATACCCGTCTTTAGACAGGTATCTGCACCCCCCTCCCCCCTAAAAGGTGTCAAATGTGACACTGGAGGGGGGGAGGGTTCCGATCAGCGCGACTCCACTTTAGGGTGGAGATCCGCTTTAAGTTATGCCCCTGCCCCCAGCCTTGATTTTTCAATGTATAATGTAATGTATAGTCACCATCCAGATTATCTGGAATCTACTTACTCTCTGGCGCGTGTAAATGCGTGCAATTTATATATCCCACAATTTTTTGCTTTTGTTTCGTCATTCCAATGTAAACCTGTATGAAAAAAAGGATTAAAAAATTGGAGATTAGAAGTGAATGCCCACTCGGTGTACCTCAGTATGTATTATAACAGACTGGAACGTTTCTAATTTTTCAGTACCAAATATGTAAAAACACAGACCTTTGTATATTATGAGATATAAGCGACTTCAAAATTCCAAACATTTCTAGATCTCCCATTATCCAATATTAATGTATTGCTTTTACTTGGATAAACACGACTCTTCCAGATCAGCCTCTCTCAACTTTGTTCTCCCCAGAGGAACCATTGCAGTTATTTTCTAGTCCTCGGGAACCCCTGCGAAAATTCCACGGCTTATGGACTATTAGAGTTGTAACGGAATGGCCTGTGATACTCTGAGACTTTTGAAGGATGCAGTGTACTCCTGTGCCAGCTTCACCAATGACTCTTGGGTCTAGGGTCATCCTATGTCCCTTAGGCTGCATTCACATCTATGCGGCAAGTAACGCCGCATACGCGGCTTTACTTGCCGCGCTTCGATTCATTTTTTTTTTTTTTTTTACAAATCTCCCCATTGATGTCTATGGCCGAACGCCAATGTAGCTTGAAAAAAAGGGTCCGGGACTTTTTTTCAGGCGACAGGCCTTCGGCGTTTCAGAGATGTGAACCATCTCTATAGACATCAATGGGATTTTTCCCCTCCAGCGGCACGAGCGTCGCGCGACAGGCGTTTTGTCGCCTAGATGTGAATGGAGCCTTAGGGTGTGTGTGTGTTTGTACTGAGTGGGCAGCGTAGCCTCTCCTTACACTGGTGGGCAGCGTAGCCTCTCCTTACACTGGTGGGCAGCGTAGCCTCTCCTTACACTGGTGGGCAGCGTAGCCTCTCCTTACACTGGTGGGCAGCGTAGCCTCTCCTTACACTGGTGGGCAGCGTAGCCTCTCCTTACACTGGTGGGCAGCGTAGCCTCTCCTTACACTGGTGGGCAGCGTAGCCTCTCCTTACACTGGTGGGCAGCGTAGCCTCTCCTTACACTGGTGGGCAGCGTAGCCTCTCCTTACACTGGTGGGCAGCGTAGCCTCTCCTTACACTGGTGGGCAGCGTAGCCTCTCCTTACACTGGTGGGCAGTATACTGTCTTCATAAATGGGTGGTCGGTATTGTAAATCCTTACATTGGTGACCAAGGTACTGCTCCCTTAAAATGATGGGCAGTGTATATTGGTAGTCATTGTAGGGTTGTATTACCTAGGAAAAGTAAGGAGTCACCAAACTGACTACCAATATAAGGAGGTGCTACTCTGACTGCCAACATTGGCAGCACTACACCCATCACCAGACAGTGTAATGCTCTCCTACATTGGTGATCAGTGCGCTACATTGATAGCTATGCAGAAGATCAATCTGCTTAATGCTCAAGAAACCCTTTGCAAACCCCAGGAGGAACCCCAAGGCTCAGTACAAACACACACCAAAAGTCAGGGGCGGTTTAGTACCAACTGACCCACATTTCAGTACATGTGTACCATTGTCTGTTCAACAGAAGTCGGTCTAACAACTAGTTTCTGTTTGACGGTCACCCTAAAAAAACAGCATTCAATCCACGCTCACAGCCAATGGCTGCAAGCACTGATCATTGTATTCTGGCAGGGGGTCACCCTATCAAAACACAACAGTACAGTGAGAGAGATCCTTGCATTACGCAACGTTGTGCTGATGTGATCTTTCCGTTTTTTCATTCAACCTGCTGATTGAACAAAAAACAAATAAAAATAATTAACGTGTACACTCAGGCAAAGGTTTTATGGAACCCTTGTTGAGAACGTTTGTCCTCGATTAAATAAACCAAATAACAGCACATTATATAAAAAACCTACAAGGATAAACATGGATAGGAGTACAGACTAGACATGTGCACACTGAAATATATTTTTTGAGGAATTTCGTTTTCGTCTGAAAAATAAATTTATTTAGTTACTCCCGAAATTCGTTTTTCTTTATTTCGTTTCGTAAAAAAATGCATTTGTCCGAAAATCCAAATTAAAGCGGATGGTTCAGCTTAAAAAAAATATTAAAAGCCAGCAGCAACAAATACTGCAGCTGCTGACTTTTAATATTAGGACACTTACCTGTCCTGGAGTCCAGCGGCGTCCGCAGCAGAGGATGAGCGATCGCTCGTCACCCTGCTGCTCCCCCCTCCATCCACGGTGAGGGAACCAGGAAGTGAAGCGCTGCGGCTTCACTGCCCGGTTCCCTACGGCGCATGCGCGAGTCGCGCTGCGCCCGCGAATTGGCTCCAGCTGTGTGCTGGGAGCCGAGTGTTCCCAGCACACAACGGGCGGGAGACGGGATGTGATGCAATGCCCGTCTTTTGCCCGTGAATGCTGGGCCGGAAGTGGGTGCAGATACATGTCTATCTGCACCCCCCTCCCCCCTGAAAGGTGTCAATTGTGACACCGGAGGGGGGGAGTGTTCGGATCAGCGGATCTTCACTTTAGGGTGGAGATCCGCTTTAAGGTTGAATTTGTCAGTTGAAGGCTTATGGTGTCTGTCGAATGTTCTAAGAAGATTCGACGAAGCAGCTAAACTGTACGACGCCGCAATCGTACATTTCCGGTCTGGAAATGGTAATATTTTACGAAACGGAGGTAGGGAGGAGCGGCGCGCTGTCGTCACCCAAGAGCTTCAAATGTTCCCCCAGTGGACGGGTGTCTGGGAATTTGTGCACCGGCCGGCACACCAGAGTCGAAGCATTTTTTTACTGCATGTTTGTAAGTGCAACACAACTTTTAATAAATCTTTTTTTACTCATTTAACCACTTAAAGACCGCCTCCTGCACATTTACGTCGGCAGAATGGCACGGCTGGGCACATCAAGGTATATATACGTTGATTTTAGTACCCAGCCGTGGGTCACGGGCGCGAAGCTCCAGGACCGGGACCGCAGGATTTGCGGACCCGATCACCGCTGCAGTGCGGCGATCCGTCCCTGGAGCTGAAGAACGGGGAGAGCCGTGTGTAAACATGGCTTCCCCGTGCTTCTCTGTGGCCGCAGCATCGATCGCGTCATCCCTGTAATAGGAGGACGCGATCGATGACGTCACACCTACAGCCACACCCCCCTACAGTTGTAAACACACACAGGGAACACTGAAAGTCACAGCGCCACCTGTGGTTAACTCCCAAACTGCAACTGTCATTTCCACAGTAAACAATGCAATTTAAATGCATTTTTTGCTGTGAAAATGACAATTGTCCCAAAAATGTGTCAAAATTGTCCGAAGTGTCCGCCATAATGTCGCAGTCACGAAAAAAAAAAAAGTCGCTGATCGCCGCTATTAGTAGTAAAAAAAAAAAAAAAATTATAAAAATGCAATAAAACTATCCCTTATTTTGTAAACGCTATAAATTTTGCGAAAACCAACCGATAAACGCTTATTGCGATTTTTTTTACCAAAAATACGTAGAAGAATACGTATCGGCCTAATCTGAGGAAAAAATATGTTTTTTTTATATATTTTTGGGGGATATTTATTACAGCAAAAAAATATTGATTTTTTTTTTAAATTGTCGCTCTATTCTTGTTTATAGCGCAAAAAATAAAAACCGTAGAGGTGATCAAATACCACCAAAAGAAAGCTCTATTTATGGGGAAAAAAGGACGCCAATTTTGTTTGGGAGCCACGTCGCACGACCGCACAATTGTCAGTTAAAACGACGCAGTGCCGAATCGCAAAAAGGGGCAAGGTCCTTTACCTGCATTTTGGTCCGGGTCTTAAGTGGTTAATGCGGAGCCGTTATTGTTTTTTACATGGTGGGCATCGATATGATGGTGAAGTTTAATCACTTGTGGATGAGACCAAATGTTAAGGATCGTATCTGTCTGAACTGCAAGACTGGGAGTGACTACCTATTATATGCGGTTCATGACCCCCCTGTCATAAGGGATCATGGCGATTTGGTAAGGAACAAATCTATAGTTTGGTGGGAGGATACATCACTTTTCTTTGGACACGTTTTCAACTGATTTTGGAATTTGGCACAGAGCACAGGCGTTTGGCATTTATGGACTTTATCGCTACAATATTTTTTTTTGTTTTGTTTTGTCTAATATATATATATATATATATATATATATATATTTTTTTTTTTTTTTTTTGGTTAATTATTATTGATCTAATGATATGATCTTTAAAAAATTATATATATATATATATATATATATATATATATATATATATATATAGTGCCCTCTAGTGGCTATCAACCTCTCTTGTTTTTTGGTATATTAGTGATTTATATATACCATCAAACACCACATAGTTTGTGATTTATATCAATATATATATATTACATCATTTTTTGTGTTTTGTGATTAAAATATTTGTTTCCAATGGTTTAGAGCAGGGATCCTCAAACTACGGCCCTCCAGATGTTGTAGAACTACACATCCCATGAGGCATTGTAACACACTGACATTCACAGACATCACTAGGCATTATGGGAATTGTAGTTCCTGAACAACTGGAGGGCCGCAGTTTGAAGACCCATGCTTTAGAGGTTGCACGATTTATATTTTTTGACTGTACATTTTCGGTCCGATGCTCCGCCCACAAGCTATAGTAGAATTCTAATGTTGTATGACACTAGTAATAAATTATATTTATTAATATTATTACTACAAGTCAACCAACATTAGAATTCTATGGGCTGAGCATTAAACCATAAATGTCCGCTTGTGCCAATCGTATCTTTTTAGCCGCTTCGTCAAATCTTCATATAGTATTGAATATTTCCTCTCTCTATAGCAAATAATCTTGGACTAATAGAGTTAAGGTTAGGCACATTCGACCGCAGGTTCAATAGACACAGATCGCTATTGTCACCGTCATGTCGAATCTTCTATCTATAATCGAACCGTTGTTGCAACAAAACTAATATACATTTTTATGTCGGATCTTTCGGATTTTGGATTCTGCGCGTTCGTTTGTTAAAACGAATGAGAAAATCCCTGAAATTCGGACGAAAGCGAATGCACATGTCTAGTACAGACTACCATGCAAATACAGTAAAACCTTGGTTTGAGAGCAACTTGGTTTGAGAGCGTTTTGCAAGACATTTTTTTATAAATTTTGCCTTTATATACAAGCGATGTCTTGATATAAGTGTAGCGTCATGTCACAACTGAGAATAAAAGAGAAGAGAGGTACTTCTAAGGCCACGTACACACGAACCAAATAAATCCGATCAAATCGGTCTGTCAGACCGATTTGATCAGATTTGTCTGCTGGGATGTAGATCAAAACCAAAATTCCCGCCGGCAGACAGCGCGGTGACGTGGCGGTGACGTTGACGCTACCACGTCACCGCACCAGGAAGTAAAACAATTCCGCGCATGCGTCGAATCCATTCGACGCATGCGCGGGCAGATATGTCTAACCAGCAGACATGTCGGATGGACGGGTTCCCAGCAGACAGATTTTAAAGCATGCTTTAAAAACTGTCTGCTGGAAAAAACCGTCTGTCCGCCCGTACACACGATCGAATTTGTCTGCCGAAACGGTCCGTCGGACCGTTTCCAGCAGATAGATTCGATCGTGTGTACGCGGCCTAAGTGTAGCAATATGGTTACATTTAATGAAGGTACAACATTAAAGTGAATGTAAACCCTCCATACACCCAATGAAGTGAACAGCCTCAGATGATACACAGAGATTAACCAAACCTCTCTTTATATGTACTGTATATCTGCTCTCTTCACATTTATATACGGTTTAGAAAGTTCAGATTTTGTTAGGAGATTTTCTCTTCCTGGTTACCACAGAGTGCGATGTCTGGGCATACAGCCAAAATAGCTAACTTTGCTGATTGGAGGAAAGGCGCACACCCCCCTCTCATCATAGGCAGAGAATCTCAGAGCTGTTTTATAATAGGAGCTGATCCCTGCTAATCTATTTTAGCAACCTTCTTTGACAAAAAATTCGGGCTGCTTTTGTCTACAAAGTAAAAAAAATTGTCAGGAGTTCTCAGGCTGATGGAACCGTTCAGGAGAGAGCTATAAGACTTCGCTCATTGAAAAGATAACAAAATCCTGCAGATATATGTGCCCAGATCAAATTTCATGAATCGGGTTTACATCCACTTTAAGCAACATATTGCTACACTTAGAGGCGCCTCTCTTCTCTTTTATACTCTGGAGCTCCTGCTGGATTTTGCTTCTAATCCCCTTGGGGAGGCTTCCATTTGTGGATGGACATTTTATGGTCACACAACTTATCACATTGCTATAATCTTTTTATATGGACTATAAACTGAAGGACTTATGAATAAATTATTGTGGAACGAATAATTTGAGTTTCCATTGTTTCTTATGAGAACATTTTGCTTTGATATACAAGTGCTTTGGATTACAAACATGTTTCTGGAACCAATCCAAGGTTTTACTGTATTCCAAATAGAGCTACTCTACGTAGTCTCATAACTCTGATGCCCCGTACACACGAGCGGTTTTCCCGTCGGAAAAAGTCTGATGAGAGCTTTTGGTCGAGAATCCCGACCGTGTGTATGCTCCATCGGACTTTTTCCAACAGAAAAACTGATGGAAAAAGAAAGAGCAGGTTCTTTTATGCCCTGTACACACGATCGGTTCGTCTGATGAAAACGGACCGATGGACCGTTTCCATTGGTCGAACCGATCGTGTGTGGGCCCCATCATTTCCCCCCAACCCCCCATCGGTGAAAAAAAATAGAACCGTTTAAAATTTTTCTTATGGTTAAAAATAACGATAGAAAAAAAAAACAATCGTCTGTGGGGAAATACATTGGTCAAAAATCCACGCATGCTCAGAATCGAGTCGACGGAAAAATTGAACTTTATTTTTCTCAGCATGTCGTCGTGTTTTACGTCACCGCGTTGGACACGATCGTTTTTTTTTAACCGATGGTGTGTAGGCAAGACTGATGAAAGTCAGCTTCATCGGATATCTGATGAAAAAATCCATCGGTCCGCTTTCATTGGATGAACCGATCGTGTGTACAGGGCATAACGTCCCGACAGGAAAAGCGGGAAAAAACGTTTGTCTGTATGCAATTTCAATGCGCAAAAAAAGCCACGCATGCTCAGAATCAATTTGAGGCATGCTCGGAAGCACTGAACTTCATTTTTCTCGGTCGTCGTAGTGTTGTATGTCACCGCGTTCTTGACGGTCGGAATTTGGTGTGACCGTGTGTATGCAACACAAGCTTGAGCGGAATTCCGTCGGGAAAACCATTGTTTTTTTTTTCCCCCTATGGGAAAACCATTGGGTTTCCCCCCCCCCCCCCCCCCCGATGGGAAAACCATTGGATTCCCCCCCCCGATGGGAAAACCATTGGGCCCCCCCCGATGGGAAAACCATTGGGCCCCCCCCCCCCCCCGATGGGAAAACCATTGGCTTTCCACCCCCCCCCCGATGGGAAAACCATTGGGTTCCCCCCCCCGATGGGAAAACCATTGGGGGTTTGTACGCGGCATTAGAAGACATTATCTGTTCATAGAACACTTGACTTGACTTTCACACTTCATTCCATGAATTTACCTTGACACAGAGAAGACCTTTGGAAGCCAAGGCATCCTCCCCACGTGCATTTGGGTAGAAATAATATTTGGCCGCCATGAACGGGTGCCGACTGGCCAGGAACAATCCACTTCTGAAGAACCTAAAACCACAGCCATGAGGTCCTGACGGCCCAATATCATACAAAATGTGCGGAAAGGTCGACCTAAGGCAATTGCGTAGTTTACGTGACGCTCGTCCATCGAACACTTCCTGCAGGCACACAAAGTCAGCATTTTGGGGGAAGGCGACAGACACTTCAAATGGCACATCTCTTGCACTGGCGTCTCTCTCGGTCTTGTAAGGTATCTCGATCATCGGCAGGACATCTTCTGTGCTACACATTGGCACTGTGTCTTCACAGTTATTCTTGGCAGGCTCCGAGGAGGAACACAGGAGCCGGGAAATGGCAAGACTGCGACGTTGCGAGTGGTGCAGATTACTAAAACGTGCCAAGCCATCGGGCAGAAGGCAGAGGTTGGCGCTGATGAAGATGAAGGGGCAGTCGCCTTCAAGTATCTTCTCCGGGACATCGCGGGTCTTTACAGAGTTCTGATAGGAGAAGGGACGGCGAAGCTTCTGCAAAGGAGCCCAGAACAGGAAACCAAAAAAACCTAGTGGTAGAGAAAGAATGAAGAGAAGGAAGAACAATGGGACCCCAAGGAGCAAGCAGAGGAACCTCAGGCCTGGGCGGTGCAAGCGCTCTATGCTAGTGAACACCGCACAGGACAAGAGGCGATCGATAAACCAGTAAGAAGGGAAAAGCAGAGCGGAGCTCAGAGAGAAAAGGAACTGTAGACAAAGGCAACTGAATGGCGACTCGGACAGAGACATCTAGGCTACATGAAGCTTTCATAGAAAAGGAAGACTGAAAAAAAGAAAAGGGGGGGGGGGGAGAAACACACAGAGAACCATTAACAATCGATCAGCATCTCCGAATTAATTGAAATGACAATGATTAAAGCAGAACTAAAAACAAAACTTTTTTCATTTTGACCCCTTTCACACTGAAGCGTTTTTACAGCGTTTTAGCGTTAAAATTTGCGATATTAAAACGCTCTCCATGCATCAAAATGGACCCTTTCACCAGGGGAGGGCTGGCAGGGGGGCCAGGGTGGAGCTCTGTTAACACAGGTCATGGCCCCCGCTTACCTCCCACTGTGCAGCCGTGCCTGTGTCAGCTCCAAGGTAGATGGCTGCAGAGCTGAGCTATGTCTTGTCTCACACATAGCTCAGCCTCGGTGCACAACAGCGCTGACAACCCCTTCTCTCTCTGCACAGACACGAGGAGAGATAGAGCTCATTTGCTCCTCTTCCTTCTGAGTCTGCCCCGCCCACACTCCCCGGGCATGTGTGGGCACTGGACAGGAAGTTTTGGACTCTGATGCAAGGGGAGGCTCTGTGGCGGACTCTGATGCAAGGGGAGGCTCTGTGGCGGACTCTGATGCAAGGGGAGGCTCTGTGGCGGACTCTGATGCAAGGGGAGGCTCTGTGGCGGACTCTGATGCAAGGGGAGGCTCTGTGGCGGACTCTGATGCAAGGGGAGGCTCTGTGGCGGACTCTGATGCAAGGGGAGGCTCTGTGGCGGACTCTGATGCAAGGGGAGGCTCTGTGGCGGACTCTGATGCAAGGGGAGGCTCTGTGGCGGACTCTGATGCAAGGGGAGGCTCTGTGGCGGACTCTGATGCAAGGGGAGGCTCTGTGGCGGACTCTGATGCAAGGGGAGGCTCTGTGGCGGACTCTGATGCAAGGGGAGGCTCTGTGGCGGACTCTGATGCAAGGGGAGGCTCTGTGGCGGACTCTGATGCAAGGGGAGGCTCTGTGGCGGACTCTGATGCAAGGGGAGGCTCTGTGGCGGACTCTGATGCAAGGGGAGGCTCTGTGGCGGACTCTGATGCAAGGGGAGGCTCTGTGGCGGACTCTGATGCAAGGGGAGGCTCTGTGGCGGACTCTGATGCAAGGGGAGGACTGTTTTCCTCGATCCATCACTTTTCCATGCTCTATGGGCCACTTGACTGGACTTGCCCCCCAGGTCTAAGGCTGCCAGCCCTCCCCTGCCTTTCACACTGAGTCCTGAAGCAGCATCTTTGAAGCAGCTTTTGGGCGCTGAAAAAAAACGCTACAAAAACACCCCTCTCCATTGAAATTAATTGAAAGTCCTGTAAAAACGCTTTGCCCTTGCACACTGAGGCACTGTGTTTTTTGGGCGTTATTAAAGCGTTTTTCAGACGCTTTGGCATTAAAAAAAAAAGCCTGTAAAGCGCCTGAAAGAAGCCTCATCTGCAATCCCAATGTGAAAGCCCGAGTGCTGGCAGTGTGAAAGGGCTTTGAAAGCACTCAGGCTTTCACATTGGGATTGCAAATGAGGCTTTGCCTGAAAAACGCTCTAAAAACCTTTAAATAACGCACGAAAAACGCCCCAGTGTGAAAGGGGTCTTTGGGTTGAGAAAGGGAGGGTTATAACTGTCAGTTGTTTTTTTTTTACACATCTGTGTTCCATTGGGGAGGTTCCCCTTCACTTTCAGTCCCATAAGCACAGCAGGAAGTGAGAGGAATGTAAAGTAAATGTCCCGAGAACCAGCGTCCCCCATTGAAAGATTTCCTCTGTATTCCTGTTCTGGCGACCACTCAAAATGTGGGATTTTCTTTCACATTCACTCTCAGTGATAATAGTCACAAGGAAAATAAGAAAGAAGAGCACTCACATAGTTATGGAAATACAGAAAGAATGGACCCAAAGGTGACCCCAGGTCGGACTTTAACGGCACAGTAAACATAAAGGACATAGAAAAATAATATAAAGCCGGTAGTAAACCCGCTGAACCTTTTTTTTTTTTTTTTGTAACCCTGTAAAGTAAAAGGCATAATGAGCTAGTATGCACCACATACTAGTTTGTTATAAAATACTTACCCTTGAACGAGGCGTTGGTAAATTACCTGGTCCACGCCGAGGTAGCCGACATTTTGCCTCGGCGTGTCTTCCGGGTATCGCGGCTCCAGCACTCTTCCAGCGAATGCGTGTGGAAGACTTCTTTCCGGCAAGGTCCGGCGGCTGCTGGGCCTTAAGCCGAAAATTCGCTGCATTCAGCGGCTCATCGCGAGGGGAATATTTTTTCACCTACAGGTAAGCCTTATTATAGGCTTACCTGTAGGTAAAAGTTACAAAATTACCTATACAACCGCTTTAAAGCGGAGCTCCGTCGTAAAAAAATAAATATTAAAAGACTTTTAATAAATGGACACTTACCTGTCCTGGAGTCCGGTGACATTGTCAGCAGAAGACGAGCAATCGCTCGTCTCTCGGCTGCCATCATCGGTGAGGGAATCAGGAAGTTAAGCGGCTTCACTGCCCGATTTCCTACTGCGCATGCTCGAGTCGTGCTGCGCCGTCCTCAGGGCCGCCATCAGGTATTATGGGGCCCCTTACACAGCTTCAGGCATGATGGGCCCCCTGGAGCAGAGAACCGGGGGGGGGGGGGGGTGCTGCCACCTCAAATTGAGAAGCAGGGGGGGGGGGGAATGCCTGTATCCCCCTGATGGCGGCCATGGCTGTCCTCACTGTTCCCCCACTGTGTTCTGGGAGCCGTGTGTGTTTCCCAGAACACAACGGGGGGGGGGGGGGGGAGTTTCCTGCAGTCTATGCCCAGAAGTGGGTGCAAATACCTGACAGGTATCTGCACACCCTCCCCCCTGAAAAGTGCCAATAGTGTCACCGGAGGAGGGGGGGGGGGGAATCCGACGAGCGGAAGTTCCACTTTAGGGTGGCGCTCTGCTTTAAGACAAACACATACATGGTAGAAAAGATTGCGATTTAAATAAATACATTTTTGAGAATCGTGATCTTCATTTTATGCAAAAGAATCGTGATTCTCATTTTTCCCAGAATCGTGCAGCTCTAATACATGGTATAAAAAGGGACACACAAAAAAAACATATACATAGTATATGATGTGAGCCCAAGTGCGTCAATGTGTTTCGCCGTTGAGCTTCGTCAGGACACATTCGGGATTCGTTGGTTGCAAGAAAAAGGAAAAGGTTCTCACTATCTTGCAAGAGAGTCAGTCTTGATCAACATATAGTTAAAGGAGACATTTTCTCCAATGTAGGAAAAGAGTTGGCTCACAGAAAGTGAGCAATTCTTGTAACAAGGAGTCATAGGAACCAGTGGCTCATAAATTAAAGTATCCTCAACCTCTCTGTGAGCCTATTCTTTTCCTACATGGGACAAAATCTCTCATATGACGTCCAGCAGGACAACAGCAGCTGGGCTCCCCTGCAGTGGTCGATCGTGCAGTGTGTCAGTCTGACACACCGATATGCCGATCTCTGTAAAGAACCTCTGACGGAGGCTCTTTCCTGTCTGCTTTTACCTGAGATTTTTTAGGTGGGTGACAGGGTCTCGTTAAAGTAAGCAAACCCCCATTTCTTTTAGGCTGGGTTCACACTAGTGCCAATTGGATGTGTTTTTTTTTGTCCGCATGCAATTCGCATGACAAGAGATTGTGACCATCATTCAATAATGCAACCGGTTCACACATCTCTGGGGCGGCCGCGGAGTCCTGTGCATCTTTGACTCAGTTTTAGGTCCAAATTCAGCCAAAAATTCTGGCAAATTTGGGGCGGATTCGTCCCTGAAACGTAGAACAGGGACTCACTGGACCCCTGCTGTCAGCCGCACCCGTTCTTAGTGTGAACCCAACCTTACAGCCTGTGACACGCACTACAATCTGGGTGCTAAATACAGACTTATCTGTCATGTAGAGCCGAGTCCGTCTCACCGTTTACCTTTTCACAGCCGGTTCTTCTTCAGGCATGCTGGAAAACAGATCAGAACATATAATGAGTTCAGATTCTGGGTGGAAAAGAACCTCATATCAGCCATAGATATTCATACTCTGGCAGTGCCATATCATCTGTTCATCTTCTACCCACATTCCGGATACCCAGCAGTCTCTCGTCACAGCCTGACCAATCACAACCAGAGAAGACAGTCAGACGTGTGACTGAGAAGGACGAATAAAATTCCCCAACTGCCATTTTCCATTATTTTTTCAGACACTTTCATGGTCATTCCCCGGCATAACCAGTAGTGATGTCGCGAACCTCCGCAAATGTTGGCGAACCGCCATAGACTTCAATGGGCAGGCGAAATTTTAAAAGCCACAGGGACTCTTTCTGGCCACAATAGTGATGGAAAAGTTGTTTCAAGGGGACTAACACCTGGACTGTGGCATGCCGGAGGGGGATCCATGGCAAAACTCCCATGGAAAATTACGTAGTTGACGCAGAGTCAGGTTTTAATCCCTAAAGGGCATAAATCACCTATCATTCCTAAATTGTTTGGAATAACATGCTTTAAAACATCAGGTATGATGTTGTATCAATCAGGTAGTATAAAGGTTAGGGTTAGAGTCTGTAACCCTAACTCTATCTGTAACTTACACACTAATGACATAAATTGTATTCCTCTATGCGTCAATCTTGGTGTAGTGATGACTGTGCTCGTGCGCATGTTTGGGAGATTGCAGGCGATGGGGTTTTTTCAAATCCTTTGGTCGTGCTGAGGTAGTTCAGTGACAGTTAAGTGACCCAGAAAACAAAGATTCTGCAGTGTGGGCCCATTGTTGGCCTAGTAGGCTTTAATGATCTCCTTAGATCAGGGGTCCTCAAACTATGGCCCTCCAGTTGTTCAGGAACTACATTTCCCATCATGCCTAGTCATGTCTGTGAATGTCAGAGTTTCACAATGCCTCATGGGATTTGTAGTTCCGCAACATCTGGAGGGCCGTAGTTTGAGGATGCCTGCCTTAGATGATCAAAGAAAATTCATGTTTTTTTCTATGCAAAATTATCCAGCCGATTGCTTTTGGTCTGTTTAGTTTAGTTGTACTATGCGTGCAAGCTACTCTGGCACCAGATATGAGTGGCACTGTACACTGGCAGAAGTTGGGAGAATAGACCCTGTAGGCCTGACACACACGCCTGCAGACAACTGTTATGTCCCTCTGTGTCTCTCAGGTGTTGTACTACGCGTGCAAGCTACTGTGCCATGACCAGATATGAGATGTGGCACTGGACAAGTGGGCACAGTTTACCCTGTGAGGCAAAGACACCCTGGCAGACAAATGACTACTATTATGTATTGCAGTGAATTTTGTTTTAATATCTTATCAACTGTGCCAACAAAATATAAATGAGATGTGGCACTGGACAAGTGGGCACAGTTTACGCTGTGAGCCTGGGCCCCTGACATTACACAGCACCCTGCACCTCTGGACCCCTTTACATTACACAGCACCATGCACCTCTGGGCCCCTTTACATTACACAGCACCCTGCACCTCTGGGCCCCTTTACATTACACAGCACCATGCACCTCTGGGCCCCTTTATATTACACAGCACCATGCACCTCTGGGCCCCTTTACATTACACAGCACCCTGCACCTCTGGGCCCCTTTATATTACACAGCACCATGCACCTCTGGGCCCCTTTACATTACACAGCACCATGCACCTCTGGGCCCCTTTACATTACACAGCACCCTGCACCTCTGGGCCCCTTTATATTACACAGCACCCTGCACCTCTGGGCCCCTTTACATTACACAGCACCATGCACCTCTGGGCCCCTTTACATTACACAGCACCATGCACCTCTGGGCCCCTTTACATTACACAGCACCCTGCACCTCTGGGCCCCTTTACATTACACAGCACCATGCACCTCTGGGCCCCTTTACATTACACAGCACCCTGCACCTCTGTGCCCCTTTATATTACACATCAGCTTGGACCACTGGGACCCTTACATTACACAGCACCTCGCAGCTCTGGACCCCTTAACATAGCACCCTGCACCCCTTTATATTACACAGCAGCTTGCACCACTGTGCCCCTTTATATTACACATCAGCTTGGACCACTGGGACCCTTACATTACACAGCACCTCACAGCTCTGGACCCCTTAACATAGCACCCTGCACCCTTTATATTACACATCAGCTTGGACCACTGGGACCCTTACATTACACAGCACCTCACAGCTCTGGACCCCTTAACATAGCACCCTGCACCCCTTTATATTACACAGCAGCTTGCACCACTGGGCCCCTTTATATTACACAGCAGCTTGCATCTCTCTCTCTCTCTCTCTCAGAGATCAGATGAGTCTCAGGACTGGAGTACACTGGCCTAGCTAGCGCTTTCCCTATAAAATCAGCAGCAGCAACACTGTCCCTCCTCTCACTAAGAATGCAGGTTCAGAATGAATCTAAAATGGATGCTGCCCTAGAGGTGGGAGGGTCTATTAGGGAGGGTATGCTGCTGATTGGCTGGAATGTGTCTGCTGACTGTGAGGTACAGGGTCAAAGTTTGCTCAATGTTAATTAATAGGGGGCGGTTCAACATCGCATATGTTCGCTGGCGGCGGCGAACAAGCGATGTTCGCCGGCGAACCGTTCTGTACATCTCTAATCACCAGTAGTGTCAAGGTGGGCGTCACCATCCCATTGGGGGCTGTGTGCTGTCCGGTTTCCTTGAGGGGTCTTCACCCCCTCAGCTCCCGGAAGAGATACAGGATGGTCACCACCAGTACAGCCCCACTTGCACACTTAGTGTACCAACAGCTAAGTAGGGGGTTAGATCGTTTCCTTCCTCCATACCCCAATTTGTTTCTCCCCCTTTGTTTTGTGTCCAACCTTCATTAGAGAAGCTAATAAATCATACTGGCCCTCATACATATTTACAATGTACCAGATTCAGGTAGGAGAGCGGATCTTTATTTTGGAGTAACGTCTGTCATTTACGTTACTCCGCCGAAATTTTAGGAGCAAGTACTGTATTCACATAGCACTTGCTCCTAAAGTTGCGGCGGCGTAGCGAAAATGAGCCGACGGAATTCAAATTGGGCGGGTAGGGGGCGTGTATTATTTAAACTAGGCGCGATCCTGCGGCGAACGTACTGCGCATGCGTCGACTGTCAGTGCGCATGCTCCAAATTCTGTCAGTGAACGTCAATGACGTCAATCCCCATTCACGGACGTTTTACGCAAACGACGCAAAACTTTTTAAATTCGATGCGATGACGACGGCCATACTTAACATAGGATACTCCACCTAGGGGGCATGATTTTCTTTACGCCGCGTATCGCTTACGGAAACGTCGGAAAGTCACTGCGTTGGGCCCGCGTACGATCGTGAATTTCCGTCTCTCGCTGATTTACATATTCTTGGCGTAAATCAGCAGGAACGCCCCGAGCGCCCATTTTCAAATTGCAGTTCCGATACGACGGCGAAATTTAATTACGCAGTCGTATCTGAACTCAATCCCGGCGTATCTTGTTTTCCGACTACAGAAAACAGATAAGCCGGCTCAAAGTGAGAGTTATGCTGGCGTATCACTGATACTGCAGAGTAACTCTACCTGAATCTGGTCCAAATGTCTTTACAGATTACATGCATTTTCTCCTGATGAGGCGAAATAGCCGCCGAAACACGCCAATCCAATGGGCTATTTGAGGCAATAGGCCATCCTAGAATCTGCCGGCCGGCTGTTATTCGTTCATGCTGTTTTTATTGTGATGCTTGCAAGTACATCTATGTTTTAATAAATCGTTTCCTTCAAAACAGAATTATGCTATGGTGCACCCTCTTTTTTATTTCTATCATCGGATGAGCTCGATTTTGATCCTTTCGTGTTGTGCTGGGAACGGTCATCCTCATCGATCCTGGGAAATTTAAAGACCGCGGCCGGGGTATAGCCGATCGCCTATTGTGCTTGCCCTCTGGTAAGCGGCCTCATGTTATTGGTGAAGGGATCACTCACAGTATTTACCTGTCACTTTGGTGGTGTGAGATTCCAAGATTGCTCCAGGAGTTTATTGCATGAACTGCATTTAACCACATAAGACCCGGACCAAAATGCAGGTAAAGGACCTGGCCCCTTTTTGCGATGCGGCACTGCGTCGTTTTAACTGACAATTGCGCGGTCGTGCGACGTGGCTCCCAAACAAAATTGGCGTCCTTTTTTTTCCCCCACAAATAGAGCTTTCTTTTGGTGGTATTTGATCACCTCTGTGGTTTTTATTTTTTGCGCTATAAACAAAAATATAGCGACAATTTTGAAATAAATGCAATATTTTTTACTTTTTGCTATAATAAATATCCCCCCAAAATACATCTAAAAAATTATTTTTTCCTCAGTTTAGGCCGATACGTATTCTTCTACCTATTTTTGGTAAAAAAATAAAAAAAATCGCAATAAGCGTTTATCGGTTGGTTTTCGCAAAATGTATAGCGTTTACAAAATAGGGGATAGTTTTATTGCATTTTTATAAAAAAAAAATTTTACTACTAATGGCGGCGATCAGCGGTTTTTTTTTGTGACTGCGACATTTTGGCGGACACTTCGGACAATTTTGACACATTTTTGGGACAATTGTCATTTTTACAGCAAAAAATGCATTTAAATTGCATTGTTTACTGTGAAAATGACAGTTGCAGTTTGGGAGTTAACCACAAGGGGGCGCTGTAGGGGATATGTGTTCCCTGTGTGTGTTTACAACTGTAGGGGGGTGTGGCTGTAGGTGTGACGTCATTGATCGCGTCCCCCTATAACAGGGATGACGCGATCGATGCTGCCGCCACAGTGAAGCCGTGTTTACACACGGCTCTCCCCGTTCTTCAGCTCCGGGGACCGATCGCCGCACTCTCGGAGCTGCGGAGCAGGTCACGGGGACGCGCGCCCGTGACCCACGGCTGGGTATTAGAACCAACATATATATACATTGATGTGCCCAGCCGTGCCATTCTGCCGACGTAAATGTGCAAGAGGCGGTCCTTAAAAAGTTAAAGAAATCCATGTTGATCAATATTATGTTCCTATGGACTTGGGGCCAGATTCAGGTAGATGGTGGTTTCTTTACTCCAGAGTAACGCTTCTCATTTACGTTACTCTGCCGAAATTTTAGGAGCAAGTGCTGTTATTCATGAAGCACTTGCTCCTAAAGTTGCGGCAGCGTATCGAAAATGAGCCGGCGGAATTCAAATTGGGCGGGTACGGGGCGTGTATTATTTAAACTAAGCGCGATCCAGCGGCGAACGTACTGCGCATGCGTCGAGTGTCAATGCATCCCAGTGCGCATGCTCCAAATTCTGTCAGTGAACGTCAATGAGGTCACATCCCCATTCATGAATGTTTTACGCAAGCGACGCGATTTGTTTTTTTTTCCGACGCGATGACGACGTCTATACCTAACATAGGATACACCACTAGGGGGCTGCTTTATCTATACGTCGCGTATCGCTTCCGGAAACGTCGTAAAGTCACTGCGTCGCGCCCAAAAAAGATTGTGAATTGACGATTCCCACTTATTAACATATTTTTTGAGCGTAAATCCGCGGGAACGCCCCGGCGCCATTTTTAAATTGAAGTAACGATGCGATGGCGAAATTCATTTACGCCGCTCGCATCGGAACTCCAACCCGGCTGCTGCCTTTAGTGTTGTGTTTTGTTTTTTGTTTTTGTTTTTCAGGCATTAGCGCAGTTTTTTTGTTTTTGTGTACTTTTTTGTAGGCCATCCTAGATGCATTATTCTATTATATATGATGCGATTTACTCAATTTTATTGTTAACTTATATCTTTATACAGAGCCAACTGACCAAGATGTTTGTATATCCTCAAGAAACTTGTGCTTTTGATCTGATGTGTTATTCCACTCATGTGCCTCATTTAAACTTCATCAGCCAAGCGCCTTGAGGCGATTCAGTTCGCATTTGTAGCACTATATAAGTAATTCACTCACTCACTTATCCCTCCCCGCCACTGCATATATACCGCCGGGTGGGCGCTCTCTCCTCAGTGGATGTTCAGGAATGTCCCCCAAAAGAGAGGGGTTTTGTGTGTGCCTGCGCAGCGGCGCGATCCTGATGCGCTCGTGTCACCCGGACACGGCGCATTTCTCTGATCGGCAGGAGGGCTTTATGATCGGCCCTCCTGATCACATGAAGCCATGTCCAATCACAGCCGTCATGTGATGTAAATTGAGAGCCGGTTGCTAGGCGATCGGCTCTCCTCACACAGTTGTCGGAGAGGAGAGAGGATCTCTGCAGCCGGCCGGTGATCGGTGAGTATGAGCTTTATTTTTTTACAGCTTTTTACACAATGATCACCAGTGTAAAACACACGTCCCCCACACAATGTCTCTAAAACACATGTCCCCACATAGTAAAAAAAACCTGTCCCCCACATATGTAACAGTAAAATCACATGTCCCAATGATTATCTGCACACGTCAGTGATCATCTGCGCACATCTGTCTGATCAAACAAACCATTATACACTTTAGATTTTTTTTTTTTTACCAAAGACATGGTAGCAGAATACATTTTGGCTTAAAATTTATGACAAAATTCGATATTATTGGATTTTTTTTTTTTAAATAGAAAGAAGAAAATCTGTATTTTTTCCAATTTTCGCTCTTTTTTCGCTTATATCACAAAAAAATAAAAAAAATAACTGAGTCGTAAATATATACCACCAAAAAAAATCTCTATTTGTGTGAACAAAATGATGAAAATGTAATTTGGATACAGCCTAGCAATTGTTATTGAAAATGCGGGAGCGCTGAAAGCTGAAAATTGGCCTGGGAAGGAAGGGGGTGAAAGTCCCAAACCTCCCCCTTTTATTTTCCATCATTCACGTTTTATCAAAATCAACCTCGCAATCGTTAAACTAAATCAGGGGTCTCCAAACTGCGGCCCGAGGGCCGGATGTGGCCCTTTGCTAGCCTTTATCCGGCCCTTGAGGCAGTATTGCTCCCAACGATATGAGGCACTATTCCTCCCAATGACACTAACAATGGGGCTCTATTTCTTCCACTAATAGCAATGATGGAGCACTATTCCTCCTCCTACTGCCCACCAACACTAGGGCCATGTTTATTCTCACTGATTCTCGGCCCTTGGGCATTTTCTACCCCCATTGGTCAGAATCCAGCCCCCCTGAAGCCTCAAAGACAGTAAACTGGCCCTTTGCTTGAAAAGTATGGAGATCCCTGAACTAGATAAACCCAAATCATGTCATGTGTCCCCTGATGACATCAGATGTGCTGACGAAACGCATTGAGTGCAGTCGAGCGTGATGCATCACTTCCGCCCATTGGAGCGCAGCCAGCGTTCCTGCTCCTGTTTCTTATCTTTTTAATTGTTTGTTCCAAGTGCTTAACCACATGCCCACCGCACTATAGGGAAAGTACGTACTATTTTTAAAGATGGATATCTCGGTAACGGCACCAGCTGCTGCCACAACCGAGGTATCCATCTTTGCAGTGGGCAGTTCTGTACACGATAACGGATTCGCCGCGAGATCGCCGAGCGTCTTAAAGAAACATTTTTTTTTTCTGTGATTTGAAAAAATTAAATTTTAACCACTTGCTTACTGGGCACATACACCCCCCTCCTGCCCAGGTGAAATTTCAGCTTCCGGCACTGCGTCGCTTTAACTGACAATTGCGCGGTCGTGCGACGTGGCTCCCAAACAAAATTGACGTCCTTTTTTCCCCACAAGTAGAGCTTTCTTTTGGTGGTATTTGATCGCCTGTGCGGTTTTTATTTTTTGCGCTATAAACAAAAAAGTGCGACAATTTTGAACAAAAATACAATATTTTTTACTTGTTGCTATAATAAATATCACAATTAAAAAAAAACTATTTTTTTTTCTCAGTTTAGGGCGATACGTATTCTTCTACATATCTTTGGTAAAAAAAAAAAAATCGCAATAAGCAACTGGTTTGCGCAGAAGTTATAGCGCTTACAAAATAGGGGAGAGAATTATTTTTTTTTATTATTTTTTTTTTTACTAGAAATGGCGGCGATCTGCGATTTTTATTGGTACTGCGACGTTATGGCGGACACATCGGACACTTTTGACATATTTTTGGCGCCATTAACATTTATACTGCGATCAGTGCTATAAATATGCACTAATTACAGTATAAATGTGACTGGCATTGAAGGGGTTAACACTAGGGGGTGAGGAAGGGGTTAAATGTGTATCCTAGGTGTGTTCCAACTGTGGGGGGAGGGGGGGTGACCGATCTGTGTCCCTATGTAGGAAGGAACACAGATCGGGCTCCTCCTCTCCAGAGACAGGACGCTGTCTCTGTGTAAAACGGCAATGAGAGATGATCTATGAGATCATCTCTCATTCGCCCACAGATCGCATCGCAAACGGCCACTCTGATTGGCCGTTCGCCACGATCTGTGATTGCCCGTGTCCAAGGGACACGGACAACACAGGGCTTCTCCGCAGTGCGCTCTACAGTGCGCGCTGGGAACGCCCAAATGAGATGCCGTCAAAAGACGGCATGTTGGCTATTCAGACCCGCGCTGTTGCCGTCATTTGACGGTAGCGCGGGTCTGAAGTGGTTAATTTTTTTTTTTTTGCATTTAAGCCTAAATATGAGATGTGAGGTCTTTTTGACCCCACATCTCATATTTAAGAGGACCTGTCATGCTTTTTTCTATTACAAGGGATGTTTACATTCCTTGAAATAGGAATAAAAGTAATCATTTTTTTTTTTTTATTTCAGTGTAAAACATTATAAACGAAATTAAAATAAATAAGAAAACAAAAAAAAAATGTTTTAAAACGCCCCGTCCCGACGAGCTCGCGCACAGAAGCGAACGCATACGCGAGTAGCGCCCGCATATGAAAACGGTGTTCAAACCACACAAGTGAGGTATCGCCACGATCGTTAGAGCGAGAGCAATAATTCTAGCCCTAGACCTCCTCTGTATCTCAAAAAATGCAACCTGTAGAATTTTTTAAACGTCGCCTATCGAGATTTTTAAGGGTAAAAGTTTGACGCCATGCCACAAGTGGGCGCAATTTTTAAGCGTGACATGTTGGGTATCATTTTACTCGGCGTAACATTATCTTTCACAATATATAACAAAATTGGGCCAAAGTTATTGATGTCTATTTTTTAATTCAAAAAAGTGAATTTTTTCCAAAAAAAGTGCGCTTGTAAGACCGCTGCGCAAATACGGTGTAACAAAAAGTATTGCAATGACTGCTATTTTATTCTCTAGGGTGTTAGAAAAAAATATATATATATATAATGTTTGGGGGTTTTAAGTAATTTTCTAGCAAAAAAAAACTGTTTTAGTCTCGTAAACACCGAATCTGAAAAACAGGCTCGGTGGTCAAGTGGTTAAGGACCGCCTAACGCCGATATACGTCGGTAGAATGGCATGGCTGGGCACAATCTTGCGTGGGTACGTCCTCTTTAAGTGCCCGGTCGTGCGCGCTCACGACCCGGTCCGAAGCTCTGTGACCGCGGGACCCATGGACCTGATCGCCGCCGATGTCCCGCGATCGGTCACAGGACCTGAAGAACGGGGAGGAGGTGAGTGTAAACAATGTCAGTGATCGTCTTTTCCCTGATATAGGGAAAGACGAACACTGGCATTACACGTCCAGCCCCGCCCCCCTACAGTTAGAAACACATAGGTGGTCGCACTTAACCCCTACAGCGCCCCCTAGTGGTTAACTCCTAAACTGCAATTGTAATTTTCACAGTAATCGGTGCATTTTTATACCACTTTTTGCTGTGAAATGACAATGGTCCCAAAATTGTGTCATAATTGTCTGATGTGTCCGCCACAATGTCGCAGTCACAGGAGAAAATAAACAAAAAATAATAATAATAAATAATAAAAATTAAATTAAAAAAAAAAAAAAAAACGCATTAGTAGTCCAAAAAAAAATATTAATAAAAATGCAATAAAACTATCCCCTATTTTGTAAACGCTATCAATTTTGCTGAGAAAAAAATATGTTGTTTAATATCTTTTTTGGGGATATTTAAAATTAGCGCTACATAAAGTGGATGTAATACCCAATTTTTTTTTTTATGTCACAATGTACCTCATGTTATGATAAACATAACATAACATATGATAAACATGTCCAGGCTAGATATGTAAATAACCCGTCACTCAAAGCAAGAAGAGAGAAACTGACTTTTTATTTAGACAGGTTTTTATCTGGAAGTCTCTTACCGAATCCTGGTAGATTTTTGCCCGTACGCTACGGCGGCGTAGTCTATTTCTCGCCGCGTAATCGAAATTACGCGATTAGGGGGCGTGAAGCATTTAAATTAAGCGCGTCCCCGCAGTGATCGAACATTTACCGCCGTGCATTGCGCGAAATCACGTCGTTACGTCATTCGTTGTTTGAGTAGCGTCGTTTACGAACATTCCTATTCCCGGACGACTTACGTAAAAAATAATAAAAGACGTCGGAAAACGTAGAAATTCGACGCGGGAATGACGGCCATACTTAACATGGGCTGTCTAATATTAGAGCAGCAAAAAGCTGGTATAGTGTTACGCAAATAAAAGATGACTAAAGGTGCCGTAAGAGATTGCGATTGAAGATCGTAATTTCGGGGATCGCTGGCAAAGGCTCATTTGCATACCCCGACGCGGAAAACGACGGGAAGTCCATCCAGTGGCCGCAATTTTATTGCAGCTAGATCCGAAGGCGTACGAACACGTAAGCCAGTCGAATTGAAGCCCGCAGCCGTCTATTCATGGTTTGAGGTTTCAGAGTAGCTAAAAAAACGCGCGTAATTCGAAAGTACTCCAGTCTAACACGAGTTACACAGGCGTAATGGCTCTCTGAATCTGGGCCCTTGTGTATGTTTTTTGGACATTTATGTATTTTTTGGACACAATTTATTTCTATTTAGAACCACTGCAGATATCTGGTGGTAGTCACAGTTAATGTGTTGGCACTGTGATGCACTTTAGAGTGAATATTGTTTGACCACTTCCAGCCCAAGGACATCATATGACGTCTGACTTTCAGTGAGAATATCTGAATGATGGGTGCATCTGTAGGCATCGTTCAGACATCATTGTTTCCAGCCGGCGGATTCTGTGCACCATAAGAATGATCATAGCGGCAGTTCCACCGCTTGATTGTTCTTACAGGTGACCGGAGGGTATGTCCCCCACCTCCTGCCGCCATCCGGTGCTTCTCCAGGCTCTTCTGGATGACGACCATAGAGATTTCCAGTCATCTCTATGACCCTCGGAGGCCACAATTGTAAACAAAGCCGCGGCCACGGCTGGTAAGCATGGAACCGTAATTTTTTTTTCCGATCTACATGCTTTCCAGCCTGGAGGAGAGATGTGGGGTCTTATAGACCCCATATCCAGGGCCGATCCGCCCTATAGGCTCACTATGCTTAGGGCCCCGCAAAGCTGCAGAGGGCCCCCCAAATTACTAGAGGCCCCGTTTGGTGAGAAGTTATTTTCGGCTCCTCACCCCACTTCTCTACCCGCTGGCTGCATGGGAGAAGAGGTAAGAAGTCAGCACCCCCAGCTTCTCACTTTAATGTAAGATGTCATTTCCGACAGCAGAACAGCCCCTCCCCCCGCTTCCTAACTTTAATCTTTAATGTGACATGTCACTGTCAGTAGAGCCTGCCCCCCCTATTTCTTCACTTTAATGTGACATGTCATTTTGCTTAGAGCCCCAGGGAGGTCAGGATCGGCACTGCCCACATCTTTCCATAAAGAGGACCTGTCACGAACGATTCCTACTTCAAGGGATGTAAATAAAATCAAGTAAAAAATATAAAATGTAAATGCCCCTGTCCCTGGTAGCTAGCGATCAGCAGCGAATGCACACCTAAGTCTAGCCCACGTATGTAAACGCCGTTCAAACCCCACATGTGAGGTATCGCCGCGTGTGTTAGAGCGCCAGCAACAATTCTAGCACTAGACCTCCTCTGTAACTCTAAACTGGTAACCTGTAACAAAAATATAAATTAAGACGTCGCCTATGGAGATTTTGAAGTAACAAAGTTTGGCGACATTCCACGAGCGTGTCCAATTTTAAAGTGTGACATGTTGGGTATCTAATTCCTCGGCGTAACATTATCTTTTACATTATACAAAAAATGGGCTAACTTTACTGTTTTGTTCTTTTGTCCTTACCCCCAACCATGACCCCACCCCCAACCATGACCCCACCTCCCAACCATGACCCCACCTCCCAACCACAGCCTTACCCCCACCCCTGACCCCACCCCCAACCATGACCCCACCTCCCAACCACAGCCTTACCCCCAACCATGACCCCACCCCCAACCATGACCCCACCTCCCAACCACAGCCTTACCCCCAACCATGACCCCACCCCAACCTTACCCCCAACCATGACCTTACCACCCAACCATGACCCCACCTCCCAACCTTACCCCCAACCATGACCCCACCTCCCAACCGCAACCTTACCCCCAACCATGACCCCACCTCCCACTGCAACCTTACCCCCAACCATGACCCCACCCCCAACCATGACCCCACCTCCCAACCACAGCCTTACCCCCAAACATGACCCCACCCCAACCATGACCCCACCTCCCAACCGCAACCTTACCCCCAACCATGACCCCACCTCCTAACCGCAACCTTACCCCCAACCATGACCCCACCCCTAACCATGACCTCATCCCCAACCATGACCCCACCCCCAACCATGACCTCATCCCCAACCATGACCCCACCCCCAACCACAGCCTTACCCCCAACCATGACCCCACCCCCAACCATGACTTCATCCCCAACCATGACCCCACCTCCCAACCATGACCTTACACCCAACCATGACCCCACCTCCCAACCACAACCTTACCCCCAACCATGACCCCACCTCCCAACCTTACCCCCAACCATGACCCCACCTCCCAACCATGACCTTACACCCAACCATGACCCCACCTCCCAACCGCAACCTTACCCCCAACCATGACCCCACGTCCCAACCACAACCTTACCCCCAACCATGACCTCGCCTCCAACCCACAACCTTACCCCCAACCATGATTTCACCTCCCAACCACAACCTTACACCCAACCATGACCTCGCCTCCAACCCACAGCCTTACCCCAAACCATGACCCCATCCCAACCATGACCTCCCCCCCAACCATGACGCAACCGCAACCTTACCCCCAACCATGATCTCACCTCCCAACCACAACCTTACCCCAACCATGACCCCACCTCCCAACCGCAACCTTACCCCCAACCATGACCCCCACCTCCCAACCACAACCTTACCCCAACCATGATCTCACCTCCCAACCACAACCTTACACCCAACCATGACCCCACCCCCAACCACAACCTTACCCTCAACCATGACCTCACCTACCAACCACAACCTTACACCCAACCATGACCCCACCTCCCAACCACAACCTTACCCCCAACCATGACCTCACCTTCCAACCGCAACCTTACCCCCAACCATGACCTCACCTTCCAACCGCAAAATTACCCCCAACCATGACCTCGCTTCCCACCATGACCCCGCCTCCCAACCACAACCTCACCCCCAACCGTGACCTCACCTCACAACCTTACCCCCAACCATGACCTCGCCACCCAACCACAACCTTACACCCAACCATGACCTCACCTCCCAACCTTATACCTTATCTCCCGACCACAACCTGACCTCCCAACCACAACCTTAGCCCAGGTTCACACTGGGCTGCGGGAATGAAGCCTTGCGAGCTCAGCTAAACTCACACAATTTCACTCCCGCCAGTCAGTCCTGATTTTTGCTGCAATTACAAAGACATCTGTGGAGGTTTCTGCACAGATGTCAATGTAAATCGCAGACTGAAATTGCAAAAAGCAGTACAGAAACACAGCATTGTACACCGATATCACACACACAGCATTGTACACCGATATCACACACACAGCATTGTACACCGATGTCACACACACACAGCATTGTACACCGATGTCACACACACACAGCATTGTACACCGATGTCACACACACACAGCATTGTACACCGATGTCACACACACACAGCATTGTACACCGATGTCACACACACAGCATTGTACACCGATGTCACACACACAGCATTGTACACCGATGTCACACACACAGCATTGTACACCGATGTCACACACACAGCATTGTACACCGATGTCACACACACAGCATTGTACACCGATGTCACACACACAGCATTGTACACCGATGTCACACACACAGCATTGTACACCGATGTCACACACACAGCATTGTACACCGATGTCACACACACACAGCATTGTACACCGATGTCACACACACACAGCATTGTACACCGATGTCACACACACAGCATTGTACACCGATGTCACACACACAGCATTGTACACCGATGTCACACACACAGCATTGTACACCGATATCTCTCACACACACACACAGCATTGTACACCGATATCTCACACACACACACACACACACACACACACACACACACACAGCATTGTACACCGATATCACACACACACACACAGCATTGTACACCGATATCACACACACAGCATTGTACACCGATGTCACACACACAGCATTGTACACCGATGTCACACACACAGCATTGTACACCGATGTCACACACACAGCATTGTACACCGATGTCACACACACACAGCATTGTACACCGATGTCACACACACACAGCATTGTACACCGATGTCACACACACAGCATTGTACACCGATGTCACACACACAGCATTGTACACCGATGTCACACACACAGCATTGTACACCGATCACACACACAGCATCTCACACACACAGCATTGTCACACACACACACAGCATTGTACACCGATATCTCACACACACAGCACACACACACACACACACACACACACACACACACACACACACACACACAGCATTGTACACCGATATCACACACACACACACAGCATTGTACACCGATATCACACACACAGAATTGTACACCGATATCACACACACACACACACAGCATTGTACACCGATATCACACACACAGCATTGTACACCGATATCACACACACAGCATTGTACAGCGATATCACACACACAGCATTGTACACCGATATCACACACACACACACACAGCATTGTACACCGATATCACACACACAGCATTGTACACCGATATCACACACACAGCATTGTACACCGATATCACACACACAGCATTGTACACCGATATCACAGACAGCATTGTACACCGATGTCACACACAGCATTGTACACCGATATCACACACACAGCATTGTACACCGATATCACACACACAGCATTGTACACCGATATCACAGACAGCATTGTACACCGATGTCACACACACAGCATTGTACACCGATATCACACACAGCATTGTACACCGATGTCACACACACACAGCATTGTACACCGATATCACACACAGCATTGTACACCGATATCTCTCACACACACAGCATTGTACACCGATATCTCACACACACACAGCATTATACACTGATATCACACACACAGCATTGTACACCGATATCACACACACAGCATTGTACACCGATATCACACACACAGCATTGTACACCGATATCACACACAGCATTGTACACCGATATCACACACAGCATTGTACACCGATATCACACACACACACACAGCATTGTACACCGATATCTCACACACACACACAGCATTGTACACCGATATCACACACAGCATTGTACACCGATATCACACACACACACACACAGCATTGTACACCGATATCTCACACACAGCATTGTACACCGATATCAAACACACAGCATATATTAGAAATATACACAATACAATATATCCTCCATATAACACACACAGGATACAATGTATACAATTCCCTACAACTTCCACACACTCTGATGTCTTCTCACCTCCCAGCTCAGCAATCCAGGAAATGTTGGTGTGGAGGTCACATGACCATCTGGGCGGAGCCACAACTCAGCACTTGACAACTCATTCATTTTCTCTCCCTAGACTCCACTGTCATCATCACCCTTCATTTATCCCCTCCCCCATCTAAGAATTATCATATAACATGACAGAACTCCACACTGACATTTCCAGGAGAAGGGGTCACAATGTTTTATAAGCTGAATAAAACATAACATTGGAGGAAGCAAACCAGCCGTTACACACAGAGCAATCCCATTCACTTTCAGGCTGCATTCACACCTTTGCATAGGCGTATTGCGGCGACAAAAAAATAGGCGTTTTGTACGGCGATTTGTGGCGACAAAACGCGTCGTATGTTAGCCGCAGTTTTTTACAGTGTACTGTCGGCTATGCGGAACGCCCGATACGCGCGTCGAAAAAGGGTCCGGGACTTGTTTGAAATTCGGCGTACGGCGTTAGGAGATGTGAACGATCTCCATAGAGAATAATGTAAATTCGACGGTCCGGCGTATTGTAGCGTCGGGCGTAAATACGCCTAGGTGTGAATGCAGCCTCAGACCCTCCACGACAACACAAGAATTCTGTACCCAGAGCTGCGGTATATGTCAGAGCTATATAACTGTATAATAATAATAGTGTGCGACTGTGGGGGGGACATTAGAGTGTAAGCTCCTCTGGTACAGACACTGATGTGATTGGCTCAGTGACACGCTGCATTTGGTGGCAGGTGACGGTGGCAAGTAACACCGTCAACACAAATCCCCCCACACACACACATGTGAAACCACGGTGCCCAGGGCAGCCGTCCCTCCTGCCCCCCCAGCTCTGGGTCAGTGAAACATTAGAGAAACACTTTCCCCTAAATGTATTAGCCCGTGGAGCTTACAGAGTGTGACAGGCACCACCTCCTCCCTCAAATGGCAATGTTCGGGGCGTGGTGATTGGCCCTTTAGGCCCAAATGCTGCATGCTGGGAGGAGGTCACGTGCTTGGAGCAGAATGAGTGGGTGAAGGGGGTCGGTTACATTACATACCAACATGCCAATGATATTATTCAATAAAACCTTTTTAAATTACATGAGTTTTTTTTCCCAGTGAGTCGATAAATGCACCGCTTCATGGTTGGCACTGACTGTACCTCAAGCTGGGAGCCTGGGACAGGTGTAGAGTGCAGGGGGCAGGGATGGGTGAAGAGGGCAGGGAGGGGTGTAGAGGGCAGAGATGAGTGAAGGGGGCAGGGGACAGGGATTGGTGAAGAGGGCAGGGAGGGGTGTAGAGGGCAGGGATGGGTGAAAGGGGCAGGGATGGGTGAAGGGGACAGGGAGGGGTGTAGAGTGCAGGGGGCAGGGATGGGTGAAGGGGGCAGGGAGGGGTGAAGGGGGCAGGGGACAGGGATTGGTGAAGAGGGCAGGGAGGGGTGTAGAGTGCAGGGGGCAGGGATGGGTGTAGAGGGCAGGGATGGGTGAAGGGGACAGGGATTGGTGAAGAGGGCAGGGAGGGGTGTAGAGTACAGGGGGCAGGGATGGGTGTAGAGTACAGGGGGCAGGGATGAGTGAAGGGGGCAGGGATGGGTGTAGAGTGCAGGGGGCAGGGATGAGTGAAGGGGGCAGGGATGGGTGAAGAGGGCAGGGAGGGGTGTAGAGTACGGGGGGCAGGGATGGGTGAAGGGGGCAGGGATGGGTGAAGGGAGCAGGGGACAGGGATTGGTGAAGAGGGCAGGGAGGGGTGTAGAGTGCAGGGGGCAGGGATGAGTGAAGGGGGTAGGGATGGGTGTAGAGTACAGGGGTCAGGAATGGGTGAAGAGGGCAGGGAGGGGTGTAGAGTACAGGGGGCAGGGATGGGTGAAGAGGGCAGGGAGGGGTGTAGAGTACAGGGGGCAGGGATGGGTATAGAGGGCAGGGAGGGGTGTAGAGTACAGGGGGCAGGAATGGGTGAAGAGGGCAGGGAGGGGTGTAGAGTACAGGGGGCAGGGATGGGTGAAGAGGGCAGGGAGGGGTGTAGAGTACAGGGGGCAGGGAGGGGTGAAGAAGGCAGGGATGTTGTAGAGTGCAGGGGGCAGGGATGGGTAAAGGGTGCAGGGAGGGGTGTAACGTACAGGGGGCAGGGAGGGGTGAAGAGGGCATGGACGGGTGTAGAGTGCAGGGGGCAGGGATGGGTGTGCAGTGCAGGGGGCGGGGACAGGTGTAGAGTGCAGGGGGCGGGGACAGGTGAAGGGGCAGGGACGGGTGTAGAGTGCAGGGGTGGGTGTGCAGCACAGGGGGCAGAGACAGGTGTAGAGGGTGAAGAGGTCAGGGATGGGTGTGGAGTGCAGGGGGCAGGGATGGGTGAAGGGGGCAGGGATGGGTGTAGAGTGCAGGGGGCAGGGATGGGTGTAGAGTACAGGGGTCAGGAATGGGTGAAGAGGGCAGGGAGGGGTGTAGAGTACGGGGGGCAGGGATGGGTGAAGGGGGCAGGGATGGGTGAAGGGAGCAGGGGACAGGGATTGGTGAAGAGGGCAGGGAGGGGTGTAGAGTACAGGGGGCAGGGATGAGTGAAGGGGGCAGGGATGGGTGTAGAGTGCAGGGGGCAGGGATGAGTGAAGGGGGCAGGGATGGGTGTAGAGTACAGGGGGCAGGAATGGGTGAAGAGGGCAGGGAGGGGTGTAGAGTACAGGGGGCAGGGATGGGTGAAGAGGGCAGGGAGGGGTGTAGAGTACAGGGGGCAGGGAGGGGTGAAGAGGGCAGGGAGGGGTGTAGAGTACAGGGGGCAGGAATGGGTGAAGAGGGCAGGGAGGGGTGTAGAGTACAGGGGGCAGGGATGGGTGAAGAGGGCAGGGAGGGGTGTAGAGTACAGGGGGCAGGGAGGGGTGAAGAAGGCAGGGATGTTGTAGAGTGCAGGGGGCAGGGATGGGTAAAGGGTGCAGGGAGGGGTGTAACGTACAGGGGGCAGGGAGGGGTGAAGAGGGCATGGATGGGTGTGCAGTGCAGGGGGCGGGGACAGGTGTAGAGTGCAGGGGGTGGGGACAGGTGTAGAGTGCAGGGGGTGGGGACAGGTGAAGGGGCAGGGACAGGTGTAGAGTGCAGGGGTGGGTGTGCAGCACAGGGGGCAGAGACAGGTGTAGAGGGTGAAGAGGTCAGGGATGGGTGTGGAGTGCAGGGGGCAGGGATGGGTGAAGGGGACAGGGAGGGGTGTAGAGTGCAGGTGGCAGGGATGGGTGAAGGGGGCAGGGAGGGGTGAAGGGGGCAGGGGACAGGGATTGGTGAAGAGGGCAGGGAGGGGTGTAGAGTGCAGGGGGCAGGGATGGGTGTAGAGGGCAGGGATGGGTGAAGGGGACAGGGATTGGTGAAGAGGGCAGGGAGGGGTGTAGAGTACAGGGGGCAGGGATGGGTGTAGAGTACAGGGGGCAGGGATGAGTGAAGGGGGCAGGGATGGGTGTAGAGTGCAGGGGGCAGGGATGAGTGAAGGGGGCAGGGATGGGTGAAGAGGGCAGGGAGGGGTGTAGAGTACGGGGGGCAGGGATGGGTGAAGGGGGCAGGGATGGGTGAAGGGAGCAGGGGACAGGGATTGGTGAAGAGGGCAGGGAGGGGTGTAGAGTGCAGGGGGCAGGGATGAGTGAAGGGGGTAGGGATGGGTGTAGAGTACAGGGGTCAGGAATGGGTGAAGAGGGCAGGGAGGGGTGTAGAGTACAGGGGGCAGGGATGGGTGAAGAGGGCAGGGAGGGGTGTAGAGTACAGGGGGCAGGGATGGGTATAGAGGGCAGGGAGGGGTGTAGAGTACAGGGGGCAGGAATGGGTGAAGAGGGCAGGGAGGGGTGTAGAGTACAGGGGGCAGGGATGGGTGAAGAGGGCAGGGAGGGGTGTAGAGTACAGGGGGCAGGGAGGGGTGAAGAAGGCAGGGATGTTGTAGAGTGCAGGGGGCAGGGATGGGTAAAGGGTGCAGGGAGGGGTGTAACGTACAGGGGGCAGGGAGGGGTGAAGAGGGCATGGACGGGTGTAGAGTGCAGGGGGCAGGGATGGGTGTGCAGTGCAGGGGGCGGGGACAGGTGTAGAGTGCAGGGGGCGGGGACAGGTGAAGGGGCAGGGACGGGTGTAGAGTGCAGGGGTGGGTGTGCAGCACAGGGGGCAGAGACAGGTGTAGAGGGTGAAGAGGTCAGGGATGGGTGTGGAGTGCAGGGGGCAGGGATGGGTGAAGGGGGCAGGGATGGGTGTAGAGTGCAGGGGGCAGGGATGGGTGTAGAGTACAGGGGTCAGGAATGGGTGAAGAGGGCAGGGAGGGGTGTAGAGTACGGGGGGCAGGGATGGGTGAAGGGGGCAGGGATGGGTGAAGGGAGCAGGGGACAGGGATTGGTGAAGAGGGCAGGGAGGGGTGTAGAGTACAGGGGGCAGGGATGAGTGAAGGGGGCAGGGATGGGTGTAGAGTGCAGGGGGCAGGGATGAGTGAAGGGGGCAGGGATGGGTGTAGAGTACAGGGGGCAGGAATGGGTGAAGAGGGCAGGGAGGGGTGTAGAGTACAGGGGGCAGGGATGGGTGAAGAGGGCAGGGAGGGGTGTAGAGTACAGGGGGCAGGGATGGGTGAAGAGAGCAGGGAGGGGTGTAGAGTACAGGGGGCAGGAATGGGTGAAGAGGGCAGGGAGGGGTGTAGAGTACAGGGGGCAGGGATGGGTGAAGAGAGCAGGGAGGGGTGTAGAGTACAGGGGGCAGGGAGGGGTGAAGAAGGCAGGGATGTTGTAGAGTGCAGGGGGCAGGGATGGGTAAAGGGTGCAGGGAGGGGTGTAACGTACAGGGGGCAGGGAGGGGGGAAGAGGGCATGGATGGGTGTGCAGTGCAGGGGGCGGGGACAGGTGTAGAGTGCAGGGGGTGGGGACAGGTGTAGAGTGCAGGGGGTGGGGACAGGTGAAGGGGCAGGGACAGGTGTAGAGTGCAGGGGTGGGTGTGCAGCACAGGGGGCAGAGACAGGTGTAGAGGGTGAAGAGGTCAGGGATGGGTGTGGAGTGCAGGGGGCAGGGAATGGTGAAGGGGGCAGGGATGGGTGAAGAGGGCAGGGACATGTGTAGAGTGCAGGGGGCAGGGATGGGTGAAGGGGGCAGGGATGATGTAGAGTGCAGGGGACAGGGATGAGTGAACAGGGCAGGGACACGTGTAGAGTGCAGGGGGCAGGGATGGGTGAAGAGGGCAGGGATGGTGTCGAGTGTAGGGGGCAGGAATGGGTGAAGAGGGCAGAGACGGTGTAGAGTGCAGGGGGCAGGGATAGGTGAAGAGGGCAGGGACGGTGTAGAGTGCAGGAGACAGGGATGGGTGAAGGGGGCAGAGACGGTGAAGAGTGCAGGGGGGCAGGGATGGGTGAAGGGGGCAGGGATGGTGTAAAGTGCAGGGGGCAGGGATGGGTGAACAGGGCAGGGATGGTGTAAAGTGCAGGGGACAAGAATGGGTGAAGAGGGCAGGGACTGTGTAGAGTGCAGGGGGCAGGGATGGGTGAAGGGGGCAGGGACTGGTGTGCAGGGCAGGGGTTGGAGACAGGTGTAGCGCGCAGGGGGCGGGTACATGTGTAGAGCGCAGGGGGCGAGGACAGGTGTATAGCGCAGGGGGCGAGGACAGGTGTATAGCGGAGGGGGCGAGGACAGGTGTAGAGTGCAGGGGGCGGGGACAGGTGTACAGCGCAGGGGGGCGGGGACAGGTGAAGGGGGCAGGGATGGGTGTAGAGTGCAGGGGGCAGGGGTGGGTGTGCAGCGCAGGGGGCGGAGACCGGTGAAGAGCGCATGGGGCGGGGACAGGTGTAGAGCGCAGGGCGTGGGGACAGGTGTACAGCGCAGGGGGCGGGGACAGGTGTACAGCGCATGGGGGCGGGGACAGGTGAAGGGGGCAGGGATGGGTGTAGAGTGCAGGGGGCAGGGGTGGGTGTGCAGCGCAGGGGGCGGAGACAGGTGTAGAGCGCAGGGGGCAGAGACAGGTGTAGAGCACAGGGCGTGGGGACAGGTGTACAGCGCAGGGGGCGGGGACAGGTGAAGGGGGCAGGGATGGGTGTAGAGTGCAGGGGGCAGGGGTGGGTGTGCAGCGCAGGGGGCGGAGACAGGTGTAGAGCGCAGGGGGCAGAGACAGGTGTAGAGCACAGGGCGTGGGGACAGGTGTACAGCGCAGGGGGCGGGGACAGGTGAAGGGGGCAGGGATGGGTGTAGAGTGCAGGGGGCAGGGGTGGGTGTGCAGCGCAGGGGGCGGAGACCGGTGAAGAGCGCATGGGGCGGAGACAGGTGTAGAGCGCAGGGCGTGGGGACAGGTGTACAGCGCAGGGGGCGGGGACAGGTGAAGAGGGCAGGGATGGGTGTAGAGTGCAGGGGGCAGGGGTGGGTGTGCAGCGCAGGGGGTGAAGACAGGTGTAGAGCGCAGGGGGCGGAGACAGGTGTAGAGTGCAGGGCGTGGGGACAGGTGTACAGCGCAGGGGGCGGGGACAGGTGAAGGGGGCAGGGGTGGGTGTGCAGCGCAGGGGGTGAAGACAGGTGTAGAGCGCAGGGGGCGGAGACAGGTGTACAGCGCAGGAATATTCACAATATATATATATATATGATCTGACTGATGATCAGAATTGCATATATAACAGAATAGGCTATAAAATAAATAATAGAATGAATCTAGCCGTCTTCTGAAATTCGAACTGTTTTAAAAAAAATAAGGGATATACGAATCTCTCTAAGATCAGGATAATGATAATGAAATGTGAAAGGAAAGTATAGACCGGCCTATTAGATTGTAAGCTCTTCTGAGCAGGGCCCTCTCAATCCATTTGTATTGCCTCCCTTTTGTATTGTAAAGTGTTGGCGCTCTATAAATCCTGTATAATAATAATAATAGACAGGTGTCAATCACAGAGAGTCGGCTACAAGCAGGCAGTCTCTTGCACCCCCCCCCCCCCCCATAGGATGTATACACAGGCACCCCCTCTATATGGGGGATCACCAAGGAGATGTCCTGTTCCCCATGGCAACCAGAACAGAAAAATATAGAAGAACTCTGATTGGTTGGTTAGTATAGTACTCTTTACTTTTTCCCCATGCCAGTGGGCGGATCCCCACAATGACAGTGACCCGCCCACTCTGCAGACCACGCCCCGAAGAAGGTAAAATATAGGAGGTCTCCCCGGGACAGTGTACATCGCTAATAACCCCGCGAGTGAATTACGGAGGGGGGAGGGGGATTGTCTCAAGTCGGCACTCACACTGCGGACACACAGCACAGCGCTCTCTCCGCCCCGTGTTTGTCACTCTATGGGGGACACCGGAGGCGGAGCGACCGGGCAGGGTAAGGGGGCGGAGACACCGGGGACACACACACACACACACATGTCCACCAATGACAGCCCTAGGAAAAAGGTTATCTTAGTATAGCACAACCCACGTGTGAAAAAAAGGCGGGGCGATGACGTAGGAGGGGCGGAAGAGGAGGTGACGTCATCAGAGAGGGCGGTCCGAAGGATGACTGCAGGTAGAGAGAGCTGTGTGTGTGTCAGTGTGATATCAGTGTGTGTGAGGAGAGAGGGGGAGGGGATACACTCATCACTGCACACCTATATACTCATCACTGTATACACTGACCACTGTATACTCTATATACTGTATACTCCATATACTGATCACTGTACACCTATATACTGTATACTCCATATACTGCTCACTGTACACCTATATACTGATCACTGTATACTCCATATACTGTACACCTATATACTGTATACTCCATATACTGTACACCTATATACTGTATACTCCATATACTGATCACTGTACATCTATATACTGTATACTCCATATACTGATCACTGTACACCTATATACTGTATACTCCATATACTGATCACTGTACACCTATATACTGATCACTGTACACCTATATACTGTATACTCCATATACTGTACACCTATATACTGTATACTCCATATACTGTACACCTATATACTGTATACTCCATATACTGATCACTGTACATCTATATACTGTATACTCCATATACTGATCACTGTACATCTATATACTGTATACTCCATACACTGATCACCTATATACTGTATACTCCATATACTGATCACGGTACACCTATATACTGTATACTCCATATACTGTACACCTATATACTGTATACTCCATACACTGATCGCCTATATACTGTATACTCCATATACAGATCACTGTACATCTATATACTGTATACTCCATATACTGATCACTGTACATCTATATACTGTATACTCCATATACTGATCACTGTACACCTATATACTGATCACTGTACACCTATATACTGTATACTCCATATACTGTACACCTATATACTGTATACTCCATACACTGATCACTGTACATCTATATACTGTATACTCCATATACTGATCACGGTACACCTATATACTGTATACTCCATATACTGATCACTGTACATCTATATACTGTATACTCCATATACTGATCACGGTACACCTATATACTGTATACTCCATATACTGTACACCTATTTTTATTTTTTTCCAAGAAATTTTTATTGGGTGTTCAAAGGTACATACATCAATTTCAGAAAGCATTCCATGAAACAAACAAATGCAGATAACATACAATGACCAGATAGCACTGTACACCTATATACTGTATACTCCATATACTGATCACGGTACACCTATATACTGTATACTCCATATACTGATCACTGTACACCTATATACTGTATACTCCATATACTGATCACTGTACACCTATATACTGTATACTCCATATACTGATCACTGTACACCTATATACTGTATACTCCATATACTGATCACTGTAACCTATATACTGTATACTCCATACACTGATCGCCTATATACTGTATACTCCATATACTGATCACTGTAACCTATATACTGTATACTCCATATACTGATCACTGTAACCTATATACTGTATACTCCATACACTGATCGCCTATATACTGTATACTCCATATACTGATCACGGTACACCTATATACTCTATACTCCATATACTGTACACCTATATACTGTATACTCCATATACTGATCACGGTACACCTATATACTGTATACTCCATATACTGATCACCTATATACTGTATACTCCATATACAGATCACTGTACACCTATATACTGTACACTCCATACACTGGGTCTCAATTTCAATTTCTGAGCTACTATGCCCGGACCTTCAGCCGGGCATTCAGAGCGCATGCGCCGCTGACGTCAGTAGCTGCCTTCATAGGGGAATATCTCATAATCTGTACACGTTTAGGAGATATTACTTTTACCTACAGGGAAGCCTTATTATGGGCTTTCCTGTAGTGAAAGTGTAAAATTTGGGGATACAATCACTTCAACCACTTAACCCCCGGACCATATTGCTGGTCAAAGAAGAGAGCACTTTTTGTGATTCGGCACTGCGTCGCTTTAACTGACAATTGCGCGGTCGTGCGACGTGGCTCCCAAACTAAATCGGCGTCCTTTTTTCCCCACAAATAGAGCTTTCTTTTGGTGGTATTTGATCACCTCTGCGGTTTTTATTTTTTGCGCTATAAACAAAAATAGAGGCGAGAATTTTGAAAAAAATGCAATATTTTTTACTTTTTGCTATAATAAATATCCCCCAAAAATATATAAAAAAAAAAAATTTTTCCCTCAGTTTAGGCCGATACGTATTCTTCTACATATTTTTTGTTAAAAAAAATCATAATTAGCGTTTATTCATTGGTTTGCGCAAAAGTTATAGCGTTTACAAAATAAGGGGTAGTTAGGATGGTGGGAACCCCTCATATTGTGCACATCAGCTATCTCAGCGGCTGTTGTGCTGCCTGACTGCCTGAAACACAGATATTTGCACATGAATGGAAGATACAGTACAGCCAGCTTATAGATGATTTGTTAAACTGTTTTCAGGCAGCCCCCGCACTAACGTCACTGAATGTGATCCCCTGATTATACCAGTGGCCACACACTGTACAGTGGCCACCCGATGCAGGAGCGGGCCAGGAAAGGACGGTTCTGTCAGCGGGGACCAAAGAATAAAGTGGTGGGGGGTAATGACAGTCACAGACCTTGTTTTTAGTAACCCGAGTCTTGTTGTCTTTTTGCAGCGGCCGAATGATCGTCAAGCCGTGGCGCAGCAGGGAGAGTATGCAGGACGCGGAGGGCCCTGGGGATGGACCCTCAAATGGCCCTGTGTGTGGTGAGCATTGTACAAGTCACTTATCATCACTCTTCTTATAACTGTACTCATGTCCTATTTCAGAAGGCGGAGCCCCCTTCACTTTACAGTAAATGAATTCTGATTGGCTACCTATTTCAGAAGGCGGAGCCCCCTTCACTTTACTGTAAATGAATTCTGATTGGCTACCTATTTCAGAAGGCGGAGCCCCCTTCACTTTACTGTAAATGAATTCTGATTGGCTACCTATTTCAGAAGGCGGAGCCCCCTTCACCTTACTGTAAATGAATTCTGATTGGTTACCTATTTCAGAAGGCGGAGCCCCCTTCACTTTACTGTAAATGAATTCTGATTGGCTACCTATTTCAGAAGGCGGAGCCCCCTTCACTTTACTGTAAATGAATTCTGATTGGCTACCTATTTCAGAAGGCGGAGCCCCCTTCACCTTACTGTAAATTAATTCTGATTGGTTACCTATTTCAGAAGGCGGAGCCCCCTTCACTTTACTGTAAATGAATTCTGATTGGCTACCTATTTCAGAAGGCGGAGCCCCTTTACTGTACTTACTTTACTGTAAATGAATTCTGATTGGCTACCTTGGGCTTTTGCACTTTACTCATTGCTCTGTGTCAGATTAACCCTTTCGCTGCCTGGGCCATTTTTGCCTACATTAAAAAAAACAATTTTTAGGCCTGAACTTAATCCACTTATTGGCCCGGCCTTTTTCCTGAGATTTGTTTATAAGTAAAAATCTGTATGTTTTAGCTGCAGCCAATCACATAGGGCAGAGTTCCCCAACCCCCGGGCTGCGGACAGTCACCAGTCCCTGGCCTTTTTAGGAACCGCACAGGATCTCACATGGGAACAGAGACATCATCAATGGGGCTTTTTGCTTCTCTATACAATGTAGGCAGATCATGGCTGGTGGGGGAGGGGTTGGCATAGCACAGCATCCTGCCTCAGTACTCCTCTTAAAGTGGAGTTCCACCCAAAAATTGAACTTTTGCTCTTTGGGAGGAGTTATGGCTGTAAGGTGTACATACTATATACTGACTGTATACACCATATACTGACTGTATACACCATATACTGACTGTATACACCATATACTGGCTTTACATACCATTCACAGACTCTACACACCGTACACTGACTGTCCATACTATACACTGACTGTACACACCGTACACTGACTGTACATACTATATACTGACTGTATACACCATATACTGACTGTACACACCATACACTGACTGTACACACCGTACACTGACTGTACACACCGTACACAGACTGTACATACTATATACTGACTGTATACACCATATACTGAATGTATACACCATACACTGACTGTACACACCGTACACTGACTGTACACACTGTACACTGACTGTACATACTATACACTGACTGTACATACTATACACTGACTGTATACACCGTACACTGGCTGTACACACCGTACACTGGCTGTATATACTATACACTGACTGTATACACCGTACACTGACTGTACATACTATATACTGACTTTACTATATACTGACTGTATACACCATATACTGGCTGTACATACTATATACTGACTTTACATACTATATACTGACTGTATACACCGTACACTGACTGTATACACCATTCACTGACTGTACATACCATACACTGCCTGTACATGCTATATACTGACTGTGTACACCATATACTGGCTGTACATACTATACCAGGGGTGGGCAAACTTTTTGACACGAGGGCCGCGATGGGTTCATATATTGGACCCGGGGGCCGGACCAAGAGTAGATGGACGGTGTGTATGTGTAAATTAATATAAATTAAATTTAAATTTGTAACATTAAATTCATTTAAGGTAGAAAAGCATAAAAATAGTTATTTTACAAAACTACAATTGATGGCACAGTGGCTGCGTTTGGCATGGCACAGTGGTGACAATTGATGGCACAGTGGCTGCGTTTGATGGCATGGCACAGTGGTGACAATTGATGGCACAGTGATTGCTTTTGATGGCATGGCACAGTGGTGACAATTGATGGCACAATGGCTGCGTTTGATGGCATGGCCCCACAGCTCTGGACCCCCTGCATCTTACACAGACCCCCCCCCCTCAGTTCACACCCCCTTCAGTGCAGACACCCCCCTTAGTAAAACCCCCCCTCAGGTGAAACCCCCCCTCAGTGCAAACCCCCTCTTAGTGAGAACCCCCCCAATGCAAACACCCCCCCCCCCCCCCATTCAGTACCTCAGATCAGCGCAGCGACGGTCACGGCACATAGACAGAAGGTTCCCTCCCCCTCTGTACACACAGAGAGGAGGGGGAGGCAGCAGCGGCTTCACTCTCGGCACACAGGCACAGCCAACAGCCCGTGGCTGTGAGAGGAGGGGATGGATGGTGCTGCGGGAGGAGGCTGTGAGAGGAGGGGATGGATGGTGCTGTGGTGTCACCCCCGCAACCCCCCTCCTCTTGTAACGCGGTGCTCGGCAGTCGGCACTGCCAGCTTAAAAGTCACTCCGACCCCCCACTTACACAGTACGCCTCTGGGTGGCACCGCCCTTTTAGAGGAATTCCCCAATACCACGGGGCAAGAGGCGGCCGGAGGCGGAGCACCCGCAGCCTATCTGCGCTCGTCTCGCTCCAGCCCCCTCGAAGCATAGGCCGCAAAGCCGCGGCCTCAATTAGTGTTGATTGCGGCATCAGGAGATCACGGGTGGGGGCCGGATTAAAAGGTCTGCCGGGCCGTATACGGCCTGCGGGCCGTAGTTTGCCCATTGCTGTACTATACACTGACTGTACACACCATATACTGACTGTACACACCATATACTGACTGTATACACTATACACTGACTGTACACACCATATACTGACTGTATACACTATACACTGACTGTACACACCATATACTGACTGTACACACCATACACTGGCTGTACACACCATATACTGACTGTACACACCATACACTGGCTGTACACACCATATACTGACTGTACATACTATATACTGACTGTATACACCATACACTGTACATACTATATACTGACTGTACATACTAATCACTTCCTGATTCCCTTACTGAAGATGGCAGCGCCTCCACCTGAGACCCGAAGGACAGATCGGCTTCAGGTCCTGAAAATCGCGGGTGCCCAGGACAGGTAAGTGTCCTAATATTAAAAGTCAGCAGCTGCAGTATTTGTAGCTCCTGACTTTTATTTATTTTTAGCCGGATTCACAGACATTGGCGCATCTTTATGCCGCCATAGCGTATCTTATTTGTGCTACGCGGAGAGGGAAGCATGGAATTCACAAAGCAAATGCTCCCAACGTTGTGCCGGCGTAGCGTATAGTCGTAGGCGTAAGCAGACGTAAGTCAAAGTAGGTGGAAGTGGGCGTGATACATTTAAATGAAGCGTGACCCCATGCAAATGATGGCCTGAGCTTTAAACAAGTACTAAAAACGAACGGCGCATACGTCGTACCTTGGACGCATCCCAGTGCGCATGCTCACAGTCACGTTAAAACAACTTCCTAAGATACGTCGAATCACTGCCTACGACCCTGAGCGTAACCTACGCCCAGCCCTATTCACGTACTACGTAAAATCAGACAGCATTCGTTCCCTGGTCCATACCTTTGCATGAGTTGTGCCTCCTATATGGGGAATTACTTTACGCCGGACGTAACCCTTACGCAAATCGCTTAAAACATGCGCCGTGTGCAAGTACGTTCGTGAATCGCCGTATCTCCCTCATTTGCATTGAAAATCAATGGGAGTTCCAAATGCGTCCAGCGTATGCGTAGGCAAGTTACGTCAGTCGGATGAAGTCAGTTTTTTTGCGTATCTTAGTTCTATGGGCACGGCGCACAAATACGACGGCGCATATTTACACTTACGCGGCGTATCTCGAGACGCAGTCAGTTACCTCTATTCCTGTTAATTGTTTAAAGGAAGAGCGAAGGAGAGCGGGACTTTAACCACTTAACACCCGCCGCATGTATATGTACGTCCACAGAATGGCACGTACAGGCAGATGGGCGTACATGTACGTCCCTGCCTTCTTGCGGATCGGGGGTCCATCGGGACCCCCCCCCCCCCCTCACTACATGCGGCAGGTGTCTTACCTCTGGGAGCAATCCGGGATGAGGCAGCTGTTAGTTTTTGTCCGCCCCCTCGTGATCGCTCCCAGCCAATCCCCTGAGCCTCCGCTCTGCACTTCCTCTGCCTGTGTAATGTAAACACTGGTATTTTCAATCCGACGAGAGGAGAGAAGACATCACAGTAAGTCGCACCAACACTACACTACACACATAGGTACACTTAACACCTTCCGATCACCCCCCCCCCCCCCCCCAGCCCCCTGTCACAGTGTCACTGATAGCAGTGATCATATATTTACTGATCACTGCATTTAGTGTTAGTGTGACAGGCAGTTAGTGTTAGGTCCAGGGTAGCCCCCCCTAATAAAGGTTTAACCCCTTGATCACCGCCCTAGTTAACCCTTTCACCCCCTATTGCCAGCGTCACTAAGCGATCATTTTTCTGATCGCTGTATTAGTGTCGCTGTTGCCGCTAGGTAGCTAATTTTTTTTTTATATTGCGATTTTTTTTTTTTTTTACTAAAGACATGTGGCTGAATACATTTTGGCCTAAATGTTTGACTAAAATTTAGTTTATTCGATTTTTCTTATAACAAAAAGTAAAAAATATTGTTTTTTTTCAAAAATGTCGCTCTATTTTTGTTTATAGCGCAAAAAATAAAAACCACAGAGGTGATCAAATACCACCAAAAGAAAGCCCTATTTGTAAGGAAAAAAGGACACCAAATTTTGTTTGGGAGCCACGTCGCACGACCGCGCAATTGTCAGGTAAAACGACGCAGTGCCGAATCGCAAAAAGGGGCAAGGTCCTTTACCTGCATTTTGGTCCGGGTCTTAAGTGGTTAAAATACATAGACATTTATGGAAAGAAGCAGTTCAGAACAAAAAATCAGGATATACAGACATAAAATGCAATATGGGGTATTGTAGTAACATATAGTTGGAGCATGATGTTGTTAGCTCTATGCGTTTCGCTCATCAGGGGTAAAGATGCATTGTGTTTCTGTAAAGACAAAAGCACAATTTAGGCTGGTTCGGGGCATCTGACATTCTGGGGACTGTGAGCAGTCAAAGTCCCAGTTGGTACTTACCGGGGTATTCCCATGTAGCTGGCATGGAAGTCGAGCCCAAACAGACCCCAATGGGTGTAGATCCTGCCAGGAACTGAGGCAGGGTGCCGAATGGCAGACAATGATACCTGCAGCTGCAGGTTTCATCCCAGTATAACGCCTGGAAGTCCAGTGATGTGCAAGTATGTCACTGGTCTGAAAGTAGCTATATAGAAGGGAATGATCGTGCATGTAGAGAGATGGAGAATATGTGTGTGGTAAGACGTGCTTTTGACACTTGGAAATGCTTGTAACATCCCCCACAGATCTGTTAATACATACTAGGGGGGATCTGGGGGGATCCATAGTGGAGAAGGATCTGGGGGGATCCGTAGTGGAGAAGGATCTGGGGGTTTTAGTTGATCATAAGCTCAATAATGGCATGCAATGCCAAGCTGCGGTTTCCAAAGCGAGCAAAGTCCTTTCTTGTATAACAGAGGTATGGACTCCAGAGATAGAGATATCATTTTGCCCGCCCCCCCCCCTCCCCCCTGTACAAATCATTAGTAAGACCTCATCTGGAATATGCAGTCCAGTTTTGGGCACCAGTTCTCAAAAAGGATATCGGAGAACTGGAGAAAGTGCAGAGAAGGGCAACTAAACTGATAAGAGGCATGGAGGAGCTCAGCTATGAGGAAAGATTAGAGGAACTGAATTTATTCACTCTTGAGAAGAGGAGAATAAGGGGGGATATGATCACCATGTACAAATATATAAGGGGTCCATATAGTGAACTTGGTGTTGAGTTATTCACTTTAAGGTCAACACTGAGGACAAGGGGGCACTCTTTAAATCTGGAGGAAAAGAGATTTCACCTCCAAATACGGAAAGGTTTCTTCACAGTAAGAGCTGTGAAAATGTGGAATAGACTCCCCTCAGATGTGGTTCTAGCCAGCTCAGTAAAGCGCTTTAATAAAGGCCTGGATACTTTCCTAAATGTACATAATATAACTAAGATTTGTAGGTAAAGTTGATCCGGGGAAAATCCGATTGCCTCTCGTGCTGTAGCAAATTGGATCATCCACGGGTTATGCTCATAATCCAAGGTTTCACTGTATTATTATTATTAGGGCTGTCCCGATACCACTTTTTTAGGACCGAGTACAAGTACCGATACTTTTTTTCAAGTAGTCGCCGATTCCGAATACCGATACTTTTTTTAAATGTGACCCCAAATGCAGCCATGTCCCCCACATATGCAGCCATGTCCCTCACATATGCAGCCATGTCCCTCCAGCCATGTCCCTCCAGCCATGTCCTCCCATACCTAGAGCCGCCGCCGCCGCACGGAGAACATCACAGCATTCATTTGAATAGCTGTTTTGCCCGCACGTATAGACACTCCCCCTTGCTCGGGATTGGACAGATCACGATCACCCATCCAATCCCGAGCAAGGGGGAGTGTCTATATGCAGCGGGAACACTACAGCTATTCAAATGAAAGCTGTGATGTTCCCGCACGCTGTTTAACCCATGCGGCGGCGGCTTTCGATGCGGCGGCTTTAGATGCGGTGGCGGGGGGGGAAGTATTCTATTCAGGTATCGGGGGTATTTGCGGGAGTACAAGTACTCCCGCAAATACTCGGTATCGGTCCCGATACTGGTATCGGTATTGGGACAACCCTAATTATTATTATATATTTCTTCTTTTGGTTGTACTAGATGGACTTTTTTCAACCTAACTATGTAACTACGGTATGTTCTAGGCTAATGTTACTGCTAAAGGTAATTCTTGTTGTTTTTTGTTTTTGTTTTTTTTATTCCACAGAGTCTAAAGGAATAGATGGAGCCCCAAGAACGGCGCCCTCCCTGTGTCAGGAGAAGAATAATACCAAGCGGAGCTTAGCAGATTCCCCCAGGCGTAGGAGAAAGCCCACCAAAACACATCGCAACCCAAGCAGCAGCTCTCCAGAACAAATGTCTCTGAACATTGTGAATGAATTTGATGCTTCTGGTCAGGACAATGAGGCGAGTGACGATCATTCCTCAAACAAGCTGCCTGAGCTGCTGAGTGGGGACAAAATGGAGGCCCGCAACAATGACCTTTCAGTTGGTGAGTTGAAGGATCACACAGGGGAGAAGAATGAAACAAACAACAATGGAGGACCGGAGTGCCCTATACCATCCTGCGGGTCACGATTTTCCATTAGCCGAATGTTCCGATCTCAGAAGGGAGCCAGCACAAAAGCCAAGCCCTTCCTGTGCACAGTGTGCGGGAAATGGTTCAGCCAAAAATCTCTGCTCATCCAGCATCACCGTAACCACACCGGCGAGCGTCCCTACCCATGTATGGATTGCAGCAAAAGTTTTACCTCGTGCTCTCTGCTCATCCGCCACCAGAAGATTCACACTGGTGAAAAACCCTTTGCATGCTTGGACTGCAGCAAACGCTTCAGCGAGAGTTCCCAGCTGGTCCGCCACCAGCGCACTCACACCGGAGAGCGCCCGTACACGTGCATAGAGTGCGGCAAGAGCTTCAGCGAGAGTTCCAAGCTAGTCATCCACCAGCGCACTCACACTGGTGAGCGGCCGTATTCCTGCAGCGACTGCGGCAAGTGCTTCAGCGTGCGCTCACACCTTATCACGCACCAGAGGACTCACACGGGCGAGCGTCCCTACACCTGTAACCAGTGCGGCAAGAGCTTTAGCGAGAGCTCCAAGCTGGTAATGCATCAACGCATTCACACCGGCGAGCGCCCTTACACATGTGCCACCTGTGGCAAGAGCTTCAGCCAGCGCTCCGTCCTGGTGACCCACCAACGTATACACACAGGCGAAAAGCCCTACACCTGTCCCGAGTGCGGCAAATGTTTCATCGACAAGGTGGGCTGCGACCGCCACCGTGTCACGCACAGCGACGAGAAGCCTTTCCAGTGCCCCCTTTGCGGCAAAAACTTCAGTCGCAACTCCGACTACAACAAACATCAGCGTACCCATACCGGAGAGAGGCCATATGCTTGCCCACAGTGCGGCAAAAATTTCAGCTGGAGTTACCAACTCGTCCGCCACCAGCGTGTCCATACTGGTGAAAAGCCTTACATTTGTATTGAATGTGGGCAGAGCTTCTGCTGGAGCTACCAACTGGCCACTCACCAGAAATCGCACACGGCAGATAACTCCTTTGTGTAAATATGTTATTTATTTTAAAAAAAACGTACTCACCTGGGCTTAATATGCGGTCATATCACAGAACAGCTGGGCAGTTGTTCATCCTGTACCCAATATCCAATCATACCATAGAGAGTGTCCCTGTCTCATGCCCCAATTCCCCATCATAACTGTGAATGGCTGGATTTTTGTCTATCTTGTGCCCAATATCCATTCACAAACATTTGGTGCAATGGCGGAATGGGGTTGGCCTGCACACAACAGTTGTATTGTAGATCACAAATACTTGTGGTGTTGTCCTAAGGCCTATTGAGTGTTTTCATTAAAAGGAATGTTTACATACAGATGGCAACCTTGGGTCATGAAGACCTGCAACTTGAAGTCCAAATTTAGTGGTAGCCATGCCAAGCCAATATATCTTGCCATGTTATATTCACATTCATGAATAAAAAAAATGGAGGCAACATCCACCTCCTTGTTTTTGATTGTATAAGTTCTCAGAAACCTCACAGCTTGCTTTGAGAGGGCCAATACTGTGTGTGAGGAGCAACAAGAGTGATTGTAATCTGTGGACAAAAGTTGGCCATACATTAGTGCAGTGGTTCTCAACCTTTCTAGAGCCGTGACCCCTTGATAAAATTTCCCAAGTTGTGGGGACCCCTAACAGTAAAATTATTTTCGTAGCGTGGGTTGTCAGCAACCAAGGTAAGACAAGTAACCCATGGTTCCTGAGTCCCTTCCACTTGTACAGTATTAAACCCCCTTATGGTACATTTTAGGAGGTACCAATCTTTCTCTTTGTTCTCCTTTCTTTCCCTTTTATCTCTCTCTGTCTTAATTTTTTTTTCCCCATCCCTCTTCTCTAGCCATCTTTTTTGTTCTCTTATTCGTGATTTCCTTTTTCTTTGTTCCACCCTCTTTTTTCCTCTCCCTTCCATGTATTCTCCTTTTTTTTTTTTCTTCTCTTACTCCTTGGTGGAGGGGAATAGGATGAGTGGCAGCGCTGGCAGGAAGTTAGGATGAGTGGCAGTGCTGGGGGGAGTTGGGATGAGTGGCAGTGCTCGCAGGAAGTTGGGATGAGTGGCAGTGCTGGGGGGAGTTGGGATGAGTGGCAGTGCTGGGGGGAGTTGGCATGAGTGGCAATGCTGGGGGGAGTTCTGATCGGCCAACTTAGGTGTTCTTGATCAAGGTCATCTGCTGATCTGAGAACTGTAGTGGGGACTTATAATTGCAACTATAATCACACGTCTCTGGCTTTGTGGTGTCTCGTAGCAGTGACACCTATGCCAAAATCAGGAGTTAGAGTCTCCTCCAGCCCCTCCCACTTCACATTCCTCACCAGTCATCTGACCTCTAGTCTCTGAATGGGTGGCTGCGAAAAGGCTGGGAGAGCGGTGCAGGCTTCAGGAACAGCCCAGGATTTGGTGACCCCTGGAAAATCTTCATGTGACCCCCAGAGGGGGTCCTGACCCCAGGTTGAGAACCACTGCACTAGTAAAATAAAGGCCCATACACACAATCTGACTGTTTGACAACAAACCTCAGACGGACCGGTTTGATCGGACAATACGACCATCTGTACGCTCCATCGGACAAACTTTTTCACTTTTTCATCGGACAAATGTTCTCTATGAGAACAGACAAACTTTCTGGACACAAATGTCTGATGGAGCAAATCCGATCATGTGTACACAAGAACATTGGACTAAAGTACAAAGTACAAAATGCTCAGAACCAATGCTAAAGATCAGACAACAATAGCAAAAGTTGCCTAAAGCGTGGCGGTAAAAAGGGGGAAAAATTACGTGATTTGGACAACGCCCATCACGGACAACGTCCTTCGGAGCAAAATCCACGGAAAATTCCGATGTAAGTCTGATCGTGTGTATGAGGCTTTAGAACCAGCAGGACTTAACTTTTTGAGGGAAGCTCTCCTTGTATGTCTGGGATTGCATTCCAGTAGCGGATCTGGACAAAAGTGTATGGGTTTCCAAACAAAATTATTTTAGCTAGAAGGCGAGATTGTATGCTCTGAAGGACTATTTATGTGAACTTCCGTACAAACGTTCAAACCAAATATCACTTGTGTATGGCCAGCTTTGGACTTCATTGATAGACCATCAAAGTTTCTGTTGAGCTTGCCAAGTTGTAAGCTGTCCATTGATGTATTCATAAATACAGACTTGGGCACAAACCCAGTAAGATTTTTTTTTTTGCCAACTTCGTGAGGTTTCTCTTTTGCATTACATTTTACAGAAGGTTTGGATTATTGCGTCAAGATGTTAACCAATGCTGGACTAGTATTAGGTCTGATGGCCTTTCACGTTGGGATTTTCCGTTGGACATTTTGACACTGTGTAGTTCCAGGGTGACTGCCATCTTATTAAATGTCTTCATCTCTGGTGCATTTGGATATGCAGGCAGTTCAGGTACTCAAATGGCGAAGCGTCATGACCTGATTAATTGAGCCAATTTCGAACTGAGATCATATGGATGAAATGCATTGCATGGGCTGAAGCTTTGCCCGTTTGCCGCACTTTTGACTTTGCCACACACCGGCTTATCTGTAGTTCATCTATGTCTAATTCTACCCACTAAAATGTGGCCTTGTGATGCCACGTTGGGAGGGGCATGTGCTTTAAATACTAAAACTCTCAGACTGGTACTCCGGACACAAAAATTCTTCTTCTGACCTGTCCTCTTCATCCCTCCGCTGTGGATATTTGATTAAGTTTGATTTGACTCCATTTGTTAAAAAAGGTTACAGTTTTCACAGGAATGAGCAGAAAGCGCGTCGTGGAAGTTGTGGCAACCATTGAAATATGAAAAATGGAAACTAATAAAGGCTAGAAAAAATGGACTTTTGGCGGCACACGGGTAACGAATATAAAAATCTATAGATATTTATTATAAAGAGTAATATATAAAAAAGTGTCTAGACTTGTAATACAGTATTACATCAGCATATGAACCCAACATATATTCCAATAATGCTTCCAGAACCTTATACTAGTTCAAATACGTTCACACCATGAGAATGCATAAACATCAAATAATAAATATAAGGTTTGTGTCCTTGAAAATTGGTGCGGTATGCAGGATATTAATTCTTGCTTTGCTCAACATGTTTTGCATAAAAACGCTTCATCAGGAGCATGGAAATCGTTAAAAATGGCAGTAGAGGGTTAAACCGGACACAGTCTGCTGGTAAGCAAAAAAGAGAAGGGAAAAGGGACAGGAAATGGCAATATCTGCCCAATCATTCATCTAAAGAGGGATAATGGTAGCTAGTATACTGGCAGTATACAGGAGAGGCACTTTGGTGGACGCTCTCCCTTCTCCCTCCCCAGTTGGTTTGCATTCTGGACGATTCTAGCTACCATTATCCCTCTTTGGATGAATGATTGGGCAGATATTGCTATTTTCTGTCCCGTCCAGCTAATGCATTGATCTACATTCTATTATTTGGGGTGCCACGAGACCTATTATATTGGAGGATTCGTCCCTTTTTCCTTCTCTTTTTTGCTTAACAGCAGACTGTGTCCGGTTTAACCCCCTACTGCCTTTTTTAAACGATTTCCATGCTCCTGATGAAGCTTTTTTACACGAAACATGTTGAGCAAAGCAAGAATTAATATCCTGCATACCGGACCCATCTTCAAGGACACAAACCTTATATTTATTATTTGATATTTATGCATTCTCATGGTGTGAACGTATTTGAACTAGTATAAGATTCTGGATGTCAGGTCGCCTGTGGTCAGATGACAAGTGCGCCCTGTTGGAGGCATGGATGCACCACGAGGTAGTGAACCCAATGGCAGAGAGCTGCGGAAGGACCACAGAATGGATATGGGGAAGAGGTTCACTGGGGCACAAACAGGGATCCTACAGGAAGCTAACCAAAGATTCCCCAAGGCACGGAGTCTAAGATCCAGTTTGGTATTGACCAGAGCCTCTAGTGGTGAGAATGTCCTTCGCTGCAACTGGATCCAGGTCGCGGCCCCTGGAGTCCCCTAGGTCACGCTCTGTAGGGAGAGAGGGGAATCAACCACTCAGGACACACGGAATAGTGAAGGGTAAGCCGAAGTCAGGGCAACAAGCAGATGAGGATAACCAAGGGACGTGCCAAGGGTCAGGGTCACAGGCAAACAGGAGTAGTCGTAGACAAGCCAAAGTCGGTACACAGAGATATTAACGTAGCACGCGGCAAGCAGGAACACAAAGCTAACACATAACGTTGAACAGCAAAGCAGACCTGCAGTGCACTAGATAATATAGAGTTCCTGGGATGGCCTGGGGTGGAGCCATACAGGGTGGAGAGATGATAAAAGGCAGCCAGATAAGAGAGTCTGGCCTCTAATGAACACATGGATGAGAAGTTAAGCTGCCAGACATTATTGCATGTCCATGACACTGGAAATATTATTGGAATATACCGTATGTTGGGTTCTTATGCTGATGTAATACTGTATTACAAGTCTAGATACTTATTTTTATATATTCATCTTTATAATAAATATCTATAATTTTTTTATATTCGTTACCCGTGTGCCGCCAAAAGTCCATTTTTTCCGTTATTATTTTCCATTTTTCACTATCCTGGGACGTTGCCACATTTATACTGCTGCACTCACAGTAGTTGGTCACCCTGTGATGATGCACATTTAATCAAGTTCCATTTCAAAACTGTTAAAATATGTCTGCTAAGAAAGGAAAGGAGAAAAAGATATTTACACTTTTGGTTGCTGTGTTGTTCAGATGTCAGTGTTTCCCATCCAGCAATGGGGGCTGTCGCTGTGCGACTTTCTGGAAGCCATGCATTGGTGTGGGGCGCGATTGGTCACTTTGCACAATTTTGTAGACCTGAGTTGTGTACCAAATTTTGCATCACTACAGGAGTGCAGCCAGAGCTTCCCCCAAAGCTGGATATCGGCCTCAGCTGTTCCAGGTTATAGTTACCTTGGCAGTTTCTCTTTTGGGGCTGCCAATCCGAATGTATCTGCCATAGTTTAAAGCAGTCAGTATGGAGGGAGTTCAGTCCAGGCTGCTGTGAGTTACGCATGGCTCTTTGCCTTATTGATAAAAGGGCCCCTGTGTTGCACTGCATTTTATCCACCTCTTATGTTCCCGTTTGGGAAAGAGGTTCATGATAAAAGTTCAGTCCATCCAAAACTGATTTCAGAAATTGATGGCACCCCCTGGGGCCAAATCACCCTTTTTTATATACCTCCTTTATTTATATCCCTATTTATTTTAGATTTCCATAACTCTTAGCTCTGTTCCTGGCCACTTTGGAGTGGGTGATCCCTCTACAGCAGGGGTCTCCAAACTTTTCAAACCAAGGGCTAGTTTATTGTCCTTCAGACTTTAGGAGGGCCGGATTGCTGCTTGTGGGGCAGAAAATGTCCCATCATCAGTGAGAATAAATATGGCCTCAAGGTTGGTGGTCAGTAGGAGGAATAGTAGTGCCCTTTATTAGTAAGAGGAATATTATCCCATCATTGGTATCGGTGGAAGAAATAGTGCCCCCTCGTTGGTGCCAGTGGGAGGAATAGTGCCCCAAGGGCCGGATAAGGGCTAGCAAAGGGCCACATCGGGCCCTCGGGCCGCAGTTTAGAGACCCCTGCTCTACAGCATTACACCATCCAGGATATACAGTGCGGGGAAAAAGTATTTGATCCCCTGCTGATTTTGTACGTTTGCCTACTTACAGAAATGATCAGTCCATAGTTTTAATTGTTGGTTTATTTTAACAGCGAGAGACAGAATAACAACGAAAGAATCCAGAAAAATCATTTAAAAAAAGTTATAAATTGATTTGCATTTTAATGAGTGAAATAAGTATTTGACCCCTTAGCAAAACATGACTTTGTCCGACCAAATTCACATCGGAATTTCAACGGAATTCCATCGGAGGAAAAGAGAACATGTTCTCTATGTAAACTCCGATGGAATTCATCAGAATTTCCGATGGAATTACTCCGGGCATACACACAGTCGGAATTTCCGATTGGGAAAAAGTCAGTCAGACTTTTTCCATTGGAATTTCCGATCGTGTGTACGGGGCTTTAGTACTTGGTGGAGAAACCCTTGCTGGTGTCAGATGTTTCTTGTAGTTGGCCACCAGGTTTGTGCACATCTCAGGAGGGATTTTGTCCCACTACTCTTTGCAGACCCTATTCAAGTCATCAAGGTTTTGAGGCTAATGTTTAGTAACTCGAACTTCCAGCTCCCTCAACATATTTTATGGGATTAAGGTCTGGAGATTGGCTAGTCCACTCCAGGACCTTAATGTGTTGCTACTTGAGCCACTCCTTTGTTGCCTTGGCCGTGTGTTTTGGGACTTTGTCATGAGTGAGTGAGTGAATAACTTGTATAGCGCTACAAATGCAAACTGAATTGCCTCTAGGAATACCCATCCATGACCCATTTTCAATGCCCTGGCTGAGGGAAGGAGATTATCCTGTCCCCTTACCATTAAAACACCCCCAAAGCATAACACCTTCATGTTGGCAATCACAGAGGTCAGACGTTTCTTGTAGTTGGCCACCAGGTTTGCACACATCTCGGGAGGGATTTTGTCCCACTCCGCTTTGCAGATCCTCTTCAAGTCATGAAGGTTTGGAGGCTGACGTTTGGTAACTCGAGCCTTTAGCTCCCTCTACATATTTTCTTTGGGATTAAGGTCTGGAGACTGGCTAGTCCACTCCAGGACCTTAATCTGTTTCTTCTTGAGCCACTCCTTGGTTGCTTTAGTGTGTTTTGGGTCATTGTCATGCTGGAATACCCATCTCAACCCATTTTCGATGCCCTGGCTGAGGGAAGGAGGTTATCATGTCCCCATACCATTAAAACACCCCCAAAGCATAATGTTTCCACCTCCATGTTGGCAATCACAGAGGTCAGACATTTCTTGTAGTTGGCCACCAGGTTTTCACACATCTCAGGAGGGATTTTGTCCTTGCAGATACTCTCCAAATCATGAAGGTTTTGAGGCTAACATTTAGTAACTCAAAACCTCCAACTCCCTTAACATATTTTCTATGGGATTAAGGTCTGGAGATTGGCTAGTCCAATCCAGGAACTCAATGTGCTGCTTCTTGAGCCACTCCTTTGCTGCCTTGGCCATGTGTTTTGGGTCATTGGGATGTTGGAATACCCATCCCCAGTCCTGGCTGAGGGAAGGAGGTTCTCACCAAAGATTTAAAGGTACATGGCCCTGTCCATCGTCCGTTTGATGCTGTGAAGTTGGCAGAAAACCCCCTCTCCCCCCCCCCCCTCCCCAAGCATAATGTTTCTTTCTTCATGTTTGACAGTGGGGGTGGAGTTCTTGGGGGTCAAAGTCAGCATTCCTCCTCTTCCAAACACAGCAAGTTAATTTGATGCCAAAGAGCTTGATTTTGGTCTCATCTGACCACAACACTTTCACCCAGTTCTCCTCTGAATCATTCAGATGTTCATTAGCAAACTTCAGCCGTTCCTGTACATGTGATTTCTTGAGCACGGTGACCTTGTGGGCCCTGCAAGATTTCAGTCCTTCACAGCGTAGTGTGTTACCAATTGTTTTTTTTTGCGTTGGTCTTGTTACCAATTCCAGCCTTGTGTAGGTCTACAATCTTCTCCCCGACATCCTTGGACAGCTCTTTGGTCTTGGCCATGGTGGGGAGATTGGAATCTGATTGCTTCTGTAGACAGGTGTCTTTTATATACAGGTAACAAGCTGAGATTAGGAACACTCCCTTTAAGAGAGTGCTCCTAATCTCAGCTTGTTGCCTGTATAGGAAAAACCAGGGAACCAGAAATATTGCTGATTGATAGGGGGATTAAATACTTATTTCATTCATTAAAGCGGATTTCCTGCCAAAGAAAAAAAATATTAAAAGCCAGCAGCTAGAAATACTGCAGCTGCTGACTTTTAATATCGGCACACTTACCTGTCCTGGAGTCCAGCGCCGTCGGCGGCAGAGGACGAGCGATCGTTCGTCACTCTGCTGCCCCACAGCCATCCTCGGTGAGGGAACCAGGAAGTGCGCGAGTCGTGAGCGCCGTGCTCGCTGGTCCTCGCTGTGTTCTGGGAGCTGAGTGTTTCCCAGAACACAACGGGGGGAGGGGGGGGGGCGATCTGACGTCCTGCCCGCATGTCTACCCGCAGACTGTGTGGCCAGAAGTGGATGCAAATACATGTCTTTAGACAGGTATCTGCACCCCCCTGAAAGGTGTCAAATGTGAAACCGGAAGGGGGAGGGTTCCGATGAGCAGAAGTTCCACTTTAGGGTGGAGCTCCGCTTTAAAATGCAAATCAATTTATAACTTTTTTTAAATGCGCTTTTCTGGATATTTTTGTTATTATTCTGTCTCTCACTGTTTGAAATAATCCGATCATTAAAATTATAGACTTATCATTTTTTTGTCAATGGGCAAACGTACAAAATCAGCCAGGGGAGCAAATACTTATTTCCCCACGCTGTACATTAGGAAAAACAGGAGTGGAATGTGGGAGCCCCTATATGTTCCCTTTCACACGAGGTGAACTTCGCTAGCTTAGCGGGGGATCGCTCCATTGGTCCACGCTGAGCCGGCGGATGACAGGTCCGTCTCCTCTCATTGTGTGGGGATGGACCTGTCAGACCCCCCCTGTTCTCTATAGGGAGAGCAGATGAAAATAGACAGCATGTTCGTTGTCATCTGATCCGCTGGACGGATGGCGAACGTATCCGAGGGGATCTTATTGGACGGCAGGCAGGTCGACCATGTGAAAGGAGCCTATCGGTCAGAGCATTTGAACAGATGCAGGAACTCCAGTAGAGCCCCAAATGTATCTAACTCCCAAAAACAAAAATGTAATTATACAACAGCTCACTTGTCTTTTTATATGTGGTGGCTGCATTTGTTTTCTTTTTTTCTGACGTTTCCTCTCTGTAGAGTTTACCTGTTCATGTTCTGTTCTACGGAAAAGCCTTATACGCCTTTTCACCTATAGCAGCCGCCTTTCCCTTTTTTTGGCTAATATGCACACTAATACTTGAATCCCCCCAGGACCTTAAAGTGGTTCTAAACCCTTTATTCACACTACAGCATTTAGAATCGCAGGCAGATTTGCTGTGGATCTGACCGACAGCGCCGATGTGTGAATGACAAAACGCGGGATTCGCATTCAACATGCTATTCATTTTGAATGACGCTGTACAGGTCTGCAGCGATTGCCCTGCAAAAAAGCATGTTGCAATTTGCGGCAACCCGCATGACGCATGTCGCCCCAAAGTACCTCCTGAACTATTTTTCGGGCGACGTGTCCAGCGATGCAGATTGCAGCATGTTTTATCGCGCGACAATGGCGGCAGACATGCACCGCGATTTGCAATGTCATTCAAATGAATGGCATCTCAAATGCGAGTCCCGCATTTTGTCATTCACACATCGGCGCTGTCAAATCGGTGGCAGATTTGCTGAAAATCTGCCCGCGATTCAAAACGCTGTAGTGTGAATGTAGCCTTAGACTCCATTCACACCTGAGCGTATCCTGCAGTGCGTTTTTTGGAGCGGCACCATTCATTGAATGGGCCTCCCTCCACTCCAAAGAAGCTTGTTTACCAAATCTTGGCGCTTCCGATTGTTGCTCGTCAATTGCTGCAAAATCGCACTGCGTTTGGAGTGCCATTAAGAAATAATGGTGTGGCAAACGTGTTCCATGCTTTGCCGCCATTCTGGAACCGCAGGCAGAATCGTGGCGATTCCGCCCGTGATACAAATCGCTCAGGAGTGAACGGAGCCTTACATATACCCAAACTGTGTAATATACCCTGTGTCTATTAGGAGCACAGGTGACCGAGGAGCACAGGGTGACCAAGAACCCCAGTCTGACCTCAAAAATATGTGAAGATAAAGTCCCACCATTCATCAGAGACCATTGCTAGATGGTTTGAGGTGGGGTGGGGGTTGCTATGTGTTTGTTAGGTGTGGCTGTATCCCATTGTTATAGAGGGTCAGGGCAGGCAGCAATCAGCAGATTAACTATTACCCACACAATGATCAGTGCAGGAGGCAATCAGTAGCTTATCCATTTTCCAGGCAAGGGTCAGGGCAGGTGGCAATCAGTTGCTTATCTGTTATCCACGCAAGGGTCAGGGCACGTGGCAATTAATAGCTTATCTGTTATCCACGCAAGGGTCAGGGCAGGCGGCAATCGGTAGCTTATCCATTATCCAGGCAAGGGTCAGGGCAGGTGGCAATCAGCAGCTTATCCATTTGCCACCTGCCCTGACCCATGCCTGGATAACGGATAAGCTACCAATTGCCACCTGCCATGATCCTTGGCTGGATAACGGATAAGCTACTGATTGCCACCTGCCATGACCCATGCCTGGATATCAGTAGATTATCCGTTATCCAGGCAAGGGTCAGGACAGGTAGCAATCAGTAGCTTATCCGTTATCCAGGCAAGGGTCAGGGCAGGTGGCAATCGGTAGCTTATCCGTTATCCAGGCAAGGGTCAGGGCAGGTGGCAATCAGTTGCTTATCTGTTATACAGGCAAGGGTCAGGGCAGGCGGCAATCAATAGTTTATCTGTTATCCACGCAAGGGTCAGGGCACGTGGCAATTAATAGCTTATCTGTTATCCACGCAAGGGTCAGGGCAGGCGGCAATCGGTAGCTTATCCATTATCCAGGCAAGGGTCAGGGCAGGTGGCAATCAGCAGCTTATCCATTTGCCACCTGCCCTGACCCATGCCTGGATAACGGATAAGCTACCAATTGCCACCTGCCATGATCCTTGGCTGGATAACGGATAAGCTACTGATTGCCACCTGCCATGACCCATGCCTGGATATCAGTAGATTATCCGTTATCCAGGCATGGTCAGGGTAGGTGGCAATCTGTAGCTTATCCGCTATCCAGGCAAGGGTCAGGACAGGTAGCAATCAGTAGCTCATCCGTTATCCAGGCAAGGGTCAGGGCAGGTGGCAATCGGTAGCTTATCTGTTATTCAGGCAAGGGTTAGGGCAGGTGGCAATCGGTAGCTTATCTGTTATCCAGGCAAGGGTCAGGGTAGGTGGCAATCAGCAGCTTATCCGTTTGCCAACTGCCCTGATCCTTGCCTGGATAACAGATAAGCTATTGATTGCCACCTGCCCTGACCCATGCCTGGATATCAGTAGCTTACCCGTTATCCAGGCATGGGTCAGGGTAAGTGGCAATTGGTAGCTTATCTGTTATCCAGGCAAGGGTCAGGGCAGGCGGCAATCAGTAGCTCATCCGTTATCTGGGCAAGGGTCAGGGTAGGTGGCAATCAGCAGCTTATTCGTTATCTGGTCAAGGGTCAGGGTAGGCGGCAATCGGTAGCTTATCTGTTATCCAGGCAAAGGTCAGGGTAGGTGACAATCAGTAGCTTATCCGTTAGCCAGGCAAGGGTCAGGGCAGGCGGCAGTCAGTAGCTTATCCGAAATCCAGGCAAGGGTCATGGCAGGCGGCAGTCAGAAGAGTAATCTGTTATTGAAGATAACTTTTTTACCTTCATTTCTAAATGGTGATCGTGCCAGTGATACACTTCTTCTTGTCCTACAGTAGAGGAGGAGTGTTGTGCTTTTAGGCTGCTCTTCTAGTTTGTACTACAAATGCCTCCACCTCTCCTCACCATAACACAGGAGGGAGGTGTGGTATATCCCAGAAGACAACTGGGAAGTTTGATCACATTGTTTAGGATTTCAGGTCAGGGCATAGGAAGTCAGGAATACAGTGAAGCCACTTATAGGTATATTTCTGTAATTGCAGAAACTGTATGTAGCCCCAACAAATTGAAAACTAAAGCAGCTACCATATCTAAGGGCTGTAAAATATAAATGACATTTTTTGTTCCTAGGTTTAGATATACGTTGTTTTCAGTGTCCACCAACAACTGAAATGTGTGTTCTGGGTGGACTGACTCTGTAGTAGTGTTGTATGTACATGTTAATGTATTGCTTTCGTTGTGTATTGTGCGTCAAGTCCTGAACTTCATGTGGTCCCAAGTTTTTCATTATTTTATTAATGGCACTTTTCTCTGATGAAGAGATGCTGAGCACTTAGAATGTCTGTACCTTATAACTGTCTAATTCTTTTATAAAAAAAAATAACTATTGTGAAACTGTTCCTGAACTTATATCTCTATTCGTAACAAATGTATATCTCTGTATGTTATCTGTGTGAATGATGTTGGGGGGGGGGGGGTGTGTAGTCTTTGCAAGTTTTTTTCCCAAGAGGAACACTTGAAATAATTCTGGCATCTCAAGTAAACCCCTACTTGTAGTGTCAGGGCCGCCATCAGGAATTATGGGGCCCCTTACACAGCTTAAGGCATGGGCCCCCTGGAGCTGAGAAGCAGGGGGGCTGCCGTGAATGAATTGAGAAGAAGGGGGGTGCTGCCGCTAATTGAGTAGTGAGGGGAGGGGGGCCCTTTACAATGTATTACAAAAAAAAAACAAGGGGCGTTGCCACATGGGGCCCAGGGGACCTCTGGGCCCTTTAAAATATATATATATAAAAAGAAAAAAAATATACATTTATTTATTTATTTTTTAATAAAAAAAGGGAGGTTGCCATCCGGGCCCTGAGGACCTCTGGGCCCTTCAATAAATAAACAAAAATATATAGGGGGGTTGTCATCCGGGGCCCTTTAACATAAAATGTTTTATTTTATTTTTTATAAAAAACAAATAAAAAAAAGGGGGGTTGCCACCCGGGGACCGCCGGACCTCTTACAAAAAAAGGGGTTGCTATCCGGGACCCTGGGGACTGCCGGACCACTTACAAAAAAAGGGGGGTTGCCACCTGGGGACCGCCGGACCTCTTACAAAAAAAGGGGTTGCTATCCGGGACCCTGGGGACCGCCGGACCTCTTACAAAAAAAGGGGTTGCCATCTGGGCCCCTTACAGGTGTACTGCCTGTACCCCGCTGATGGCGGCCCTGTGTAGTGTCCCCTAACATTGGGGGTCAGTGGAAAAGACCGTTTTAGAGAAACATGGTGATGGAGGGGGTTCAGGAAAGTCATCTGCAGAAGTGGAGGATTCAAAATGAAGATTGAGACAAGTGCTGCTCCTCAATCTTCTCACCAGGGCTTTCATTGCCCGCTCTGTTCCCTTCCGTTCTGTCACCTCCTAAGATCCTCTATTCACTGTTCCCCTTGATGTAGACCTGGAGGGGAGATGAAGGTACAGTGGAACCTCGGATACGAGTGCTGTATTTTGAAAAATCTTAACTCGGTTTGCGAGTGTTGTCTCGAAACACGAGCAGGGTTCAGGCCAAAGCGGTGTGTAGTACCGCGTTTGGCCTGAGGTGTGGGGGGGGGCGCCGGAGCTGAATGGAAATGTTCAGAAATACTAAGTTCCCAAGCCTTTCCGAGGTCAGCCGAGGTGTCTTTGGCCCTTTCCAGCTGTTTCCGAGGCTCCCCGTGCCCCCCGCCTCTGCCGCATGCAGTATTGCATGCCAATAAAGTCAATGCGGAACAAATTATTTTCGTTTCCATTGACTTCAATAGGAAAACTCGCTTTGATATGCGAGTACTTTGGATTACGAGCATTCTCCTGGAACGGGTTATCAGAGGTTCCACTCAATTGTTCAAGAGTTAAAGCTCATGGGTTCTCTTGTGCCGTGCGACAACACTCGCCTACAGGAAGTTAAGAAAGACCTGGGTGTCGGAGATAGATATGCAGTGGATATAAAAAGTCTACACACCCCTGTTAAACAGTCGGGTTTCTGTAAAATGAGACAAAGATAAATCATTTCAGAACTTTTTCCCCTTTTTTAATGTGACCTACAAACTGTACGATTTAATTGAACAACAAACTGAAATATTTTAGGTGGAGGGAAGTAAAAATGAAATAATAATGTTGCATAAGTGTGCACACCCTTACACTAATACTTTGAAGGACCTTTCTATCATCACATCTTGATTATGCGGTCTAGAGTCACTTATGTGATCTGCGGTACGTCTAGAGCTGGATCCCAGCAATGAGATGGCAGGCCATGGAGAGGTGGAGCAGCGTTGGAGCCTCTGTAAGCACCCAAAATCTGTCTGGCTGGGTTACGCGCTGAGATCTGAGGAAACAGCGGATGCTGTGAAACACGTCATCTGGTCGTTCCGTCACTTGCGGTTCACGGACCTCGCATAAGTGACCCTGGCCCGCATAATTATCTACATGCCTCTATATTATCTTCTCATTGTGAGTAGCCATTTGGCTTGTTATCTGTTGAATTAAATGAACTCTTAAAATACTACACTCTTGGCCGCCTCCCTGACCAGTTTTCTTATTGTCTTTTCATCAGTTTTGGAGGGACGTCCAGTTCTTGGTGATGTCACTGTTGTGCCATATTTTCTTCACTTGATGATGACTGTCTTCACTGTGTTCCATGGTACATCTAATGCCTTGGAAATTCTTTTGTACCCTTTTCCTGACTAATACTCTTTAACAATGAGATTCCTCTGATGCTTTGGACACTCTCTGCGGACCATGGCTTTTGCTGTAGGATGCGACTAAGAAAATGTCAGGAAAGACCTACTAGAACAGCCAGATTTTTTTTGGGATTAAAGGGTTTGTAAAGGATTTTTTTTTTTAAAATAACAAACATGTCATACTTCCCTCCACTGTGCAGTTCGTTTTGCACAGAGTGGCCCCAAGGTACGTCTTCTGGGGTCCCTCGGCGGCTGTCTCGGTCCTCCCTGCAATTAGTCAACACAGTTATGCGAGAGCTCGCATGGTGGTCACTAATTGCGGGCGCGCTCCGGTGATACAGCGAGCGGCCATAGCAACTCGCTGTATCACTCGGCCCTGCCCCTCGGCGTGCCGCGTCACTGGATGTGATTCACAGCAGCGCCAGCCAATGGCTGCGCTGCTCTTAATCCATCTGCGCTAGCCAATCAGCGGCCAGGCTGAGCGGCGAAGAGAATATCAGGACCGAGCGGGACTTTCGAGGGGTCAGGTAAGTATAACGGGGCTCGGGGGGGAGGGGGCGGCAGTAGCAGATGTTTTTTCACCTTAATGCATAGATTGCATTAAGGTGAAAAAATGTTTTCCTTTACAACTCCTTTAAAGGGGTTGTAAAGGTAAAAAGAAAAAATCCTAAATACGATAGCTTCCTTTACCCTAGTGCAGTCCTCCTTCACTTACCTCATCCTTCCATTTTGCTTTTAAATGTCCTTATTTCTTCTGAGAAATCCTCACTTCCTGTTCTTCTGTCTGTAACTCCACACAGTAATGCGAGGCTTTCTCCCTGGTGTGGAGTATCGTACTCACCCCCTCCCTTGGGGGGGCGAGCAGGAGAGTCAGGACGCTCTCTACATTGCAGATCGAGAAAGGAGCTGTGTGTTAGTGGGCGTCCTGACACTCCTGCTCACCCTCTCAAGAGAGGGGGGCGAGCATGACACTCCATACTGAAGAACAGGAAGTGAGGATTTCTCAGAAGAAATAAGGACATTTAAAAGCAAAATGGAAGGATGAGGTAAGTGAAAGAGGACTGCAATAAGGTAAAGGAAGCTATTTAGGGAAAAAAAATTGTTTCCTTTACAACCCCTTTAATCAGAGGCACTTTGGTGGCAGGTGTGTACTGACTCCTATTAAGCCCTGGTTCACACTGGGCTGCGGGAGTGAAATCGCGCGATTTCAGCTGAACTCGCGCAATTTCACTCCCTCTGGCAGTCCCGATTTCGGCGCGATTTAGGAGACATCTGTGCAAGTTTCTGCACAGATGTCAATGTAAATCGCGTCCTGAAATCGCAAAAAGTAGTACAGGAACTACTTTTTGAAATCGGTGCAGCGCCGCAGATGCGGCGTCGCACCAATTAGGACGGTGTCATTGCCGGCAATTGCCGCCGATTTGAGATGCGATTTCACATGTGAAATCGCATCTCAAATCAAACTAAATCGTACCCAGTGTGAACCTGGGCTTAACATGAGTTTGAATGCGATTGTTTGTTTAATTCTGAACACGGTTAGACCCCTTTCACACTGAGGAGTTTTTCAGGCGGTACAGAGCTAAAAATAGTGCTGCTATACCACCTGAAAAACTCCTGCACTGCATACTCAATGTGAAAGCCCGAGACGATGCGCTGGCGGGAGAGAAAAAAATCTTCTGTCAGCAGCATCTTTGGAGCGGTGAGAGGAGCGGTGTGTATACCGCTCCTTCCCATTTAAAATAATGGGAAACCGCGGCAATACGCCTCTGCAGAGGCGCATTGCGGGCGGTATTAACCCTTTATCGGCTGCTAGCGGGGTTAATACCGCACCGCTAGTGGCCGAATCCTGCGGCAAATCTGACTATATAGCGCCGCTATTTTTAGCGACGCTATACCGCCACCGCGGCTCCCGCCCTAGTGTGAAAGGGACTTTATTTTTACTTCCACCCCCTAAAAGATTTCAGTTTGTTTTTCAATTGAGTTCTACAGTTTATAGGTCACGTTAAAGGTTATATATATATATATATATATGTACAGTGGGGATCGAAAGTTTGGGCACCCCAGGTAAAAATTTGTATTTATGTGCATAACGAAGCCAAGGAAAGATGGAAAAATCTCCAAAAGGCATCAAATTACAGATTAGACATTCTTATAATATGTCAAAAAAAGTTCGATTTTATTTCCATCATTTACACTTTCAAAATTACAGAAAACAAAAAAATGGCGTCTGCAAAAGTTTGGGCACCCTGCAGAATTTCTAGCATGCACTGCCTCCTTTGCAAAGCTGAGACCTACCAGTGTCATTGATTGTTTGTTCTCAATCATCGTCTGGGAAGACCAGGTGATGTCAATCTCAAAGGTTTTAAATGCCCAGACTCATCTGACCTTGCCCCAACAATCAGCACCATGGGTTCTTCTAAGCAGTTGTCTAGAAAACTGAAACTGAAAATAGTTGACGCTCACAAAGCTGGAGAAGGCGATAGCAAGATAGCAAAGCGTTTTCAGATGTCAATATCCTCTGTTCGGAACGTAATTAAGAAATGGCAGTCATCAGGAACAGTGGAAGTTAAAGCAAGATCTGGAAGACCAAGAAAAATATCAGACAGAACAGCTCGCAGGATTGTGAGAAAAGCAATTCAAACCCACGTTTGACTGCACGATCCCTCCAGAAAGATCTGGCAGACACTGGAGTTGTGGTACACAATTTCACTATAAAGAGATACTTGTACAACTATGGTCTTCATGGAAGAGTCATCAGAAGAAAACCTCTTCTACATCCTCACCACAAAAATTAGCGTTTGAACTTTACAAATGAACATATAGACAAGCCTGATGCATTTTGGAAACAAGTTCTGTGGACCGATGAGGTTAAAATAGAACTTTTTGGCTGGAATGAGCAAAGTTACGTTTGGAGAAGAAAGAACACAGAATTTAATGAAAAGAACCTCTGTCCAACTGGTAAGCATGGGGGTGTATCAATCATGCTTTGGGGTTGTATTGCAGCCAGTGGCACAGGGAACATTTCACGAGTAGAAGGAAAAATTGATTCAATAACATTTCAGCAAATTTTGGATGAGGAAAAAAGGGGGGGGACACCCGGAGGTGTTTGGGACTTTAAATGAGAATACCTCTGTGATGTATCTCCATCCTAGTGTGTGGACTTTATATGAGATTACATCCATACTATGGGCCAGATTCACAAACACTTGCGCTGGAGTATTTGGATATGCGCCGCGTAACTGTGATGATGCGCCGTCGTTTCTATGTACCCGTACCCACCAAACTAGATGCGCCCAATAACGGGTCATTTGCGACCGGCGGAACGTTCCGACGCCAGAGTATCGCCAGCGCTTATTTTCGCTGGGCGCATCAGTCGCGCCCATTGATTTCCCCTGCAAATATGCAAATGAGGGAGATTTCCCAATTCGCGAACGGATTAGCACCATACGCTGGCTACATGCGCCGCGCGTATCTGGTCCGTCCGGCGCAAAGTTATTTCTACAAAAGGCTGCTTTATCTTTACTCCAGACGGCCTCAGGTCAGCAGGAGAGCAGCTACAGCAGCGTTACCGACGATAGGAGCTTGCTGAACAACAACACTTGCAAGGACAACACCTCTGTGTGCCAACATGCCAGGGGCAATTGTGGTCCTAGAACTACTGATGGGTCCCCTGGAACCAAGAAGGCGGCCACGTGAGAGGATATACCGCACTCGTATGAACCTCTTTGGCATGGGGGATGAGGAGGTGTATCGCCTCTTCAGATTCAGCCCAGATGCAATACTTGAACTAACCACAACCCTGCAGGATGACATCACCAGCCCGACACACCGCTCACAAGCAGTGCAGCCACTGGTGAAGGTCCTGGCAACACTTCATTTCCTTGCAAGTGGAACATTCCAGCGTACAAGTGGAGTGGTGGCTGGGATGTCACAGTCCTCCATAAGCAGATGTGTGCACCAGGTTGTCCCTGCAATCCTCAGACGCATGTCCAACCAGTTCATCAGACCCACCACTGAGGAGCTGCGGCAGAAGGCAATGACAGATTTCTACAACATTGCCAGATTCCCACGCACTGTGGGGGCCATTGATTGCACACATGTGGCCCTACAGCCCCCCAGTGCCACAGAGCACATATACCGCAATCGGAAGCATTGGCATTCCATCAACGTACAGGTGATAGCTGATGCCCAACGCCTCATATGGCACGTCCGTGCCAAACACCCCGGGTCCAGCCATGACAGCTACATATACAATCAGAGCCCCATCCCAGCAGAATTTAACCAGAACATGTATGGGGACAGCTGGCTGGTTGGTGAGTGACAAGGGAGTCAGGCATGACTATCCCCTCCCGTGATGCACAACAGAAGTCGCACATGCATGACTAACATTCTCCTGTCTTTTCCCTTCCAGGTGACTCTGCATATGCACTGGGACCCCATCTAATGACTCCTTTCCGGAACCCCCAAACCAGAGGAGAGAGAAAATACAATGAAGCACACATCAAAACCCGTGCAGTGGTGGAGCAAACATTCGGGCTCCTGAAGTCCCGTTTCCGATGCCTGGATAAGTCTGGGGGGACCCTATTGTATTCCCCTACCTTTGTGTGTCAGATCATCGGTGCATGTTGCATACTACATAACTTTGCTATGAAAAAAGGCCTGCAGATTGACATACGTGATGACCTGACCCCCGACCCACACAGTCCCCACCTGCCAGAGGACACCCAGTCTGCTGATGGAAGAGCAGTCAGGAGGGTCCTCGCCGTAGGCATCTTTGGACACTAAACCAAAACATTAATAACACAGACAGTGCACGCGTGTACACCACTGATGTCCCTAGATCACACACACCACATGCACATCGCATTGGATTAGCCCAAGTCCAGCATGTAGGAGTTGGGAGCAGTAACGCCGCGTCAAGGCCCCAATGATGTCACTGTCCATTCATACACCTTTCACACGTCATTCATACAGCCGTGGGGTTAACTTCACCACCACGGCCGAGGGTGACACCCCTTACTTTCAGGAGTGCCACCCCCTCACATTCACACACCATTCACACTGTCCCCTGCACTCCTGACCGTGTGCAGTACAAAAAGAAATTAAAAATATCATATCCTGATAAATAAAATAAACAAAATCTCATAACCTGAGAAAAAGGAAAAAAAAAAATCATGACCTGAGTATGTCCAAACAAAAAATATAAAACAAGAAAAAAAAAAAAAAAGGCCTCATCGGGGATGCCGGGGGCTTCTTCTGGGGGCCCCTCTCTGGCTCCTCAGCTGCCTGGATGGAGTGGGTGGGGGTGGGGGGGCATCTGGAGGTGGCTGATCCCCAGGTGGGCCACTCCTGGCAGGTGTGGCCTGCGTGCCCTCCAAGGCCCTGGCTATCCGTCCAAGGTAGGAGTTCGTCTGGGCCTGCATCCGGAGCTGACGGGTGACCTGATAATGCTGGGCCCGCCGACTCAGCCTCCCCTGGTCCCGGATGGCAGCACTGTTGGCCTGGACGGCTGCAGTAAGGTGCCGAATATCCCCCTGCACCTCCCCCAAAGTGGTGACCACTGCAGCGCAGTTGCAGCTTACATCCTGCACTGCGTTGCTGAGGTTGGCAACGGAGCCCAGGCTGTCAGACACTTTCTGTAAGTGCCCAACTATGGCCCCCATCTGTTCCGTCTGCCTGGCGTGATCCCTCGCCAACTGGTCCTGGACACCATCAGACACCCCCCTGGTCTTCTGGGTCGCCTTCCTGGGGCCAGAAGATGGTTGTCCTCGGGGGGAAGGAGTCGCCCTTGAGGGGCTTCCAAGGATGGGGGAGGGGACGACAGACGGCCCAGGAGAAGGGGAGGAGACAGACAAAAACTAAGGTAAAGTCCTGCTCTGCCACAGCAGGCTCCTCTACAACCACCTCGGCAGGTGTGGTGTGGCCACTCTCCTCCTCCACAACCTCTTCACCACCCAGTGGCTCGGGCACACGATGGCGTGGGGGGGATGGGGTGGAATGCACGCTGACAGATGATGGCCCAGCTCCGTCATCTGTGGATGACACAAAGCAGACACATGTTGGTGGTCCCACACACTTGGCACATGTACCCTCCCCCCCCCAAATGCAAAACAACAAATAGGGGATTATAAAACACTTACCTGTCCTTGTGCCTTCCTCCATGGAGTCATAGCCTGCGACCCCCTCCACCTGCTCCCTCTCCAGGCAGCGTGCGACCACCTCCTCCTCTGCGGTCAGGGTGACAGGACATGGGGGACCACCACCTGTGCCCCTCTCATACCTCCTGATGGAGGCCACCTTGTCCCTCACCTTGCGCCGCAGATCATTAATTTTTTTTTGTATGTCCCCAGCAGTCCGGGTGGAGTAGCCCAAGACATTGACCCTGGCAGCAATGGATTCCAGGATGCCCTGCTTCCTCTCCCGGCTGGTCTTCCGGCTTTTTTTGCCATGGAGAAAAGCATTATCCGTCTCCATTGCCGAAATGATGAGCGAGACCTCCTGGGCATTAAAATTCAGGTTCCTCCTCTCTCTGGGGGTAGCGGGAGCAGCCATCACAGCACAAAAGTATCTTCCCTGGGGTGGGGGGAAGCGGAAATACTTTTGCGCCGGAATGGCGTTTCCGCCAGCGCTTTTAAGCGCCCAGCGGAACGCATTGCGCTGACGTTTCCCAGGAAGTGGTGCCGACGGAAGTTGTGAGCATGCGCACAAGGGGGCGAGTGGAGCCGCACTCACTGCGCATGCTCCGTGGATGATGCGCTGAACGTAAGCCTCTGCGCTGGGCTCCGCCCATCATTTACATATGATCACACCCACTTCCACTTGCGTCGGGTTACGCCAGCGCATTATCGTTACTCTGGCGCAAGTTTACGTGCAACTGCTATGTGAATTACAGGACTTGCGCTGAAAGGGTCTTCAGAGTAACGTAAATGAGAAGCGTTACTCCAGAGGAAAGATACTCCCATCTACCTGAATCTGGCCCTATATCTCCATCCCATATGCGGAAAATTGCAACAAAGGGAATTTGGGACTTTAAATGAAACAGTGGGGTATATGGGGACAAAAAAATGAGAAAACAAGCCATAAGCAAAATATTTGTGTATTGAAAGAATAGAACATATGGTAAACAAACAATTAGCTTGTACAAAAGTACAGAACATACATTTGATACCTAATACAATAGTTGGTATAAAAATACAAAGTGACAGTCAATGGCAACATATATAACCACATAGAGGCTGAGCATAGCCACGCAGTAAATAACATATAAATAGATCATAAAAGTACTGATTAATCAGAATGGGTCCCATAAACGCGTATAGCTACATCTTTGTAAGCCCGACGCGGCGTTTCGTGTATGTGAAAACACTCCTCAGGGGCTGATGTAGTGGGATATCTGGAATACAGATTTGATTAATGGTCAAAGTATTAAAATTAAATCCACCAGAAAAGATAGTAAATCAATTCTGGTTACTTACATAGTATGCCAAAGTTCTACAGTAATTAAGACCAAGCATATTCCCGTCCCGGGACAGAGGTGGCAGACCAGCAAGCAAACAACAGAGCACACAAAGCATCCTTCCCAGACAGCAGGCGACCATAAGTAATGAATTAAAATGTATCCTCATAGTGCAGGTGGATATCTGTAATGAGTAAATAAATAGGTCCATCAAACCGTGACCCACATAGTAAGGGAGTAAAGGCATAAAAAATACTTGGAGATTAACAAGGGATACCTGGAATGCGAGTTAGATGGTCACAGCTAGTAACGGCTGTAGGGACTGCATGGAAATGGCCACTGGCTGAATAGGTGGGAAGGTGCTTTATAATGCATCCAGCAATTGCACCAGACTGCCTCCAACGTCACGTCAGCTGGACAGTGTGGGGGGGCGGGGCCCTCAATCAGACGGCAAAATTGCCTGTGCTGAAGAGACACTGCACACACCCACTCAATCAGCTGTGATGGATACTAACCATTCAACAGGGCGACACCCAACAAGGGCATCATCCGGATGGCACGTGACGCCGATGCACTGACGGTTACTGCCCGTACCCCCAAAAGGGGAGGAAGGGAAGCACAGTGAGTGCATCGCTGTCCCAGGATACAGAAAAAAAGGAGGTCTAAACAATGCGTGAAAGGGGCTAAGTGGTGTGTTCAGCAACTGAGTGGCAAATTGAACCATAATAAATAAATAAACGTATGCCGTTTGTGTGAACAAGTAATGCACACTTAATACGGACAGCCCCATATAAAACTGGCAGGGGAACACTGCCAGTTTGCCAACCACTGTTTCCATCCCTGGTACTATAAGGAAAAAAGGGGGGGACACCCGGAGGTGTTTGGGACTTTAAATGAGAATACCTCTGTGATGTATCTCCATCCTAGTGTGTGGACTTTATATGAGATTTTTATATGGGGCTGTCCGTATTAAGTGTGCATTACTTGTTCACACAAACGGCATACGTTTATTTATTTATTATGGTTCAATTTGCCACTCAGTTGCTGAACACACCACTTAGCCCCTTTCACGCATTGTTTAGACCTCCTTTTTTTCTGTATCCTGGGACAGCGATGCACTCACTGTGCTTCCCTTCCTCCCCTTTTGGGGGTACGGGCAGTAACCGTCAGTGCATCGGCGTCACGTGCCATCCGGATGATGCCCTTGTTGGGTGTCGCCCTGTTGAATGGTTAGTATCCATCACAGCTGATTGAGTGGGTGTGTGCAGTGTCTCTTCAGCACAGGCAATTTTGCCGTCTGATTGAGGCCCCGCCCCCCCACACTGTCCAGCTGACGTGACGTTGGAGGCAGTCTGGTGCAATTGCTGGATGCATTATAAAGCACCTTCCCACCTATTCAGCCAGTGGCCATTTCCATGCAGTCCCTACAGCCGTTACTAGCTGTGACCATCTAACTCGCATTCCAGGTATCCCTTGTTAATCTCCAAGTATTTTTTATGCCTTTACTCCCTTACTATGTGGGTCACGGTTTGATGGACCTATTTATTTACTCATTACAGATATCCACCTGCACTATGAGGATACATTTTAATTCATTACTTATGGTCGCCTGCTGTCTGGGAAGGATGCTTTGTGTGCTCTGTTGTTTGCTTGCTGGTCTGCCACCTCTGTCCCGGGACGGGAATATGCTTGGTCTTAATTACTGTAGAACTTTGGCATACTATGTAAGTAACCAGAATTGATTTACTATCTTTTCTGGTGGATTTAATTTTAATACTTTGACCATTAATCAAATCTGTATTCCAGATATCCCACTACATCAGCCCCTGAGGAGTGTTTTCACATACACGAAACGCCGCGTCGGGCTTACAAAGATGTAGCTATACGCGTTTATGGGACCCATTCTGATTAATCAGTACTTTTATGATCTATTTATATGTTATTTACTGCGTGGCTATGCTCAGCCTCTATGTGGTTATATATGTTGCCATTGACTGTCACTTTGTATTTTTATACCAACTATTGTATTAGGTATCAAATGTATGTTCTGTACTTTTGTACAAGCTAATTGTTTGTTTACCATATGTTCTATTCTTTCAATACACAAATATTTTGCTTATGGCTTGTTTTCTCATTTTTTGTCCCCATATACCCCACTGTTTCATTTAAAGTCCCAAATTCCCTTTGTAGCAAATTTTGGATGGTAACTTGATGCCATCTGTGAAAAAGCTGAAGTTAAAGAGAGGATGGCTTCTACAAATAGATAATGATCCTAAACACACCTCAAAATCCACGGGGGATTACATCAAGAGGTGTAAACTGAAGGTTTTGCCATGGCCTTCACAATCTCCTGACCTCAACATAATTGAAAATCTATGGATAGACCTTAAAAGAGCAGTGCGTGACAGACAGCCCAGAGATCTCAAAGAACTGGAAGACTTTTGTAAGGAAGAATGGGCAAAGATACCTCAAACAAGAATTGAAAGACTCTTGGCTGGCTACAAAAAGCGTTTACAAGCTGTGATACTTGCCAAAGGGGGCAGTACAATATATTAACTCTGCAGGGTGCCCAGGGTGCTTTCTGTAATTTTGAAAGTGTAAATGATGGAAATAAAATCTAACTTTTTTTGATATATTATAAGAATGTCTAATCTGTAATTTGATGCCTTTTGGAGATTTTTCCTTCTTTCCTTGGCTTCGTTATGCACATTAATACAAATTTTTACCTGGGGTGCCCAAACTTTCGATTCCCACTGTGTTTGTGTGTGTGTGTGTGTGTGTGTGTATATGTGTGTGCATATATAATATATATATATATAATTTTTTTTCCTTGTTTATCATTTTTTTCCCCCCAGCCACCATTCCTTATTGGGGAGTTGGAGAGGTTTGCAAAAGAAGAAGAGATTGCATTTTCATTTAGGGTTCCCTTTAAGACCAGGCTGGCTGCAAACCTTCTCATATCCATGCATATTAAAAGCTACTCGCCTTCATTTCCCTATTTACACTACAGATTTAGGCACTTTGAAAGCATTCTCACTTCACAGATTTTTTTTATTTTTTTACAAGATAATACAATTAGTGAATACTTGGCGTGTCCACATTTTGCCTTTTCAAGCACCATCAATTCCCCACAGTTATGGATTTTGCAGGTACAAGGGGAACATGCAGGTTAAACTAAATACAAATCTGTTCGGAAAACCTCTGAAATACTCAGTTCCTGAGCCTTGCCGAGTTCAGCCAAGCTGTCCTCGGGCTTTCCAGGGTGTTTCCAAGGCTCTTCTGTGCCCCCCCCCACCTCTGGCCACATGTGGTATTGCATGCCATTAAAGTCAATGCGGAACAAATAATTTTCATTTCCATTGACTTCTTCGGGGAAACTCACTTTGATATGCGAGTACTTTGGATTACGAGCATTCTCCTGGAATGGATTATGCTCGTAATCCGAGGTTCCACTGTATCACTTTAACAAACGGCACAGACAGCAATAAACGGCCCATTTTTTTTTTTACAAAAATTGATAATGGCAGTGCAGTCTGTTCTCCTTTCCGTCGCATTTTCCCTAAGGAGGCGTCAACTGGGATTGGCGATCTCCAGATCCAGTTGAAGCCTCCTTAGGGGAAACGCGTAGGAAAGGGGCACAGACTGCACTGCAGATGGCCGTGCCATTATACATTTTTGTAACTTTTTTTGCTAGTGCATTTTAAATAGCAGTTTTTTGGCAGGGTTGTTTCTTTCCCACAACCCTGCTCAGATTCTGCCCTTGGTATGAATGAGTAGGGGTATATAATCAGTGGCGTTGCGAGGTGGGTGGCACCCGTGGGTAGTGGTACCACTAACACCGCCCAGCTGCCCTGATTAGCTGTGCCTCGCGCCGCTGTGTCCCTCAGCGGAGTGGACCGAAGATGCCTCCCCTCCTCTCTGTTTACATCCAGAGAAGGAGGAGCCTGCGCTTGAGGGTCACACACCACTGTGTATCAGCGCTGTTCTAAGGTATGTAAGGGGGGTGTCTGTACTGCTGGGGGGTGTCTGCACTGAGGAGGGTTTTCTACACTGGGGGTGTCTGTACTGAGGGGGGTGTCTGTACTGAGGGGGGGTCTGCACTGAGGTGGGGGGTGTCTGTACTGATGGGGGGTCTGCACTTAGGTGGGGGTGTCTGTACTGATGGGGGTCTGCACCGATGGAGGGGTCTGTACTGAGGGAGAGGTCTATACTGAGCGAGGGGGTCTGTACTTGGTGAGGTGGTCTGTACTGAGGGAGGGGGATCTATACTGCGGGAGGGGGGTCTGTAGTTAGTGGAAGGGGGTCTGTACTGAGGGGGGACTATAGTTGGTGGGGGGTGACACCATTTTTTTTCGCATCGGGCGAAACCAACCCTAGTGTATATAATACCCCTTATTCGCCAAAAAATGTAAAACCTTTTTGTAATGAATATAAAAACACAAGATGGTTTTTGACAAGTCCTATATTAAAAAAAAACGTCCTCTGATGTAAATCCATTGTCAATCGCAATGAACGGCACCCCTATATCAACAAAACAAAAAAACACTGTCAAACGCTACAGTTTCCAGCACTAGACACTCGTGTAGTGCCGCTTCCCCCTTCAGCTAAGTAAACTATAGGGCAAAGTCGCCCAATGGCGCCACTGAGTGACCCTGCCAATAAAAGTTGGGTAAGGATTGGGGGGGGGGGGGGGGTTCCGTTTAAAAATCCAGTCCATACCAGACCAAAGGGTAGAGGAGAGGTTGGCAGGAGTAAAAAAAAAATATTCCTTTTTTTGTTTTGTTTTCTTCCCCGCTCCTGTTTTTGTTGGATTCTTTTTGCAGTTGTTTCCGATTGCCTCCTGCAATATAGGGTAATGCACAAAATATTCATTGGGGGACATAGACATTTTAGGCGAGCGGGATATACTGCTGCCTACAGGAGGATTGGTCACTAGCAAACCATCTTTACGATATAACCCCTCCTGTGACTAACATGCTTCAGTTTTCTATTATCCTCAGGAGCATGGATATCTTTCTCAGCTCTGCTGATTTCAAGCCCCATCTGATGAAATTCATGATCTTCTCAGTCAAAGGCTCCTGCTTGATTCAGACAAAGGTCATCGGTCACGGAAGGTCACCAGCTCAGCCATCGAGTGCAACCTTTCCCAGCCTCTTAAGGGTGAGTCTGAGGCCGCGTACACACGACCGGTCCAACCCGATGAGAATGGTCCGACGGACCGTTTTCATCGGTTCACAGACTGATGGTCTGATGTGCGTACACACCATCAGTTCAAAAACCGATCGTGTCAGAACAAGGTGACGTAAAACACAACAACGTTTTGGTCTGGCCCCCCCTATGTCCCCGCTGGCGCCACTGGGTGGATACCTTTGGTTCCCCCCCAGGGAGGACACGGACTTCTTTGGGAAGTGGGTTGACGACAAGAATGCTAGCTGTGGGAAATTGTTAAACGGCAAACTGTTACCCTACGACTCCTTAACGGGCAGGCCCGGTAAACCGCAAATACATTTTTGGAGATCTAGGCAGCTGCACCACTTTTTTGAAAAGACTGGTAGCTCAATAAGAGATATCACGTTACTTACGCCTTTTGAGGGCCTGTTCATAGCGGACGAACCAATCTCACGTATGGTCTCGGAGTACCAACTGCTGGGGTCCTCGGCCTCTGCGTCCAAACCCGTCTGTATACGGGCATGGGAGAGAGACCTGGGGCAAGAGCTCATGGGTCCTCAACTGACTCATTTATATCAGATGACTCATTCCAGCTCGACAGACTCTAAAATGCAAGAGACGAATTACAAGCTGTACCCTGCCATCTCTGACTGGTGCTGGCGGGGATGTGGTGGCCGAGGAACTCTTTTACATTTGTGGTGGGAATGCCCTATAATTGCACCTTTCTGGGAAGACGTTAGAGACCAGGTTAAGGAAGTCTTGGGGATAGACATCCCCCTCTCTCCGACCCACTTTCTCTTGCACATCCCTCCCATGCCTATTAGTCGTTACAAAAAGAGCCCATTTCCTCACCTGCTCGACGCCGCTTGTCGGCTAATTCCGATTTACTGGAATAAAACGCAGATTCCAAACAGGGAGGAGTGGATACGCAGGATAAATGAGGTCAGGGGAGCGGAAGAATGGATTGCAACCTGTAAAGGCACTAGAGATGCGCACACTGCCCGATGGATTCTCTGGACAGATCATTTTTCAGACCCCAATTATATCCCCTCTAGTTTGGACGAATCCCTGCTAAAGCTAGCGGACCCAACTCTGGGTCACAACAGGAATGTAAACCCCCCATAATACGGAGCGTAAACCGCGGACATTGCTTAACATAACCGTTTTTTTTCTTTCAATGCTATGGCCTGGCAGCTGGTGGCCCGGTGCGGACGAGGTGGATCCCTCATGCATCTTTGGTGAGATTCCGATCTTTCTCTTTCTCTCTCTCTTCCCCCTCCTATTCCCTTCTAACCCCCCCCCTTCTATTTTTATTATTATTATTGTTCTTATTTTCTATATGGTTAAGCACTTTTACAGTTGTTGCTGTTGACATGGTTGATGCCCCCGAAATGCTGGGATGGCTACGCACGGCAGGGCTCACAACCCACGTGGGTTCGCCCTGGGTGGCAGCACCAGAGCTGTGACTCTCATTGTGAAATGGGGGGGCCTGGCCTGGGGGGGCACGCTGGGGGCGGTTGTTGGAGGCCTTGAATGGCACCCCTCCTCCGGTGTGGGCCCTGGGTAGGGTCGCCCCTGGCTTCCGCCTGGGGTGGTTCTCCGTGACAATACCAGAGCCCAAACCGCGTTGTACTTGGATAACTGAGGAGGGTAGGCGAGCCATCCACCCTACTCACAAGAATAACCTTCTTATGCTTCCCTTGTTTTGGCTACCTTCAGATATTTCTTTGTGTTTTCTTTGTTGTTTTGTTGTAATAGAAAACTGTACGTCACTGTTACTAACGAGTATTGCTAAACTGTAAGATGTGACTGATCCCAATAAAATAAGTTTTACAAAAAAAAAAACACAACGACGTGCTGAAAAAAATAAAGTTCAATGCTTCCAAGCATGCGTCGACTTGATTCTGAGCATGCGCGGGTTTTTGGACCGATGCTTTTGCGTACTAACCATCGTTTTGGACCGATGGTCAGGCGTCCATCGGTCCGATTTTAAAGCAAGTTTTAAAACTTTGGTCTGATGGGCCGTACACACGGTCGGTTTGGACCGATGAAACTGAACTTCAGTCCATTTTCATCGGTTTGGACCGATCGTGTGTACGCGGCCTGAAAGTGCTTTTCAGGCTAATTCCGCGTACACACGATCGTAAATTCCGACAAGAAATCCGTAATTTTTTTCCGACGGAATGTTGGCTCAAACTTGTGTTGCATACACACGGTCACACAAAATTCCGACTGCCAAGAACGCGGTGATGTGCACTACACTACGACGAGCCAAGAAAAATTAAGTTCAATGCTTCCGAGCATGCGTCAAATTGATTCCAAGCATGCGTAGGATTTTTGTGCGTCGGAAATGCATACAGACGATCGGAACTTCCAACAAGAACTTTTCCTGTCTGGAAAATTGAGAACCAGCTCTCAAATTTTTGCTGTTGGACTGTCGGACTGTCGCTGATGTCACCGAGCTGGATGGAGTGTCGAGCATACTCCCTTTTCCCCATCATTGAGCCACAAGAAAGATCCTCTCTGCTGCCGAAACTCATGTTCGACTCGAACATTGCCTGTTCGAAAAGCCGCAGAACACCCTGGAAAAGTCTATGGGAGAAATCGAAAGTGCTAATTTGAATGGCTTATATGCAAGTTATTGTCATAAAAAGTGTTTGGGGATCGGGTCCTGCTCCAGGGGACATGTATCAATGCAAAAAAATAAAAAAAATGACTTTTTTTTTGTCAGGAGCAGTGATTTTAATAATGCTTAAAGTGAAACTATAAAAGTGAAAAATATTCCTTTAAATTTCGTATCCGGGGGGGGGGGTGTATAGTATGCCTGTAAAGTAGCGCTTGTGTTCCGTGCTTATAACTGTCCCTGCACAAAGTGTCATTTCTGAAGGATAAAAAGTCATTTAAAATCACTGCTCCCAAAAAAACTGTTATTTTTAAAACTTTTTTTGCATTGATACATGTCCCCTGGGGCAGGACCCGGGTCCCCAAACACTTTTTAGGACAATAACTTGCATATTCGCCTTTAAAATGAGCACTTTAGATTTCAAACATTCTAGTCCCATAGACTTCAATGGGGTTCTAAAGTTCACACAAACTTGTGATCTGTTCGCAGGTTCTGGTGCGAACCAAACAGGGGGGGGGGGGGGGGTGTTCGTCTCATCCCTACGTCAGACCTCCAGAGACACATGGAACATTGGCCTCTGGCCTCTGTGTACAACCAACTACTCGCCTTGCTCAATTAGCCGGTCTTCAGCTACCTATCAACCTTTCTAAGTTCCATGAGCAGGGCTTTTTTTCTGGGGGAACTTAGTTCCACCACCTTTGGCTCAGACCCTTTGCTGCCCGCTCACCACAATCACTTGTGAACACAGAAGTCTGGTTTCTGTGTTTACAAGTGACTGCTTTGTAACCCCCTGAACTCTGCACACTGTATGTAATGCAATTCTGGTATTTAATGCCCCTTTAAGACCCTTCTACTGTTTGTGAAATCTGAACGGGTCGTGGTTGAGTTCCTGCACCTATTTTCTGAGAAAAAAAGCTCTGTCCATGAGTAAGTGACCTTTTGCAGTTGGGGCCCAGACAGGGCCGATCCTAGGATCACAGGCGCCTGGGTGCAGAAATATTTCTGGCGCCCCCACATGGGCGTGGTCATTTTTACTAACTCCTCCCCTTTACACATGTTTCTATGGCAAGGACTCAACCACAGAGATGCTCCCCCACAAAGTCTTCATTACCCTGGGATCCTTACATGATCTCTTAACAATAAACAAAATACAGGAAGAGAAGCAGAGTACTTTATTGGGACCTGGAGGGGGGCCTCTGTGATGGACACAGAGAGGGCTTCTGTTAGAGGGTCTGTTAGAAAGACCCCCAGACATACTACAGACATGATACCGGAGACGGTCAGAGACTACAGACATGATACCGGAGACGGTCAGAGACTACAGACGTAGTACAGGAGACGGTCAGAGACTGCAGACGTAGTACAGGAGACGGTCAGAGACTGCAGACGTAGTACAGGAGACGGTCAGAGACTGCAGACATGGTACAGGAGATGATCAGAGACTGCAGACACAGTACAGGAGATGATCAGAGACATCAGACACAGTACAAGAGATGATCAGAGACTGCAGACAGTACAGGAGATGGTCAGAGACTACAGATATGGTACAGGAGATGGTCAGAGACACATCAGTTCTGGACAGACACACACCTATACTCAGAACACTAGTTCTGGACAAACACAAACAAGGAGAGCAGGAGGGAGGGGCGAACTCTGCCACTTCGGCGCCCCCCCCCCCCCCTCTGCAGGCACCTGGGTGCAAAGCACCCTGTGCACCCTGCCTAGGATCGGCCCTGGGCCCAGACCTATGCTGAATGATCAAAATCTCTGGGCCCATGCCACAATGCTAACAATTGCAATTTTTAACCACTTCCATACCAGGCACTTTCCCCCCTTCCTGCCCAGGACAATTTTTAGCGTTCAGCGCTGTTGAACTTTGAATGACAATTGCGTGGTCATGCTACACTGTACCCAAACTAAATTTTTATCATTTTCTTCCCACAAATAGGTGGTATTTGATAACCTCTGCAGTTTTTTGTTTTTGCGCTATAAACAAAAAAAGACACATAGCTTAAAGTGGTAGTTCACCCTTTTATTTACCTCTCTTGGAGCCTTACTGTCTCCCAGAGAGCATTACTAAACAGTGGGTATTTTTTTTTTTTCTAAAGACTTACCTTTATCTTTTCTCTAATGTGGCCTGTCACTCACCTCTCCCCGCGGATTATTGGGCGCGCCGTCCTTATCCCCCGATGCGCAGAGCCTCCTGGGAATTCGATGTGATGTTCCCAGGAGACGATCTCTCTTAAAATCCCGCGATATTACCGCGGTCACGTGACTCGGCAAGCGGGTCATATTGACGCCGGCCGTTGCCATGGTAACTGTGCTGTGTTGACGGCGCCGTTCGCCGTCAACACAGCACATCAAAGGACATGCGCGGGATACAGCGGTGCATGCTGGGACGCATTCACCGCCGTATCCCGGAAATGATTAGGACTGGGCTTCAACGTGCCCAGCGTGCCAGGGAAGAAGATGAAAACTGCCTGAAGAAAGAAATAAAAGATATAGTTTGGCAGTAGAATCGCATCATGGGGGCTAATAATTCGGGACACACGGGCTGCTATTCAATTAAGGTAAGAGGAGCCTAAAACTTTAAAAAAAAAAAGAGTGAAAGACCGCTTTAAAGTGGTTGTAAACCCTTTAAAAAAAATGCATAGGCATAATGAGCTAGTACTAGCTCATTATGTATTACTTACCTTAGATCGAAGTCCCCGCAGCCGTACTCGACCCCCCCCCCCCCTCCCTCCGGCCGCGGACATCTCTCCTGGAGCTTACTTATGGGTATCGCGGCTCCAGTGCTGTGATTGGCCGGAGCCGTGATGACGTCACTCCCGTGCATGCGAGCGGGAGCCGCCGGTAACGGCACATCCAACTGAAGCAATGGCACGACGTCCAGTTGCTTCAGTGCACATGTGCCGATCACTTTGGCACATGCAGACACAGGGGGATATCTCCTAAACCGTGCAGGTTTAGAAGATATCCGGGTTAGCTACAGGTAAGCCTTAACCACTTAAAGCGGAGGTTCACCCTAAATAAAGTCTCTCTCATGTGATCCAGCATACTGGCGTCAGCGCCAGTATGCTGTTTTTTTTTTTTTAAATCCCCCACTTACTGTATTATGTTCAATTTTAATTTCTTTCCCCCGCGGTGGACGGCTCTAGTATAGCGCGTCTTATCTTACGAAAATATGCGATAAGGTCTCGGATATTCTCGGCGCAATGCGGCGCCTGCGCACAGACCTAGGAGCTGACTGCGCAGGCGCCGTATTTCTCCGAGTCCTATTCCGGCTTTTTTCGGAGGGCGTGACGCGCTATAGCCGTAGGACTCGGAGAAATACGGCGCCTGCGCAGTCAGCTCCTAGGTCTGTGCGCAGGCGCCGCATTTCGCCGAGATTACCCGAGTCCTTATCGGGTATTTTCGTAAGATGTGACGCGCTATACAGGCGCCGTCCACCACGGGGGAAATAAATTAAAATTGAACATAATACAGTAAGTGGGGGATTAAAAAAAAAAAAAAGCCAGCATACTGGCGCTGACGCCAGTATGCTGGATCACATGAGAGAGACTTTATTTAGGGTGAACCACCTCTTTAAGGACTGCTCACTGTCTATATACGTCATATTTTAAAGATGGATATCTCGGTAACAGCAGCAGCCGTTGCCACAACCGAGATATCCATCTTTCCTGTGAGCGGTCCTTTAAACGATAACGGTGGTCTCTGCGGCGGATTCGCAACCCGCTTTCCCGCTCCCTCCGCCACTTACCGGAGCTGTTGGAGGCGATCGGGTCCTGTCCCCTGCTCGGCTGGGATACGAGTGAGGGCAAGATGGCCCCCACCCGTCCCCATAGCATAGCAGGGTGTCACTTCCCCCCATGCTTCTTAAAGGCAAATTTTCTTGTTGTCATTTTATCAAATGACACGTTTTTTTTGGGGGGGCATTTTAGTGTAAATATGAGATGTGAGGTCTTTTTGACCCCAGATCTCATTTTTAAGAGGACCTGTCATGTTTTTTTTCTATTACAAGGGATGTTTACATTCCTTGTAATAGGAATAAAAGTGACCCACTTTTGTTTTCTTCTTTTTTTGTGTAAAAATTAATAAAATAAATAAAAATAAATACGTTTTTTTTTAAAAGCGCCCCGTCCCGATGAGCTTGTGCGCATACGTGAGTAGCGTCCGCATATGAAAACGGTGTTCAAACCACACAAGTGAGGTATCGCCGCCATCGTTAGAGAGCAATAATTCTAGCCCTAGACCTCCTCTGTAACTCAAAAAATGCAACCTATAGAATTTTTTAAACGTCGCCTATGGAGATTTTTAATGGTAAAAGTTTGAGGCCATTCCACGAGCGGGCGCAATTTTGAAGCGTGACATGTTGGGTATCTATTTACTCGGCGTAACATCATCTTTCATATTTTACAAAAAAATTGGGCTAACTTTACTGTTTTGTTATTTTTTGATTCATGAAACCATTTTTTTTTACACAAAAAAGGCGTTTGAAAATTTATTGCGCAAATACTGTGCAAGATAAAAAGTTGCAATGACCGCCATTTTATTCCCTAGGGTGTCTGCTAAAAAAAGACATACTGTATATAATGTTTGGGGGTTCTGAGTAATTTTCTAGCAAAAGAATGATGGCTTGTTCATGTAGGAGAGAAGTGCCAGAATAGGCCCGGTATGGAAGTGGGTATTAAAGCCCGAGTTTAAAGTGGTTAAGGGTAAAAGTTTGTCGCCATTCCACGAGCTGGTGCAATTTTGAAGCGTGACATGTTGGGTATCATTTTACTCGGCGTAACATTATCTTTCGCAATATAAAAAAAAATTGGGCTAACGTTACTGTTGTCTTATTTTTTAATTAAAAAAGTGGTTTTTTTTCAGTCTTTGTGCTTTTTCGTCTGTTTTTAGTCTGTTACAGCAAATACAGTGTGACAAAAAGTATTGCAATGACCACAATTTTATTCTCTAGGGTGTTATAAAACAATATATATATATATATATATATATAGGGCCAGATTCATGTACATCGGCGCATTTTTTGACTGGCGTAGCGCACCTCCTTTACGTTAGACTGCCGCAATGTAGCGGCGCAACGACCGTATTCTCGATTGATTTGCGCAGAAATTAGCGGCGGTGCAACGTAATTTCAGAGGCGTAAGGCGGAGTAATACAAATTGGGAAGGACGTGGGCGTGTTACATTGAAATGAGCCGTGACCCCATGCAAATGAAGGGCCGGCCGGCTCGCGCATGCGCGCATGAAGCAGACCATGATCAGCACCTCTGTGCGCATGCTCACAACTCAGGAACGGCGCAGTCAGTGAAATTGGAAGTGGACCCGGGCAACTTAGTGAACTACGCAAACAGCATAAATAGACAGAGACAAACGCCCTTCCTTTGCAAAAGTACATCCCTTTGTATCCCTTCCTATACAGCAATGTGCTTTTGTTCTGTTGTTTGTTGCGTTGTGATTTGTCTTTGTTATATTTGTGGACTGTGTGATCTAGTGTTTGGTAGAAGATATTTGAAAGTGTTTTTTGGTGACTGCTTGTGAGACTTTTTGGTTGTTTGTTTTGTTGCTTGATTTTTCCTGCTTGTTTTTGTGAGTGATTTTTGCTGACTGTTTGGGAGAGAGTTTTTGTATGAGTATGACTGAGAGGAAGAGGAAGTTAAATTTTACTTTGGGGGAGAAACAAATTCTTGCCCGGGCCATTACCCAATATGGGCGTTTGCTTCACGGCCCGGAGAGTGCCAACACCACCCCGGCCAGGAGGCGTGAGATTTTGCAGCACATTACTGACCAGGTGAATTCAGCGGGGGGAGACCCGGACACGCCCGGGGATTGAAAAGAAAATCAATGACCTCCGGCGTCTGGTCCGAAAGAAGCTGGCCAAAATGGCAGCCCATGCCAGGGGCACAGGAGGGGGCCCACCATGCCCTGTTAGGCTGACAGCGGAGGAGCGTGCGGTGGCCCAGACCTTTCATAGACATGGAGGGCCTGCCTGGCTATGACTCCAGTCATGAAGCCGTGATGCCAGGTAAGGTTTTTTTGCCCTATCAGTTGTGTAGCATGTGGGGGGGGGGAGGGAATATGTGGCAAGTGTGTGGATCCTCCAACCTGTGAATGTTTTGTGTCATCCACAGATGAGCAGGAGGGTGCTGGGCCATCTGGGCTGACCGCACCATCCCAGGGACACCAGCCTGATGAGGACCCCCCAACAAGGCCGGAGTCCTCGGAGGAGGTTGAAGAGGAGAAGGAGGATGTCATGTCAGCCAGTGGATTGCTGTTTTTGGAGGAGTCTTCCTCTCTGGCTGGCAGCAGACAGCCCTCCATAAGGGATAGCTTCTCCCCCAACAGGGCTCCCCTCCCAAGGGGCTCCCCTTCTCCCCGGCCACAAGCCTCAGCTGGAGGCAGGAAGTCGTCCCAGAAGACCAGGGGGTGGCCGAGGTTCTGCCCGCCAATCTGAGAAGGGACCAGGCCCTTCAGACCCGCCATCTGGGACAGGTCAGCCAGACTTTGGGGCGGATGGAGGAGAGCCTGTCCTCCATAAAGGATACGCTTGGGGACCTGGACTGCCACTCCCGGGCTCTTACAAACTGCCTAAACGTACTGCAGACTACAACAGCAGATGTTGGGCAGGATGTGAGGGCCCTCACCCAGGCTATCCAGGCCAACACGGCAACACTAGGTGCTGGCCTGAACAGAATTGCCGTGGCCTTGGAGGGCAGGCCGCCAGGTGGGCAGAGACAGGGGCTGCTCCTCCTTCCCCGGATTACCCCCCCCTCCCCATGAGTCTCCCCTGAGGAGCCTGGGGCCGTGGCCGTGGGTGCCTCAGGCGTGGCTCACGCCAGCGGCATTAATTTGTTTTCCCCCCTTTTTTTTCCTGGAATTTTTTTTTTTTTGCCGGACATTTTTTTTTTTTTGTGTTGTGAATGTTTTTGGAATGTGGGGGTGATATTCCTGCCAGCAAAGGGGTGTCACCCTCAGTTTTGGTGGAGAAGGGTTCCCCAGGACCAGGGAGAAGTGATCCCTAGGTCCGTGTGAATGGTGTATGAATGTACAGTGACATAATTGGATCTGTGGCGTGGCGTTGCTGCTCACAAGTCCTGCATGGTGGGCTTGTGCTAATCCAATTAGATGAGGATGTGATGTGTCTGTGCTAGGGACCACAGTGGTGTGCATGCATGCATTCTCATTGTGCCATGATTAATGTGTGTGTTTAACATGCAAAGATGCCTAATGTGAGCTGTCTCCTGGCTGCTCTTCCCTCAGAAGACGGGGTAACCTCGGTTAGGGGGGGATTGTCTGGTTCAAAGGTCAGGTCATCACGTATGTCAATCTCCAGGCCCTTTCGCACTGCGAAATTGTGCAGCATGCAACATGCACCGATGATCTGGCACACAAAGTTTGGGGATTACAACAGGGTACCCCCAGACTTATCCAGGTATCGGAAACGTGACTTCAGGAGGCCAAAGGTGCGCTCCACCACTGCACGTGTTTGGGCGTGGGCTTCATTGTATCTTTCCTCTCCTGGGGTTTGGGGGTTCCGGATAGGAGTCATGAGATGGGGTCCCAGTGCATATGCAGAGTCACCTGTAAGGGAAAAGACAGGAGGATGTTAGTCATGCATGTGACCCTTGTGATGTGTGCATCATGGGGGGGGACAGTCATGCCTGCCACCCATGTCACTCACCAACCAGCCAGGTGTCCCCATACACGTTCTGTTCGAATTCCATTGGGATGGGGCTCTGATTGTAGATGTAGCTGTCATGGCTGGATCCGGGGTGTTTGGCACGGACGTGCCATATGAGGCCTTGGGCATCGGCTATCACCTGTACGTTGATGGAATGCCAATGCTTCCAATTGCGGTATATGTGCTCTGTCTCATGGGGGGCTGGAGTGCCACATGTGTGCAATCAATGGCCCCCACGGTGCGTGGGAATCTGGCAATTCTGTAGAAATCTGTCATTGCCTTCAGCCGCAGGTCCTCAGTGGTGGGTTTGATGATTTGGTTTGCCATGCGTCTGAGGATTGCAGGGATAACCTGGTGCACACATCTGCTCATGGAGGATTGTGACATCCCAGCCACCACTCCACTTGTTCTTTGAAAAGAGCCACTGGCAAGGAAATGGAGTGTTGCCATGACCTTGACCAGTGGCTGCACTGCATGTGAGCGGTGTGTTGGGCTGGTGATGTCCTCCTGCAAGGTTGTGGTTAATTCCAGGATGGCATGAGGGGTGAATCTGAAGATGCGATACACCTCAGAATCACTCATGCCAAAGAGGTCTATGCGGGTGCGGTATATCCTCTCCCGTGCCCTCCTCCGTGCCCTCCTCCTTCTTTGCTCCTCTAAAGTCAGTAGTATAGCTATGAACATGGATGCCACTGGCATGTTGGCATACAGATTGTTGTGCAACACGTGTGACTGCTCAGCTCCTCACTAACGGTGTTGCTTTCTCTGACATGTAGACGGATTGTCTAATTTTATACCACCTTTTATATGGTCTAATTTTAGACAGGCCGTGCAGCTGTTGCGCACATCGCGTAGCCTGCGCTGCATCAACTTACTTTTGTGGATCCCCGCAACTCCCTCATTAGCATATTTGAATAGCAAATCAATGGTGTGTCTAGCGCAGTTTTGCGCGGACGGATGCGCCTGTCTAACGAAATTACGCCTGACAAAAAAAAGTATATTTCTTGCGTATCTCGTTTTGGGGATGCGGCGCATCGAAACGCATGCGCAAATTTAGACTTACGCCGCGCATCCCCTGTAACGCTGGCGTAATCGCTCTGTGAAGCTGGGCCCATAATGTTTGGGGGTTTTAAGTAATTTTCTAGCAAAAAAAAAAATGTTTTAATCTCTGAAAAAAACAGGCAAGGTCCTTAAGTGGTTAATGTAGGATTACCTGTAGCATAAAGTTATAAAAATGGGTTTACAACCACTTTAAAGAAAAAAAAACTGATGGGCACTAATAGGCATCTCTGACCGCTGCTAAGAAATGTTAATAGTAAAATATATGTATAGTTCATACTATAAGAAAAGATTGCTGTGCTCCGCTAAAGTGTTCGGGTTTGACCTGAAGAAAAGGTGACAACCCTTATAAGCCCAGGTGCAGTCAGGTTTTTAAAACTGTCATCTTGATAGAGATATTTTGTAGGCAGCTAAGTGCAGCCATTATATTTATTACAGCTGGCACAGTCCATGTATGTAGAAGCCGCGTCTGTGCCAAGCCAGTTGCTGCTAAAAAACACTTGTTTACCTGCCACTGAAAACTTCCTGCTCTGAGAAAATGTATCAGGAAACCGGCTGTGTTGTCCTACGTAGGAGCGGGGCCCGGGGAGGTCCCCAATACACGGATCTTCCTGGGATTACAGGCATGAAAAACACACAGAGGAACACGTTGACAGCCAAAAATCCACCCGGGTTGCTAGTCAGGTTTTCGATTTAGCAAAACATGATGTGAAAGTTTAGCTACACGGCTATGGGGGGGGGGGGCTGGTAAAATCACTAGAGCAGAAGACTGAGGTCCTATTATAGTCACTGAGAAGATGTTGCCATACCGGCAGCCAATGGTGGTGCGTCCATAGTAGGGTGACCACGTGTCCCGGATTGCCCGGGACAGTCCCGCATTTTGCAGGTCTGTCCCGGGCACCTTCATTCCAGCACAATACAGTGTCCCGGAATGAAACTAACTCAGCATCCCCCCCCCCCCACTGGGCCAATCTGATGCCCCAAAAAAGGCCGCCACATCACCGCTTTACTCACTGACAGTACTTGTCCTGGCCGGGAATGCCTGGAGGAGCACAGTCCCCGCCCCCCGCTTGTGATTGGAGAAATCATAAAGCCCGCCTCTTGTGTCCAATCACTGTGCTGTGATTCGTTACAGCACAAGCTGATTTTTGGGAAAGGAGGGTGTCCCTGAATTGTAGTTTGGAAATGTGGTCACCCTAGTGGCGGTGCGTCCATAGTAGGATGACTAGGTGTCCCAGATTGCCCGGGACAGTCCCGCATTTTGCAGGTCTGTCCCGGGCACATTCACTCCGGAACAATACAGTTTCCTCGAATTAAACTGACACAGCTACTCCCCCGGGCCAATCTGATTCCCCTAAAAAAGGCCACCACATCACAGCTTTACTCACTGACAGTACTTGTTCTGGCCGGGAATGCCTGGAGGAGCACAATCCCCGCCCCCTACTTGTGATTGGAGAAATCATAAATCCCACCTCTTGTGTCCAATGACTGTGCTGTGATCTGTTACAGCACAAGCTGATTTTTGGGAAGGGGGGGTGTCCCTGAATGGTAGTTTGAAAATGTGGTCACCCTAGTCCATAGTGGGCACAGGAGCGCCGCCCCCTCTCTCCTGCACCGTCACTCAACAATAGATATACTCATGCATTGTATCAATCTATCTATTGTCGCTGCTGCCGCCCACTATTCAGCTGTGCGGCCCCCTGTTGAGCGCCGGCCATCTGAATAACAGCGGTGGGTGTGTTATGGAAGTGCCTGATTAGAGCCAGAGGCTCTAATAGGCTTCCTGATTACAGCCTATGGGTTCTAATCAGCTTCTTAATGGTTAAACAGAGGGTGCACGCCTGTGTGTTCCCTGTTTAAAACATGCTGTGTTAGGGAATCGCTTCCCTAACACTGAACCCACCTCTTAGCCAATCAGGTTCACCAGGTCTGGTTACCGGTCACCTGATTGGCTGAAGCGGCAGACTTGGAAGGACGAGAGAAGGAGTGGGCGGGAGAAGAATCTTCCTCATCGAGGAAGAAATGGTGGACACCGCCTGCCGGCATGCGGGGGGCAACGTTTGGCGCACTGTGGCAACACTTGAGGCACACTGGCAGCATTGGGCACGCTGGCAGCATTTGGTGGGCACGCTGGCAGCATTTGGTGGGCACAGTGGCAGCATTTGATGTTCTTTATTTTTCTATTTCCTTTAAGTTTATTAGCGGCCCCCCAATTTTTTTTTAGTACCAGCCGCCCCTGCAGGCAGCACTGCCCAGTCCTATATTGATCTACAGTATAAGCGCTTGCCAACTGCATCACGCACTTATACATTGTCAGAATGGCAGGCAAAGCAACGTATATATACGTTGCTTTGAATCTGCTGCCTAGTGGGCGCACATGCCCGCCACGGTCTCCTTGATTGTGGCCGCGGGACCCCCGGACTCGATGTCCACCGGTGTCCCGCGATCGGGGCACGGAACAGCAGAATGGGTACACATGTAACAGGCACTCCGCTGGGGACACCTGATGTAAGGAGGGACTCCGCTGGGGACACCTGATGTAAGGAGGGGCTCCACTGGGGACACTGATGTAAGGAGGGGCACCACTGGGGACACCTGATGTAAGGAGGGGCTCTGCTGGGGACACTGATGTAAGGGGGGGCTCCACTGGGGACACTGATGTAAGGAGGGGCTCTGCTGGGGACACTGATGTAAGGAGGGGTTCTGCTGGGGACACCTGATGTAAGGAGGGACTCCACTGGGGACACTGATGTAAGGAGGGGCTCTACTGGGGACACTGATGTAAGGAGGGGCTCTATTGGGGACACTGATGTAAGGAGGGGCTCTGCTGGGGACAAGCACTCTGCTGGGGACACCTGATGTGAGAGGCACTCCGTCTGAGGATACTAATGTAACAGGCACTCCGCTGGGGACATCTGATGTAACAGACACTCTGCTGGGGACACCTGATGTAACAGGCACTCCGCTGGGGACAACTGATGTAAGGAGGGACTCTGCTGGGAATGCCTGATATAAGGAGGCACTCCACTGGGGACACTGATGTAAGGAGGCACTCTGCTGGGGACACCTGATGTAAGGAGGCACTCCGCTGGGCACACTGATTTAAGAGGCACTCCACTGGGGACACCTGATGTAAGGAGGGACTCTGCTGGGAATGCCTGATGTAAGAGGCACTTCGCTGGGGACACTGATGTAAGAGGCACTCCGCTGGGGACACTGATGTAAGAGGCACTCCGCTGGGGACACTGATGTAAGAGGCACTCCGCTGGGGACACTGATGTAAGAGGCACTCCGCTGGGGACACTGATGTAAGAGGCACTCCGCTGGGGACACTGATGTAAGAGGCACTCCGCTGGGCGCCACTGCTGACCGTGGGATGAGGACGTGACGTGCGTGAGGGAGGCGCCGGAATGCTCCATGGCTGCCAGCGGCATTGATCCTCCTACGAACCCAGCGGCGGCTCTCTAGCGTGCCGACCAGCGGTACGAGTGAGCATATGAGTGAGCAGAGCATGAGAAGCCGAGACGCCGTGGGAGTCGTGAGGAGTGTATCCCCGCCCTGCACCCGACAAGATTGAGCCAGCGTGTACCATCCGTGACGCGACTACACATCCAGAAGCAGCTGCGCAGGCAGACCCAGCGGGAGACCGAGCGAGATCACTGGGGCTTTCCTGGGAGCCAAACGGCCTTGCGGACATGCAGTGGATCCGAGGATCACCCAGGGACTGGTGAGGCGCTCAGTGGAGCCGAGTATTGTCGGGTCTTTCCCGACCCCCCCCTGATCACGCTGCTACCCCCTCTGAATGCAACCTAAATAGAGGTAAAATATGTGCATACGAATTGCTAATAAGGTCTTCAGCCTGCTATGTCTATAGATATTTACACCAACTAGCCTTCTTTGTGATAAGTCACTTGTAAGGACAGACTGAGAATATCTGTGCTTAAATATAACATTGAACCTATAGAAGCATATTAGGAATACCTACTGGGCGTAATATCAGGAACACCAAAGTGGATTTTACTCTCCTTTATTGCTGGAGGTCCCCCATACAGGCAATGTAAGGGCAACCTTTGAAGCTATATAAATCAGCCTCATGACCCTGTATCTGGAAGTGTACGGACAAAGAGCGCAACCTATGAGGAGTTTAGATAATTGCCTATGAACTGCTAGTAACGACATCAGCTTGTTACTTGTTACTTGTTATTTGTTGCTGGCTAATAAGTGCATACTCCATAGATACACACACCAGCTGGCATTTAAAAGGACAGACTGAGAGTTTTTACGCGGAACCTGTAGAAGCATCCTAGGACTAACTAGGGGACGCGATATTGGGAACATTAAAGTGGACTCAATTGCTAACTGCGCCTTATACCAGCAGTATAAAGGCAGGTTCTCAGCTACATAAATCAGTCTTATAGCCCAGTCCTAGGAATTGTACGGATATGATACGGCTCTAACATATACAGCAGAGCAAGTGGAGTGCTCGGGACGAGTTGGAGATTCTTTTTTTTTTTTTTTTGCTAGATGCAGGACTGGAGCTGCGATCACCATAGCAGAAGGTCTGGGGGGATCGTGTTCCCATACCACCTGATTACAACGGGGATATATTAACATACAGGGAGCACCCCCCGATTGATAGCAAAACCCTGCGGCCCAAATTATCGAACCAAAGTGGGAAGACCTGTATGAAAAGTAGGAAACAAGCTACTTAATTCCTCCAACTATAATATATATTATATATTATAATAAGAAGTGGAAGTATATCCTGTTCATTAGTACCGGAAAGTTTGTTATAGTCTCCCCGGCCAAGAATGTGGTAACTCCCCAAAGCCCAGAACCAAGGTGGGAAGAGGAAATACATCAGATAAGAAATTAATTAATTAATTAATTAATTAAGAATAATAAGTACATCAAATAAGAAACTGATTAATAAGGGGAAAGAGAAGAAGGAAAGGGGAAGGAAAGAAGAGGGGAAAGAAAAAAAAGAGAAAAAAAAAGGAAAGGAAAAAAACACGAAGCGACAGAAGTGGGGAGCCAGTAGAACTACATCAATACTTTCAAACTGGGGAAGAGAATCAGACCGATAAATAAAAACAAAAATAAGATGAGCAGGTCAACGCGAGGCGTAGCTTCAAAGACACCCAAAAACAATGCCGGGACTAGGTCAATACAGCAGTATATGACCCACGAGGGCAACCCCAAAAGCCCTGGGGTACTTAAGAGAACGGAAAAAAAAACAGATAAAAAGAATGGAAGTAAAATAGGGGAAGTCCCCTCAGACCACTCTAAAGGAGAGACGACCATAGAAAGTGAACACGACTACAGTAGAACAGAAGAACTAGGACAGGATACACAACCGCCATCAAAGGCAGAGATGAACGAGATGCTGTTGAGGATGGAAAATGTCATAAGAACCGAAATTAGCAAGATAAGAACGGACCTTGGGGGACTATTAGAAAGAGTCGAGGAGACTGAAAAAAGAATGGAAGAACAAGACCAAGAACTGAATAAATTAAAAACACAAGTACAAACGATGTCAGAGAATCAAAGAATGCTAGCATACCGGCTAGAAGATCAGGAAAACCGCAATAGACGACAGAACCTGAGAATCCGCGCGTTAGTGGAAGAGAAAGGAGAAGATCTAAATGAGATTATGAATACACTATTTAACCCCCTGTTGGATAAACCAGTAGAAGCGAAACCCCTTAAAATAGATCGGGTACATCGAGTGGGAAACCCTAAACAGACAGAGAGAAGGGGACCAAGAGACGTCATAGTACGGTTCCGGAACTATGCTGACAAAGCTGAAATTTGGAGAAGGTTGAGAGGGACGCTTCCCATCAGATATAAAGAAAACGAGATCCAAATCTTTGCTGACCTATCAAAAGAAACATTAACAAGGAGAAGACATCTGAAACCCCTACTGGACGTAATGCGTGAGCAGAACGTAAAGTATCAATGGGGTTTTCCCGCGTGCCTTATCGGTTTAAAGGGGGGAGTAACTGCGCGTCTAAGACATCCGGGAGAACTAGAGAGGTTCTGTCAAAAACTGGACATAAAAGCTCCTGATCTGCCGGACTGGGTGGCTTAAAAGGAAAGGAAAAAAGGAAAAAAAGAAAAAAAAATCAGTCTAGATGATAAGCAGGGGAGACTGGGGCTGGGGAGGGTGTTGTTGGGAGGTGGGGGGGTGGGCGGGCAGCCGGGGGGCATCTCTAGAGTGCCACCTTTCGATGAGGAGCCGATGGAGAAGGAGTGGAGGTTACCAATAGCGGCTCCCAGGTCTATAATAGACCAAGGGACGGGAAGGGAGGGGAGAAGGAGGGAGGGAACGGGGTGAAGGGGTGGGAGGGACAGGGAGGGGAGGGGAGGAAAGGGAGCAGGGTACCATCTCGAGGATTCCACACAAACTAGATCCTCACACAGTTAGATGACAGAGATTAAATTTATTTCATATAATGTAAAAGGTTTAAATTCTCCGGTCAAGAGACATAAAATCCTCAGGGAAGTGAAACATCACAAGGCCGACGTGGTATTCCTGCAGGAGACCCACCTAACATTAGAATCTAATATAAGACTGTACTCCCACGGACATCCCATGTGGTACTACGGAGACACGATAACAAAGCGAGCCCGAGGAGTCGCAATAGAATTTGCAAGAGATACGCGTTTTATATTAGAGGATCGACTGACAGATCCTGAAGGAAGGTTTTTATTCCTGAAAGGAAAATTGGGAGGAGTCGAATATACATTAGCTAATATATACGCCCCTAATGCAAATCCTGTGAAGTACGTAAATAAAATCCTAATAAAACTTAAAAATTTCGAGGCGGGTCATGTGGTGTTAATGGGGGACCTGAATTTATGTATGGACTCCGCCCTCGACAGTACGTCCCGGGCACAGTGAACTAGGAATAACCAGCTGAAAATACTAAGACAAAGAATGTTCCACCATCAATTGGTGGATATATGGCGAATCCAACACCCTAAAAGTCGGGACTACACATTCTATTCCCCTGTGCACGGGACGTACTCGAGAATAGACTATACCCTCATTGATCATAGACTACTCGAGAGGGTAATTGAAACAGGAATAGAGGCCACAACGATATCCGATCATGCTCCCATAACTTTAAAAATTAGCCTACCTACCTTGAAAACAAACTCACCCGAGTGGAGATTAGATGAAAGCCTACTGGGGGATGAGGAGATAGTGGGAAGAGTACAGAAGGAATTGGATAACTATTTTTGCGAGAACGACACGGAGGGGATCTCTAGGGCCTCACTCTGGGATGCCCACAAGGCATACATAAGAGGAATATTTATTATGGAGGGGGCTAGGAAAAAGAAAGAAAAAACAAAGAAATTAGAATCAATAAGGAAAGAAATCCTTAAGCTAGAACAAGCTCATAAAACAAAGGGTCAAAAAATAGAAATACTGCACAAACTAACTCTAAAAAGAGATGAGTATAGAGCACTTATAGAACAAGAAACTAAGAACATTCTTAATAGCATTGAGAGAGAGTGATATATATGGGGGAATAAACCAAATAAAACCTTAGCTAGAATGGTGCAAAAAAAGCAAAAAAGAAATTTTATTGAAAAAATTAGAAAAAAGAATGGGGATTTGGTGCATGCAACAAAGGATATTGCAGAAAAATTTAGAAGCTACTATGAGAGCCTATACACTGTGAAACAAAAGGATTGGAACCCTGGAGAGAAAGAGACCAAAATCAGAGAATTCTTAAGAAAAGCCAATCTTCCCAAAATAGACAACGATGTCGCTGAAAATCTAGACGGACCAATAACCGAGGAGGAGATAAGGGGGCCCTTAAAAAATTCTGCCAAAGGGAAAAGCCCCGGACCCGATGGCTTTATTACAACGGGCTAGGGGCAGACTACGATCTAAGTAGGGAGGCCGCGACAGCAAATATTACAGTTATAGGAAAGAAAGGGAAGGAACACGCTTTGCTCAGGCTTCAGACCAATCTCCCTATTAAATACAGACATTAAACTGTTTGCTAAAATTTTGGCAGAACGCATGAAGGGAATGATGACTGCCATGGTCCACCCAGACCAGGTAGGCTTCATACCTGGTAGGGAGAGTAAGGACAACGGGGTCAGAGCACTCCTCATCCTCCAGCAGATTAAAGAAAATGGGTCCCCCAGTCTATTCCTGTCAGTCGACACCGAAAAAGCGTTTGACAGGGTAGACTGGGGGCTCATGATGTATACACTAGAAAACATAGGCATAGGTGCGAGGACGATGGGGAGGATTAAAACACTATACCATCACCCACGTGCAAGGGTTAAAATCAATGGGTCCCTGTCAGCACCTTTCGAGATGAGGAACGGGACCAGGCAGGGCTGCCTCTTGTCTCCTCTCCTTTTTGTTCTGTCCCTAGAACCCCTCCTGGCAATGGTCCGAAATAATCCTAACGTCGAGGGAGTAAGAGTAGGAGAAGACGAGCACAAACTATCTGCATTCGCCGACGACATATTATTTTTTGTGAGCAACCCGAAGTCTACACTTCCCAATCTAATGGCCAATATTAAACAGTATAGCGAGATCTCTAACTTTAAGATGAACATATCGAAGACAGAAATATTAAATATCAATATAAATAAGGAGGAGGAGCGATCTCTTAAAAAGGAGCACAGGTTTGCTTGGCAGAAAGAGATAAAGTACCTGGGGATAAAATTAGCCAACTCTCTAAAGAAACTGTACAGGCTAAATTATATCCCCCTCTTAGATGAAATAAAATGTGAAATTAAAAAAATTAACAATCAGCCAATCTCCTGGTTCGGAAGAATAAATGTAGTAAAAATGATATTAGTTCCGAAAATCTTATATAAATTTCAAATGGTCCCAGTTGCCCTACCACAATCCTATTTCGCCATACTTAACTCCTTGTTAATGAATTATATTTGGAATAAAAAAAAACATAGGATTTCCTTCCACGTATTAAAACAGAGTAAAAAACAGGGAGGCCTGGCGGTGCCGGACATCAGAAAGTATTATAACGCCTCGGTTATATGTCGGGTAATAGAGTGGGCCAAAGAAAATCATGATAAAAGATGGCTTAACATAGAATGCGCACTTGCAAGGGCACAGTTAGGAAGAATAATATGGAACCCACCACAATTCAGAACCTTACATACAACTACACATGCAATCACACGTACGACACTACGGATATGGGATAGAGTTCACAAACACTCAAGATCGGAATATAATTCCCCACTTATAGACTTAAAAGACAACGAATTCTTTGCACCAGGGACAAAAGGGGTGGGGGGAAATTGGATTAAAAATAGAACTCAGGTAAGAGATTTGATACAAAAGGGAAAATTAATGAAATTTCACGACATTAGGTCAAAGATAGAATTCACAGGGTTAGACGAGTGGCGATACCTACAGCTCTCCTCCTTCATCGGAAATTTACCGGGACCTCTACGTGAACATAAGGAATATACTATTCTAGAACAACTATGCGTAACCGATAGTTCAAGGGGGAATATCTCCAAAGTTTATAAATTCCTGATGAGGGCGGAAGAGTTGGGGACACCCCCGTATATTCACAAATGGGGAAGGGAACTGGAAATAAATAGGGGGAAAACCACAGTAGATAGAATCATAAATCTGACCCATTCCTCAGCAATTGATGTAAGAACGGCTGAGATGAATTTCAAGTGTATCACTGGTTGGTACAATACCCCAGATAAAATCAGCAAGTATAGAGAAGGACAGTCGGCAGACTGTTGGAGGGGATGTCCAACCAGTGGTACCATGGCCCATCTATGGTGGAAGTGTCCCAAGATTAAAAACTTCATTTTCCCGGTTTATTATTTAACTATGCCTTTCCTATAAGAAAATAAAGGTAATTTTATATATAAAAAAAATAAAAAAATAATAAATAAATTAATCAATTAATTAAAAAAAAAAGAAAATAGAAAAATTAAAATAACAAAAAGAAACCACAAGTGATGCGAAGACCATGGAGGAACCCATGGAGAAAAGCGAAGGGCGGAAATCCCGTGAGCTGGACCGACAGGGTGGTCCCCGGGTCGCGACTGATGTGAAAAAAAAAAAAAGAGGCACTCCGCTGGGGACACTGATGTAAGAGGCACTCCGCTGGGGACACTGATGTAAGAGGCACTCCGCTGGGGACACTGATGTAAGAGGCACTCCGCTGGGGACATTGATGTAAGAGGCACTCCGCTGGGGACACTGATGTAAGAGGCACTCCGCTGGGGACACTGATGTAAGAGGCACTCCGCTGGGGACACTGATGTAAGAGGCACTCCGCTGGGGACACTGATGTAAGAGGCACTCCGCTGGGGACACTGATGTAAGAGGCACTCCGCTGGGGACACTGATGTAAGAGACCCTCCGCTGGAGACACTGATGTAAGAGGCACTCCGCTGGGGACACTGATGTAAGGAGGGCTCTGCTGGGGACACTGATGTAAGAGGCACTCCGCTGGGGACACTGATGTAAGAGGCACTCCGCTGGGGACACTGATGTAAGAGGCACTCCGCTGGGGACACTGATGTAAGAGGCACTCCGCTGGGGACACTGATGTAAGAGGCACTCCGCTGGGGACACTGATGTAAGAGGCACTCCGCTGGGGACACTGATGTAAGAGGCACTCCGCTGGGGACACTGATGTAAGAGACCCTCCGCTGGAGACACTGATGTAAGGAGGGACTCCGCTGGGGACACTGATGTAAGAGGCACTCCGCTGGGGACACTGATGTAAGAGGCACTCCGCTGGGGACACTGATGTAAGAGGCACTCCGCTGGGGACACTGATGTAAGAGGCACTCCGCTGGGGACACTGATGTAAGAGGCACTCTGCTGGGGACACTGATGTAAGGAGGGACTCCGCTGGGGACACTGATGTAAGGAGGGCTCTGCTGGGGACACTGATGTAAGAGGCATTCTACCTGATGTAAGGAGGGACTCTGCTGGGGACAGGCACTCCACTGGGGACACCTGATGTAAGAGGCACTCCGTCTGAGGATACTGATGTAACAGGCACTCTGCTGGAGACACTGATGTAAGAGGCACTCTACCTGATGTAAGGAGGGACTCTGCTGGGGACAGGCACTCCGCTGGGGACACCTGATGTAACAGACACTCTGCTGGGGACACCTGATGTAAGGAGGGACTCTGCTGGGGACAGGCACTCCGCTGGGGACACCTGATGTAACAGGCACTCTGCTGGGGACACCTGATGTAACAGACACTCTGCTGGGGACACCTGATGTAAGGAGGGACTCTGCTGGGAACACATAATGTAAGGAGGGACTCTGCTGGGAGTGCCTGATATAAGGAGGCACTCCGCTGCAGACACTGATGTAAGGAGGCACTCCGCTGGGGACACCTGATGTAAAAGGCACTCCGCTGGGCACACTGATTTAAGAGGCACTCCACTGGGGACACCTGATGTAACAGGCACTCCGCTGGGGACACCTGATGTAACAGGCACTCTGCTGGGGACACCTGATGTAAGAGACACTCCGCTGGACACACTGATTTAAGAGGCACTCCACTGGGGACACCTGATGTAACAGGCACTCCGCTGGGGACACCTGATGTAACAGGCACTCCGCTGGGGACACCTGATGTAACAGGCACTCCGCTGGGGACACTGATGTAACAGACACTCTGCAGGGGACACCTGATGTAAGGAGGGACTCTGCTGGGAACACATAATGTAAGGAGGGACTCTGCTGGGAATGCCTGATATAAGGAGGCACTCCGCTGCGGACACTGATGTAAGGAGGCACTCCGCTGGGGACACCTGATGTAAGAGGCACTCCGCTGGGCACACTGATTTAAGAGGCACTCCACTGGGAACACCTGATGTAACAGGCACTCCGCTGGGGACACCTGATGTAAGAGACACTCCGCTGGACACACTGATTTAAGAGGCACTCCACTGGGGACACCTGATGTAAGGAGGGACTCTGCTGGGAATTCCTGATGTAAGAGGCTCTCTGCTGAGTACACTGATTTAAGAGGCACTCCGCTGGGGACACTGATTTAAGAGGCACTCCGCTGGGAATGCCTGATGTAAGGAGGACACATTTTTTTGTTGTCAAAATTTGTCACTTCCGCCCATGCTTCTTAAAGGCATATTTTCTTGTCATTTTTTCAAATGACAGTTTTTTTGTTTTTTTTTTGCATTTTAGTCTAAATATGAGATATGAGGTATTTTTGACCCCCAGATCTCATATTTACCTGTCATGCTTTTTTCTATTACAAGGGATGTTTACATTCCGTGTAATAGGAATAAAAGTGATCCTTTTTTTTTTTTTTTTTTAAACAGTGTAAAAATAAATAAGAAAACAAAACAAAAAATTTAAAGCACCCGTCCCGACGAACTTGCATGCAGAAGTGAACGCATACGCGAGTAGCGCCCGCATCTAAAAACGGTGTTCAAACCACACACATGTGAGGTATCACCGCGATCGTTAGAGCGAGTGCAATAATTCTAGCTCTAGACCTCCTCTAAAGTACCGTATTTGCCGGTGTATAAGACGACCGGGCGTATAAGACGACCCCCTAATTTTACATTTTTTTAAAGATTTTTTTGCCTATACTCACCGTATAAGACGACCCCCCTTCCGAGGCTTCCGACACTTCATATTTCTTCCTTCTGGAGCCATATTCTTCTTCCTTCTTGCTGGAGCTGGAGCCAATCACGGCGAGTGATGTATTCTATTAATGAATACAAAGCCTGCTTGGATTGGCAGAGGCTGTAACATCAGCCCACGCCTCTATGACTCTCAAAGCCAATCCGAGCAGGCTTCTCTATGTAGCCTGCTCGGATTGGCAGGGGTTGTTACTCCAACCCGAGCAGGCTCTGTATTCATTTGAATACATCACTCACCGGGATTGGCTAAGCGGTATATAATGTATATAGCCAAAGCTACATCTAGTATTACCACACATCCAGCAGGCATCCGAGCAGTTGACCCGGCGTATAAGACGACCCCTGCCTTTTGGCCATTTTTTTTAAGTGTAAAAGGTAGTCTTATACGCCAGCAAATACAGTAACTCTAAAGATGCAACCTATAGAATTTTTAAGGATAAAAGTTTGACGCCATTCCAAGAGCGGGCGCAATTTTGAAGCGTGACATGATGGGTATCATTTTACTCATCGTAACATTATCTTTCACAATATAAAAAAAAATGGGCTAACTTTACTGTTGTCTCTTTTTTTAATTCAAAAAAGTTATTTTTTTCCAAGAAAAGTGCGCTTGTAAGACCGCTGCGCAAATACGGTGTGACAAAAAGTATTGCAATGACCGCCATTTTATTCTCTAGGGCAGGAGTCTCCAAACTATGGCCCTCCAGGTGTTCAGGAACTACAATTCCCATCATGCCTAGTCATGTCTACGAATGTTTTACAATGCCTCATGGGAAGTGTAGTTCCACAGCAGCTGGAGGGCCGTAGTTTGGAGATCCCTGCTCTAGGGTGTTAGAAAAAAATATATATAAGATTTGGGGGTTCTAAGTAATTTTCTAGCAAAAAAAAAACTGTTTTAAACTTGTAAACACCAACTCTGTAAAACAGGCAAGGTCCTTAGTTCACTTTACATCAGAGTCCACAGAGATCCGCTTTTACATCTGAATTCGCAGAGTTCACTTTCACTGTAAGGGGACACAATTGCGCGGTCATAGAACAATTTTTTTTATTATTTATTTCCCTCAAATAGAGCTTTCTTTTGGTGGTATTTGCTTACCTCTGCAGTTTTTATTTTTTGTTAAAAATATTAAAAAGGTGCTTTTTTTTATTTTTTTTTATATCTTTTGTTATAAAATTTTGCAAACAGGTAATTTTTCTCCTTCATTGATGTACGCTGATGAGGCTGCACTGATGGGCACAGATAAGGAGGTGGCACTGATGGGTGGCACTGAATGGCATTGATAGGTGGCACTGGTGGGCACTGCGAAGTGGCATTAATAGGTGACATTGATAGGTGGCACTAATAGCTGGCAGTGATGGGCACTGATAGGCAGCATTGCTAGGGGGCACTGATGAGGCACTGATTGGCACGACTGGTGGGCATTAATAGGTGGCACTTGTGGGCACTGGCAGGGGGTATGTATTGCACAGATGAGGCAGAATTGCCTTTTTCTCTTCGGGACCGATGTCCCTTGCACACAAGCTGGTGATCAGCCTGAGGAGAGAAAAAAAAACGGTTACCACGCTTTTGTTTACATCACGTGATCAGCTGTCATTGGCGGGACCAGCCCCTTACTCAGATCTGTGATCACCCAAATCTCAGTGACTCTGTGATCACAGCACGCATTGTTCGCGTCCTGCAGGGGCGCACGGGGAGCGTGCTAAGGGGGGGACGTCTCCCAGCAATTGGGGATCCGCGCTGTGGCTGTCATTCGGCTATTACACAGACGCCTAGTGGTTAAAGTGATGACCCTTTCAATAACTTCATAAGTCTGTGTTAAAAAATTGTATGTAGAAGGATTTTTTTTAAAAGGGCTCAATCTTATATAATTAACCACTTCAGCCTCAGAAGATTTTACCCCCTTCCTGACCAGAGCACTGTTAACAATTTGGCAGTGTGTCGCTTTAACTGACAATTGCGCGGTCGTGCGATGTTGTACTCAAACAAAATTTGTGTCCTTTTTCCCCACAAATAGAGCTTTCTTTTGGTGGTATTTGATCACCTCGATTTTTATTTTTTGCACCATAAACAAAAAAAAGAGCGACAATTTTGAAAAAAAAAATATATATTTTTAACTTTTTGCTGTAAAAAAATATCCCCAAAAATGTTTTTAATACAAAGGTCTTCATTAGTTTAGATTAGGGCTGTGACTGATTAAAATTTTTGTGTTCGATTAATCGTTTTTTTTTTTAATCGATTAATCGACTAATTTCGATTAATTAACGCACATACAGATACAACTACTTTTAGCTGATCTCCTTGCATTGCAACTCTGCATTAGTCAGTGGTAAATGTGGTGGGGGCAGCATGGGGGCAGATGTGTATATTCTTGCAGTATGGGAGCAGATGTGTATATTACAGCATCTACCCCTATGCTGTAATATACACATCTGCCCCCATGCTTTTCATATACACATCTGCCCCCATACTTTCCTATACACATCTGCCCCCATACTTTCCTATACACATCTGCCTGCATGCTTTCATATACACATCTGCCTGCATGCTTTCATATACACATCTGCCTGCATGCTTTCATATACACATCTGCCCGCATGCTATACATGATGGTTGTCCTCTCTTACCTTCTTAAGGCAGGAGGACCCGTCCGCAGAGTAGCTGACACTGACACGTGCACGATGCAAGCAGGCGGGCGCAGTGGCGTAACTAGAACCTTCAGGGCCCCGATGCATGAAACCATGAAGGGCCCCCCCAATGTTGCCAACCTACCAGATTGAAATTTACTTTCACGACATCCGAAATGTACTGGCACAGCCACATTTTTACTGGCATTTCGCAAAAGTTACTAAATAAAATGTAATAGACATTAAGGTAAAAAAACATAATTTCAATATAATAAGGGCAAATGATTTAGTCACATCACCTCCTGCCTCTATCCCCTCTGCCACCAACACCAGCTGCCTTCACCCCCCTCTGCGGTGCCACAATCTCCCCTGCCTCCAATCTCCTCCTGCGGTGCCACCATCACCCCCTACCTCCATCGTATCCCCCTCTGCCACCATCACCTGTCACTGTCGGCTGGGCTGTCTGTCACACTCGCTATCCCCGACTCCCCTGTGAACGTTGTGTTGCCTGGATGCAGCAGGCTCCGCCATTCCACCGCCGCCGCGTGCTTCTCAGAGGGGTGCTAAAGAGGGGGTAAGACACAGGGTTTGTAGGGGTGTTACACAGGAGACAGGGGTGGTAGGCATGTTAGACATAGCCAGGGGTGGTAGGGAGGGGGTTAGACACAGGCAGGGGTGGTGGGGGGGTTAAACACAGGCAGGGGTGGTAGGGAGGGTTAGACACAGCCGGGGTGGTAGGGGGGGTTAGACACAGCCATGGGTGGTAGGGGGTTAGACACAGCCAGGGGTGGTAGGGGGTTAGACACAGCCAGGGGTGGTAGGGGGGGTAGACACAGCCAGGGGTGGTAGGGGGGGTAGACACAGCCAGGGGTGGTAGGGGGGGTTAGACACAGCCAGGGGTGGTTAGACACAGCCAGGGGTGGTGGTGGTAGGGGGGTTAGACACAGCCAGGGGTGGTGGTGGTAGGGGGGTTAGACACAGCCAGGGGTGGTGGTGGTAGGGGGGTTAGACACAGCCAGGGGTGGTGGTGGTAGGGGGGTTAGACACAGCCAGGGGTGGTGGTAGGGGGGTTAGACACAGCCAGGGGTGGTGGTAGGGGGGTTAGACACAGCCAGGGGTGGTAGGGGGGTGTTAGACACAGCCAGGGGTGGTGGTAGGGGGGTTAGACACAGCCAGGGGTGGTGGTAGGGGGGTTAGACACAGCCAGGGGTGGTGGTAGGGGGGTTAGACACAGCCAGGGGTGGTAGGGGGGGTTAGACACAGCCAGGGGTGGTAGGGGGGGTTAGACACAGCCAGGGGTGGTAGGGGGGGTTAGACACAGCCAGGGGCGGTAGGGAGGGGGTTAGACACAGCCAGGGGCGGTAGGGAGGGGGTTAGACACAGCCAGAGGAGCAGTGTGACAGGTGGGGGGAGCAGTTTGTCAAAGGGGGGGCAGTGTGACAGGTGGGGAGCAGTTCTGGGGGGGGCAGTGTGACAGGTGGGGGAGCAGTGTGACAGGTGGGGGAGCAGTTTCTGGGGGGGCAGTGTGTCAGGTGGGGTAGCAGTTCTGGGGGGGGGGGCAGTGTGTCAGGTGGGGGAGCAGTGTGTCAGGTGAAGGAGCAGTGTGACGGGGAGAAGTGTGACATATAATACAGCTCATCCGATATCACATAGACAGCTCTCTGTACACCAGCATTACCTTCTCCCCAGCAGCTGCAGCACTGCCTCGCACATCTCTCCCTCCACCTGTTCACGGCTCAGCCTCCTGTTCTCATCTTGGGTGTCCCAGCCAGGTCCCGCAGCACCACCACCAGCACAATCCCCCCTGCCGCCTCCTGCTCCACCAGACCTAGAGCCGACCCGACGAGGAAACCCGGAAGTACCCGGAAGTAGCGCGGAGCTACATGTAGGGGAACTTGGCGCTGAGGGGGGAGAAGGAGGATGCCGGATGCTGCGGGTGATGATGACGTCAGCGCGCCGCTACTTGCTTGCCGCCGGGTGGACCAAGATGGCCGCGGCTCCGGAGCTAGGCCGAAGCCGCGGTCTTTCCTATCGGCGAGACCGCGGAGCTCACTCCGCGGATCGTCGATCAAAATTTTTTTAGTCGATCAAAGAAATTAACGATTAATCGAACAATTAATCGTTAATTTCCGCAGCCCTAGTTTAGATTGATACGTATTCTTCTACATATTTTTGGAAAATAAAAAATTGCAATAAGGGTATATTGATCGGTTTTCACAAAAGTTATAGGGCCGGATTCACAGACATCGGCGCATATTTATGCCGCCGTAGTGTATCTCTTTTACGTTACGCCGGCGCAGCGCGGAGAGGCAAGCATGGAATTCACAAAGCAAATGCTCCCAACTCTGCGCCGGCGTAGCGTAAATTCATAGGCGTAAGTCAGCGTAAGTGGAAGTGGGCTAGAAGTGGGCGTGATACATTTAAGCGTGACAAATGATGGGCAGAGCAATGGGCCGAGCGATGGGCCGAGCGTCATACAAGTACTTAAAACGAACAGCGTTTCCGCTGTCCCGTGGACATATCCCAGTGCGCATGCTCACAACCACGTCGGAACGAATGCCTAACATATGACGGGTCACTGCCTACAACGTGAACGTAACCTAAGCCCAGCCCTATTCACGTACTACCTAAACGACGTAAAATGCGACGTCGTTCGTTCCCTGGTCCATACCTTTGCATGAGCTGTGCCTCCTATATGGGGAATAACTTTACGCTGGACGTAACCCTTACGCAAATCACTTAAAACATGCACCGGGCGCAAGTACGTTCGTTAATCGGCATATCTCCCTCATTTGCATATTTGCATCGAAAATCAATGAGAGCGCCAAATGCGTCCAGCGTAACAATGCGCCCACTATACCCCGGTGAAGGCAAGTTACGTCGGTCGGATAAGTCAGTTTTTAGGCGTGTCTTAGTTCTGTGGGCACGGCGCACAAATACGACGGTGCATATTTACACCTACGCGGCGTATAGGGTGACCACATTTCCAAACTACCATTCAGGGACACCCTCCCTTCCCAAAAATCAGCTTGTGGTGTAACGAATCACAGCACAGGGATTGGACACAAGATGCGGGATTTACGATTTCTCCAATCACAAGCAGGGGGCGGGATTGTGCTCCCCCAGGCATTCCCGGCCAGGACAAGAACCGACAGTGAGTAAAGCGGTGATGTGGCGGCCTTTTTTGGGGGCACCAGATTGGCAATCCGGGACACGTGGTCACCCTAGCGCCGTATCACCAGATACGTCGGCGTAAGTGCTTTGTGAAACCGGGCCATAGCGTCTACAAAATAGGGGGAAGATTTTTGGCGGCTTTTTTTTTTTTTACTAGTAATGGCGGTGATCTGTGATTTTTAGCCGTATTGCAACAAACGTGTTTTTCCTTATTTCTTTTATACAATTTTTCAAATAAATATCCTTTCTTCATAAATATAGGCCAAAATGTATTTTGCTACACTTCTTTCATGAAAATAACCCAAATCAGTGTATATTATTTAGGCTCGGCTCACACTATCACCGCATCCGTAGCACAGCAGGGGTCCGGTGCGTGCTGGTTCACCATTTCAGGTCCGATTTCAGCCCAAATTTTGGGCTGAAATCGGACCTGAATTGTACCAAAAAAGGCACAAGTTTTTCCGGCACACCGTGTGAGGCAAGCATTATGCAGCGTACACACAACCGTTTTTGGGTTCTAAAAAAATATGGGTTTTTTTTTAACCACTTGTCCACCGGGCCTGAAAATTAATCAGAACCCCCAAACATTATATATATATATATATTTTTAGCAGACACTCTAAGGAATAAAATGGCGGTCATTGAAACGTATTTTCTCGCACGGTATTTGCACAATAATTTTTCAAACGCCTTTTTTTGGGAAAAAAAAAAACGGTTTCGTGAATTAAAAAACTAACAAAACAGTAAAGTAGCCCAATTTTTTTGTATAATGTGGAAGATGAAGTTACGCCGAGTAAATAGATACCTAACATGTCACGCTTTAAAATTGCGTGCACTCATGGAATGGCGTCAAACTTTGGTACTTAAAAATCTCCATAGGCGACGCTTTAATTTTTTTAACAGGTTACTATTTTTGCGTTACAGAGGAGGTCTAGTGCTAGAATTGTTGCACACGCTCTAACGCACGCGACGATACCTCACATGTAGGGTTTGAACGGCGTTTACATATGTGGGCGGGACTTGTATGCGTGTTCGCTTCTGCGCGCGAGATAACAGGGACAGGGGCTTTTGAATTTTTTTTTTTATTTAATTATTTTTATTTTACTTAATATTTTTTATTTTTACACTTTTTTTTACTTTTTTTTTTTTGGATCACTTTTATTCCTATTACAAGGAATGTAAACATCCCTTGTAATGGGAATCCGTGTGACAGGTCCTCTTTATGGAGAGATGTGGGGTCAATAAGACCCCACATCTCTCCTCCAGGCTTACAAGCATGTAAGCGGTGAACAAAAAAATCACCGATTACATGCCTACAGCCGCGATTGCGGCTTTGTTTACTTCCGGGTACCGGGCGTGACGTCATAACGTCGCGCCCTGTCCTCCGACGGTCATAGAGATGACTGTGACCGTCTGGTCACCAGTCATCTCTATGGATCTGCTACAAGCGCCGGCCGATTCGCTCTCCGGGCCCCCGATGGCACGGGAGAGCCCGGAGAAGCACCGGGTAGCGGCGGGAGGGGGGGGGACGTCCCCTCCCGCTGCCTAGAAGAACGATCAATCGGCGGTTCCGCCGCTTTGATCGCTCTTATGGTGCACAGAATCGCCGGCTGAAGACGGCAGCATCTTTCAGATATCCACGCACAAAGTGGAGGACGTCATATGACGTCCTTGGTAGGCAAGTGGTTAATGTCATTAAAAACGATCGTGCGTGGGCTTCAGAGCATTTACACAATCTAAAAAAAGGCCACATTTTTTTCCGAACATGCTCTATTTTTTCACGACGTTTTTAGGGTTGTAAAAAATGGTCGTGTGTGGGCTTTAAGGACGTGAAAAAAACGCACATGCTCAGAAGCAAGTTATGAGACGGGAGCGCTCGTTCTGGTAAAACTACCGTGGTAATGGAGTAAGCACATTCATCACTCTGTCACAGACTGAAAAGCGCGAATCGTCTTTTACAATCACAAAATCAGCTAAAGCAGCCCCAAGGGTGGCGTCATCCGCATGAAACTTCCCCTTTATAGTGCCGTTGTACGCGTTGTACGTCGCCGCGCTTTGCTAGAGCTTTTTTTTCACGATCGTGTGTAGGCAAGGCTGTTTTAATGATTGGGTTGAAAAAAACGTTGTTTTTTGTAGACCCTTAAAAACTTCATTTTTTAGAACCCGAAAAACGGTTGTGTGTACGCAGAATGAGTCTTTAGATAAGTTATAGAGTCCACAAACTATGGGATATATATCTGATATGTATCTGAAAATCGATCAACCAGGGCTTTTTTTCGGGAGGAACGTGGGGGGACGCAGTTTGGCACCTCCAGCAATGAATGTATGTAATGGCAAGGAATGCTGGGGTGTGCTGGAGGGCATAGGTGTGCGCAGCCTGTAGCATTAGGGTGTGCACCCAAAAGCTCCAACACAGATGCGTTTGACATATTTACCGGGCTCTTCCCCACTCTCCATCCTGAAACAATGGGAGAAAGGGGGTGCAAGGGAGCACACGGGGGAGCCGGGCAACAGAAGGAAGAGGAACAGGGAAAGGAGGGGTGGCATATATTAGTACTGACCCCTTATATTTTCCTCCTGTGGCAGCTGAATGTTGACAAAAGGGAGAGGAGGAGAAGCTGACTTTCAGCTGCTGCAGGAGGAAAATACAGATCGGTTCCACTAAATTTCACCCCCGCCGCCTCTCCTGTCCTATAGTTCTGAGGATCGGCAAGGAAGGATTGAGGTTTACCTGTCACCTGCCCACCATTGACAAGTTTCCAATCCCAGGATTAGGGTATGCCCAGGCACACCCCTTGCGCACGCCTATGCTGGAGGGTCTATTGATGTTGCTGGGAGATCTATTTCACTGGTGGAGATCTATTTTTGTGTGGAGGTCTCTTGTTGCTGGGTAGCTCTATTGTTGCTAGTGGAGGGGGGGGGGGTCTTATGTTTCTATGTTGCTGGGAGAGATCTACTGTTGATGGAGAGTTCTATTGTTGCTGCCTCTGGAGGGTCTATTGATGCAGTCTGCTGGGACATCTGTTGTTGCTTCCGGGGGTCTTTTGTTGCTGGGGTGGTATTTTGTTATCCGGGGGGGGGGGGTCTTCTATTGTTGTGTGGGGGGCTCCATTTTTGCTGGGATGAGGTCTATTATTGCTGGAGTGGGGGTCTACTGTTGCTGGGGTTGGGTCTATTGTTGCTCACTGCAGGCAGGGCCGTCTTACTGAGCGGGCACAACTGGGCACGTTCACATGGGGCCCCAGAGCCGGACAAATTGCCCCCCCACACTGCAGCCCTCCATCACCCCCCCCCCCCCCGTGGCTGGATGCGGTCTCGTACATTTCAGAGTGCCGTGGCCACCAGCAGCACTAACTCTCCGCCCCCTCCTGTGGTGTCATTGATGATGACTACTTCCTCCCTCCCCATCACCCGCTCACTCCTGTGGCTGGATTGAACTGATGCTCTCCGGCCGCCAGCACCCTATGCCTTCAGTCAGTGGTGATCGATCCCGAGTCCCCCATTGTCAGATCCCCCCCCCTTATGTGCATATCGTCGATCAGCGAAGCAGCACGCTCCACCTTCTTCCCCCCCTCTAGAAGGGCCATGACACCCCCCTCTCCTCTGTCCTCATCTTCTCTTCCCGCCCCCCCTCCTCTCTGCCAGAACCCCACTCCACTCTGCCAGACCCCCCCCTTCTCTCCTCCTCTCTGCCAGACCCCCCTCCTCTCTGCCAGACCCCCCTTCTCTTCCAGACCCCCCCTCTCTGCCAGACCCCCCCTTCTCTCTGCCAGACCCCCCCTTCTCTCTGCCAGACCCCCCCTTCTCTCTGCCAGACCCCCCATCTTCTCCGTCAGACCCCCCATCTTCTCCATCAGACCCCCATCTTCTCTGTCAGACCCCCTCTTCTCTCTGCCAGACCCCCCCTCTTCTCTGCCAAACCCCCATCTTCTCTGCCAAACCCCCATCTTCTCTGCCAGACCCCCATCTTCTCTGCCAAACCCCCATCTTCTCTGCCAAACCCCCATCTTCTCTGTCAGCTCCCCATGTGGCAAGTGACAATCCGCAACATGTGGCAGGTGACTTGGCTTGCTTGGCAAGTGGCATGCTGAATCTGGTGGCGGGGGACGGTGGCAAGTGGCGCGCTGAATCTGGTGACAGGGGATGGGTGGCAAGTGACACACTGAATTTGATGACAGGTGACGGTGGCAAGTGACACGCTGAATTTGATGACAGGTGACGGTGGCAAGTGACACGCTGAATTTGATGACGGGTGATGTTGGCAAGTGACACACTGAATTTGATGACAGGTGACGGTGGCAAGTGACACACTGAATTTGATGACAGGTGACGGTGGCAAGTGACACGCTGAATTTGATGACGGGTGATGGTGGCAAGTGACACGCTGAATTTGATGACAGGTGACGGTGGCAAGTGGCATGCTGAATCTGGTGGCGGGGGACGGTGGCAAGTGGCACACTGAATCTGGTGGCAAGTGACACGCTGAATCTGGGTGCAGGTGACAGTGGCAAGTGAATTGGGGTACATATATTGGGGCAGGCTTGTAGGGGCCCCATAGCATTACTTTGCCCAGGGGCCCATGATGCTATTAAGATGGCTCTGACTGCAGGGGGTTCCATTTTACTATCTTTCTTTGTTATCATTAACAAGTTCCGTGCAAATCCTTTAGTAGCATCCTTTTGGTTCTGTATTCTCTAAAATGGGTGGAGGTCAGTAGGAGATGGAACCAAGGAACGGTGTTCAGGGGCAGGTAGGGTAGGGTGACCAGACAACCCCCGGTTTCAGGGGACAGTCCCCGGATTATGGACACTGTCCCCGGACCAAGTCTGTCCCTGGTTTTGTCCCTGGATTTCATTTAAAAAATCTGGTCACCTTAAGGTAGGGAGCAGAAATGAAGGGTGAAGGTCAGAGTTCCTGCACCTATTCTCAGAGAAAAAAAGCCCTGCGATCAACCATCTAGTTTCTTGAGTCCCAAAAATGCCAGGACAGTGTTAATACTCCCAAATGACCCCTTTTTGAAAGTAGACAGACCAAGGTATTTAGTGATCAGACAGATAACTATGTATGCACCTAATATAGAAAATATATGTGATCCTACTTCTACTTTAAGATTTCTATTTTCAGAAGGTTTAGTGAAATAGCCATCTTGATTTGATACTTCAAGACAACCAAGCATTTATTACAATACAGGAGCCATGTCTGTGCCAAGGAAGTGACAGTTTTATGTGTTCTTTAACAGAAATCATTTACCTGATGGTGACGGCTTCCTGCTCTGAGAAAATGTAGAAGGAACTTGGCCATGCTCTTCATGCAGGAGATGCTTATACCTTCCTGCTCAGAGAAAACGTAAAAGGAAATTGGCCACGCTCTACATGCAAGTAGTCCACAAAGATGTTTGGATATACACTGTGCCAGCCAAACTCTTATGTACAGGAAGAAAAATCCGCCCCAGAAATTAGTAAAGTTTGTCCTTCTTTGATTTGGCAACTGAAACTTTAACTAAAACTTATAACAATGTCTATGTGTTTTGCGACACGTGGAATAATTCTTACATAAGCAGTGCAAACAACCGCCACAAGTGGGTGAGAAGGCTAAAATAATTGTTACCAGGCAGACAATAGGTGGGCCGAAGTTCCTGGTTTAGATGAGTTCGATACAAGTTCCTATTATAGGTGGGTTGGTGGGAGTCCTTGGTAGAAGTGGGGGTAGTAAAAGTCTCTGATGGTGGTGGAGAAGTCATTAGTGGAGATGAGGTAGTTAACTTCTCTGCTTGAAATATTGTAGTACTGTAGATGTCCCTGGTGGTGGTGGGGCATTAGAATTATCTGATGGTGGTGGGTTGGTGAAAGTCTCTAATGGAAGTAAGGTAGTAGAAGCCTTTGGTAAATGTAGGTTAGTGGAAGTCTCTGGTGGTGGTGGAGTAATAAAAATCATTGGTGGACATGAGGTAGTAGAAGTCTGTGGTGGTGGGTTGGTGGAAGACTATGTTTAAAATTGAGTAGTAGATGTCCCTGGTGGTGGTGGGGCATTAGAATTATCTGATTGTGGTGGGTTGGTGAAAGTCTTTAATGGAACTGGGGTAGTAGAAGTCTTTGGTGAATGTAGGTTAGTGGAAGTCTCTGGTGGTGGTGGAGTAGTAGAAATCATTGGTGGAGATGAGGTAGTAGAAGTCTGTGGTGGTGGGTTGGTGAAAGTCTTTAATAAAAGTGGGCTAGTATATGTCTATGTGTTTTGCGACACGTGTAATAATTCTTACATAAGTAGTGCAAACAACAGCCACAAGTGGGTAAGAAGGTTAAAATAATTGTTACCAGGCAGACAATAGGTGGGCCGAAGTTCCTGGTTTAGATGAGTTTTATACAAGTTCCTATTATAGGTGGGTTGGTGGGAGTCCTTGGTGGAGGTGGGGTAGAAGTCATTAGTGGAGATGAGTTAGTTGACGTCTCTGCTTGAAATATTGTAGTACTGTAGATGTCCCTGGTGGTGGTGGGGCATTAGAATTATCTGATGGTGGTGGGTTGGTGAAAGTCTCTAATGGAAGTAAGGTAGTAGAAGTCTTCGGTGAATGCAGGTTAGTGGAAGTCTCTGGTGGTGGTGGAGTAGTAGAAGTCATTGGTGGAGATGAGGTAGTAGAAGTCTGCGGTGGTTGGGTGGTTGGAAGTCTCTGCTTGAAATAGGGTAGTTGATGTACCTGGCGTTGGTGGCGCATTGGAATTATCTGATGGTGGTGGGTTGGTGAAAGTCTCTAATGGAAGTGGGGTAGTAGAAGTCTTCAGTGAATGTAGGTTAGTGGAAGTCTCTGGTGGTGGGGGGGTAGTAGTAATCATTGGTGGAGATGAGGTAGTAGAAGTCTGTGCTGATGCAGTTTGGGCTTGGGTGACCACATTTCCAAAACCAAAAAGAAAGCTTTAGTTGTGGTAAAAAATATATATAAAATAAATAATTTGGGTACAGTGTTGCGATGTATACTAGCACATTATGACATTGCCTTGCAAGTTTTTTTTTCTTTAGCTGTGTTGTACTACCACTTTATGTATTTTGTGATTGGAACTAATAGGGTGTGGCACCTACTATATCACCTGTGTTTTGAATTTCTAGCAGTGGGTGCAGCCCACACCCGGGTGACACCTGCCATAGGGTAACACCAGGCTCAGACTTCCGGGAGTGGGGAAGGAGGGAAGGAGGGAGTGAGGCAGAGACAGAGGTACCCAGGGTCTGACTGTCCCATCTGCCGCGACTAATCTCTCTCCCCGTCAGCTGCACTCACTGCATACCAGATTATAGCCACCTCCTCCTCGGCTCTGATGTTTGAAGTACACAGGTCGGGAGAAAGAGCTGAGGAGGAGAAAGAGGGACACTGCGCTACAGCACCTGCCCGGGGCCGAGGTATGTAATAACATGGGTATTGCAGAGGAGGGGGACATTGGGGGGGGGGGGCATTGGCAGGTAACAGAGTAATTTTAGTGCGGGGGGGGGGGTTGAAGATTTGTACTAGGGGGTGCTTTTTTAGGGGTTAGAAATTGTCAGAAGTAGAAGGAGGGGGGCAGATTTGAAGCATAACTCCCCAGCACAATTCCTCTCCCCTCCCAAAGCACTCCCTGACACATATCCTCTAACCCCACCCCCAAATCAAAGATCCCATCCCAGCTCCATTCCCTCACCCGATGATCCCATTTCAACTGCATCCACCCCCCCAATCCCATTCCCTCTCCATCCAGCTCACCCCAATCCCATCCCAGCTCCATCCACCACCCTGATCCCATCCTGGCTCCATCCACCAACCCGATCCCATCCGGGCTCCATCCACCACCTCATCCGGGCTCCATCCACCACCCCGATCCCATCCGGGCTCCATCCACCACCCCGATCCCATCTGGGCTCCATCCACCACCTCATCTGGGCTCCATCCACCACCCCGATCCTATCCGGGCTCCATCCACAACCTCATCCCAGCTCCATCCACCACCCCGATCCTATCCGGGCTCCATTCACAACCTCATCCCAGCTCCATCCACCACTCCGATCCCATACAGGCTCCATCCACCACCTCATCCAGGCTCCATCCACCACCCAGATACCATCTGGGCTCCACACACCATCCCAATCGAGGCTCCATCCACCACCAGGGATGCTCCGGGTGACAGCACCTGCTGTGTCCATGGAAACCATTGACAGCTGTAAGCTGTTATATGTGTATGTGTATATACTGTAGCAGTGGTAGAAATTTTAAAAATAGTGATAAACCATGCACTCTACTATATTATACAACCGATATCATCATAAAGTGCAAGGGGATTTAGTTCACATTTGTAGCGCTATTACAAGTTACTCACTCACACTCAATATCTTAAACCACCACTAGATGTCACTAGCGGATAACATGGATTGGATTCCATTAATCCGCGGTTCTCAACCCTGTCCTCAAGTACCGCAGACAGGCCATGTTTGCAGGTATTCCCTTACATAGGTGTGCGCGAGTAAACAGATAAGTGCCCATTTATTAAAAGTCAGCAGCTGCAGTATTTGTAGCTGCTGACTTTTAATATATATTTTTTATGGGACCTCCGCTTTAAAGGGGACTGGTCATGGCGGTCTGTATGTAAATAAGAGTATAAACAGGATCTGTCATGGCTTTACATGTAAATAAACCTGTGGGGGTGAGTGGCGCTGCAGCTCAATTGCTTCAATCCCTGAATTGTAGTTTGGAAATGTGGCCACCCTAGCCCCAACCCTGGACAAATGTGGCCCCGGAGCCAGGATTCAGGACACGTGCCCCAGGCCAGGTGGGCCACGTGGCGCGTACAACGAACCCCTCGCCAATGGCGCCTGTCCCTTAACCTCCCTGGCGGTATGATTCTGTCTGGAATTACGTACCAAAAGCGGTACAATTATTTTGCATGGAAATTCTGCGTTTTATACTGTAGGCCTGCAATTTTTAGGAATAACTCGCTTAAATTTGTCCAAACCAGAGTCTAGTAGACATCCCGGGTATGATAAAGTTTGAAACACAAAATCATAAAATTATAATATAATAAATAACTATAAATAATTATAACAAATAATAATGTAATTATAATAAAAATTATTCACTAATGTAATCAAATCAAAATCACTGAAATTTGCTCAGTTGCAGAATTGTCGCCGTCATTACTTTTATTTTTTTATGACGAATTTTCCCACAAATCGCTATCGCTCAATTCTGCAAGTGATTATAATTTATTATCGCTGTTTTCTAGCTAAACTAAAATCACTTTTGACATAAAGGGACACTTTTGGTTGCTATGGACAATCTACAGTTTGCAGGGAGAATTTTTTTTTTTTATTATGTAAAATAACATGCAGGGCACTGGGCAGACCACTAGGGACAGGGGGGGTGTGTATTTTTTACATACAGTACTGTAATCTATAAGATTACAGTATTCTGTATGTAATGTGTTTGTTTACATTTTTGAATTTGCCGCCGGTCTCCGCCCCCGTGCGCCGTTAAGTCGCAGGAAACGGAGATCGGCGGCGCGCGGGCACTGTGTGAGTCGAATGGAGGACGCCACTCGCTCACACAGCGGGGATGCATCGCTGGATCCAGGGACAAGGTAAGTACAGTATACCCAGCCTGGATCCAAGGTAAGCCAGCGCGCGCTGCAGGCTCTGCATATTGACCCCGAGCGCGACTCGTGGATATCGCTATTTGCATGAAAAATCCAACCCGAGTCGCGCTCGGGTTTACCGGCAGGGGGGTTAAGTACCCCTCCCCAGCACGCACAGCGGGGCAACAGCTCCCACTGATTGCCTGCCGAGGGGAACACCCAATACACCCTGACTCTGCTGCTGCCACCCTTGGCCTGGGACATTAGAATTATCTGATGGTGGTGGGTTGGTGAAAGTCTCTAATGGAAGTAAGGTAGTAGAAGCCTTTGGTGAATGTAGGTTAGTGGAAGTCTCTGGTGGTGGTGGAGTAATAAAAATCATTGGTGGACATGAGGTAGTAGAAGTCTGTGGTGGTGGGTTGGTGGAAGACTATGTTTAAAATTGAGTAGTAGATGTCCCTGGTGGTGGTGGGGCATTAGAATTATCTGATTGTGGTGGGTTGGTGAAAGTCTTTAATGGAACTGGGGTAGTAAAAGTCTTTGGTGAATGTAGGTTAGTGGAAGTCTCTGGTGGTGGTGGAGTAGTAGAAATCATTGGTGGAGATGAGGTAGTAGAAGTCTGTGGTGGTGGGTTGGTGAAAGTCTTTAATAAAAGTGGGCTAGTATATGTCTATGTGTTTTGCGACACGTGTAATAATTCTTACATAAGTAGTGCAAACAACAGCCACAAGTGGGTAAGAAGGTTAAAATAATTGTTACCAGGCAGACAATAGGTGGGCCGAAGTTCCTGGTTTAGATGAGTTTTATACAAGTTCCTATTATAGGTGGGTTGGTGGGAGTCCTTGGTGGAGGTGGGGTAGAAGTCATTAGTGGAGATGAGTTAGTTGACGTCTCTGCTTGAAATATTGTAGTACTGTAGATGTCCCTGGTGGTGGTGGGGCATTAGAATTATCTGATGGTGGTGGGTTGGTGAAAGTCTCTAATGGAAGTAAGGTAGTAGAAGTCTTCGGTGAATGCAGGTTAGTGGAAGTCTCTGGTGGTGGTGGAGTAGTAGAAGTCATTGGTGGAGATGAGGTAGTAGAAGTCTGCGGTGGTTGGGTGGTTGGAAGTCTCTGCTTGAAATAGGGTAGTTGATGTACCTGGCGTTGGTGGCGCATTGGAATTATCTGATGGTGGTGGGTTGGTGAAAGTCTCTAATGGAAGTGGGGTAGTAGAAGTCTTCAGTGAATGTAGGTTAGTGGAAGTCTCTGGTGGTGGGGGGGTAGTAGTAATCATTGGTGGAGATGAGGTAGTAGAAGTCTGTGCTGATGCAGTTTGGGCTTGGGTGACCACATTTCCAAAACCAAAAAGAAAGCTTTAGTTGTGGTAAAAAATATATATAAAATAAATAATTTGGGTACAGTGTTGCGATGTATACTAGCACATTATGACATTGCCTTGCAAGTTTTTTTTTCTTTAGCTGTGTTGTACTACCACTTTATGTATTTTGTGATTGGAACTAATAGGGTGTGGCACCTACTATATCACCTGTGTTTTGAATTTCTAGCAGTGGGTGCAGCCCACACCCGGGTGACACCTGCCTTAGGGTAACACCAGGCTCAGACTTCCGGGAGTGGGGAAGGAGGGAAGGAGGGAGTGAGGCAGAGACAGAGGTACCCAGGGTCTGACTGTCCTATCTGCCGCGACTAATCTCTCTCCCCGTCAGCTGCACTCACTGCATACCAGATTATAGCCACCTCCTCCTCGGCTCTGATGTTTGAAGTACACAGGTCGGGAGAAAGAGCTGAGGAGGAGAAAGAGGGACACCGCGCTACAGCACCTGCCCGGGGCCGAGGTATGTAATAACATGGGTATTGCAGAGGAGGGGGACATTGGGGGGGGGGGGGGCATTGGCAGGTAACAGAGTCATTTTAGTGCGGGGGGGGGGGGTTGAAGATTTGTACTAGGGGGTGCTTTTTTAGGGGTTAGAAATTGTCAGAAGTAGAAGGAGGGGGGCAGATTTGAAGCATAACTCCCCAGCACAATTCCTCTCCCCTCCCAAAGCACTCCCTGACACATATCCTCTAACCCCACCCCCAAATCAAAGATCCCATCCCAGCTTCATTCCCTCACCCGATGATCCCATTTCAACTGCATCCACCCCCCCAATCCCATTCCCTCTCCATCCAGCTCACCCCAATCCCATCCCAGCTCCATCCACCACCCTGATCCCATCCTGGCTCCATCCACCAACCCGATCCCATCCGGGCTCCATCCACCACCTCATCCGGGCTCCATCCACCACCCCGATCCCATCCGGGCTCCATCCACCACCCCGTTCCCATCTGGGCTCCATCCACCACCTCATCTGGGCTCCATCCACCACCCCGATCCTATCCGGGCTCCATCCACAACCTCATCCCAGCTCCATCCACCACCCCGATCCTATCCGGGCTCCATTCACAACCTCATCCCCGCTCCATCCACCACTCCGATCCCATACAGGCTCCATCCACCACCTCATCCAGGCTCCATCCACCACCCAGATACCATCTGGGCTCCACACACCATCCCAATCGAGGCTCCATCCACCACCAGGGATGCTCCGGGTGACAGCACCTGCTGTGTCCATGGAAACCATTGACAGCTGTAAGCTGTTATATGTGTATGTGTATATACTGTAGCAGTGGTAGAAATTTTAAAAATAGTGATAAACCATGCACTCTACTATATTATACAACCGATATCATCATAAAGTGCAAGGGGATTTAGTTCACATTTGTAGCGCTATTACAAGTTACTCACTCACACTCAATATCTTAAACCACCACTAGATGTCACTAGCGGATAACATGGATTGGATACCATTAATCCGCGGTTCTCAACCCTGTCCTCAAGTACCGCAGACAGGCCATGTTTGCAGGTATTCCCTTACATAGGTGTGCGCGAGTAAACAGATAAGTGCCCATTTATTAAAAGTCAGCAGCTGCAGTATTTGTAGCTGCTGACTTTTAATATATATTTTTTATGGGACCTCCGCTTTAAAGGGGACTGGTCATGGCGGTCTGTATGTAAATAAGAGTATAAACAGGATCTGTCATGGCTTTACATGTAAATAAACCTGTGGGGGTGAGTGGCGCTGCAGCTCAATTGCTTCAATCCCTGAATTGTAGTTTGGAAATGTGGCCACCCTAGCCCCAACCCTGGACAAATGTGGTCCCGGAGCCAGGATTCAGGACACGTGCCCCAGGCCAGGTGGGCCACGTGGCGCGTACAACGAACCCCTCGCCAATGGCGCCTGTCCCTTAACCTCCCTGGCGGTATGATTCTGTCTGGAATTACGTACCAAAAGCGGTACAATTATTTTGCATGGAAATTCTGCGTTTTATACTGTAGGCCTGCAATTTTTAGGAATAACTCGCTTAAATTTGTCCAAACCAGAGTCTAGTAGACATCCCGGGTATGATAAAGTTTGAAACACAAAATCATAAAATTATAATATAATAAATAACTATAAATAATTATAACAAATAATAATGTAATTATAATAAAAATTATTCACTAATGTAATCAAATCAAAATCACTGAAATTTGCTCAGTTGCAGAATTGTCGCCGTCATTACTTTTATTTTTTTATGACGAATTTTCCCACAAATCGCTGTCGCTCAATTCTGCAAGTGATTATAATTTATTATCGCTGTTTTCTAGCTGCTCTAAAATCACTTTTGACATAAAGGGACACTTTTGGTTGCTATGGACAATCTACAGTTTGCAGGGAGAAATTTTTTTTTTTTTATTATGTAAAAGAACATGTAGTGTACAGGGCAGACCACTAGGGACAAGGGGGTGTGTATTTTTTACATACAGTACTGTAATCTATAAGATTACAGTATTCTGTATGTAATGTGTTTGTTTACATTTTTGAATTTGCCGCCGGTCTCCGCCCCCGTGCGCCGTTAAGTCGCAGGAAACGGAGATCGGCGGCGCGCGGGCACTGTGTGAGTCGAATGGAGGACGCCACTCGCTCACACAGCGGGGATGCATCGCTGGATCCAGGGACAAGGTAAGTACAGTATACCCAGCCTGGATCCAAGGTAAGCCAGCGCGCGCTACAGGCTCTGCATATTGACCCCGAGCGTGACTCGTGGATATCGCTATTTGCATGAAAAATCCAACCCGAGTCGCGCTCGGGTTTACCGGCAGGGGGGTTAAGTACCCCTCCCCAGCACGCACAGCGGGGCAACAGCTCCCACTGATTGCCTGCCGAGGGGAACACACAATACACCCTGACTCTGCTGCTGCCACCCTTGGCCTGGGACGGCAATAACAATAACACCCCCAGGCGAACAATGGTGGTTACTCCCAGCACAGCCATGGCTGGAACAGAGGCCAAATTGCCCATAATTACACTTTTCTGAGTTAAATTACAACTCAGATTCCCTCTAAATTTACAGCAGCGCCTGTTCAACAGGAGCAAGCTGCTACACGTGCATCAATGTTTGTGACTTTTGGTGCAAAGGAGCTGAATAAATTGATCAAGCCTTACGATTCGAGGAAAAAAACACATACATACCATTAACATACATGTTAAAAAATTTACATTGTGAAACATTTTCACTCCAAGTGGACATGCCACCTCTGTTGAAATCTCACTGGAAGTGAAACATTTCTCCAATTAACATATAAAATCCAAGCTTCCATAGACCATTTGGGGTCAAGCTCCCAACAGGTTTTGCAGATTCCCCGCTTCTTCAGGAGAGCTAGATGGAAGACTGGGAGAACTGGATAATGAAGATAGTAGAAAAGTGTAAGTATTCAAACAGCACCATTAACCACTTCAATACCGGGCATTTTCACCCCCTTCCGGTCCAGGGCAATTTTCAGCTTTCAGCGCTGTCACACTTTGAATGCCATCCTTTTTTCCCCACAAATAGAGCTTTCTTTTGGTGGTATTTGGTCACCTCTGCGGTCTTTATTCTTTGCGCTATAAACAAAAATAGGCCCCTTTCACATTTCACGTTCGTCCGCTCATTACAAGTCCGTTTACGGACTTGTAATGGGCCCCTATGGGAGCGGATCCGTTAGCGGATGCATCCGCTAACGTCTGCAAGATCCGCATCCGTTTTTTCGGACGGAAGAATGTCCTATTTTTCGAATTTTCGTCGTTCAATTCCTACCTATTCACTGTATTCAGTGAATACAGTGAATATAGGTAGGAATTGAACGACGAAAATTCGACAAAGCATCGAAAATCGTCGTTTTCGAACAAAAACTTTCCCGACGAAAACGACATAAATCAAAACGATTTTCGGGAGTAACTAAATAAATTTATTTTCCAAACGAAAACAAAAAAACGAAACAAAATATTCCAGTTTGCACATGTCTACTGATTACTGTATAAATGTGACTGGCAGGGAAGGGGTTAACCCTAGGGGGCGATCAAGGGGTTAAATGTGTTCCCTAGGGAGTGATTTTAACTGTGGGGGGGAGGGGACTGACTGGGGGAGGTGACTGATCTGTGTCCCTATGTACAAGGGACACACCATCGGTCTCCTCTCTCCCTGACAGGACGTGGATCTTTGTGTTTACACACAGAGATCCACGTCTCTGGCTCTGTAACTGCCGATCGCGGGTACCTGGCGAACATCACGGCCACCAGGCACGCGCATCGGCACCCGTGGGACGCGGCGGGCACGTGTGCCCCCTAGCGGCCAGAAGGCCCGAGCTCGTCATACGATGTCCACTCAGGATGGCAGAGCCACCTTGTGGACGTCATTTGACACCATGCGGGATGTGAAGTGGTTAAGGACTGGGCCCATTTTTCAAACTCGTTTTTTTTTATAACACCCTAGAGAAAAAAATGGTGGTCCTTGCAATATTTTTTGTCACACCGTATTTGTGAAGCGGTCTTACAAGTGCACATTTTAAAAAAAAATACACTTTTTTTGAATAAAAAAATAAGACAACAGTAAAGTTAGCCCAATTTTTTTTATATTGTGGAAGATAATGTTACGCCGAGTAAATTGATACCCAACATGTCACGCTTCAATGTTGCGCCCGCTCTTGGAAAGGTGACAAACTTTTACCCTTAAAGGTGGGCTACGTTTAAAAAAATTCTACAGGTTGCACGTTTTGAGTTACAGAGGAGGTCTAGGGCTAGAATTATTGCTCTCGCTCTACCAATCATGGAGATACCTCACATGTGTGGTTTAAACCCCATTTTCATATGTGGGCGCTACTCACGTATGCGGGACGGGGCGCATTAAAAAAAAAAAAAAAAAAAAAAAATTATTATTCATTTTACCTTTTATTTTACATTTTTACACTGTTCTTTACACCTGTAAATATCCCTTATAATTGAAAGAAAAAAGCATGAGATCTGGGGTCAAAAAGACCTATTTACACTAAAATGCAATAATAATAATAATAATAATACAAATAAAAAATATAAAAATAATAATAAAAAATGTTGTTTGAAAAAAAATGTTGCTTTAGGAACTAAGGGCGGAAGTGACGTTTTGACATCACTTCCGCTCTGCAATGGTATGGAGCCAAGAGTGGGGGCCATCTTCCCCTCACTCCACTCCATACCGAAAAAGGATCCGATCACCTCCGCCGCTACTGATAAAAGTGATCTTGCGGCGAATCCGCCACAAAGACCACTTTTATCTGAAAGCAGACCGCCGGCTGAAGAAGAGGATACTGGGGATATGGCAGCTAGTCTTCCTGGGAAAGGAAGGTGGGTAGTCTGGCTTTGATACCGAGGTTAAATTGTCACAGAAAATTTGGTGAGTGCATCAAATTTTGAGAACTTTGATGCAAAGGAGCTGAATAAATTGGTTTATTAAGTCCTACTTCTAAACCATTATAGTTGCCACATTTGTATTTCCTATAGTTACTCCTAACATGGTTACTATAGGGTTGAATAAAGTTACTGAACCAACATGGTTGCCATCTCTCGCTACATGAAGACCAACTTTGATTCAGAGCTATGGCTGCGCACTTGACTTGCCCGGGGTCTTCCTTCAAAATGAAGGTGGATAGTCTGGCTTTGATACCAAGGTTAAATGCATCACATTTTGTGAATTTTTGGTGCAAAGGAGCTGAATAAATTGGTTTATCAAGCTTTACCTCTGGACCATTATGGTTGCCACATTTGTATTTCCTATAGTCACACGTTACTCCTAACATGGTTACTGTAGGGTTGAATAAAGTCGCTGAACCAACATGGTTGCCATCTCTTTCTCTCTACATGGAGACCAACTTTGATTCAGAGCTATTGCTGGGCACTCAACTTGCCCTAGGTCTTCCGCCAAAGGAAGGTGGGTAGTCTGGCTTTGATACCGAGGTTAAATTGGCAAAGAAAACTTGGTGAGTGTATCAAATTTTGAGATCTTTGGTGCAAAGGAGCTGAATAAATTGGTTTATTAAGCCCTACTTCTGGACCATTATGGCTGCCACATTTGTATTTCCTATAGTCACCCGTTACTCTTAACATGGTTACTGAAGAGTTGAATAAAGTTGCTGAACCAACATGGTTGCCATCTCTTTGTCTCTATATTCTTTCCCACAATTAATTTTCTCAAAAACATGGAGTCCCACTTTGATTCAGAGCTATTGCTGTGCACTCTACTTACCCTGGGTCTTCCTTCAAAGGGCAGGTGGATAATCTGGGATTGATACCGATGTCAAATTAGCACACAATAGTTGGTGAGTGCATTTTTATTTTGTGAATTTTGGTGCAAAGGAGCTGAATAAATTGGTTTATAAAGGCTTACTTCTGGATCATTATGGTTTCCACATTTGTATTTCCTATAGTCACCCGTTACTCTGAAAGGTTGAATAAAGTTGCTGAACCAACATGGTTGCCGTCTCTATGTCTCTACATGGAGACCAACTTTGATTCAGAGCTATTGCTGGGCACTCAACTTGCCCTGGGTTTTCCGCCAAAGGCAGGTGGATAGTCTGGCTTTGATACCAAAGTTAAATTGGCACAGAACATTTGGTGAATGTGTCAACCTTTGTGAATTTTGGTGCAAAGGAGCTGAAAAAATTGATTTATCAATCCTTACTTCTGAACTATTACATTTGTATTTCCTATAGTCACCCGTTACTCCTAACATGGTTACTGTAGGGCCGAAACAAAGTTGCTGAACCAACATGGTTGCCATCTCTCGCTACATCAGTGTTTCTCAATTCCAGTCCTCACGCCCCCCCAACAGGTCATGTTTTCAGGATTTCCCTCAGATGAAAAGGCTGTGGGAATTACTAAGGCAGTGAAACTGATCAAATCACCTGTGCAAAATAATGGAAATCCTGAAAACCTGACCTGTTTGGGGGGCTTGAGGACTGGAATTGAGAAACACTGCGCTACATGAAGACCAACTTTGATTCAGAGCTATTGCTGGGCACTCGACTTGCTCGGTGTCTTCCTTCAAAAGCAAGGTGGATAGTCTGGCTTTGATACCGAGGTTAAATTGGCACATAAAATTTCATAAGTGCATCAAATGTTGTGAATTTTGGTGCAAAGGAGCTGAATAAATTGGTTTATGAAGCCCTACTTCTGGACCATTATGGTTGCCAGATTTGTATTTCCTATAGTCACCTGTTACTCCTAACATGGTTACTGTAGGGTTGAAAAAAAGTTGCTGAAGCAACATGGTTGCCATCTCTATGTCTCTACATGGAGACCAACTTTAATTCAGAGCTATTGCTGGGCACTCGACTTGCCCGGGGTCTTCCTTCAAAAGGAAGGTGGATAGTCTGGCTTTGATACCGAGGTTAAATTGGCACAGAACATTTGGTGAATGCATCAACCTTTGTGAATTTTGGTGCAAAGGAGCTGAATAAAATCGATCAATCCCTACGTCTGAACTATTACATTTGTATTTCTTATAGTCATCCGTTACTCCTAACATGGTTACTGTAGGGCCGAAACAAAGTTGCTGAACCAACATGGTTGCCATCTCTCGCTACATGAAGACAAACTTTGATTCAGAGCTATTGCTGGGCACTCGACTTGCCCGGTGTCTTCCTTCAAAAGGAAGGTGGATAGTCTGGCTTTGATACCGAGGTTAAATTGGCACATAAAATTTGATAAGTGCATCAAATGTTGTGAATTTTGGTGCAAAGGAGCTGAATAAATTGGTTTATGAAGCCCTACTTCTGGACCATTATGGTTGCCAGATTTGTATTTCCTATAGTCACCTGTTACTCCTAACATGGTTACTGTAGGGTTGAAAAAAAGTTGCTGAAGCAACATGGTTGCCATCTCTATGTCTCTACATGGAGACCAACTTTAATTCAGAGCTATTGCTGGGCACTCGACTTGCCCGGGGTCTTCCTTCAAAAGGAAGGTGGATAGTCTGGCTTTGATACCGAGGTTAAATTGGCACAGAACATTTGGTGAATGCATCAACCTTTGTGAATTTTGGTGCAAAGGAGCTGAATAAAATCGATCAATCCCTACGTCTGAACTATTACATTTGTATTTCTTATAGTCATCCGTTACTCCTAACATGGTTACTGTAGGGCCGAAACAAAGTTGCTGAACCAACATGGTTGCCATCTCTCGCTACATGAAGACAAACTTTGATTCAGAGCTATTGCTGGGCACTCGACTTGCCCGGTGTCTTCCTTCAAAAGGAAGGTGGATAGTCTGGCTTTGATACCGAGGTTAAATTGGCACATAAAATTTGATAAGTGCATCAAATGTTGTGAATTTTGGTGCAAAGGAGCTGAATAAATTGGTTTATGAAGCCCTACTTCTGGACCATTATGGTTGCCAGATTTGTATTTCCTATAGTCACCTGTTACTCCTAACATGGTTACTGTAGGGTTGAAAAAAAGTTGCTGAACCAACATAGTTGCCGTCTCTATGTCTCAAATTGACACAGAATATTGGGTGAATTTTGTCTCCAAGGAGTTGGATGAATTGATATAGATGCCACATACATGTATGTTCAACAATCACCCTTCTGAACCAATATGGTCACCATTCTTCATTCTTTCCCACAACTCTTTTTTCTCAGAAACACGGAGACCAGCCGTGACTCTGGGCTACTACTGGACATTTTACTTGCCCCGGGTCTAAGCTGTAATGTAGAATTTAGAGGTGTCTGAAAAACAAATTGGCTTTATACAACTTCTTGGCTCCCTCTGTGTTCTGGAAACCAAAGCACACAGAAGCAGTCAACAGGGAAATATCCTGAAAAGATCGTGCAAGAATAATTTAAATATTACTGACATTTTTTCTTTCTCCTGATTATTTAATTTGCCTATGTGGCTTTCCTGGAACCGCCTCTCTGGCTGAAGCCTCCATCACACCGTATATATGGAGAAGGCTCCACATGAAGCAAGACACTGCCCACCCAGGCACCAAGACCAACCTCACCAGACCCTCCGAGGCTCCAGAGACTTCTGCAGGGGGTGGAGGTATGTTATCATTAATGATACAGATTAGAACACTTTGATAAGTATGAATAGGTTACAAATGTGATGGCTGTGTTAGTTTTCTTTTTTCAGGCTAAGAGAAGATATTATTACATTTTGACAAATTTAACTGCTAACATCCATTTTATACAATCTACTGTGTATAAGATATATGGGGCTTTGATTTTCAGCATCTGAAGCCATACACCTCATATTATAAAAGCCATACAAGGGTAACTAATAATATAAGATATACCATGCTGTAATTTAACATTATTAAAAATGATCTTTCCTTATCAGTCTGCGGTTCTGTAATTTTCTGTAAAATTCAAAGCAATGTCAACTTAGAAGTACAGAAGGTCTAAAGATATGTAATTTCCTGCTTGTGTGATTGGCTCACTGATTTTCCCAGAAAGCTCCACCAACCTACACACGTCATTTTAGGCATCCCCTGCAATAGAAATTTCAATTTTAGTGAGATGCAACCCAGTGATTATATACTTGTAAAGGAAGGCAGCGCCTGCAGATTCTCATTAGAACACTGAGAGTACACCTAGGTGATTATAATGAACTAGAATCAGGGGTAGGCGACCTTCTGAGCACAGTGTGCCGAAAAATGTTTTCAAAGAAAAAAAATCAACTTCACACTCTCAATCGCCAAAAGGATTTTTTAGAAAGTAAATGATTTAAACTACTTGAGTAAATTAACATCCTGCACTCCCACACCTGAGATCAGCCCCAATTCATGCACCTTGACATCTCAGATCACTGTCCCCCCTGCTTATCTGCCCCACCACTGTCCCCCCTGCTCATCTGCCCCACCACTGTCCCCCCTGCTCATCTGCCCCATCACTGTACCACGCTGATCATCTGCCCCATCACTGTAACACCCTGCACAGCTGCCCCATCATTGTAACACCCTGCTCGTCTGCCCCACCAATGACCCCCTTTCTCATCTGCCCCACCAATGTACCCCCTGCACATCTGTCTCACCAATGTACCCCCTGCACATCTGTCTCACCTCTGTACCCTCTGCTCTCTTGTCCCACCTCTGTTCCCCCTTTTTTATCTTTCCCACCAATACACCTCCTTTCACATCTATCCCCCTGATTTTCTGTTTCACCACTGACGCCTATTTCATCTGACCCACCACTGTAACCCCCTTCGCATTTGGCACAACACTGTACCTCCCTGCTCTTCTGTCCCACTGATGAAGCCCCTTCTTGTCTCTTCCACCTCTGTACCCCCCTGCACATCTGTCCTACCGATGTACTCCCTGCTCTTCTGCCCCACCTCTAAACCCCTTCTGCTCATCTTCTCCACCGATGTACCCTCTTCTCATCTATGATATGCAGAGTGGTGAAAGGAAGCATTGAGGAGAGACACATCTACCTGTCCTGGCACACTCATCCTGCTGATCCACCTCTCGCATCCAGCCCACGTGTTTTTATGTGATGTACAGTATGTGATGTACAGTATGTGATATATGTGATGTATAACATTAGGGTTGTCCCGATACCACTTTTTTAGGGCCGAGTACAAGTACCGATCCTTTTTTTCATGTACTCGCCGATACCAATTATCAATATTTTTTTTTTAAATGTGTCCCCAAATGCAGCCATGTGTCCCCAAATGCAGCCATGTGTCCCCAAATGCAGCCATGTGTCCAAAAATGCAGCCATGTGTCCAAAAATGCAGCCATGTGTCCACAAATGCAGCCATGTGTCCACAAATGCAGCCTTGTCACCAAATGCAACATTGTGTCAACAAATGTAGCCATGTGTCCACAAATGCAGCCTTGTCACCAAATGCAGCCATGTATCCCTAAATGCAGCCATGTATCCCCAAATGCAGCCATGTATCCCCAAATGCAGCCATGTATCCCCAAATGCAGCCATCTGTCAACAAATGCAGCCATGTGTCCCCAAATGCAGCCTTATCCCCAAATGCAGCCATGTCCGAAATGCAGCCTTGTCCCCAAATGCAGCCATGTGTCCCCAAATGCAGCCTTATCCCCAAATGCAGCCATGTCCGAAATGCAGCCTTGTCCCCAAATGCAGCCAAGTGTCCACAAATGCAGCCTTGTCCCCAAATGCAGCCTTGTCCACAAATGCAGCCTTGTCCACAAAGAGAAAGCGAAGCCCCATCCCCACCGCCGCCGTCTAGTTGATCAGCGCAGGAAACATAAAAGCTTTCATTTGAATAGCTGTGTGTTCCCCGCCGCGAGTCATCATATATAGCCACGTCCAATCCTGGGATGGGTTATCTGTCTATCAAAGTGCCTGGACAAGGGGGAGAGGCTATATATGACGAGGTGCGGCGGGGAACACACAGCTATTGAACTGAAAGTAGTTATGTTCCCTGCGCTGATTAACTAGACGGCGGCAGCGGGGGGGGGGGCTTGGCTTTCTCTTGGGGACTAGACGGCGGCCGCAGCAGCGGCAGCAGCTCTCCTTCATTAGTGACATACCCGAGGACTGCTCTGCTCCGGAAGCATTAGCGCGAGTACTAGTACTCGCGCAAATGCTCAGTATCGGTCCCGAGACAACCCTAGATAAATATTATGCCACAGACAAAGTATAGAATAAGCATATATATAATAGTATGCAAATACCACACGTCAAGTGTATTTCTATACTGACAATATATATTACATAACAAAGATATTTTGTGTAACCCAAGGATAGAAAAAAGGATTTGGCTGTCATCTCTGCACAATACAAGAGCATTTTAACCAGAGCTGTATCCTGGCCTAGGCCACCAAGGCCCAGGCCTAGGGCAGCACCTTGCAAGGGGGGCAGCATGAAAAAAGTCCCCGCCGGCTTGCGCTACACTGTTAGGAATATAAGTCTAGCGCCCCCATAAAGTGGCCGCGCTGCTTCTAGTATGCGGGCGGGCGCCATTCCGCAACTGTGGGGGGGGGGGGGGGGCGCTTCCAATTTTGACTGTTTTCTCATCCTGGACCACAAACCTTCCTCACTGTGCTATATGTTTCTGCTGCACCATCTACTTAAAGTAGAACTATAGGCAACACTTTTACCATCCCTGTCCCATTGCAAATATTTCCCTTCACTTCCTGCTCTATGGGCAACCAGGAAGTAAGAGGAAATCTAAGTAAATTAGGGGAATCCATTGCCCCCCCCCCCCCCCCCATGCCCTCAGAACTAGTGTCCTCACTCGAAAATTTCCGGAGCGGGTCTTAAACAACACAGGGTGTGGCCGTGACAGGAAGGGGTGGGTCATATTTAAATTAGGGGGTGCACAAGTTTAGTCAGGCCTAGGGCAGCACAAAACCTAAATACACCTCTGATTTTAACCCTAACAAAAACCACACACACATGGTGATGAAACGCGCAGGGTTGTTGTAAACGACTTTGGCCCAGATTCAGTGAGAATTGGATTCTCGTAGCGTATCAGAAATACACTACGCCGCCGTTTTTTACCTGGCTCTACGTGGAATCCAGGTAGATTTTGTCCAGTAAACGACGGCGGCGTAGTGTATTTCTCCCGTCGCAATCCATCTACACAAGTAGGGGGCGTGAAGGATTTAAAATAGGCGCGTTCCCGCGGCGATCGAACTGCGCATGCTCCGTTCGCAAATTTCCCGCCGTGCATTGTGCGAAATCACGTCGTTACGTCATTCGTTGTTTGAGTAGCGTCGTTTACGGACATTTCTATTCCCGAACGACTTACGTAAAAAAAAAAAAATTAAATTCGACGCGGGAACGACGGCCATACTTAACATGGGCTACGCACCGTCAAACCAGCAAAAATGAATGATAGGTGATTCATGCAGGTCCTTAACCACTTAAGACCCGGACCAAAATGCTGCTAAAGGACCAGGCCCCTTTTTGCGATTCGGTACTGCGTCGCTTTAACTGACAATTGTGCAGTCATGCGACGTGGCTCCCAAACAAAATTGTCGTCCTTTTTTCCCCACAAATAGAGCTTTCTTTTGGTGGTATTTGATCACCTCTGCGGTTTTTATTTTTTGCGCTATAAACAAAAATAGAGCGACAATTTTAAAAAAAAATAAATATTTTTTACTTTTTGCTCTAATAAATATCCCCCCAAAATATATATATATATATATATATATATATATATATATATAAAAAAAATTTCCTCAGTTTAGGCCGATACGTATTCTTCTACCTATTTTTGGTAAAAAAAAAAAATCGCAATAAGCTTTTATCGGTTGGTTTTCGCAAAATGTATAGCGTTTACAAAATAAGGGATAGTTTTATTGCATTTTTATTAATTTTTTATTTTTTACTACTAATGGCGGCGATCAGCAATTTTTTTCGTGACTGCGACATTATGGCGGACACTTCGGACAATTTTGACACATTTTTGGGACAATTGTCATTTTCACAGCAAAAAATGCATTTAAATTGCATTGTTTACTGTGAAAATGACAGTTGCAGTTTGGAAGTTAACCACAAGGGGGCGCTGTAGGAGTTATGTGTTCCCTGTGTGTGTTTACAACTGTAGGGGGGTGTGGCTGTAGATGTGACGTCATCGATCGCTGCTGGGGTGTGGCTGTAGATGGGATGGCGCGATCGATGCTGCCGCCACAGTGAAGCACGGGGAAGCCGTGTTTACACACGGCTCTCCCCGTTCTTCAGCTCCGGGGACCGATCGCCGCACTCCAGTACTCCAGTCCAGTACCCACGCCGTACTTCTCTATGCAATGCCGTCAGATCATGGCTGGTAGAGGAGACCAAATCTGACCCGTAAGGCCGCGTACACACGAGGAGACATGTCCGATGAAAACGGTCCGCGGACCGTTTTCATCGGACATGTCTCCTGCAGGATTTTGGTCCGGCACCATCGGACGAAAATCCCCTCGGACAGAGAACGCGAACGTTGAATCCATTCGACGCATGCAGGGGATTTCGGTCCGCTGGTTGGGCGTACTAACCAGCGGACATGTCCGACGAACAGGTTTCCAGCGGACAAGTTTTAAAGCATGCTTTAAAACTTTTGTCCGCTGGAAACCTGTCCGCTAGGCCGTACACACGATCGGATATGTCTGCTGAAACTGGTCTGCGGACATGTTCGATCGTGTGTACGCGGCCTAACTGTCTTTTTGTTTTGCCTACGTATAGTTTGTGGCATGGGTATTCGAGAACATCCTGGTGGTAGCACAGTTTATGAAGGACCTAATCTCGAACTCCTGGCTACTGTCAGAGTTTCTGAACGTCTTGCTGCGGTCCACATATTTACATGTACCACAGTGACCGCATGGGAACATGCCGTTGACTCGAGGCATGTCTGTTAGCCAGCTTCTATTAGGCAAGCGCACATATTCAGATTGTACCAGCATATCATTAAGATTTTTTGCACGTTTTGCCACCATTGAAGGTTTGTCTCCGACTGCTTGTCCCGATTCAACGGCATGTCTCAATATAGGCCAGTGTTTGGTCAGGATAGTATTCACCTGGTGCCATTGGGCTCCATATGGGGTAAAAAATCTCACAGGTCCTTCAGATGTTTGTTGGGTCACTGTCCGGGACTGAAGCAGGTCAGATCTTGATCTCTGACCAGCAATGCTCTTAGCTCTTTTGAGGACCCGATGGGGATAACCTCTTTCCCTAAATCTCCGATAAAGTTGTGAGGCTTCAAGTTGGTAATCTTCGTCTGTCGAGCAGTTCCTGCGAATTCTCAGAAACTGTCCGACAGGCAGTGGCGGCTGGTGCTCAAAATTTTTTTGGGGGGGGCGCAAACAAAAAAAAATTGCAGCCTCACTGTGCCCATCACATGCAGCCACTGTGCCATGCCACCAAATGCAGCCACTGTGCCATCAATTGTCACCACTGTGCCATGCCATCAAACACAGAAACTATGCCATCAATTGTCACCACTGTGCCATGCCACCAAATGCAGCCACTGTGCCATCAATTGTCACCACTGTGCCATGCCATCAAACACAGAAACTGTGCCATCAATTGTCACCACTGTGCCATGCCACCAAATACAGCCACGGTGCCATCAATTGTCACCACTGTGCTATGCCATCAAACACAGCAACTGTGCCATGCCATCAAATGCAGCCACTGTGCCATCAATTGTCACCACTGTGCCATGCAACACAGCAACTGTGCCATCAATTGTCACCACTGTGCCATGCCACCAAATGCAGCCACTGTGCCATGCCATCAAATGCAGCCACTGTGCCATGCAACACAGCAACTGTGCCATCAATTGTCACCACTGTGCCATGCCATCAAACGCCACCACTGTGCCATCAATTGTCACCACTGTGCCATGCCATCAAACGCCACCACTGTGCCATCAATTGTCACCACTGTGCCATTTCATCAAATGCAGTCACTGTGCCATCAATTGTCACCACTGTGCCATGCCATCAAATGCAGCCACTGTGCCATCAATTGTCACCACTGTGCCATGCAACACAGCAACTGTGCCATCAATTGTCACCACTGTGCCATGCCATCAAACGCCACCACTGTGCCATCAATTGTCACCACTGTGCCATGCCATCAAACGCCACCACTGTGCCATCAATTGTCACCACTGTGCCATGTCATCAAATGCAGTCACTGTACCATCAATTGTCACCAATGTGCCATGCCATCAAATGCAGTCACTGTGCCATCAATTGTCACCACTGTGCCATGCCATCATATGCAGTCACTGTGCCATCAATTGTCACCACTGTGCCATGCCATCAAACGCCACCACTGTGCCATCAATTGTCACCACTGTGCCATGCCATCAAACGCCACCACTGTGCTATCAATTGTCACCAATGTGCCATGCCATCAAACGCCACCACTGTGCCATCAATTGTCACCAATGTGCCATGCCATCAAACGCAGCTACTGTGCCCATCAATTGTCACCACTGTGCAATACCATCAAATGCAGTCACTGTGCCATCAATTGTCACCACTGTGCCATGCCATCATATGCAGTCACTGTGCCATCAATTGTCACCACTGTGCCCCATGATGCCACTGTGCCCCATGATGCCACTGTGCTCATTTTCGCCTCTGTGCCCTTTGTCACCACTGTGCCCCATGATGCCACTGTGCCCCATGATGCCACTGTGCCCCATGATGCCCCTTTCCCTGTAAAAAACACGTACCTGACGCTTCCATGTCCTCCCTCGATGTCTTCTGCCGCTGTGGAGAAGCTTCAGCCAATCAGGTTCCTGATAACCAGAATCCGGGAACCTGATTCGCTGAAATGGCCGTCAGTCTTACGCAAGGACCGCAGGTTGCCTGCGCTCCGAGTATAGACTTCCGAGAGCCGGAGGGCGGTGCTGGAAAAGCCTATCAGAGCCGCTGGCTTTGATAGGCGTGTCCCCTCAGCCAACCAGCTGCTGCTATTCGGGTAACCGGCGACCCATGTCCGGTTATATGAATAGACCAGTCAGCTGGCAACAATAACTCACGTTCAATGCATTGCATTGAACGTGTGTTATTTGCGAGAGGGGGTGGCGCTGCAGCGCCCTCTATAGACGGCCGCCAGAACTTTGGCTAAAATGTCAAAATGACATTTTAGCCGAATAAAAGTTCTTAAAGGGCCCGTTTTTTTTTTGTTTTTTTTTTGTGACTGCAGGGGGGGGGGGGGGGCGGCGCCCGTGCGTCCCTATGGACGGGCCGCCACTGCCGACAGGTATACCACATATCAGAGATCTGGGGTGATAGCTATCGGCTTGAAGTAGCGTATTGGCAGTAGTTTCCTTCCTGAATGTGTTGGTAACAAGTAGGGTTGTCCCGATACCACTTTTTTAGGACCGAGTACAAGTACCGATACTTTTTTTCATGTACTCACCGATACAGAATACCGATACTTTTTTTAAATGTGTCCCCAAATGCAGCCATGTCCCCCCACATATTGGAGCCATGTCCCCCCACATATATCCAGCCATGTCCCCCCACATATATTTCAGCCATGTCCCCTCACATATATTGCAGCCATGTCCCCCCACATATATCCAGCCCCACATATATCCAGCCATGTCCCCCCACATATTGCAGCCATGTCCCTCCCACATATATCCAGCCATGTCCCCCCACATATATCCAGCCATGTCCCCCCACATATATTGCAACCATGTCCCCTCACATATATTGCAGCCATGTCCCCCCACATATATCCAGCCCCACATATATCCAGCCATGTTCCCCCACATATTGCAGGTATGTCCCCCCATATATTGCAGCCATGTCCCCCATATATGCAGCCATGTCCCCCCCCCCATATAGGCAGCCATGTCCCCCACAGATGCAGCCATGTCCTGTCCCCCATAGATGCAGCCATGTCCCCCACAGATGCAGCCATGTCCCCCACAGATGCAGCCATGTCCCCCACAGATGCAGCCATGTCCCCCACATATGCAGCCATGTCCTGTCCCCCACATATGCAGCCATGTCCTGTCCCCCATAGATGCAGCCATGTCCCCCACATATATCCAGCCATGTCCCCCACAGATGCAGCCATGTCCCCCCATAGATGCAGCCATGTCCTGTTCTCCATAGATGCAGCCATGTCCCCCACAGATGCAGCCATGTCCTGTCCCTCACATATGCAGCCATGTCCTGTCCCCCACAGATGCAGCCATGTCCTGTCCCTCACATATGCAGCCATGTCCTGTCCCCCATAGATGCAGCCATGTCCCTCACATATGCAGCTATGTCCTGTCCCCCATAGATGCAGCCATGTCCCCCATACCTAGTGGTAGATGATGCCACCGCCGCCGCCGCCGCTGCTGCCGCGTTAATCCCTGTGCATTACAGCACCGCATTACAGGCACCTTTCGTTTAAATACTTGTAATTCCCACCGCGCCAAGTATAGACACTCCCCTTCTCAGGATTGGACAGATCTTTCCAATCCCGAGCAAGGGGGAGTGTCTATACATGCTCTGTGCATAGACACTCCCCCTTGCTCGGGATTGGACAGATTGGACTGTAATGCGGCGCTGTAATGCACGGGGATTAAAGCGGCGGCTTTGCGGTATGTGGCGGCGGCAGGGGGAAGTATTCTATTCAGGTATCGGGGGTATTTGCGGGAGTACAAGTACTCCCGCAAATACTCGGTATCGGTACCGATACTGGTATCGGTATCGGGACAACCCTAGTAACAAGTTTACCTCCTTCAAGCCTAATAGACAGGTCCAGGAAAGAAATGCGATGGGGGTCTACTGTGTAGGTCAGGTGTATATTTCTGGTGTTATTACCAAGCTCAGCCATAAATGCTGTTAGTTGGTCCTGTGTCCACGCGCACACCATCAATATATCGTCGATGTACCTTAGCCAGGAGCAAGCATGGCCAAGGTACATTGATGAGGGGTAGACCACCTCCTCCTCCCACTAGCCCAAGTGCAGGCAGGCATATGCGGGTGCCCATGGTGCTCCCATGGAGGTACCGCGGAGTTGTTGGTAATTCATACCCGAAAACTGAAAGAAGTTGTGTTTTAGAGCAAGCTCTAAGAGCTCAATGATGAACCTATTTTGTGTCCCCATTTCAGGGAAATGCTCGTCTAGAAAGTAATAGACAGCCAAGATGCCCCACTCGTGGGGAATAGACGTGTATAACGCCTCAACATCAATCCCCACTAGAAGACCATTTTCTGGAAACTGTAGGGTACTGATCTTATTCAAGACATCTCCCGTATCGCGTACATATGATCTTAAAGTCAAAACTAAGTCTTTTATAAGGGTGTCAATATATTTCCCCACTCTTTCCAGAGGACCATGAATGGCTGAGACAATTGGTCTCCCTGGGGGGGTCTGACAATTTTTATGAACTTTAGGGATTATGTCGAAGGTCGTTTTATTGAAATCAGTGACTTTCGAGAATACCTGCTCTTTTTTGGAGATTAGATGAGCTTCAAATGCCCACTGCAGTTTTTTCATTGATGAGTACCACTAGTGACACAAAGGGGTCCTGGGATAGTTTTTTATACATAAATTCATCACCAAGGAGACGTCGTACTTCCCCCTCGTAGTAATCTACTGAGAGGAGGACGACATTGCCTCCTTTGTCACTTTTTTGGACTACAATTTGGTCTGCTTCAGTTAATTCTTTTAATGCTGTTCTTTCCTCGGATGTGAGATTATCCCCCATCGTGGGGTCCCAGTTTAGTTTGTCAAGATCTTCCTCGACAAGGAACACCCCTAACCATTTATTTTTACGGAACGCAGGTATTTTGGTTGACCGTATTTTTAACTTTGGGTATCTTCTCCATCCATGCGTTTCTGGGGGATTTTCATCATCCGAGAGCTAGCCAGCTTCTTCCAATAATGTGGTCAAAGATTCCAGGGCTTCAGATTCCTTTTTGTCTGTCACCGAGTCACCATTAGGTGTCCTCGTGGACCATAGTGGATCACCTTGTAGTATACCCTCCTCAGAAAGAGGCAGAGGTCCTTATATACCTCAAAGTGATCCATAGTGGAGGTGGGGGAAAAAGAGAGGCCCCTACTAAGTAGGTGGTCTATATGTCGTTTCCCTAATTTGAAGACAGATACGTTTATGACTTTTAGATCTTTAGAGCTGTTGGAGCTGCAGCTCCAGGCCCCTTTCTCAAGATAGGCCAATTTGCCCAAAAAAAAAAAAGAAAGATTTTTGTCTCTGCTAAAACATATATAATGTTTGGCGGTTCCAAGTAATTTTCTAGCAAAAAATATTTCTTTTTAACTTAAACAAGTGTTGGACTTTAAGTGGTTACATTTCTTGCATCTTTGATCTAAGAAGGAAGTTGGTTACAATGTTTCATGTTGTTACAAACTTGACAGACTGCCCGGATATACTCTTTACACACACACACAGAGAAGTTTATCCCTTTGATCTATGAAGAAAGCCTTAGTTACAATGTTTCCTGCTAAGAACTTGGCAGACTGCATACAGCGCGTCACGAGATGCCGAAAGAAGCCGAACGTCGGTGCGCTGGCGCCGTATAGAGCCGCACCGACGTCCGGTTTCTTTCGGCATCTCGTGATGCGCTGTATGCGTCGGTCAGATGCCTGTCAATCAATTAGGAATGCCCAGCCTCGACGATCATACCCGGAAGCGGCGGTGAGAATACATATGGAAAACGGTATGTATGGGACGTATTTTTTTTTTTAAAAACAGCCGATTCTAATTGTGATAAAGCGCATAAATGCAATGTTAAAAATTTATTTTTAGGTGACCCTCCACTTTAATTGTGCAGCTCTAGCACCGTTCTATATTTGCGCAGCAATTTTTCAAACATGTTTTTTTTTAAAAAATAAACAGTTTCATTCATTAAAAAAAAAAAAACTATAAAGTTAGCACGATTTTTTTTGGTATCCTAAGCGATGCTTTAAAAAAAAATGTAGGTTACATGTTTAGAGTTACAGAGGAGGTCTAGTGCTAGAATTATTGCTCTCTAGTATCAGAGCCAGATACACACAGGTTACATACGTCGTGATCGGTAGAGCTAAAGCAATAATTCTAGCACTAGACCTCCTCTGTAACTCTAAACATGTAACCTAAATTTTTTTTAAAGCATCGCTTAGGATACCAAAAAAAATCGTGCTAACTTTAGTGTTTTTTTTTTTTTAATGAAAAAAACACGTGGAGAAGGCGTGTGACATATTTCCGTCTACGAAGAAAAATTACCCAAAGGCCTCTACGCGTTTCGCATGTATGCATGCGTCATCAGGAAGCATGCGTCCTGATGATGCATGCGTACATGCGAAACGCGTAGAGGCCTATGGGTAATTTTTCTTCGTCACACACCTTCTACACGGCACTTCCGCACGCTGAGTCGCATCACAGCCGAGGCGTGGAACGCGCGCCGAGGAGAAATTGAGCAGTAACGCTGGACAAACTAGCGCCGGTTGGGCACTTTAACATGTGAGTGCACATTTTAATATTTATAAAATAAACTGCCTTTTATATACATACTACACCATATGAGGCCTTTTCTTTTGGGAGCAAGGAGGTCTTATTGGCAGCTGATACGGATGAGAGAAATCCTTTTTACCATACACTAGACATGTGCAGACTGGAATATTTAGTTTCGTTTTTTCGTTTTCATTTGGAAAATAAATTTATTTAGTTACTCCCGAAAATCGTTTTGATTTATCTAGTTTTTCGTTGGTGAATAGCTTTCGTCTGAAAATCCAATAATACTTGGTTTCTGTTGAATGGTCAAAAGAATATTCGACGGAACGTCGAATCTTTTTGGTTTCTTTCGAATGGTCAAAAAGAATATTCGACGGATTGTCGAATCTTTATGTCGAATCGTACATTTCCGTTCGAATATTCCGCCTACAAGAATTCTAATGTTGTATGACTAGTAATAATGTCTAATCTATTCTCTATAATGTCAAATCTATTTTCTCATAAATCGAAATCTATTCTCTGTAATGTCGAATCTTTTCTCTGTAATGTCGAATCTTTTCTCTATGATGTCGAATCTTTTCTCTATGATGTCGAATCTTTTCCCTATAATGTCGAATCTCTCTATATCGAATTTTAACGAAAACGAAAATAAAGCATTTTTTATGTCGGATCTTTCGGTTTTCGTTTCTTGCACTTTCGTTATCGTTTGTTAAAACAATAACGAAAAAAACAGATTTTCGGACGAAAATGCATTCTAACAAAAACGAATGCACATGTCTACCATACACTGGGTCTGATACAAGTACCGAAGTCTAATGGGACCACTGCTAGAAATCTGAGGAGAGGCATACCGGGATATGATTACATGCTGTATTTTTCCCTGATCCGGTGAGCGCATAACATATTAGAGGTGGTGGTGACACTAAATAAGGGTGAAAAGTCACAAAATTTATTGGCAAGAAACACAAGGCACTATTTCTTGGAAAATCTGAAATATTTTTGAACATTTTTTGTGCATGTGCACATTGCATTATAGATTGGACTTTATTTTTGACTTTTGATTGAGACTGCACATTGAGGATCACACCATTTCGGGTATATCTTCTTTGACGTTTTGATTGGTGTTTTATATATTTATATATTTTCTATGCATGTGATTTAAGCAAATTATTCACAGTATTATTGAACTTTGTATATGGGATGAGCGCAGCCGTATATGTTATACATATAAATTTATATCACCACACCTCCTGGAGGTGTACACAGCAACTGCAGCAGACCTAGAAAACTGATAGATAAAGCTATTTGCGCCGGTGTCACAACCCAAGCCATATACACATTTTTTTACTACTAATGGCGGCGATCAGCGATTTTTTTCCGTGACTGCAACATTATGGCGGACACTTCGGACAATTTTGACCGATTTTTGGAAACATTGTAATTTTCACAGTAAAAAATGCATTTAAGGTGCATTGTTATCCTAGGCTCCATGCACACCGAAGCTGATAAAAGCTATACAAAAACGCCAGTAGCTTTGCAGGGAGCCTTGCAACGTTTTTTTTTAGCGTTTTTGCAATAGCTTTAATCAGCGTTTTTCAGTGTAGCTTTTATCAGCTTTTTTTTTTTTTAATGGATAAAAAAACGCTAAAAAATGCTAGCGCCAGAGTTTTTGGGCGTTTTTCAGCGTTTTGCGTTTTTTTCACGCCAAAAAAACTGCACTTTGAACGCAAATTTCGGGCGTTCAGAAAAAAAGCCAATAAACTCCAAAGCTCATTAAGGGCCCTTTCACACTGGTGTGTTTTTGCCGCGTTTTCGCGGTAAAAATAGCGCTGTTAAAACGCTCATAAAAGGCTCCCCATGCCCCTCTTCATTGAAATGAATTAAAAAACGTGGTAAAAACGCTGTAAAAATTTTAATCGCGGCAAAACACCGCAATTTTACCGCGTTTTTAATTATTTTAATGGAGAGGGGCATGGGGAGCGTTTTAATAGCGCTATTTTTACAGTGAAAACGCGGCAAAAACGCACCAGTGTGAAAGGGCCCTAACATTGAAAAACGCCCAGGTGTGCATGGGCACATAGGCTATCATAGAGTTCAAATTATGGGCTTTGAATAAACAAGCCAAAACGCCAACAAACTGCAGTTTATCAGCTTCAGTGTGCATGGAGCCTAATAAAACCCAACACAAACCATAATGCCGCGTACACACGATAACTTTTTGGCATGAAAAAAAACGTTGTTTTTCCAACTTCATCATTAAAAACGACGTTGCCCACACACCATCGTTTTAAAAAAAAATGCTGAGCAAAGCGCGGTGACGTACAACACGTACGACGGGACTCTAAAGGGGAAGTTCCATTCAAGCTCCCGTCTCCTAACTTGCTTCTGAGCATATGCGAGTTTAAAACGTCGTTTTTAACGACGTTTTAGCCCACACACGATCATTTCTTACAACCCGAAAAACGAAATTTTTAAAAACGACGTTAAAAAATGCAGCATGCTCAAATTTATTTTTTTTGTTGTTTTTCAGAAGATGAAAAAGGATGTGACGCCCACACACAATCATTTTAAATGACGTTTTTAAAAACGTCGTTTTTTTCCATGCCGAAAAACGATCGTGTGTACCAAGGGCGGATCCAAAGTCTAGTCTCGGGAGGGGCACTGCCAGAAAATAAGGTGTTGCTTACAGAACTCAATTAGGTGTCCGATGCAGTGTTGCAGTACCGCTAAAAAAATCAATGATCGCCGCCATTACTAGTAAAAAATATTTAGATATAAATGCCATAAATCTATCCCATAGTTTGTAGACGATTGTCAGGGACTGCAGACATGGTACAAGAGATAGTCAGAGACTGCAGACATGGTACGAGAGATGGTCAGAGACTGCAGACATGGTACAAGAGATAGTCAGAGACTGCAGACATGGTACGAGAGATGGTCAGAGACTGCAGACATGGTACAAGAGATGGTCAGAGACTGCAGACATGGTACGAGAGATGGTCAGAGACTGCAGACATGGTACAAGAGATGGTCAGAGACTGCAGACATGGTACAAGAGATGGTCCGAGACTGCAGACATGATACAAGAGATGGTCAGAGAATGCAGACATGGTACAAGAGATGGTCAGACATTGCAGACATGGTACAAGAGATGGTCAGAGACTGCAGGCATGGTACAAGGGATGGTCAGAGACTGCAGACATGGTACAAGAGATGGTCAGAGACTGCAGACATGGTACAAGAGATGGTCAGAGACTGCAGACATGGTACAAGAGATGGTCAGAGACTGCAGACATGGTACAAGAGATGGTCAGAGACTGCAGACATGGTACAAGAGATGGTCCGAGACTGCAGACATGGTACAAGAGATGGTCAGAGACTGCAGACATGATACAAGAGATGGTCAGAGAATGCAGACATGGTACAAGAGATGGTCAGAGACTGCAGACATGGTACAAGAGATGGTCAGAGACTGCAGGCATGGTACAAGGGATGGTCAGAGTCTGCAGACATGGTACAAGAGATGGTCAGAGACTGGAGACATGGTACAAGAGATCAACGCAGCCTCATCAGTGCCCATCATTGCAGCCTCACACAAAAATGTTTAAAGCTACGTTAAAACATGCAGTATGCTCGAAAAAAAAATTTTGGTCGTTTTTCTGAAGACATAAAACAACGTTTTGCCCGCACACGATCATTTTAACCACTTAAGACCCGGACCAAAATGCTGCCAAAGGACCAGTCCCCTTTTTGCGATTCGGCACTGCGTCGTTTTAACTGACAATTGCGCGGTCGTGCGACGTGGCTCCCATACAAAATTGATGTCCTTTTTTTTCCACACATAGGGCTTTCTTTTGGTGGTATTTGATCACCGCTGCGGTTTTTATTTTTTTGCGCTATAAACAAAAATAGAGCGACAATTTAAAAAAAAAATTCAATATTTTTTACTTTTTGCTATAATAAATATCCCCCCAAAATATATATAATTTTATTTTTTTCCTCAGTTTAGGCCGATACGTATTCTTCTACCTATTTTTGGTAAAAAAAATCGCAAAAAGCGTTTGTCGGTTGGTTTTTGCAAAATTTATAGCGTTTACAAAATAAGAGATAGTTTTATTGCATTTTCATTAAAATTCATTAACATTTTTTTTACTACTAATAGCGGCGATCAGCGATTTTTTTCGTGACTGCGACATTATGTCGGACACTTCGGACAATTTTGACACATTTTTGGGACAATTGTCATTTTCACAGCAAAAAATGCATTTAAATTGCATTGTTTACTGTGAAAATGACAGTTGCAGTTTGGGAGTTGAACACAAGGGGGCGCTGTAGGGGATGTGTGACCTATGTGTGTGTTTACAACTGTAGGGGGGTGTGGCTGTAGGTGTGACGTCATCGATCACGTCCCCCTATAACAGGGATGACGTGATCGATGCTGCGGCCACAGTGAAGCACGGGGAAGTGAAGCCGTATTTAAAAGCGGCTTCCCCGTGCTTCACCGTGGCGGCTGCATCGATCGAGTGATCCCTTTATAGGGAGACTTGATCGATGACGTCAGACCTACAGCCACACCCCCCTACAGTTGTAAACACACACAAAACACACACAAATCCTACAGCGCCCCCTGTGGTTAACTCCCAAACTGCAACTGTAATTTTCACTATAAACAATGTAATTTAAATGCATTTTTTGCTGTCAAAATGACAATAGTCCCAAAAATGTGTCAAAATTGTCCGAAGTGTCCGCCATAATGTCGCAGTCACGAAAAAAATCGCTGATCGGCGCCATTAGTAGTAAAAAATAAAAAAAATGCAATAAAACTATCCCCTATTTTGTAAACGCTATAAATTTTGCGCAAACCAATCGATAAACGTTTATTGCGATTTTTTTTACCAAACATAGGTAGAAAAATACGTATCGGCCTAAACTGAGGGAAAAAAATTGTATATATGTTTTTGGGGGATATTTATTATAGCAAAAAGTAAAAAATATTGCATTTTTTTCAAAATTGTCGCTCTATTTTTGTTTATAGCCACCAAAAGAAAGCTCTATTTGTGGGAGAAAAAAGGACGCCAATTTTGTTTGGGAGCCACGTCGCAGGACCGCGCAATTGTCAGTTAAAGCGACGCAGTGCCGAATTGTTAAAAACGCCTTTGGGCATTTAGCAGCATATTGGTCCGGGGCTTAAGTGGTTAACCACTTAAGACCCGGACCAAAATGCAGGTAAAGGACCTTGCCCCTTTTTGCGATTCGGCACTGCTTCGTTTTAACTGACAATTGCGCGGTCGTGCGACGTGGCTCCCAAACAAAATTGGCGTCCTTTTTTCCCCACAAATAGAGATTTCTTTTGGTGGTATTTGATCACCTCTGCGGTTTTTATTTTTTGCGCTATTAACAAAAATAGAGCGTCAATTTAAAAAAAAATGCAATATTTTTTACTTTTTGCTATAATAAATATCCCCCAAAAATATATAAAAAAAACATTTTTTTTCCTCAGTTTAGGCCGATACCTATTCTTCTACGTATTTTTGGTAAAAAAAATCGCAATAAGCGTTTATCGGTTGGTTTTCGCAAAATTTATAGTGTTTACAAAATAAGGGATAGTTTTATTGCATTTTTATTAATTTTTTTTTTTTTACTACTAATAGCGGCGATCAGCGATTTTTTTCGTGACTGCGACAATATGGCGGACACTTCGGACAATTTTGGCGGACACTATATGGCGGACACTTCGGACAATTTTGACACATTTTTGGGACAATTGTCATTTTCACAGCAAAAAATGTATTTAAATTGCATTGTTTACTGTGGAAATGACAGTTGCAGTTTGGGAGTTAACCACAAGGGGGCGCTGTAGGGGATGTGTGACCTAATGTGTGTGTTTACAACTGTAGGGGGGTGTGGCTGTAGGTGTGATGTCATCGATCACCTCCCCCTATAACAGGGATGACATGATCGATGCTGCGGCCACAGTGAAGCACGGGGAAGTGAAGCCGTATTTAAAAGCGGCTTCCCCGTGCTTCACCGTGGCGGCTGCATCGACCGAGTGATCCCTTTATAGGGAGACTTGATCGATGACGTCAGACCTACAGCCACACCCCCCTACAGTTGTAAACACACACAAAACACACACAAATCCTACAGCGCCCCCTTGTGGTTAACTCCCAAAGTGCAACTGTAATTTTCACAATAAACAATGTAATTTAAATGCATTTTTTGCTGTGAAAATGACAATAGTCCCAAAAATGTGTCAAAATTGTCCGAAGTGTCCGCCATAATGTCGCAGTCACGAAAAAAATCGCTGATTGGCGCTATTGGTAGTAAAAAAAAAAATGCAATAAAACTATCCCCTATTTTGTAAACGCTATAAATTTTGCGCAAACCAATCGATAATTGCGATTTTTTTTTACCAAACATAGGTAGAAGAATACGTATCGGCCTAAACTGAGGAAAAAAAATTGTATATATGTTTTTGGGGGATATTTATTATAGCAAAAAGTAAAAAATATTGCATTTTTTTCAAAATTGTCGCTCTATTTTTGTTTATAGCGCAACAAATAAAAACCGCAGAGGCGATCAAATACCACCAAAAGAAAGCTCTATTTGTGGGAGAAAAAAAGACGCCAATTTTGTTTGGGAGCCACGTCGCAGGACCGCGCAATTGTCAGTTAAAACGACGCAGTGCCGAATCGTTAAAAACGCCTTTGGGCATTTAGCAGCATATTGGTCTGGGGCTTAAGTGGTTAAATGACGTTTTTTAAAACGTCGTTTTATTTCATCACAAAAAAATGAGCGTGTGTACGCGGCATAACACTTATCCTAATAAAAGCCAACACTAACCATAATACTAATAAAGCTCCTAATAACACTGTAGCCTTAACACTATTCATAACCCCAATATAACCCAAGCCTATGGCTAATTGTATAGCCATAATTCCAAAATACTTTCAACCCTGGCAGAAGCCACAATCACCGTAATACTGAGCCCTAATCCTCGCCCTAACCCTCCTATAACCAAAGACAATCTTTTTTTTTTTTCCTTGCAGATATTTCACCCGAACAGCATGAAGAAGCCAACGTTCATCACCACCTTCCTCCTGCTATATGTGGCAGCTGTAGACTGCATTTGTCCATTCCCGCGAGAATGTGTTGAAGGGGTTCGAGATTTTCCAGTACCCTGTTGCCCGTATTTCAATGGCACGCGGTGCGGAAGCGGCGATTTCAGGGGGAACTGCGTGATGGTGAAAAGCAGCAGAACCGACCCTCCCAAGGATATTACAGTTGATGAACGCCATGGATTTCCTTCATTCTTTTTTACCTACATCTGCCAATGCAAACCGAACTTCATGGGTCACAACTGCGGTGAATGCGTTTTCGGCTGGACTGGGGATAGGTGCGACAAACCGCACATGGTCGTCAGAGAGGACATAATGAAGAAGAACGAGACGGCACTAAAATCATATCTCATGTCAATTAATTACTGCAAAACCCAAATTGACCCAGATTGCGTCATTATGAGAACCAGCGACCGTTTCCGCGAGAGGGCCATAGGATTCATGGATGCCTCCTACTGGGACGTGGCTTCTTTTTCTCATTACTACGCTACGGTATCTTTTGTTTCTAATGGCCAGGAAACGAATAGGCGCAACTATGCTCATGACGGTACGGCTTTTCCGGGCTGGCATCGCCTTTGGTTACTTCATTTAGAGAGGCAAATGCAAAAGTGCACAAAGAATAAGGACTTTGGTCTGGCCTATTGGGCATGGGAGAATGATCCGGACTGCGCAATCTGTACAAACAATTACTTCGGATCCAATGGCTGGGATGGAACAATCGATAAATTCTCCGTCTTCTCTCAATGGCGGGTATGTTGTAGACTGAAAAGGTGTCATGGAGGGGGCACTTACTGTATATTCCTGTCCTGGTTTCTGGATCCCATATGATTATAAATAAATAAACCCTACCAGGCCGCGCACACACGATCGAATTTATCTGCTGAAACCGGTCCGACAGACCGTTTCAGCAGACATCTCCGATCGTGTGTACGGGCTAGCGGGCATGCTTTGAAATTTGTCTGCTACAAACCTGTTCGTCGGATCTGTCCGCTGGTTAGTACACTAACCAGCGGACAGAACTGCCTGCGCATGCGTCGAATGGATTCGACGCATGCGCGGAAGCATTTTATTTCTGGGTTTGGTGACGTGGCGGCGTCAACGTCACCGCCACGTCACCGCGTCCTCAGCCAGAGGGGATTTTCGTCCAATGGTGTGTACACGCCATCGGACCAAAATCCGATGAGACATGTCCGCTGCAAACGGTCCGTCAGACATGTTTGAGCGGACATGTCTCATCGTGTGTACGCGGCCCTAGACGTTCTCTGCAGAACTGTCAGGCTTGATCTTTGTCAAGGCTTGGGCAGTTTGTATATACTGTAGATACACGTAGCCCGTCTTATCTTTCTGCGGGCGTAACGTATGTCATTTACGTTATGCCGCCGCAACTTTTTCAGGCAAGTGCTTTATCCACAAAGCACTTGCCTGTAAAGTTGAGGCGTCATAGCGTAAATGACCCGGCGGAATTCAAATTTGGCGGATAGTATTTAAATCAAGCGCGTCCCCGCGCCGAACGAACTGCGCATGCGCCGGCCGTGACTGAATCCCAGTGCGCATGCTCCAAATCACGTCGCTAATGGTCAATGAAAGCGACGTGAGCGTAACTAACGCACAGCTCCATTGTGAATCGACTTACGCAAACGACGTAAATTACATCTTTCCCGACGTCCATACTTAACATTGGCTGCGCCTCAGTAGAGTAGGGGTGACGTTACGCCGGGCATAAGTCTTACGTAAACGACGTAAACAGATACTCCGGCCGGGCGTACATTCGGGAATCGGCGTATTTGCTCATTTGCATATTTTACAACGGGAACGCCACCTAACGGCCAGCGTAAATATGCATCTAAGATACGATGGTTACGCCGCTCGTATCTTAGCAACATTTAAGCGTATCTCATTATGAGCATACACTTAAATTTGCGCGGGCTGAGATTAGGACTTACGACGGTGTATCTACTGATACAAAATGGCAAAGCCGCGCTCATCAAAACAGAAAAATAAAATTATGAATGAGGACTGCTGAGCAGTAATCTCCTGTGTTAAAACCAATGATATAACCTAGAATATCAACCAATGGCATAAAGTAATGTACAAAAGCTCTCCTAGAAATGAAACCACAAAAAAGTGTACATAAAATAATTTGTATCCCAATGATGGAATAACACAAACGTTCATATGGTCCTTGTAATTGAATTTAGAATTGAAGAACCCAGTGTCAGGAGGCAAAACAGCAATAAATCATAATGGTTCACTCCACCACAGTGACGAGATGTTAACATCAAAGTGATCCCTTCACCAGAATAAGGGGGGGCTGCTTACCAGAGGGCAAGCTCAATGAAGCAATTGGCTATAACCCAGCCGTGGCCTTTACAATCTTGAATGGTTCCTGGATACAGCTTCCAGCAGATATCAAGGTTAGCGGTGCTCACGGATGGCAAAATATAGGTGGAGAGAGAAGGATGGACCAATAGTGTGATTCCGTTTAACAAAAAGGATTTATTAAAACATAAAATGATACTCACAATTTGACAAAGCATCACAGGCATATAAAACAAATCGCCGGCCGGCAAACAAAGCGGAGCCCTTCCTCCGTGCGTGGTGACGTCACTGCGTGTCTTCCCAGACGCGTTTCGTCATCAAAGGGACGTTCTCAATGGGTTCTCTTTGCCATTTTGTATTACCTTGTGTTTTCACACGATTGCCGCTGCTTTCTAGTTTGTATATTTTATTTTAATTTAATTTTTGGTTTAGCGCAGTTTTCTGTTTTTCTTGTATCTACTGATACGCCCGTCGTAAGTCTTTGTGAATCTAGCCCATACTGACCAGATTGGAGGCCATGCATGAAAAAATGGCAGCACTGTTAACCTTTAAGCAGCTTTCAATTGGTAAAGAACCTGAACGGATAAAGGAAACCGACGCCAATTCTTTTCATCATTTCATGAAGCAAGTGGAAACTCTTGTTGCCAGGTTGCCTTCATCCCATTGGTCACTTTGATTATTTTAACCACTTCAATACCGGGCCTATTCTGGCACTCCTCTCCTATATGCAAAAAAAAACATCATTATTTTGCTAGAAAATAACTCAGAACCCCCAAACACTATGGGCCAGATTCTTGTACATTGTGTGGCGGCGTAGCGTAAGCCATTTACACTACGCCGCCGAAACTTAACAGAGCAAGTGCCGTATTCCCAAAGCACTTGCTCCGTAAGTTGCGGCGGCGTAGTGTAAATGGCTCTGCTTATCCCCGCGTAATTCAAAGGGGGCGGCTTGTATTTAAATTAGGCGCCCCCTCCGCGTCGATCGAACTGCGCATGCGCCGGCCGCAAAAATAGCCCAGTGCGCATGCTCCAGCTCACGTCGGAAAAAGGTGAATGAAACCGACGTGAGCGTCGTTTGCGTAAATCTCTATTCGCGAACGACTTAGTAAAACAACGTAACCGATGGTAAAAGACGACGCTGACCCGACGCCATACTTAACATGGCATACGGCGGAACTTCTTAAGCCTACCCCTCATATAGCAGGGGTAGGTTTACGCTTACCGAAACGACGTAAACGACGACGGGGCGGCGTAAAAACGTTCGGGAATCAGCGTATTAGGCTCATTTGCATAGGCAAATGAGAAATCAACGTAAAGGCCACCTAGCGGCCAGCGAAGTCATTACATCTACAAACCGACGGTGTCAGTGTTTTACACCTGTCGGATCTTCACTGTATCTATGCGTAAGTGATTCTAGGAATCACACGCATAGATACCCGGGCAAAAAAAAACAGAGATACGACGGTGTTTCCTGCGATACACCGTCGTATCTCTTTTGAGAATCTGGCCCTATATATGTTTCTTTAGCAGACACCCTAGGGAATAAAATGCCGGTCATTGCAACGTTTTATCTCACACGGTATTTGCCCAATAATTTTTCGAACGCCTTTAAAAAAATAAAAAAAAAAAAAAATAATTAACCACTTAAAGACCCCTTCACGCCGATATACATGGGCAGAATGGCACGGCTGGGCACATCCACGTACAGGTACGTCCTCTTTAACCACTTAAGACCCGGACCAAAATGCAGGTAAAGGACCTTGCCCCTTTTTGCGATTCGGCACTGCGTCATTTTAACTGACAATTGCGCGGTCGTGCGACGTGGCTCCCAAACAAAATTGGCGTCTTTTTTTCCCCACAAATAGAGCTTTCTTTTGGTGGTATTTGATCACCTCTGCGGTTTTTATTTTTTGCGCTATAAACAAAAATAGAGCGACAATTTTAAAAAAAATGCAATATTTTTTACTTTTTGCTATAATAAATATCCCCCAAAAATATATAAAAAAACATTTTTTTTCCTCAGTTTAGGCCGATATGTATTCTTCTACATATTTTTGGTAAAAAAAAATCGCAATAAGCGTTTATCGGTTGGTTTTCGCAAAATTTATAGCGTTTACAAATAAAGGGATAGTTTTATTGAATTTTTATTGATAATTTTTTTTTTACTACTAATAGCGTGACTGCGACATTATGGCGGACACTTCGGACAATTTTGACACATTTTTGGGACAATTGTCATTTTCACAGCAAAAAATGCATTTAAATTGCATTGTTTACTGTGGAAATGACAGTTGCAGTTTGGGAGTTAACCACAAGGGGGCGCTGTAGGGGTATGTGTTCCTTGTGTGTGTTTACAACTGTAGGGGGGTGTGGCTGTAGGTGTGACGTCATCGATCGCGTCTCCCTATAACAGGGATGACACGATCGATGCTGCGGCCACAGAGAAGCAAGGGAAAGTCGTGTTTACACACGGCTCTCCCCGTTCTTCAGCTCCAGAGACGGATCGCGGCACTGCAGCGGCGATCGGGTCCACGAGTCCTGCGGTTCTGGTCCTGGAGCTTCGGACCGGGTCACGGGAGCGCGCCGCGGGCGCGCGCCCATGACCCACGGCTGGGTACTAAAATCAACGTATATATACGTTGGTGTGCCCAGCCGTGCCATTCTGCCAACGTATATGTGCAGTAGGCGGTCCTTAAGTGGTTAAGAGCCCAGCCTTGGGGTGGTGAGCGCGCCACCGGCGGCGTGCTCGCGACCCGGTCCTAAGCTCCGTGACCGCGTCCACGGGACCCGATCGCCGCCGGTGTCCCGAGATCGTTCACAGGAGCTGAAGAACGGGGAGAGGTGAGTGTAAACAAACCTTCCCCGTTCTTCATTGTGGCAGTCACACGTCCAGCCCCACCCCCCACAGTTAGAAACACATATGAGGTCACACTTAACCCCTACAGCGTCCCCTAGTGGTTAACTCCCAAACTGCAATGGTCAATTTAACAGTAATCAGTGCATTTTTATAGCACTTTTCTGTGAAAATGACAATGGTCCCAAAAATGTGTCAAAATTGTCCGATGTGTCCGCCATAATGTCGCAGTCACGAAAAAAAACGCTGATCGCCGCCATTAGTTGTAAAAAAAAAAAATATTAATAAAAATGGCATAAAACTATCCCCTATTTTGTAAACGCTATCAATTTTGCGCAAATCAATGGATAAACGCTTATTGCGATTTTTTTTTACCAAAAATAGGTAGAAGAATCGTCTGAGATTGAAACCATGCATAGACCGGCTGAACGCATTCAAGTTGATCGATAAATCAACTTGGGTACAACCAGCCTGACAGATTTTACATGTGATTATTGCTATTATAGCTGCTAGAAATGATCACTGCGTTCTTCAACACTGTCCGTGATTGCAGGAAGGAAATTTGCTTTATCTATGGCTTGCCTTAGGGTACAATCCCACCAGCCAGGATCTGCACACACTTGTTTTTTATATAAAACAAATACTGGTAACTTATTTACAGTTTAGTCCTCTGATGCCCTGTACACACGACCAATCATCATATATATATATGCACACACTAGAATGTATATACAGTATCTCACAAAAGTGAGTACACCTCTCACATTTTTTTTTTGTAAATATTTTCTTCTATCTTTTCTTTTTTTTGGTTTTAAAATAAGTTTATTAAGGAGTAATTCAGTACAGTTAAAAGCCGCCAAAATATTCTGGGGCTTCTTCTACCTTTTCCTGTGACAACACTGAAGAAATGACACTTTGCTACAATGTTGTGTAGTGAGTGTACAGATTGTATAACAGTGAACATTTGCTGTCCCCTCAAAATAACTCAACACACAGCCATTAATGTCTAAACCGCTGGCAACAAAGTGAGTACACCCCTAAGCAGGGCCGGACTTACCATTGGGCTTGACTGGGCTAAAGCCCATGGGCCCCGCCTAATAGGGGCCCTAGACAGCAAACCCTTATTTTTTTTTTTATTTATGTTTTAATAAAAAAATATGTTTTAATATATATATATATATATATATATATATTAGGGCTGTTACTGATCAAAATTTTTGTGTTCGAATTAATCGTTTTTCTTTTTTAATTGATTAATGACTAATTTCGATTAATTATAACACACCTACAGACCAACTACTTTTAGCTGATCTCCTTGCAGGCTGATTCCCGGCAACTACCAACTACAACACCTGTAAAAATGGATAGCAGGATACAAAAAACACACAAAAGCAGGCTCAATGGCAATGCATTAAAACTTTATATAGTCTTCAAGTGGATAACAAATTAAATATTGCACTGGAGATAAAATCGATGTAGCTACATAAACTGTAAAAATGTGCGAGTAACATACAAACGGTACCAAAAGCAGTGTAAAAACATGTAGCCAAGTATGATACTGGTATAAAAAGGTCAAATGATACCCACTGCAGAATCCAGATGAGGAGGGGTTACCATCAGTCCGTTCGGCATGTAGAGTCCTTTGAAGGGAACTACCAACTCCAAGTGGATTTGGTTTAGAATCCCCAGGTGATAGAGGGAAAGTTAACAGCCCTTGCGTGTGGCAGATAAAGGTCCCACCGACATGTGATTTAAGGCACAGCACAGGGAGCCCTTCAGATGGAACGGCAAGCCCCCCGCCGGTGTCTATGACGTTATGGAACTCTGACGAAACTCCCTGAAAGGCCCAGAGACCGTGGAGAGGTGAGTACCAATCAAAAGAATTTTATCGATCAAATAAGATTTTATCGATAAAAAAATGAAAGAATATCGATATAAAAGTTAATTTGCACAGCCCCTAATATATATAATATATATATATATAATAATTGATATCGATAATTTCGATTATTATTACAGATCCAACTACTTTTAGCTGATCTCCTTGCAGGCTGATTCCCAGTGAAGTCTACCAACCCTGGAAAAATGGATAGCAGGATACCACCAAAAGGTGCCAATGGCAATAGCATTAAAACATAGTCCATAGGGCCCCATGTACTACATAAACCGAGTAATACCAAACTACCAATCATTTAAAAACATGTAAGTAATACTTTAAAAATTGTACAATATATATATCCAGATATATATATATATATATATATATATGGTTATTTAGTTAACATTTGTAAAAAGTAAGGTCCAAATGCGATATTAAGGCACAGCAGGAGCCCTTCAGATGGACACGGCAAGCCCCGCCGGGTCTATGACGTTACTATCTTGACGACTCCTGAAGGCCCAGAAGCCAGGTATACCAATCTTATCGATCAAAAAGATTTTTTATTTTTCGATATAAAAGTTATGCACAGCCCAATATATATATTGATTTAATTTTTTATTATTAAAGGGCTCAGAGATCCCCAGGGCCCCGGATGTGGCAACCCCCCCTTTTATTTTCTTTAAAATAAAAAAATGTTATATATTTATTTTTTTTTTTATTTTTTATAGGGGCTAAGTCCCAGGGCCCCAGGGCCTGGATGCCCAGAGGTCCCCAGGGCCCCCCGGATGGCAACCTCCCTTTTTTATGCATTTTTTATAAATGTTTTTTTTTTTTTAGGGGTCTGGAGGCCCCCAGGGGCCTGGAGGCCCCCAGGGCCCCAGACAGCAACCCCTACATTTTCTTTATATTTTTTATAAATGTTTATTTTTTTATTTTATTTTTTATTAAAGGGCCCAGAGGTTTATTTTTTCTTCTTATTAAAGGGCCCAGAGATCCCCAGGGCCCCGGTTGGCTACCTCCTTTTTATATATATATATTTTTTTCTTTATTTCTTCTTTTTTTTGTAAAGGCCCCCCCCCCCCCCCGCTTCTCAATTTGCGGCAGCCCCCGCGTCTCAATTTCAGGCGGCAGCACCCCCCCCCCAGTTCTCTGCTCCAGGGGGCCCATGCCTTAAGCTGTGTAAGGGGCCCCAAAATTCCTGATGGCGGCCCTGCGCATACCTCTCAACACGCACGCATTCTGCGGGACTTTCCACTTCTTCCCGCAGTCCCGCGAAAGGGTTAATTTTCCCGCACTGCAATAGGAGGCAGCACGGAAGCAGGAGGAACCGGAGCGGTGTGTGGAGGACTGTGGCTGCTGAAGGGAAGAAAACCGAAGCCGGGCAGGGAAGATAGACAGTGTCCTGTGGCCCTGGCTGTCGGCACAGGTGAGAGGATCCGTCAGGCACTCCCCCCTCAAAACCTCAACAACTTCAAAAAGACTCCCCCAGGAGGAACGGAACCGGAACAGAACCGGAGCGGTGTGTGGGGATGTCTGCTGAAGGGAAGATAGCCGACAGATTCCGTGCACCGGTGAGAGTCACCCCCCGCTCAACAACTTTAGAGCGCACCCCCCCGCTCAACAACTTTAATGCCCCCCTGCTCAACAACTCCAATTTGCCCGCCCCCCCCGCTCAACAACTTTAATGCGTACCCCCCCGCTCAACAACTTCAATTCGCCCGCCCCCCCCGCTTAACAACTTTAATGCGCCCCCCCCGCTCAACAACTTCAATCTGCCCCCCCGCTCAACAACTTTTATTGTGCACCCCCCCCCCCCTGCTCGACAACTATGATCCCCCTCGCTCCAGGGGGGCCCTTCAACACTCAAGCCCAGGGGCCCCCACCACCCAAGTCCTGCCCTGCCCCTAAGTTAAAATGTCCAAGTTGGGCCAAAGTGTCAATATTTTGTGTGGCCACCATTATTTTCCAGCACTGCTTTAACCCTCTTGGGCATGGAGGTCACCAGAGCTTTACAGGTTGCCACTGGAGTCCTCTGCCACATGACCACATCACAGAGCTGGTGGATGTTGGAGACCTTGCGCTCCTCCACCTTCAGTTTGAGGATGTCCCCAGGCCCGTCGGAACAGGACAGGCAAAGCAAGCAATTGCTTGGGGCCCCAAGCTAGCCACGCTCTCAGGGGCGCTGCTAGCCAGGTGCAGGGGGGGGGGGCGGGCCGCACCGGGTAACACCAACACCGGCCACCCGCTGCCCTGTGTGCCTCACACTCGCTTAGCGGAGCGTGAAGGAAGCCGCCGCTGAATGAATCTTCCACTCTGTTCTGAGGTCTGAAAGGTAAGGGGGGGTTTCTGCACTAGGGGGGGTTTCTGCACTATGAGGACACTTGCTGTGGGGGGGACTCTGATGGGGACACCTGCTGTGAGAGGGGGGGGCTCTGATGGGGACACCTGATATGGGGTGGGAGGGGGGGGGGAGTAAGAAGTATGTTGGATTTAGTTATTGTGCACTTTTTTATTTATATTAATTGATTTATGGTACAGTGGTGTTTTTTGCAAATGTTTAATTGTTCGTATTTGGATCGCTGTGCTGTGGTTGCTGTAGGCAGCAGGCTTTGCGGGCGTGCGGGGGGGGGGGGGGTTGGGGGCTTCCATGTCCATTTTGCTTGGGGGCCCCCAAATTCCTTCAAACGGCCCTGGATGTCCCACAGATGCTCAATAGGGTTTAGGTCTGGAGACATGCTTGGCCAGTCCATCACCTTTACCCTCAGCTTCTTTAGCAAGGCAGTGGCCGTCTTGGAGGTGTGTTTGGGGTCGTTATCATGTTGGAATACCGCCCTGCGGCCCAGTCTCTGAAGGGAGGGGATCATTCTCTGCTTCAGTATGTCACAGTACATGTTGGTATTCATGGTTCCCTCAATGATCTATAGCTCCCCAGTGCCGGTGCATTGCCATGAATTGAGATTTGCCATAGAATGAGATGGTCCGCCTCCATCCCATTCTATTGGCTCACTCATGTCACGTGACATATTTAAACGTCAAGTATTGACGCAATACATCAGTCACAGCTAGGCTATCATAGGGAGAGGATCTCCTCTCCCTGTGATAGCCCGATAGCGCTGTCAGCAGCGTGCCTCCCGCCAGCGCTAAGTACAAGCGCAACCCCGCGCCCGCAGCTCTACTCCCCGCACCCGCGCCCGCTAGGTCTACGCTAATAGCTAATAGCGTAGACTCTCCCCGTTCCCTGATTCTTAACGGGGGAGTAGAGCTGCGGGCGCGGAGGACGGGGAAGAGCTGCGGGCGCGGGGTGCGGGGAGTAGAGCTGCGGGCGCGGGGTTTACTTAGCGCTGGCGGGAGGCACGCTGCTGACAGCGCTATCGGGCTATCACAGGGAGAGGAGATCCTCTCCCTATGATAGCCTAGCTGTGACTGATGTTTGCGTCAATACTTGACGTTTAAATATGTCACGTGACATGAGTAAGCCAATAGAATGGGATGGAGGCGGACCATCTCATTCTATGGCAAATCTCAATTCATGGCAATGCACCGGCAGCACTCATGCAGCCCCAGACCATGTTACTCCCACCACCATGCCTGACAGTGGGCAAGACACACTTGTCTTTGTACTCCTCACCTAGTTGCCGCCACTCACGCTTGTCACCATTTGAACCAAATTTCTTTAGTGTTGTCATATGAAAAGAAAATATTTACAAAAATGTGAGAGGTGTACTCACTTTTGTGAGATTCTGTATATATCAAATATATCACTGCCACTAACTAACCTGCCTGCCTAATCTACCTCAATCTATCTCCATCCACAGTCTCACACTACAGGCATACCCCACACTATATAAGGCTGGTTACATAGCGGCCGTGTATACTGTATACACAGCCACTTATGTCTCTCAGCAGAGCACGCTGTGATTGGTCAAAGCATGCAGGTCAGGTGCATGCTTTGGCCAATCCTCATACAGCAACACACTGTGATCTCATTATGGGGCATTCATTGGCGCTTGAACTTCCCGCAAGCGCCCTGTATTATTCGCTGTTCGGCCAAACGGGCGAACACCCAATGCTCGAGTCAAACTCAGGCTAGACTTAAACATCAAATTCATCCCTAGCAGCATGGAATAGGAAATCAAAAATACTATCTTGTCCCCTGTGTTTAGCTAAATGTGATTCTAAGGCTTTATTTTTATTTTTCAAAACCATGAAGAGATTGTGGGGGTTATTTACGAAAGGCAAATCCACAATCGTGCGACGTGGCTCCCAAACAAAATTGGCGTAGTTGTTTCCCCTACAAATAGAGCTTTCTTTTGGTGGTATTTGATCACCTCTGTGGTTTTTATTTTTTGCGCTATAAACGTCAGCGTCAGTTTTGAAAAAAAAATCTATATTTTTTACTTTTTGCTATAATATTCCCACAAATATATAAAAAAAACATTTTTTTTCCTCAGTTTAGCCCGATACGTATTCTTTGACATATTTTTGGTAAAAAAAAATTGCAATACGCGTTTATTGATTGGTTTGCGCAAAAGCCATAGGGCCAGATTCAGAAAGATCCGTGGATCTTTCTGCTGGCGTAACGTATCCCCGATACGTTACGCCGCTGTAAATATTTGCGCAAGTTCTTTATTCAGAAAGAACTTGCGCCATTATTTACGGCGGCGTAACGTATGTGTTGAGGCTTAAGGCCGCACAATTCAAATGAATGAAGTGGGGGCGTGATTCATGTAAATGAATCATGACCCCACGTAATTCACGTTTTTTTAGGACGGAGCATGAGCCCTCCATGGACGTTCCCAGTCACGTCGCTTTTCCTCAATGTAAACGACGTGTACGTAACTAACGTCGAGCCCCATTCCCGAACGATTTACGCAAACGACGTAATCGACGTACAATACTTAACATTGGCTATGCCTTCTATAGCAGGGGTAACCTTACGCAGCTCTAACGCTTATGCAAACAACGTAAACTACGCCGCGCCGCCCCAAGTACGTCCAGGAATCGGCGTAACTTGCTCATTTGCATATACTATGCGAAAACTGCCGTAAGCGCCACCTAGTGGCCAGCGTAATAATGCAACTAAGATACGACGGTGTAACAGACTTACGCCACTCGTATCTTAGAAGAAAGCCGGCGATTCTTCTTGTCCGAATAGCAAAAAAAGATACGCCGGCTATTCTTAGAATTTACGCAGCGTATCTCTTGATACGCTGCGTAAATAGTTTTCTGAATCCGGCCCATAGCGTCTACAAAATAGGAGATCGTTTTATGGCATTTTTATATAAAAACTATTTTTTTTTACCAGTAATAGCGGTGATCAGGGATTTTTATAGTGACTTCAGCATTATGGCAGACACATCGGACACTTTTGACACATTTTTGGGACCATTGCCATTTTTACAGCGATCAGTGCTATAAAAATGCACTGATTACTGTAAAAAATGACACTGGCAGTGAAGGAGTTAACCACTAGGTGGCTCTGTAGGGGTTAAGTGTGCCCTAGTGTGTGATTCTTACTGTAGGGGGGCGTAACCTAGCATGAACTGACTGTGACTCCAAACTGTGATAGGACATCTGCCTCCCCCTCCTCCCTCTGGTTAGGGCACCTAGAGCATACTTCTAGTATTACTTCCCCCTTTGTAGCTCTTCCCATAAGGATTCCACCTCCTCCTTTGCTCCATTAGTGATGTTGTCCCTCACATTCAACTGTACGTCATTTTTGATATACAAGCATAACCGTCCCCCTTTTTTACCCTTCCTATCTCTGTGAGATAAGGAATACCCTTGAATGGTTGCCAGCCAATCATGAGAGCTGTTGAACCAGCTGACGGGTCAGTATTTGGCGCACTATAAATCCATTAAATCAATCAATCAACCAAGTCTCTGAAATTCCCATAAAATCGAAATCCTCCTCATACAATATCAGCTCTAGTTCTCCTATCTTGTTCGCCAGACTCCTGGCATTAGTGAACAAGCCACGTAGTTTTGTCCGGACGCATACTATCTCCTTATTGGGTTTTCTGAGGTTGCAAATAAGACTTGTTACTGTACTTACCTTGGGTTTAGGTGCTTTAGTCAACCTACCATTAATGCCCTCAATACTACCCGCTGAAATGTGTTCCACGCTGGCTATCTCTATACCCAGTGCCGGCCCAAGACATTGTGCTGCCTGGCACCAAGAATGAAATGCTGCCCCCCACCCCCCCGCCAAATAAATCACACCCACCAAAAAAAAAAGAGAGAGAGAGAGAGAGAGAGAGGGGGGGTCAGGAGAGAGAGAGGGGGCAGGAGAGAGAGAGAGGGTCAGGAGAGAGAGAGAGAGGGTCAGGAGAGAGAGAGAGAGAGGGTCAGAGAGAGAGAGAGGGTCAGGAGAGAGAGAGAGGGGCAGGAGAGAGAGAGAGGGGGCCAGGAGAGAGAGAGAGAGGGGGCCAGGAGAGAGAGAGAGAGAGAGAGAGAGAGAGGGTCAGGAGAGAGAGATGGGCAGGAGAGAGAGATGGGGGCCGGAGAGAGAGAGGGGCAGGAGAGAGAGAGGGGGCAGGAGAGAGATGGGGGCAGGAGAGAGAGGGAGAGAGGGGCAGGAGAGAGAGAGGGGCAGGAGAGAGAGAGAGGGGGCCAGGAGAGAGAGAGGGGGGGCAGGAGAGAGAGAGAGAGGGGCAGGAGAGAGAGGGGCAGGAGAGAGAGAGGGGCAGGAGAAGGAGAGGTGCAGGAGAGAGAGAGAGAGAGGCAGGAGAGAGAGGGGCAGGAGAGAGAGAGGGGCAGGAGAAGGAGAGGTGCAGGAGAGAGAGAGAGAGAGGCAGGAGAGAGAGAGAGAGAGAGAGAGAGGGGCAGGAGAGAGGGAAGGGCAGGAGAGAGAGAGAGGCAGGAGAGAGAGGAGGCAGGAGAGAGAGAGAGAGAGGCAAGAGAGAGGGGCGAGAGAGAGAGAGAGGGGCAGGAGAGAGACTGACAGAGCAGATGAGAAACAGACCTCAGAAGACAATGACACACAGCGCGAGTTAGGACTCTGGAGCATGCAGGGCAGGTATGATTATCCACAGACACAGACTGCCCTGCCTGCATCCACATGTGACCAGGAGCTATGGCTTTAGTCTAGGCGATAAGGCGAATCCTTCACATACCCTCATGTCCGCCGCTCCATACGATCTGTCCCGTCCCGCACTGTCGCACATGACATGTACAGAGCGGCGCCGGGCTCCTGAGAGGCAGCGGCGCCTGCCCTTCTCACTCGCTGACTGCTTCCGCTGGGAGTGTCCTCACAGGCAGCGGGCGGAACGGGCTGGCAGAATGCCGCTCCCCTAAAAGTGCCGCTTGGTACCCATGGTACCACCCGGTCCCATCATAGGGCCGGCCCTGTCTATACCCCCCTCATCGCCTGGTTTAAAAGCCCCTCTAACTTGTCGGGCATCTTCTCTCACAGCCGAGCTGCACCCACCCCATTCAGGTGCAGCCCGTCCCTGGAAAAGAGCCGGTAACCGACTGAGAATTTGGCCCAGTTCTCCAGGAACCAAAACCCCTCCTTTCTACACCAGCTTTTCAGCCACTTGTTTACTTCACTAATCTCCCGCTGCCTTTATGGTGTGTCTCGAGGTACCGGTGGTATTTCTGAGAATACTACCTTGAGGGTCCTTTTCCTCAATTTAGCTCCTAAGTCCCTAAAATTGTTTGTTTTTTTCTAGAACACTTCATCTTCCTCTGACTTTGTCATTGGTGCCAACGTGCACCAATGACAGCTGGGTCTTCCCCAGCCCCTCCCAGTAATCTGTCCACCAGATCCATGATTTGTGTTGAACCAAAACGCCTGGTAGACAACATACAGTTTGGCGCTTCAGGTCTTTGTGACAGATTGCCCTCTCTGTCCTTCTAAGAATTGAGTCCCCTACCACCAAAATCTGTCTTTCCTTTCCCATGGCTTCCCCCCCATCGCCCTCACTAGGATCCCATGTACCAGTCCGGCATGTTCAGTCTCAGGTGCCCTGTGATTGGGTGCATGGGGTCATGTTCGGAGGAGGTGCTGGCCTGTCCATGATCGTGGTAGAATGGCGTCCGCTGTTCACCTGTTTGGGCGCCTATGGCATCAATCAGGTGCTTCCAAAAAACACCCCCGCTGCTGTAATTCAGGTGCCTGGTGCCTGAAAAAGGGCTGGACACCTGAATAGGGGGTGTCAGCGGCGACTATAGTTAGATTCATGCAATGCATGTATCTATCTATGGTGATAGAATGGTGCCAGGAGAGAGGGGGTGGCACCGCCACTGGGGATTACATTTTGAGTTGGCCCACCCTCTTCTGGGAAGGCTGTCCACAAGGTTTAGGAGTGTGTCTATGGGAATGTTTGACCATTTTTCCAGGAGTGCAGCCAGCAGTACCAGCCTTGGAGGGTGGCCATCAGCAGCCACCAGCCATACCCACCTGGGGGTCAGCAGTAGCCAGCGATACCTGAAGGAATTCTGAGAAAGAAGTGAAGCTTGAGGTCAGTTGAGGTGCAGATTAACCGCAGTGTATCAGTGTGAATGCAGCCTTAGGTCTCTTTCACACAATTGGTTTGATCGGTTCCACATGTCTGTTTTTCCAGTGGACACAATCGGACCCTCCATTCAGTTCTATAGAGGGGCAGATGTAAATAGAATTGTGTAAATAGAGATGTAAATGGTCTTGTGTCCAATCCACTTTGATTGGGAATCATTTGAAGGTTATAAGCTAATTTGTCAAATTTACCCTCTTACCTGTCAATTAAGGCCTGAGAGGAAAGAAACTATCATCTAGTGCAGTGATGGCAAAACTTGGCACTCCAGATGTTTTGGAACTACATTTCCCATGATGCTCATGCACTCTGCAGTGTAGATGATCATCATGGGAAATGTAGTTTCAAAACATCTGGGGTGCCAAGGTTCACCATCACTGATCTAGTGTATCCCAACAATCGCACAACTGTAGGAGGTACAAGATGAAACCCACAAGCAAACTAAACTAAAGCCTTTTCCCTGCAGTGCCCTCTGGTGGCAGAAATGCATATTTCTCTTGTTTGAGAACTGCATTGAGAAATACAGCGTTACTTGAACTGTATTCCAGGATTTACTGTCTTCAGCTGGGAGAACGTGCAATAATTTAAAACTTTATTTAAAGTCTCAGTAATTGTTCATTAACCACTTCCCGAATGGTTAATAGCAGATTGACATCCGGGAAGTGGTTGCTTTATCCTAACTGGACGTTTATTGACGTCCTGCAGGATAACAGCCGCCGCACACCCGGGGGGCATGCATTGCAGCGATCAGTGGTGCCATCTCATCAGTTCCCATCAGTGCCTGTCAATGAAGAAGAAAACGTACTTATTTACACATTTTTTTTACAGAAACAAAGAAAAACTTAAAGGGTTTGTAAAGGATTTTTTTTTATCTTAATAGCTTCCTTTACCTTAATGCAGTGCTGTTTTCTTTTTGTTTACAAACAGTTTTTATTAATGGATAAGGTCATAGTATAAGCTTTTAACAGTGATAAAAGATGAACAAGTGATTTACATAATACATTGTATCCAAATAAAGATACATCACATGAGAAAATGCATATATTCAATTTATAAATCTATATAAGATTTGTGGGTAAAAGATTAGTGGGTGTGCTTGAGTAGAATAATTGTAGTGGGTCTTATATCAGTAGTGAGGTTTCCCATAAAGACCATTTTTTTTTTGGTATATATGCATGGTGTCTAATAACGTGTGGTGTATTCTCTCCGATAATTTGATATTTTCCATACGGTTAAGAATCTGAGGCCATGGCACATTGGGTGAACGCAAGTTGAAAGCTATGGCCCAGTGGATAGAGCTAAGAAGAGTGTGGATTCATCTGGAACTGACTATTGGTATGTCTTGTATGGGGGCGAATAAAAGGCACATTTAGGGTGTTGTTGGGCTCTCTCTACCTAAAATTCGATCAATCATAAGACTTGCGTTGTGCCAGATGAGTTTAAGGTGGGAGCATTCCCAAAATATATGTAAGGCCCCGTACACACGACCGAGCTTCTCGGCAGAATCCAGCGAGAAGCTCGCTGGGATCCGTATTCTGCCGAGAAGCTCGATCGTGTGTACACTTTCGCCGAGCAAACTGACGAGCGAGGCGTCGAGCCAAAATAGAGAGCAGGTTCTCTATTTCCTCGACGGGCCATCGGGACTAATGGCTTGACGCCTTTTTCGACAGCCTGGTCGTCGAATTCGGCGACCGGCCGAGAACCTCGTCGGGCGGAACGATGGGTTTAGCCCGACGAGGTTCTCGTACGTGTGTACGCGGCCTAACAGTGTCCCATGTGTAGGACAACCCCTGAAACAGAGCGGAGAAGTTGACGGGTAAAATGAGTTAAGTTTGGCAGGGGTGAGATCAGGGGCGGACTGACCATTGAGAAACTCTGGCACTGCCCGAGGGCCCCATGCCACTAGGGGGCCCCATCAGGGTTGCCAGGCTCATTAAAACCAGGGACAGTATGTAAAAATCTGTGTTTTTTTTTTTACATCTGTCCCTGATATGTCCGAAACCTACATGCTTTTGATGTGAAAATTAGACATGTGCAGACTGAAATATTTCGTTTCGTTTTTTCGTTTGGAAAATAAATTTATTTAGTTACTCCTGAAAATCGTTTTGATTTATTTAGTTTTTCGTTGGGTAATAGCTTTCGTCCGAAAATGCAATAATACTTGGTTTCTGTCGATTGGTCAAAAGAATATTCGACGGAACGTCGAATCTTTACGCCGAATCGTACATTTCCGTTCGAATATTCCGCCTACAAGAATTCTAATGTTGTATGACTAGTAATAATGTCGAATCTATTCTCTATAATGTCAAATCTATTTTCTCATAAATCGAAATCTAATCTCTGTAATGTCGAATCTATTTCTATAGTGTCGAATCTTTTCCCTATACTGTCGAATCTCTCTATATCGAATTTTTACCGCAACGAAAACGAAAATAAAGCATTTTTTATGTCCGATCTTTCGGTTTTCGTTTCTTGTGCTTTCGTTATCGTTTGTTAAAACGATAACGAAAAAAAAGATTTTTCAGACGAAAATGCATTCTAACGAAAACGAATGCACATGTCTAGTGAAAATCCAGAGATTTTAGCTGCCCCGCCTCTGTACTGCCTCCTGGCTTGGTGGCCATCTGTAAGCCCGGGGGCCCCATAATCTTCTATTGCCCGGGGGCCCCATGAGATGTCAGTCCACCCCTGGGTGAGATACCATCTGTAAAGCAGTTTAGTGGCAGATTCTCTGATGGTGGTAGTTTAGGTACACCTGTGTAGATTTTCAAATATGGTATCCTATTGTTCAGGGGGGAGAATGAAACGTTTAAGTCTGATTCCCATTGTAGCATGGGGGGTGTTTTTTCAGGCATGTTGAACTTGTTTAGATTTTTATAAATTTTTGATATTAAACCTTTGTCTCAAGGGGAAGAAATACAAATCTGTTCGAATAGTGAGAAAGGGATATTTAGAGTGAGTGAGTAATGTTTTTGGTAGAAGTTGTAGGGCAGTGATGGCGAACCTAGGCACCCCAGATGTTTTGGAACTACATTTCCCATGATGCTCCACTACACTGCAGAGTCCATGAGCATCATGGGAAATGTAGTTCCAAAACATCTGGGGTGCCAAGGTTCGCCATCACTGTTGTAGGGAATGTGTTACGATTGTATTTAACGGTCTTATTCTCTGTGGCCAAATGGATTTGGACCAGAGTAGTCCTTGTAGGTGGTAAGGGAGGACTGATTGCTCTTCGAACTGGAGCCATGGTATTTGGGAGGCTGGGGCATACCATTGTGCAAGTTGAGTGAGTCCGGCTGACAGATAATACAGCCATAAGTTTGGGATATTTAGCCCTCCTTTTAGTTGGGGCCTAAACATTAGGGAATAGCTAAACCTTGTTTTTTTTTGTTTTGCCAGATGAATTTATTAATTTCCCTTTGGAGTGAATCTAACTTGTTTTGGGGCAATGTAAGAGTAAGGGCTCTAAAAAGGAATACAAGTTTGGGTAGTAAGACCATTTTCATGGCCATTATTCTTCCCGAGAATGATATTTGGTATGAAGACCATAGTTTTATTGTACTTTTGATGTTATTAAATAATGGTGGGTAATTTGCATGGAATAGTGTTTTGTATGAGGGTGTGATACGTATTCCTATGTATCTAGCAATGCTATTTTCATGTCCTCATTGTTCGTTTTTTGCTCTCAAGTTGCTGTAATTCTTCTCTGATCTCCACACTTCCTGGTTGTCTGTTTCCTGATAACCACAGTGCTGGGAGCTTTCTCTCTGTGGCAGGGCCGACTTTCTGAGCGGGCACACCTGGGCACAGCCCGGGGGCCCCGCGTTCATCTGGGGCCCCATCAGAGCTGGACGAGCTTTAGTCAGGGAAGTGTCGGTTGATGCGCTCGATGTGCGCTGAATGAGTAGTCGGCCCTCTATAGGAGGAAAGAACTGAGGGACTGGGAGGGAGCATGGTAGGGTGCATTTATTCCTTGCCATTCCCGGGTGTGCTGCGGATGTTCCACGAGCGGAGGAAGGTGTTTCTGGTGCTGCTGTGGAGAGCCTTAGTTAACTGGTATCTTCCGCGGTGTACAGCTCCACATCACCACCGAAGAAACCAGCTAACTAAGGCTCTCCACAGCACCAGAATGTTCAGAAGCACCCTCCGTCACTCGCGGAACATCCGCATCACACCCGGAATGGCCAGGAAACCCATAGTCCAATCCAGCTTCTCCTCCCCCCCCCCTTTCATGGCTGCTGTGCCGCTCCATCCTCACTGCTCAATGTGCAGTGACAAGCGGCTCGGGAGGTGTGGCTGGTCTAGAAGGGATCCCCACGCTGCTCTGTCGCTGTCCTGTTCCCTTCAGCATGACACATCCCTTCTCCCGCCCCTCTCTCCCTGCATGTGTGCCACTACTTCTGTGAAGGGGATGAGGGGGCGGGAAGATTAAGGACTCGGAGCCAAACAAGACAAGAATGAGAGAAATCACTGACTGAGACTGAGAGCCCCCGGGGGGCAATCAAGTAAGTGAGTACTGTGACCAGACCCCTTACACCCTCCTCCTTCTCTCCCCCTTCCTTCTCTCCTCCCACCTTCCTTCTCTCCTCCCACCGTCCTTCTCTCCCCCCCACCTTCCTTCTCTTCCCCACCTTCTTTCTCCCCCTCTTCCTTCTCCCCCTCCTTCTCTCCCCCCACCTTCCTTCTCCTCCCCCCCACCTTCTTCTCCCCCCTCCCCTCCTTCTCTCCCCCCACCTCCTTCTCTCTCCCCTCTTCCTTTCTCCCCCTCCTCTCCCCTCCTCTCTCCCCTCTTCTCTCCCCCCACCTTCCTTCTCTCCCCCCCTCCTTCTCTCCCCCCACCTTCCTTCTCTCCCCCCCTCCTTCTCTCCCCTCTTCCTTCAACCCCTCTTTCTCTCCCCCTCCCCCCCTTCTCCCCCCCCCTCTCCGCCCACCTTCCTTCTCTCCCCTCTTCTTCTCTCTCTTCCGTCCACCTTCCTTCTCTTTCTCTCCCCCTCCTTCTCTCCCCCCACCTTCCTTCTCTCCCCCCTCTCTCTCACTTTCCTTCTCTCCCCCCCACCTTCCTTCTCTCTCCCCCTCACCTTCCTTCTCTCCCCTCTCTCTCTCCCCCCCACCCTTCTTCTCTTCCTCCCCCCCCCTTCTCCCCCCCCTCTTCCTTCTCTCCCCCCACCTTCCTTCTCCCCCCTCTCTCTCCCATCCTTCTCTCCCCCCCCACCTTCCTTCTCTCCCCCACCTTCCTTCTCCTCTTCCTTCTCCCCCTCCTTTTCTCCCCCCCCCCACATTCCTTCTCTCCCCCCACCTTCTCTCCGCTCTTCCTTCTCTCCCCCTCCCCTCTTCTCTCCCCCTCCCCTCCTTCTCTCCCCCCACCTTCCTTCTCTTCTCTCCCCCCACCTTCCTTCTCTCCCCCCCTTCCTTCTCTCCCCCCACCCCCTCTCTCTCCCCCCTTCCTTCTCTCCCCCCTCTCTCTCTCCCCCCTTCTCTCCCCTCTCTCTCTCTCCCCCTCTTCTCTCCCCCCCACCACCTTCCTTCTCTCCCCTCTTCTTCTCTCTCTTCCCTCCACCTTCCTTCTCTTTCTCTCCCCATTTTCCTCCCCCCTTTTTCCTCTCTCTCTCTCTCCCCCCACCTTTCTTCTCTTTCTCCCTCCCTTCATCTCTCCCCTCTTCATCTCTCCCCCCTTCATTCTCTCCCCCCCCGTCTCTCCCCTCTTCCGTCTCTCCCCTCTTCCGTCTCTCCCCTCTTCTGTCTCTCTCTCCCCCCTTCCTTCTCTCTCTCCTCCTCCTTCCTCTCCCTCCGCCCTCCTTCTTCCTCTTCCTTCTCTCCCCCGCCTTCTCTCCTTCCTTCCTTCCTTCTCCTCCCTCATTCCCCCCCCCCCACTTCCAGACATGCTAAATCTGGTGACAGTGGCAAGTGACATGCTGAATTTTGTGGCAGGTGACAGTGGCAAGTTACACGCTGAATCTGGTGGCAGGGGATGGGTGGCAATTGACATGCCGAATCTGGTGACAGGTGACGGTGGCAAGTAACACGATGAATCTGGTGACAGGGGATGGGTGCCAATTGACACGCAGAATTTGTTGACAGGTGAAGGTGGCAAGTGACACACTGAATTTGGTAACGGGAAGATTGCAAGTGACACGCTGAAAAGTATAAATATTGTACTTCGATTCTTGAGAGTAGGTGCGTAAATTGGGGCAACCTTGTAGGGGCCCCATAGCATTACTTTGCCCAGGGGCCCATGATGCTATTAAGATGGCCCTGCTCTGTGGTCACTAATCAAGGAGGTGTGATTACTGTGTGTCTAAAACCCCACAGCACCAATGAGTTTATTTTTCCAAACCATCACTGCCCTGTATTGGCTCTGTGGCTCTGTACAGCAGAGAAGCAGGAAACATGCAAAAACGAAACTAGAAATTACAGGTAAATTATATGATTGATTTTTATCTATTTTTATTCGTTTTTTAAAGGAATCAGTTCACTATTATGTCTCTATACCCTGTAAACAATCATTTCAGCATTAAAATATTTTTTATTTACAACTCCTTTAATTTTTTTCAACATTTTCGGTCTTTTTTTATTTGTTGTGCAAAAAAAAAAGGTGATGAAATACCACCAAAAGAAAACTGCTTGTGGGAACAAAACGATAAAAAAATTGGTTGGGTACAGTGTAGCATGACCGCGCAATTGTCATTCAAATTGCGACAGTGCTGAAAGCTGAAAAGTGGCTTGGGTAGGTAGGTAGGTGCGTAAGTGCCTGGTATTGAAGTGGTTAAGGTCTTCATTTTATAGTTTGAATACCTTGTCATAATATATATATTTATTTACCATTTTTAAAAGAACATATTCCACACTTTTTTTCCGTATTTTCCTGAAAAAAACAAAACAAGAAGTGGCTTTGAAAAAATAAATAAAAAAATCCCCCCCCCCATCTCTAGTTAGGATGTTAATAATTTGCACTATTGGCATGTTCTAATTACTATGCTATTGTATGTTCTGATTACTATGCTATTGTATGTTCTGATTACTATGCTATTGTATGTTCTGATTACTATGCTATCGTATGTTCTGATTACTATGCTATCGTATGTTCTGATTACTATGCTATCGTATGTTCTGATTACTATGCTATTGTATGTTCTGATTACTATGCTATCGTATGTTCTGATTACTATGCTATTGTATGTTCTGATTACTATGCTATCGTATGTTCTGATTACTATGCTATTGGCATGTTCTGATTACTATGCTATCGTATGTTCTGATTACTATGCTATTGGCATGTTCTGATTACTATGCTATTGGCATGTTCTGATTACTATGCTATCGTATGTTCTGATTACTATGCTGTGACGGTAGTCGAACATATCTCCGTCATCCATTCCCTTCTTCTCCCATAAAAGAAATCACCCAATATTCCACGAGTAGGAATATCCCTGGAATCACCGAATAATCCACACATGAGCCAAGGCTTAATGCTGGATGTAACAGGACACACTTTATTGAAAGTACACAGCACACTTTTATACAGGATTTGGAACATCCCGCCCCCAACAACCGCTTTTCTATTGGTCAATTGTAAAGTACATTTGTGGTTTCACTCAGGTGCTCTCCCATGCAAATTAGGACTTCAAAATGTCTCAGCAGAGATTGGTCCCAAAGCTTGAATAGCCTGAATGGAAAGACTGATGTGTATTCAGACACAAGCCCCAGGGGGGCAATCAATGTACACAATAGCCAGCCACAGAACAATGGAAGTGTCTGGAGAATTGAGACAGGGCAGAAGACATTCACACCTAATAATAAAAATACTTTAGATAGGGTTATCACAATGAATACAGTCTGTTGACCTGGCTGGAATAAAACTGGAATAATGAATAGGATCTCTTATGACATAGCTATCGTATGTTGATTACTATGCTGTTCTGATTACTATGCTATTGTATGGATTACTATCAGATGTTCTGATACTATGCTATCGTATGTTCTGATTACTATGCTATTGTATGATTACTATGCTATCGTATGTTCTGATTACTATGCTATTGTATGTTTTGATTACTATGCTATTGTATGTTTTGATTACTATGCTATCGTATGTTCTGATTACTATGCTATCGTATGTTCTGATTACTATGCTATCGTATGTTCTGATTACTATGCTATTGTATGTTCTGATTACTATGCTATTGTATGTTTTGATTACTATGCTATCGTATGTTCTGATTACTATGCTATTGTATGTTCTGATTACTATGCTATTGTATGTTTTGATTACTATGCTATTGTATGTTCTGATTACTATGCTATCGTATGTTCTGATTATGTTAATATTCTGTTTATTAAATATGCTTACATTATTAGTAAATTATGCAATTAAAATGTTACATTAAAGATTATTTTTGTGTATTATGCTATTAATATAGACAATTTTTCCTGGAATGACGTCTGTTTTTCTACTTCCAGATCATTTGCGCAGTCAATTATCCTAATACAGTATGTATAATGGAAGACTGTCCTTGTGAACGCCCAAGGCTTTCTCGTTCAGCAGGCTTATCGGGTTATATAAAGGCAACGTCAGCTGATTTGAATAGATGTTTGAACATGCCGTACGTTGACACGAGACCTTATACCTCGGCCTCAACACTAAGTTTCAGGAATTGCTTAGAAGGTAGGAACCAGGAAACTCGGATTTTCCAAAAAATAAAATAAAGGGCATCCTGCTCTCACGGCCTCCTGCAGTGTTGCTAACCGTCCGTAAATGTCTGTGGTTGCGGGAATGTGCCAGTAAAAATAGCCGAGATCGGTTCGGCTTGGAACCGTGCATGGAGATTGGAGGCAGGGGGTAATTGGAGGCAGGGGGTGATTGGAGGCACCGCAGAGGGGGATGGAGGCATTGGACGATGGAGGCATGGGGCAATTGGAGGCACTGCAGAGGGGGATGGTGGCACTGCAGAGGGTGGGGATGGAGACAGGCATTGTTGGTGGCACCGCAGAGGGGGGGGGGGGGTGATTAGAGGCAGGGGGCCTAGGGGAGATTAGAGGCAGAGGGAGATTGGAGGCAGGGGGAGATTGTGGCACTGCAGAGGGGGGGGTGAAGGCAGGGGGCGATTGGAGGCAAGGGGAGATTGTGGCACCGCAGAGGGGGGTAAAGCCAGGGGGTGACTGGAGGCAGGGGGAGATTGTGGCACCGCAGAGGGGGGTGAAGGTAGGGGGTGATTAGAGGCAGGGGGCAATTGGAGGCAGGGGGCCTGGGGGAGATTAGAGGCAGAGGGAGATTGGAGGCAGGGGGAGATTGTGGCACCGCAGAGGGGGGTGAAGGCAGGGGGCAATTGGAGGCAGGGGGCCTGGGGGAGATTAGAGGCAAAGAGATAGGAGGAAGGGGGAGATTGTGGCACCGCAGAGGGGGGGGGGGTGAAGGCAGGGGGTGATTGGAGGCAGGGGGAGATTGTGGCACCGCAGAGGGGGGGTGAAGGCAGGGGGTGATTGGAGGCAGGGGGCCTGGGGGAGATTAGAGGCAGAGGGAGATTGGAGGCAGGGGGAGATTGTGGCACCGCAGAGGGGGGGGTAAAGGCAGGGGGTGATTGGAGGCAGGGGGCCTGGGGGAGATTAGAGGCAGAGGAAGATTGGAGGCAGGGGGAGATTGTGGCACCGCAGAGGGGGGGTGAAGGCAGGAGGTGATTAGAGGCAGGGGGCGATTGGAGGCAGGGGGCCTTGGGGAGATTAGAGGCAGAGGGAGATTGGAGGCAGGGGGAGATTGTGGACCCGTAGAGGGGGATGGAGGCAGGGGGTGATGTGACTAAATAATTTGCCCTTATTATATCGAAAATAACGAAAATATGTTTTTTTACCTTGATATCTACCTTAAATCACATTATTTGCCTAGCGTACTTGTTTGTAGCCTAAATACTGAAATTTGCACCTAAAGATGTAATTTAATAACTTTTGTGAAATGCCAGTACAAACGTGGCTGTGCCAGTAAATTTCAGGTGTCGTGCCATTAAATTTCTATTGGGTAGGTTGGCACCACTGGCCTCCCGAGATACCTACATCACATACCCCAGGAGGCTGCATGAGCAGGAAAAACCATGGGCCGGTGGGCAGAAATGGGGTGTATTATTGTGAGCTGGCTGTCTGAACCTGGAAGAGGCAACCAGCTCATGAGGTGAACCAAGTTGGTGGCACGGAAACCTGAGCTGTCACAGATTGCAGCGGGCCCACACTGGATCAACTGGGCAGGTGAGTATGTGAATCAAGGACAATAGGCAAGAGGGGGTTAAATAAAAAAAAGTGGGGCGAGTAAAATGATGTGATATGTCTAGAACGTTTAGGTCCCTGGTGCACGAAACCATATAGGGCCCCCTCACAGCGGTGGAACACCAGGGCCCGGTCGCATGTGCAACATTGGTAGTTTCCGCCACTGGTGTCAGTATTTATTTTTTATTTTTTTACCATTTAGATTTATATATTTTACTTTTTTTTTTTTTAACCACAACCAAATTCCTGAGTTTAGACCGATATGTATTCTTCTACGTATTTTTGGTAAAAAAAAAACGCAATAATCGTATATTGATTGGTTTGCGCAAAAGTTATAGCGTCTACAAAATAGGTGATAGATTCATGGCATTTTTTATTTTTATTTTTTACTAGTAATGGCGGCAATGTGCGGTTTTTTTTTTGTGACCGTGACATTGCGGCGGACATATCGGACACCTTTGACACGTTTTTGGGACCATTCACATTAACACAGCGATTCGTGCTATACAACTGCACTGATTACTGTGTAAATGTGACTGGCAGGGAAGGGGTTAACACTAGGGGGCGCTGAAGGGGTTAAAATGTTCCCTAAAGTATGTTCTAACTGTAGGGGGAGGGGGACTCACAAGGGGAGGAGACTGATATGTGTTCCTCTGTACTGGGAACACACATCAGTCTCCTCACCGCTGACAGGAGGTTGGATCTGTGTGTTTACACCCCCATCATTACACACACAGATCCACACTCCTGCCGTGATCAGCGGTAATCGCGGGTGCCCTAGAACGCCATGAGGAAGGGACGTTGTGTGACGTCCAGTCTCATCGGCGAGGGGTTGACACTGACGTCAATCCCCTATGGCCCGGTAGGGAAGTGGTTAATATGCAAGTTATTGTCGTAAAACACCTTTAAGAACCCGGGTCTTGCCCCAGGGAACATGTATCAATGGAAAAAAGTTTTAAAACCGGTAGTTTTTTTTTTCTGGAGTCCTGAAAAAAACGATAGTTTTTAAAACTTTTTTTCCATTGATACATGTTCCCTGGGACGAGACCCGGGTTCTCAAAGACGTTTACACACTATAGGCAAACTATACTATAACAGGTAAAATTTTTAAAGTAATTTTTCCTTTTTTTTTTTTTTGTATTTAACCACTTGAGTCCCCGCCCATAGTCAAATGACGGCGGCAAAGTGTCTCTAAAAATCCCAGCCGCCGTCATTTGACGGCATCGAGTCCTCCGGCAACTGGGACCCAGTGCGTCCCCGAGATGCCGATGCGCGTGCCTGGCGGTCGCGATGTCCGCCGGGTACACGCCATCGGCAGTTTTAGAGCAGGGACGTGGATCTCTGTGTGTAAACACATAGCTCCACGTCTTGTCAGGGAGAGGAGATGCTGTGTCCCTTGTACATAGGAACACAGCATCGGTCACCTCCCCCAGTCAGCCCCCCTCCCCCCACACAGTTAGAACACACCCAGGATACACATTTAACCCCTTCCTCACCCCTAGTGTAACCCCTTTTCTGCCAGTCACATTTATACAGTAATTAGTTCGTTTTTATAGCACTGTTCACTGTATTAATGTGAATGGTCCCAAAAATGTGTCAAAAGTGTCCGATGTGTCTGTTGCAATACCGCAGTCCTGACAAAATTCACAGATCGCTGTATTACTAGTAAAAAAACAAAAAAAAAACAAAAGTGTCAGAATCTTATTCCTTATTTTGCCACTATAACCTTTGCGCAAACCAATTACTATACTTATTGCGATTTTTTTTTTTTTTTTACCAAAAATATGTAGAATACGTATCGGCCTAAACTGAGAAAAAAATATTTAAAACAAAAAAAAAATTGGATATTTATTATAGCAAAAGTAAAAGATATTGTGGGTTTTTTTCAAAATTTTCGCTCTTTTTTGTTTATAGCGCAAAAAAAACAAAAAAAAAACGCAGAGGTGATCAGATACCACCAAAAGAAAGCTCTATTTGTGGGGAAAAAAAGGACGTCAATTTTGTTTAGGAGCCACGTCGCACGACTGCACAATTTTAATTTAAAGCGACGCAGTGCTGAAAGCTGAAATTTTGCCTGGGCAGGAAGGGGGTATATGTGCCCAGTAAGCAAGTGGTTAAGCATCATTAAAACCACTTCCCGGATGTCAATTGTCCATTGACCGGGCGGGAAGTGGTTAAATATTGTACCTGTCTATAGTATGCCTGTGAAAACGACTTTAAATAGCACAATCACCTGTGAGTAGGGATGAGCTTCGAGTTCGAGTAGAACTCATATACACAGTGTGTGTGTGTGTGTGTGATGTAAGTGTGATGTCTTGGTGGTACAGTGTGTGTGTGTGTGTGATGTTAGTGTGATGTCATAGTGGTACAGTATGTGTGATGTTAGTGTGATGTCAGAGGTACAGTGTGTGATGTCATAGTGGTACAGTGTGTGGGATGTTAGTTTGATGTTAGTGTGATGCCATCATGGCCGGATTTGCTCTCCCTGCTGCCCCAAGGCCAGGTTCCACAATGCACACCCTCCCCGCCATCCGAACCACTCCCCCCCCCCCCAAATAGATAATAGAAATCGAATGGCAGGGGCGGCACGGTTACTTTAAATATTTTTTGTTACTTTTTTTTTCACTTCTTTATCAATTTTTTTTTATTTATTTGTCGTTTACTTTTTTTTGTATAATTTTCTTATTCGTTTTAATATTATATTTCTTATTCTTTACTTTTTAATTGCTTTTTTTATTTTATTAATTGAAATATTATTTCTTATTATTATTTAGTTATTTTCACTTAACTTTAACAATTCCCTGTGTGATAGCATTTGGAGGCGACAGGTTCTCTTTATTGACCCTGTCACCTCCAAAACAGGAGTCCTAGCACTGTGCTAGAACTCCTGTCCTGTGTACATCGGCAGCAGGAACAAGAGACAGACTCTGTGGCTGGGGGGAGGACAGAGTCCCGAAGACGCAATCACTTGTTAACGAGCGAGTAGATTTCCACACACTACATTTAGTCCTACTAGGAAAAAACTTACTGCCATTAACTGTATGTTCTGGGCTTCGGGGGACTCCATGCAGCTGCCGCCCCTCAGTGCCCTGCCGCCCCGAGGCCTGGCCTTTGGCCTTGTGGCAAATCCGGGCCTGGATGCCATAGAGGTACAGTGTGTGAGTGTGATGTCATAGCAGTACAGTATGTGATTCTCATTGCGTTTTCTCTCTCCATCTTGCAGGCCACCACAACGGCATTCACATTTACCTTGGTGGAGGGATGAGCCAAGTTCCCCTTTCCGCCAATGACCCCTGTTTTAGCGCTCACCATACCAACGTAGACCTGTAAGAAAAAAAAAAAAATTACTTTTCAATTTCTTTTTGCCTCTGGGACAGGAAATTACATTGTTGTGGTCATAATTATATCGTAATGGGGTTAAAGAAATGTTTTTTTATTTTTTATTTTTTTTTAAATAACAAACATGTTATACTTACCTCCACTGTGCGGCTCGTTTTGCACAGAGGATCCTCCTCTTCTGGGGTCCCTTGGCGGCTGTCTTTGGTCCTCCCCGCAAAAACTCCACACATTCATGCAAGCTCCCATAGTGTGGAGTCCTTGCGGGCGCGCATTCCCTATTTTGTAGGCGCTATAACTTTGGCGCAAACCAATCGATAAACGCTTATTGCGATTTTTTTTTATACCAAAAATATGTAGAAGAATACGTATCGGCCTAAGCTGAGGAATTTTTTTTGGGGGGGGGGGGGATATTTATTATAGCAAAAAGTTAAAAAAATATTGCATTTTTTTTTCAAAATTGTCGCTCTATTTTTGATTATAGCGCAAAAAAAAAAAAAAAACGCAGAGGTGATCAAATACCACCAAAAGAAAGCTCTATTTGTGGGGAAAAAAGGAGGCCGATTTTGTTTGGGAGCCACGTCGCACGACCGCGCAATTGTCTGTTAAAGCGACGCATCGCCGAATCGCAAAAACTGGCCTTGTCCTTTACCTGCAGAATGGTCCGGGTCTTAAGTGGTTAGGGTTGGATTCAGTAGAGACTGCATATTTGGGGATTTGATCGGCGGGGGGCGGAGTCAGTGTACTTGTAGGATCATGTACTCATCAGGTATCCTTCCCCCTTCACCCCCCCCCCCCCTCCCCCGCCTTGTCCGCTCTGACGGTAAGTCTTTGTCTCTTTGCAGGTGGACAGAACGGTACTATAGAAATAATAACATCACCTCGGCTTCCTATCCCGCCGATAACACCATTTATGGGCACGGCGCTTCAGACTGCATCGTTCCATTCCTTCACTGCTGGAAGCACAGAGATATGATGCAAACAAGCAATCATTTTGGATACAAATACGATAAAATATGACGGGCTGCATGGGGGGGTCTCTACAGCTGAAGAGGATCGGAGGATCGGCTCTGAAAATGAATCTCTCAAAAAGGAAATTTGCAATCATGATACTTGGGATAATCAAAATGATTAAAAACAAATAGTCACAGAGCCTGACGTAAAAGTTGATTAAAATGACGATTAACGTGTTCAAATCACCCCACTGCTTCATTGGAAATGCATTGCTGTTAATAAATACCCCATGCACAGCGACTGCGTCTTCCTGGCTTTTATTTTTCTCAGTGGGAACTAGGGTGACCACATTTCCATACTACCATTCAGGGACACCCCCCCCCCCTTCCCAAAAATCAGCTTGTGCTGTAACGAATCACAGCACAGTGATTGGACACAAGAGGCGGGATTTATGATTTCTCCAATCACAAGCAGGGGGCGGGACTGTGCTCCTCCAGGCATTCCCGGCCAGGACAAGTACTGTCAGTGAGAAAAGCGATGACGTGGCGGCCTTTTTTGGGGGCATCAGATTGGCCCGGGGGGGGGTGGCTGTGTCAGTTTCATTCCGGGACACTGTATTGTGCTGGAATGAAGGTACCCGGGACAGACCTGCAAAATGTGGGACTGTCCTGGGCAATCCGGGACAGGTGGTCACCCGGGCAATCCGGGACACGTGGTCACCCTAGTGGGAACGCAGTTCTGGCATCTCCAGCACTGATGTATGTAGTAGCAAGGGGTGCTGGAGGGCAGGGCCTGGGGGGTGCCGCCGCTTATTTAGAAGTGGGGGGGCGTGAATTGAGAAGCGGGGGGGGTGCTGTGCCCGCAAATTGAGGTCGGGGGACTTTGGGTGCTGACGGAAAAAAAAAAAAGGGGGGGGGTCGCGATTGCCCTGGGGACCCTCTGGGCCCCTTACAAAAATAAATAAGACATTATATAAATATAGGAGTAATGTAGAGCAAACACTGATTGGAGACTGGGAATCAATGTGAAAGAAGAACCATAAGCATCTAAATCCCTCAGTGTGTAAATTATATTATATAAGATGAAAAAAGGGGAGTAACCATCTGGGGCCTTTAATAAAAACAATATATATATATAAATTAAATACCTTTTTTTTATAAAAAAAAGGGGGGGGGGTTGACCTCCGGGCCCCTTATAAATAAAAAAAAAATAAAAATAGAAAAGGGGGGTTGCCCTCTGGACCCCTTACAGGTGTACTGCCTGTACCCCCCTGCTGCAGGGTCTTTTGATGCTGGCTGCTGGGGGATCTATTGTTGCTGGGAGGTTAATAATTGCTGGTAGGGATCTACAGTTGAGGAGGGGTCTTCTGGATGTATTCATGGTGGCTGGTAGGAGGTCTATAGTTGCTCGAGTTGATCTATTCTTCCCGCTGGGCTATATTGTTGCTGGGCGGGGGGGGGGGGGGGTCTATTGTTGCTGAAGAAGTGTATTATAGTTTTGGAAGATCTATTGTTGCTGCTGGGGGTACATTGATCTATTGTTGCTGGAGTGGATCTATTATTGCCGGGGACGACGACTTATGCTGCTGGTCTGATCTATTGTTGCGGGAGGGAGGTCTGTTATTACTGAAGGGGTTTATTGTTGCTGGTTACGGGGAATCTACTTTACTGCTTTTCTTGATATTATTAACCATTTAAGGACCAAGCCTTGTTTTGAGATTTGGTGTTTACAAGTGTAAAACTGTTTTTTTTTGTTAGAAAATTACTTAAACCCCCAAATATTATATATATATATATATATTTTTCTAACACCATAGAGAAATAAAATGGCGGTCGCTGTAAAACTTTGTCACACCGTATTTGCGTACCTTACAAGCGCACTTTTTTGGGAAAAATTCACTTTTTTGAATAAAAAAAATAATAAGACAAACAGTAGTGTTAGCCTAATTAAAAAAATAAATAAAATACAATTATATTGTGAAAGATAATGTTACACCGAGTAAATTGATACCCAACATGTCACCCTTCAAAATTGCGTCCGCTCGTGGCATGGCGTCAAACGCTAACCCTTTTAAAAAATCTCCATAGACGACATTTAAAAAAAATTCTACAGGTTGCATCTTTTGAGTTACAGAGGAGGTCCAAGTCTAGAATTATTGCTCTCGCTCTACCAATTGCGGCGATACCTCACTTGTGCGGTTTGAACACCGTTTTCGTATGCGGGCGCTACTCACGTATGCGTTCACTTCTGGGCGCGAGCTCGGCGGGACGGGGCACTTTAAAAAAGAAAAAAAAAAAAATCTTATTTTTTCACTTTGTTTTATTGATTGTGACACTTAAGAAAAACCAAAAACTGTCACTTGTATTCCTATAGCAAGGAATGTAAACATCCCTTGTAATAGAAAAAAGCATGACAGGTCCTCTTAAATATGAGATCTGGGGGGCAAAAAGACCTCCCATCTCACATTTAGATTAAAATGCAATAAAAAAAAAAAGTCAACAAAAAAATGTGCCTATAAGAAGCATGGGCGGAAGTGAAGTTTTGATGTCGCTTCCGCCCTGCTATGCTATGGAGACGGGTGGGGGCCATCTTGACCTCACTCATCTCCATAACCAGCTAGGAAGAGGACCCGATCACCTCTGGCGCTACCGACTGCCTTCTCCCGCCGCCAATAACGGTGATCTTGCTGCGAATCCGCCGCAGAGACTACCATTATCGTTTACAGGACCGCCGCCTGAAGAGATGGATACCTCGATTGTGGCAGCAGCTGCTGCCGATACCGAGATATCCCTCTTCAAAGAGGACGTATATAGGCGTGCGGCCGTCCATAAGTGGTTAACGAATTCCATACAAATTACTTAGATCCCTTTCGCACTGGGGCGTCTCTCAGGCGATTAGCGTAAAAAAAAAGGCCCTGAAAGAAGCCTCAAGCCTGCAGGGCACGATTTTTTCAGGTGGTATAGCAACGCTATTTTTAGCACTGAACTGCCTGAAAAACGTGTCCGTGTGAAAGGAGCCTTACCTGTCCAGGGTGCCCACGATGTCGAAGCCGAGCAATCGCTCGTCTCTCTGCTGCCCCCTGCAGCCATCCTCAGTGAGGGAATCATGGAATTAGGCGTTGCGGCTTCACTTCGCGGTTCCCTGCTGCGCATGCGCGAGTCGCTGAGCTGTGCCTCTCCCAGAAGACATCGGGGTGGGGCACAGAGTAGGCGCCGGAAGTGGCGTAGATCACAGAGGAGATCTATGCCAGGGAGTGGGAGCAAATACCTGGATTAGACAGTCCGATTTTCCACCAACAGCCTGTCATCACACAATTCCCGTCGGAAAATCCGATCATGTGTATGAGGCTTAAAGCGATGTTCCGGCCCCCCCCCCCCCCAAAAAAAAAACATACTGTGCAGCTGTTGGCTTTTAATAAACGGACACTTACCTGTCCTGGAGTCCAGCGATGTCGGCACCCGCAGTTGATGTTTCCATCACCCGACAGGGTGCTGCCACCGCCATTGCGGGTAAGGGAACCAGGCAGCGTAGCATTTCAGCTTCATGCCGGGAACCCTACTGCACATGTGCGAGGCCCGCTTCTCTCCCCTACTGGCCCGGCGGCCGGGGAGAGAGGAGGGAACCCCCGTGCTGACGTCACGTAGAGGTGATCAAATACCAAATGATGAGGTGATCAAAAACGTAGAGGTGATCAAATACCACCAAAAGAAAGCTCTATTTGTGGGAACAAAATGTTACAAATTTTGTTTGGGTACAGTGTAGCATGACGGCGCAATTGTCATTCAAAGTGCAACAGCGCTGAAAGCTGAAAATTGGTCTGGGCGGGAAGGTGTATAAGTGCCCCCCGGTATGGAAGTGGTTAAAAAGATTTTGGGATATTTATTATAGTAAAAGATATTGCGTTTTTTTTTTTCAAAATTGCTGATCAAATACCACCAAAAGAAAGCTCTATTTGTGGGGGGGGGGGGGGAAAGACGCCAATAAACTCTCTTTTTTTAACCACTTTGTGCCCAGAGTACGCAACTCACCGCTGCGATTGGTGAGTCTGAGACAGGATCCGCCGGCCCCTGGATGCTGATCCTAGAGATTTCTAGACCTCCTCTGTAACTCAAAACATGCAACCTGTAGAATTTTTTAAATGTTGCATTTCGAGATATTTAAGGGTAAAAAAGTTTGTCGCCATTCCACGAGTGGGCGCAATTTTGAAGCGTGACATGTTGGGTATCAATTTACTCGGTGTCACATTATCTTTCACAATATAAAAAAAGTAAAAAAAAACCCTACATAAGTGGGGGAAAAATGCTTTATAATTGTGCCTCATCATTGGTGTCACTGGGAAAAATTGTGCCCCATCGTTGGCATCATTGGTCCCCATTGTTGGTCTCATTAGGAGGAATTATGGCCTCAAGCAAGCAAAGGGCCACATCTGGCCGTAGTTTGGAGACCACTGCTCTAGGGCGTGTGTATATATATATATATATATATATATATAATGTTTAGCGGTACTGAGTAATTTTCTAGCAAAAAAAAATATTTTAACCACTTCCCGCCAGGTTAATAGGAGATTGACGTCCGGGAAGTGGTTGTGAAATCCTGACTGGACGTCTATTGACGTCCTGCAGGATTTCATGCCGGCGCGCAAAGCGGCGATCGCTGATGCGGGGTGTCAGTCTGACAGTCTTTACCACGTAATTAGCCGTGTCCAATCAGGGCTGATCACGACGTAAACAGGAAGAGCCGTTGACTGGCTCTTCCTCACTCGCGTCTCAGATTGTTTATCAGCACAGCCCCCCCACCCTCGGATCCCCACACTGGACCACCAGGGAGTGCCCCCCAGTGCTTAATAGCACAAATGTATATATTTTTTTTTATGCAATCGATGCCAAACAGTGCCCACAAATGGGCACTGACTGGCAACATGGGCACTGTGCCCAGCAATGCCATCAGTACCACCCCTCAGTGTCACCCAGTGTCCATCAGTGCCACCCATTGTCCATCAGTGCCACCTCTTAGTGCCCATCCTGTGCCCACCTATCGGTGCCCATCTGTGCCACCCATAAGTGCCTATCAGTGCTGCCAAAGTGTGCCCATCAGTAATAATAATAATAATGTTTACACTTATATAGCGCCAATTGCAGAGAAATCACTGTGTCTAAGCGCTGATAATGGTTGTCATTATTACCCAACTCAATGGTACTCATTTTACCGACCTCGGAAGGATGGAAGGCTGAGTGGACACCGCCGGGATCGAACCTGCAACCCTTGAGACACGAGCAATCACAGTAGAGCTGCAACTAACGATTATTTTCATAATCGATTAATCGGCCGATTATTTTTTCGATTAATCGGATAAAATCATTAAAAAAAAACGTAATGTGAAATTTTTGGGTTCTAGTAATGAAAAAACTAAGTGTTACACTCAAAAAGCGTTTAATATTGCACAACTTTGCAGCAATACAAAAAAAAAACATTCTGAAAAGAGGCAAAAAAAAGAAAGTTTGTGTTGGAATGTAAAAAAGTCAACATGTTGAGATGCTCTGGGCTAAGGCTGGCTCTCTTTTTACAAAGTATGTTACCTGGAGCAGAGAAGAGGCGCTCTGATGGAGTGGAGGTGCCTGGAATGCACAAGAATGATTTTGCGAGTTTTGCCAATGTTGGAAATTTCTCTTGGTTATTTCTCCACCAAGCCAAAGGGTTTCCCTCCTTTGGAAGTGGCTTTTCAGCAAAATAAGCTTGCACTTCATTTCTGACTTGTGTGTTAATATCCTCCTCAAGTTGCCCCTCTTCCTCTTCACTGCTGCCCCCAGACTCCAGGAGTATATCAAGTAGAGAATGAGAATGAGATGATGTAGATGTTGAGGCCTCAGCATCTGTAATTACAGGCGACGTGGTGTTCACCATCTCCCTTCTTAAAGCAAGCGCCTCTGTCTGTAAGCGGGGAAAGGGTGTTGCGTTTCTTTGAACAAAGTAACGTTTATTACCGAAAGGCGGTAGTAACAACAGTCTTTATAATCAAACAGCAAACGGTTCTTCTCCAGGCACGGAGGCACACATATTATGCAACACAGCAGATATTGTTCTAAGCGATGTGGCTTTCTGGGTAACACAGGCACTCCTCACTCAATGGTACGCTATATACCCCGGCACCCAATGCAGATTGGAAGAGGCTGGAAACACGTTACCCGTAGCAGCTGGGAGTCTTTCATCCGACCAAGGTTACCACTGCACGACTCCATAGGAGCCCTGAACTATCCCTACAGGCCGGAACACTCTCCCTGACTTATTCTACCTCTCCCTCACAAGCAGGGTATCTGTCCCTCTCTGCATCCACACGTGTTCTCCCCAAAAACGAGCCTGAGCTTTTTTATATAAGGAAACCACCCAAAAATGGCCTCCCAAATCTCTCGAGATCTAGTGCGGCCTATCAGGACGCAGGGCTCCTGCAAAATGGTGTTGGAGACACTATAGAGGTAAATAGTGGTAACATAATAAACATAACAACTAGCTACAGCGTGAAATACATACGATGCTTTACCACTTACTCTTGTAGCACTGAAATACCCTATCACTGACAGCTGCTTACATTTTCCCCCCGTTTGAAAAGTGCAATCCCTTGCATTACCTAGGGGAAGACAATTAACACAGTGCAAGAAGATAACATGTGAGTCAATAAGCAACACAACAGTTCAAGATATAGTCAGCAAAGCGGACAGGTCTCCGTCCCTGTGTCGTACGCCTTGGGAAGCGAGGCTCCAGATCCCCCAAATGTCCATCTCTATCAGCTACAACAGGGTACTGTTCCTCACCCACGACAGGGTCAATAGGTACTACTTCATCCATAAGAGGTTCATCCTCCCCAGGGATGGGGGCCACTTGCACATCTGGTTCCCTCGCTAGCAAGTTCCATTCAGTTACAGCAGCCGGATTCTCTGTTTCTCCTTCTGCCGGGGATAAGCTCTCTATTGCAGGCAGAGGAGGCAAACACCATGTTGCAGAGTCATTGTTGAGGATTTCCTGGCTGCAGTCCCGTCTAGCCGACGGTGGGAAGACAGGAACAGGATTATCCGTTCGTGACTCCGCACTGAACACACAGGGATGGAGGAGATTACGATGCAGTCTTTTGCGCGGCCCATCTGGCTTCTCTGCAACCAGATCGTACACAGGCCGCCCCGTGAAAGGTTGCTGTTCGACTCGATACGCACATGGCTCCCACTTAGGCTCCAGCTTACTGCCCCTCATTTGTTTGGGATTCCTCACCAAGACTCTGTCGCCCGGTGCAAGTGGCAACAATTGGACAGCACTTTCCTCTGCTAACTCCTGGTGTTTTCCCAACACTATTTGTTTGGCTTGATCCAGCCGATGCCAGTGATCTTGGACCCACTCATCCGGGGTCCTTGACGTAATAGGCTCTGGGGTTTCTAGGAGTAAATCCACCGGTAACCGGCCGTAACGCCCAAACATCAGAAAATGAGGAGTATAACCAGTGGCTCTATGCACAGTCTGATTGTAAGCCCAAACGACATCTCCTACATACTGTGGCCAACGTACTCGGTGCTCCTGCTCTAAGGTGCGAATTAATCCCAACAAGGTGCGATTAAAACGTTCACATGCTCCATTTCCTTGGGGGTGGTAAGGAGTAGTATGCGACTTCCGGATACCACTAAGATGACACAGTTCAGAAAACACCTTAGACTCAAAGTTCGGCCCTTGGTCCGACAGAATCCTTTTGGGGCACCCATATGGCTGGACTACATGGGTCCAGAACAGTTTAGCCGTGGTGGTGGCAGTCTGATCTTTAGTTGGCACTACGATGGCAAACTTGGAGAAGTGGTCCACAAACACCAAGGTATAGCGATACCCTGACGATGTGTCCGCCACTGTCAAGAAGTCCATGGTCAGCAATTCAAAGGGTTCTCCCGTTCTCACCACCAGAGGGGTAGTGTGCTCTGTTCCTCCCTTGTGGATGGCACAACTCTGACACTCCTGACATGCCCTTTTCACCCACTTAGACAGTCCCGGACAAAATATGTACTTACGAATAAGGGCCTCTGTCCGTTCCCACCGAAGTGTCCTCCAATCCGGTGAAAAATTCGACAAACCTCCAAGGCCTCCGATTGAGGGATGACCAGCTGATGAACAATTCGCAGCTCTCCAGGAACCGGTGCTTGTCGATATAAGAGCCCATTATATCTTTCCAGCCGATCCCACTGTTTTAGCAGCTGGCACAACGTCGGTGAGAGCTTTCTTCGCTCCCTGGAATCTGGCTTCCGATTCCTGTCCCAGTATCTAACGAGCTGATCCAGGTCAGGATCGTTCCGTTGGAGTTGTAACCATTCCCGAGGAGTGTGAATTTCGGACCCTCCTGGTAGGCCCTGATTACTTTGCAGAGTCGTTGAAGCCAGTTGCTCCTGCGTGTTGACCCCAGAGGGGACGACCTCCTCCCCCTCTAGTTGTTGATCTAGATCATCCTGAGGCCGATCCAAGGGAAATCGAGAGAGGGCGTCAGCATTACCACTGGAGCGCCCTGGTTTGTAGTGAATGGTATAGCTGAACCGGGCCAATCGTGCCACCCAGCGTTGTTCCAAAGCGCCCAGTTTCGCCGTCTCTAGGTAGGCGAGAGGATTGTTGTCAGTATATATGTCCACCCGGCCACTCACCAAGTACTCAGCAGTAGTCTGGGCCGTCACCGAAAAGTTTGCTAACAAATCCAGTTTAAAAGAGCTGTAGTTGACTGGATTACGTTCGGTAGGGCGCAAGCTCCGACTTGCATAAGCAATGACCCGCTCAGTTCCATCTTGCTCCTGCGCAAGCACAGCCCCCAACCCTTGAAGGCTGGCATCGGTGTACACCCGGAAGGGTTTATGGTAGTCCACGTAGGCCAATATGGGTGCAGAAGTCAGCTGCGCCTTGAGGGCCTCCAATGCCCCATTCTGTGCTGCCCCCCAACTGTCAATGATACTGGGAGAAGATTTACCTTTGCGATGAGCAGGCTGACCGCACAGCAACTGGGTTAAGGGGGCTGCAATAGTAGCAAAGTTCGGAATGAATCTGCGGTAGTAACCCACATGTCCCAAGAAGGAGCGTAGCTCTGTTACCGTTTTAGGGCTTGTCCATGCCCGTACAGCCTGAATTTTATCTGGATCGGGGGACACCCCCTTTGCCTCGACCACATGCCCCAAATACTGGATTTTGGTTCTCATGAGATGACATTTTTCCGGTTTGAGCCGAAGGCCATACTGGGTCAGCCGTTGGAGGACTTGATCAAGATGTAGCAAATGGTCCTCGAACGTTCTGGAGAAAATGATGTCATCCAAATAAATCAAGACAGATTCAAAGTTCAAGTCTCCCAAGCAGCGCTACATTAACCGTTGAAACGTACTGGGGGCATTGGTCAGGCCAAAGGGCATCCGATTAAACTCGAATAGTCCCAGAGGGGTGATAAAGGCCGTTTTTTCACGATCTTCCTCTTTTACGGGGACCTGCCAATATCCGCTGGCCAAGTCGAGCGTGGAGAAGTACTGTGCCTGCCCCAAGGCCATCAAGGATTCCTCAACCCGGGGCAGTGGGTAAGCATCCCGATGGGTGCAGGCATTCAATCTGCGATAGTCCACACAAAAGCGTAAGCTCCCATCTTTTTTTCGCACCAGAACTATGGGCGCAGCCCAAGGGCTACGACTCTCTCGAATCACCCCCCCTTTCAGCGTAACAAGTCTTTGACCTCTTGACAAAGAGCGGGGGGTATATTACGATATCTATCCCGAACCGGAGCAGCGGCTCCGGTGTGGATGGAATGATCCAAAGCGTTAGTACAACCGTAGTCCTCAGGGCCTTGAGAGAACGCCATCAGATGTCTTTGAACTAATTGCTGGAGCTTGTTATGTTGGTCAGGAATCATTCCCGGCACCGGAGGCGCTAGTTGTTCCAACAATTTCGGAGGATGGTCTTCTGCTGAATCAGGTAGAGCCGTTTGCAAGGCAGCGCAGGCGGCCTCCACCCCAGGGCAAGGGTCAGTAATGCAGCTTTTGGGTACTGTATATAACTCAGCAATGGTCATGTCTGTGGGCACTTGAATAGGGGTGGACCCCAAGTTAACCAGTTGCACCAACACCTGTCCTTTACGGACAACAGACAAAGTTCTGGCTACCAGCCATTCACCTTTGGTTTCCAGATTGCGTTGCGGTTCTACCATCACAGTGGCCCCTCTGATGGGTCTTCTAGCTGCCACCGGAAGGGGGCACACCAACTCCTGGCGTGGGGGTATAGTAACCCGATGTCGGGCAGGGAGGCGGATGAGCCCCACTTTCTCAGTATGTTTACGGCTCTGCGTCTGAACTGCCCGACACGCTTTGATCAGATTCTGCAGCCGTTGTTCCGATTGTCCAGATGTTTGTGATGAAGCCTCCCGAAGAAGGCGTGTTAAGTCCAGTTCCTTTAGAGCGTTCATGCCCAACACTACTGGGATCTCCGGGAAAGAGGCATTCCGGGTCACCACGATTCCAACCCTAGGGAGGGTCTGCTCATACACATTCATGGACATCCAAGTGACCCCTACTACTGGAATAGGAAGGTTATTGGCAGCTTTCAGTCTCAACCAGGAGGGGTCTAACGTTGTGGTCGGCCCAAAATGTTGTTGGTAGAACGAATAGGCCATGGTAGTGACTTCTGATCCAGTGTCCACCAGACAACTGGCCGGCTGTCCGTTGAAGATCACTGTCGCCACGGGGCAACCAGAAATCATTGTAGGATCACATTGAGGAGGGCCACGTTGAGGCGGTGACTGAACATTTCCCGCGGGTCGCCCCTCTACCACGGGCGGTGACTGTTTCATACAGTCCCTTGCGATTTCCCGCGGGTCGCCCCTCTACCACGGACATTCGGATGCATACGAATTCCCGAATTGCTATATTAGCGAAAAATTTCGACCGTTTTCGGAATTCGTTCATTTTCGACCGAATTTCGAAAAAAAATGGTCGAAATCGGAATCTACCCGCGGACTAAATTCGATCGGAATTCATACGAATTTAATTCGAAAAAAATTCTATTTGAAAAGAGACATTTGTTTTCCTTGAAATATTTTCGATTTTGAGCGAAATTGTGAATTCGAAAAACGGTCCGATTTCGACCGTATTTTTCGAAATTCGGTCGAAAACGAACGAATTCCGAAAACGAATTCAACACATGTTAACTTCATTTATTAAATGACGTCAGTGCACATCTGGTTCCTCCGGAGTGGGTTGGTCTCCACTCGGGGTTGTTCTGACCCTCTCCGCAAGGCCGCCACCTCTTGGCTGAGGGAGGCGACCTTCTCAGCTAAGTCTCGTACGACCTTCTCCATCGAGGGCGTCTCCACCGTCGAGACTGTGGCAGGGTATGGAGCAGTCGCTTCCACCCGCCCCACCGGCCACCCAGCTCCTTGAGTGAGGGTAACCTGGCTTCTGGCCCCAGGCCGTTCATGGTCCGCCTCTTCCTGTTCCCTCTCGATGGCCTCTTGTAGGATCACTGCAAACTTCACTGTATCATCAGCCCTCACTCGATCCTTCAAGGCTCTTTTTAAGGAAGGGGACCACACACCAGCGAGAAACTGGTCCCGTATTAGCTGATCGGGGTTAGCAACCCCAGTTCCTGCGGGGGCCATTTTCTCCTCCAACCGGCACCAGATCTCCTGCAATGCCACTGCAAATTGAGGAATAGTCTCTCAATCATACTGCTCCCGACTGTAGAAATTCTTCCGAAGTTCGGCTATGGAGGTACTCTCACCATACAGACTTTCTAGGCGGGCCACAATGGCGGCTCTGTTATCTCTCTCCTTCTCGGGCAGAACCATCACAGCCCGGCGGGCTTCTCCTTCTAGCGCATTAACCGCCAAATCTGCAAAGTGTGCTGCGGGTATTTCGAATAATCGGACCGAGCTGTCCAGTCTCTCCACCCAATCTGTCAGGGGAATATTGGCACCATTAAATTTTGGAATCAGTGCTAAGGCCACTCCATACGGTGCCATGAAGGACCCTCTAGCCACTCCCCCGCTTGAGGACGGTGGTTCTGACATCCTGCCGACTACGCCAAAATGTAAGCGGGGAAAGGGTGTTGCGTTTCACAGAGGAAGCCAAGTAAGTTCTTTGAACAAAGTAACGTTTATTACCGAAAGGCGGTAGTAACAACAGTCTTTATAATCAAACAGCAAACGGTTCTTCTCCAGGCACGGAGGCACACATATGCAACACAGCAGCTATTGTTCTAAGCGATGTGGCTTTCTGGGTAACACAGGCACTCCTCACTCAATGGTACGCTATATACCCCGGCACCCAATGCAGATTGGAAGAGGCTGGAAACACGTTACCCGTAGCAGCTGGGAGTCTTTCATCCGACCAAGGTTACCACTGCATGACTCCGTAGGAGCCCTGAACTATCCCTACAGGCCGGAACACTCTCCCTGACTTCTTCTACCTCTCCCTCACAAGCAGGGTATCTGTCCCTCTCTGCATCCACACGTGTTCTCCCCAAAAACGAGCCTGAGCTTTTTTATATAAGGAAACCACCCAAAAATGGCCTCCCAAATCTCTCGAGATCTAGTGCGGCCTATCAGGACGCAGGGCTCCTGCAAAATGGTGTTGGAGACACTATAGAGGTAAATAGTGGTAACATAATAAACATAACAACTAGCTACAGCGTGAAATACATACGATGCTTTACCACTTACTCTTGTAACACTGAAATACCCTATCACTGACAGCTGCTTACATGTCTTACTTTTGCCTGCACATTTATGAACTGTTCTGGTGATAAAAATTTTAGTTTTCTAAATCGTGGGTCCAGGGCAGCGGAAAGGATTACGGTGTTTGGGACGTGTTCAAGGATCCCCTTCCATCTGCTTTGAAGTTGCTCCGTTGCAGTGGCTTGGAAGCTCTTTAGTGGAGACGATTCAAAGGAAGCACCTTCATTGGACCGCAACAGCCCCTTTACCAGTGCAGGCACAGATGATAGGGTAACATATTCTTGGCCACTCATGAATACAGTGGCACATTCAAAGGGCTTAAGAGCACTGGAAAGTTCTTCAAGAATACTCTTCTTGAAGAAGCTTGTTCTCTTTTTTTTTTTTAGCTTGTTGGTAAGCGCTTAGACGCGAGTATCACAACTTGCATTTGGCGCTCTATAAGTATTTAATCCAATCCAATGTCCCCATTTGCTTTTGTTTCTCCTTCAATTTGCTGCTGGCTAGCTCACTTTTTTTTAAATGTTCAACTAGTCCTCTTGCAGCACTAACGGCTCTCTCAATTCCAGAGTTCTTTAACGCAGCACCGATCACCAGCTGCAAGGTGTGGCCAGTGCAGCGGATACTGGCCCAACCATGCGTGCCCGCCAGATTTTCACAGCAGCCACAATATTTGCACCATTGTCATGCACAATGGCAATTATTTTCTGAGGTGGAATTTCAAATTTTCCAGTGACCTCCTCCAACCATTCGGCAACATTTGCTGCTGTATGTCTGTCTTCTAGAAGCATGTTAGTGAGGCAGATAGAAATCATCCTCCAGTCCTCCGCTATGTAGTGGCATGTGATGCCAAGGAAAGCCTCGGTCGCTATACTTGTCCATATGTCTGCAGTAATGGCAATTCTGCTTTCATTAGCGCTGATGGCGTCCTTCACATTCCGAAATACCTCCTGGTACTTTCTCTCCACTAATTTAGTAAAATGGGTTCTTGATGGTAAAGTATATCCAGGGTTCAGTACACTGATCATGCTTTTAAATCCTCGGTCTTCAACCATGGACAGTGGCCGCATGTCGGTGACTAGCATTTTCATGACAGAATCTGTTATCATTGCTGATTGTTGGGGAGTGCAGGGACGATTTTGCTGCACAAACTCTGTCATGGTGCGCGGTTTCCTTCTGCAATGAAAAAGATAATGATGATTAGTTTGCAGGAAAAGCTATTTCTGTGTAACTCAACTCAATATAAAATTTGAGTTAAACTTACCGTGATGTTTCACCTTCCTCTGGGAACCCTACGTGTTTCCGCTTCATGTGTTCGTTCATGGTTGTTGTGCTTCCGTGCCATGTAAGTTCCGTTTTGCAAAGTTTGCAGATGACCACCTTCTTTGCAGAATTTAAAGTAAAATGCTCCCATGCCTTAGAACTTTTGGGCCGTACACCTTTTTCTGAGCTCATTGTGTCAGACTCAGCAGCACCCTCTGCCATTTTTACGTATTTTTATTCTTTACAGCTACAAAAAAAAAGAAAAAAAGTGCGGAGACTAAGTGCAACTGCAATTAAATTAATATTATGTATTGTATAGTTTTATAAACATAAATGATTCTTCAATTATATTTATGCACTGCTATTCCTTCCGGGAACACCAAATGATGGGGCACTACTCCTCCCGGGAACACCAAATGATGGGGCACTAGTCCTCCCAGGAACATCATATAATGGGGCACTATGCCTCCCAGAAACATGAAATGATGGGGCACTATTCCTCCCAGGAATACCAAATGATGGGGCACTAGTCCTCCCAGGAACACCATATAATGGGGCACTATGCCTCCCAGAAACACCAAATGATGGGTTACTACTATTCCTCCTGGAAATACCAATGGTGGGGCACTATTCCCCTCTCCCAGGAACACCAATGGGGCACTATTCCCCTCTCCCAGGAACACCAATGGGGCACTATTCCCCCCTCCCAGGAACACCAATGGGGCACTATTCCCCCCTCCCAGGAACACCAATGGGGCATTATTCCCTCCCCTCCCCCAGGGACACCAACAGGGCACTATTCCCCCCTCCCAGGAACAACAATGGGGCACTATTCCCTCCCCTCCCCCAGGAACACCAATGGGGTGATAAACAATAAATATATGAATGCGCTAATAATCAACTAAATGTGTAATATCAGTACAGTAACCAGCGCAAGCATAAAATCAAGTCCCAATCTTGGTTCCTGGTCAGCAGTACTTAAACTCAACTCAGCAATGTGGTCACAGGGTTAAATGAAAAACCTGAGCGGCGTTGATTAATAGCTCATTCATATATTTATTGGGTACTGCATTGTATTGTGCATTATTGCGGTATTGCACTGGTACTTTTTCTACCTTTTTTACAAACTGAAGCTATGGCTAGTATCCTCAGTCCTCACGGCTGCTTCTCTCTTCTCGCCTCTGTTCCCTCGAGGCAGCAGCGGGCGGGGCTCAGAAGTTGAGGAGTGCTGACACGAGAAGCGTGGAGAGGCGGCGTGGACGTGCCTCGTCATACGGCGGCGCGGACGTGCCTCGTCATACGGCGGCGCGGACGTGCCTCGTCATACGGCGGCGCGGACGTGCCTCGTCAATCGGCGGTGCGGACGTGCCTCGTCATACGGCGGCGCGGACGTGCCTCGTCATACGGCGGCGCGGACGTGCCTCGTCATACGGCGGCGCCTTTTGTAGGACAATGCGGCGCAGACAATGCTGGACAGGAGGATTACTTTAGCAAGGTGCGGACGAACCAACTAATCGATAATGGAAATCGTTGACAACGATTTTCATTATCGATTATTATCGATTAATCGTTTCAGCTCTAAATCACTGCTGCAAAGGAGCATTAGCCCCCTGCACTATCTTACCAGCTTTATCAGTGCAGCATACCAGCGCCGCCCACCAGTGCCACCTCACCGTGCCCACCAGTGCCACCTCATCGGTGGCCATAATTGAAGAAGAAAACTTACTTATTTACAAAAAAAAATAACAGAAAAAATAAAAGTAATTTTTTTCAACAATTTTTTTTTTTTTTTTAGTTGTTGCGCAAAAAATAAAAAAAATTGCAGAGGTGATCAAATACCACCAAAAGAAAGCTCTATTTGTGGGAACAAAATTATAAAAAAATGTATTTGGGTACAGTGTAGCATGACCGCGCAATTGTCATTCAAATTGCGACAGCGCTGAAAGCTGAAAATTGGCTTGGGCGGGAAGGTGCGCAAGTGCCCGGTATGGAAGTGGTTACATTTGAAAAAATAGGCCCTTATGTTACGGCGTTGCGCTCAACCATAAAATAAATGTCCGTAAATTACGAATGATAAAAAAAACAAAGTGACATGGGACTGTATCTTAAACAAATGATATAAAAGAAATAATAAATTCAACAAAGGTCCATAGAAATTTCAACACACAGTGCAATACAAACAAGTGTGAAGTCTCTTCTAAGACCCTAAAACTTTGTGATGGCACCAGTAGGCCCCTTCACCAGGAACAATAGATGTAATGCTCGCTTACTAACTTCCCACAAACCTCTATTTAGTGTGGCCATAAAGTGCTTTTTTGGGGTCAATTATGAACCCCAAATCACCACTGTGGATGCTGCTTTATTCGTTAGGGACACCAACAGTCCAGAAAATACAGCGAGATTGTGCACCAGATTGCTCATGTAAGGCAAGCAGAAAAAAGCCTCTCCATAGTGTAAAAAAAAAAAAAGGTTTAAAACTTTGAATAAGAAAGTACACTCGCCATACGATTAAAAGCAATGCACATGCAAAAAAAAAAAATCACTCGACCAGCATGTAATTTCCACTTCCTGGAACGCGATAATGTCAGCAAAAGGCTCCGCCCAATGCGTTTCCTCATTAAAAGACGTCTTTACCTTTCTAAGACTCACCAAGTAATCAAATTCTTGTCTCATGCACACACAAAGATGTAAAGTGTAGGAAGGTAGAGCAGGGCAGGACAGGATGGAACCCTATCCTACTTAAGGTAGGAGATTAAAATAAATATATATATTTTTTAATTATACACAAAGTATGAGCTTCCTCCTGTCGTCCCAATCCTCTCTTCTATGTCTCTGCGGCCTGTTGTCCCAATCCTCTCTCTCCTGTGTCTCTGCGGCCTGTCCTCCCAATACGCTCTCTCCTGTGTCTCTGCGGCCTGTCGTCCCAATACTCTCTCTTCTGTGTCTCTGCGGCCTGTTGTCCCAATACTCTCTCTCCTGTGTCTCTGCGGCCTGTCGTCTCAATACTCTCTCTCCTGTGTCTCTGCGGCCTGTCGTCCCAATACTCTCTCTCCTGTGTCTCTGCGGCCTGTCGTCCCAATACTCTCTCTCCTGTGTCTCTGCGGCCTGTTGTCCCAATACTCTCTCTTCTGTGTCTCTGCGGCCTGTCGTCCCAATACTCTCTCTCCTGTGTCTCTGCGGCCTGTCGTCCCAATACTCTCTCTCCTGTGTCTCTGCGGCCTGACATCCCAATACTCTCTCTCCTGTGTCTCTGCGGCCTGTCGTCCCAATACTCTCTCTCCTGTGTCTCTGCGACCTGTTGTCCCAATACTCTCTCTCCTGTGTCTCTGCGGCCTGTCGTCCCAATACTCTCTCTCCTGTGTCTCTGCGGCCTGTCGTCCCAATACTCTCTCCTGTGTCTCTGCGACCTGTTGTCCCAATACTCTCTCTCCTGTGTCTCTGCGGCCTGTCGTCCCAATACACTCTCTCCTGTGTCTCTGCGGCCTGTCGTCCCAATACTCTCTCTCCTGTGTCTCTGCGGCCTGTCGTCCCAATACTCTCTCCTGTGTCTCTGCGACCTGTTGTCCCAATACTCTCTCTCCTGTGTCTCTGCGGCCTGTCGTCCCAATACACTCTCTCCTGTGTCTCTGCAGCCTGTTGTCCCAATATTCTCTCTCCTGTGTCTCTGCAGCCTGTTGTCCCAATCCTCTCTCTCCTGTGTCTCTGCGGCCTGTCCTCCCAATCCTCTCTCTCCTGTGTCTCTGCGGCCTGTCGTCCCAGTCCTCTCTCCTGTGTCTCTGCAGACAGTTACATATCCTCTCATATGTGACAACTGCAAACTGTTCCTAATTCAGATTGCTTTTGTGTACATCTCAAACAGAAGCATTCACAGAATTTATTAATACAAATGTTTCCTAGCATACTTACCAGTTGGTCAGCAAAAAAATAAATAAATACACACACATTATATATATTATATATATATATATATATATATATATATATATATATATATATATATATATATATATATATATATACACACGGTTTTAACAATTTACAGAGAAATGTGATGTACGACCCCCAACTGAAATAGCGTTATAGTTCATAGCGGTGCCTTCCACATATGTTCGCAACTAAAACCTTTTTAAGTTTCTGAAATGGTGTAGACCAGAGGTGTCAAACACAAGGCCCGTGGGCCGAATCCGGCATTCAGGCCATATCTTGTGGCCCTTTTTGTCGTCCTCAAGACCCTTACTTTTTGCTTTTAAGCAATGCATCCAGATTCTTCCCAGCAGCAGCATAAGGAAAGGGGGTGCCCTGTGATGTAAGGGAGAGTGGGGGGACTCAACTTCTGATGGTGGGGGGCTCTTATCTAATGTAAAGGGAGGGGATGCGCTGAACATCTAATCTTACACACATACCATCGGCCCTTTTGAAGGCAATCATAATGCTGATGCGGCCCTCGATGAAATTGAGTTAGACACCCCTGGTGTAGACCTTGTTTTAAAATGTTGCTGAATAGCTGGTAAGTATGCTGGGAAAACATTTCTATTGTTCTGTGAAATCTCCTGCCCATATGCACCTTACTTTAAAAATCAAGGAATAAATTGATTGGAGCAGCTGCCATTTTTCCTTCTCCAACATCATGAACTCTGAAAAGGTGCAATGGGCTTTATAAAATGGATTCTGAGGGTCATAGAAGTTCCTTTCAACTATCCTTGGTGTTCTTGTATAGTAAAAAAAAAAAAAAAAAGCAAAAATACGATCATTAAATAAAATAAACTTCGCTACCCTAAATACATAGAAATAAAATCACACCCTCTAAAATGATAAGATCCTTTCCCCATGCAAATCCTACCTAAGCAGCTCAGAGAAAGTAGGAGTTCTGCCAATAGTGAAGATGCAAAATTTGTTTTGACAAAATGGCTTCCTCATTTGCAAATGTACAAAAACTGGTGACCCCCAGACTCTGCCATTCCGAATCTCTTCTGCTGAAGGTCACCAAACTATGGTCTGTTCCATTTTTTTTTTTTTTTTAATCCACATAACATTTTAAAATTCAAATTTTTAAGGCAACAATGTAATACCGACTACCAAAACGTATTTAATATTGTTTTTATTATAAAATACAATTTGTTGTCTTGAAAAAAAAAAGTATATACACACATTTTTTTTATATATCAATAAAAGTAAATAAAAAAATATTTATTCTCTCGCTCTCTCTATATCTATATCTCTCTCTCTCTATTTATATCTATATCTATCTATCTATCTATCTATATATAACTTCCCATTCTTGGGCCCATTGAGGGATACAAACCTACAGGTCATACTGTCATCTACAGAAGGATGAGACAGTGCCCAAAATAATAAAACACGAGGCCCCGCCCAGAGTATAACCCCTCCTACCCCCAGCAAATCTCAGATTTACAATGAAGTTGTACCGCAGAACCCTCAACACAAAAAGGTTGGGACCAGTGTCTCTATATTGACTCTTTATTAGAGGGTCTTAAAAAAGTTGGAAGACAATAGTCTCAGTATTCTCCCAACCCCAGACAGGAAATAATCCATCCCACAGAGAAGTTCTTGGGGGTCAAAGCCTCGGGGACTCACACCAAGTGAAGTACTTATTTTACATTTAACCACTTAAGGACCGCCTCCTGCAGATTTACGTCGGCAGAATGGCACGGCTGGGCACATCAACGTATATATACGTTGGTTATAGTACCCAGCCGTGGGTCGCGGGCGCGCCCCCGCGACCCGGTCCGAAGCTCCAGGACCGGGACCGCGGGATTCGCGGACCCGATCGCCGCTGCAGTGCGGCGATCCGTCCCTGGAGCGGAAGAACGGGGAGAGCCGTGTGTACACACGGCTTCCCCGTGCTTCTCTGTGGCCGGAGCATCGATCGCGTCATCCCTGTAATAGGGGGACGCGATCGATGACGTCACACCTACAGCCACACCCCCCTACAGTAGTAAACACAACACATTAGGTACACATTCCCTACAGCGCCACCTGTGGTTAACTCCCAAACTGCAACTGTCATTTCCACAGTAAACAATGCAATTTAAATGCATTTTTTGCTGTGAAAATGACAATTGTCCCAAAAATGTGTAAAAATTGTCCGAAGTGTCCGCCATATTGTCGCAGTCACGAAAAAAATCGCTGATCGCCGCTATTAGTAGTAAAAAAAAAAATAATTAATAAAAATGCAATAAAACTATCCCTTATTTTGTAAACGCTATAAATTTTGCGAAAACCAACCGATAAACGCTTATTGCGATTTTTTTTACCAAAAATATGTAGAAGAATACGTATCGGCCTAAACTGAGGAAAAAAAATGTTTTTTTATATATTTTTGGGGGATATTTATTATAGCAAAAAGTAAAAAATATTGCATTTTTTTTTAAATTGTCGCTCTATTTTTGTTTATAGCGCAAAAAATAAAAACCGCAGAGGTGATCAAATACCACCAAAAGAAAGCTCTATTTGTGGGAAAAAAAGGACGCAAATTTTGTTTGGGAGCCACGTCGCACGACCGCGCAATTGTCTGTTAAAGCGACGCAGTGCCGAATCGCAAAAACCCCTTGGGTCATTTGCCAGCGTATTGGTCCGGGTCTTAAGTGGTTAATGATAGACCTTTGCGGGAAGTGGACTTCCTAGCCATGAGTATCAAAGCAATTGGGGAATCAGAGTTCATCTGTCCCTTAGAACCTAAATATAAACAACCATGCCGTTAAAGCCCAGGGGCAAGGATGCAAGATGGCAAATCAGCCCTTTGGACAGTAGACTCAAAAGGGTCCAGAAGGGCCCATAGCGCATCTGCTAGAAGCCTTATCAGGTTGGCATACCACATACTGTACTTCTGGGCTAATCCAAAGTAGTGAGGATCACTGGGCAAATTACCATTCAGGGACACCCTCCCTTCCCAAAAATAAGCTTGTGTTGTAGCGAATCACAGCACAGTGATTGGACACAAAAGGCGGGATTTATGATTTCTCCAATCACAAGCAGGGGGCAGAATTGTGCTCCTCCAGGCATTCCCGGCCAGGTAAGAGAGAAGCTTCAAGGAAGAAAAGGCATACATCAAGATGTACTGATCCCAGGGAGCCACCAGTCAAAAACCTGTAGTCCACCTTTAGTGTTCCCCACCTGTGACACAGGCCCTGAAACACATCTGGATGAAGAGACCTCTCCCCTAGGTCTAGATGCTGCCAGCAAATTATCATTATCTACTCCTAGAATGTAAACAGCTGAGAAGGCTAGAATATGAAGTTCTGCCCACAACTATATCCATTCTACCTTTCTTGATTTATATACGCCGCCTCAGTGGCATCGTCCAACTGAATCCAAGTCAGGTGACCCTCCAACAGGTAGATCCTTTGTCGTGGGCACCTTGGCATATGTATTTATTTGCAAATGCGTGCAAACAAAACCATCTGTCTTTGACGTAAACTGTTAGGGTGAATTTGGTTGTTTTGCAAGCTGGCTGGTACACGTGCTGGAAAATCTTTTGTTTCTGAAGAAAACATGCCTATCCTCTAGGGCAGTGTTTCCCAACTCCAGTCCTCAAGGCACACCAACAGGTCATGTTTTCAGGATTTCCCTCAATTGAAACAGCTGCTGTAATTACTAAGGCAGTGAAACTGATCGAATCACCTGTGCAAAATAATGGAAATCCTGAAAACATGACCTGTTGGTGTGCCTTGAGGACTGGAGTTGGGAAACACTGCTCTAGGGATGCTGGCTGCGGAGGGCTTATCCTGAGCTGGCCTACAGTTTATTTTTTTGCAAGTGCCAAATCCTTTGGTTGGTGGCAGTATAACCCACAGATTCAAAACTTCCTATTTCCTTTGATTGGATAAGAATTAAATATTTTACTCCATACCCAGGTTTGGAGAAAAAAAAAACAAATGTCCTGACAAAGCAATGATAAAGAGAGAAATAAGTTGGGAAAAGGGCAACTCTTGTCTCAGTGATGTCACTTTTTCCAGTAGAGGCTGGTCAGTCTCCAGCACTTTGGTAAAACTGACCGGCAGCGACGTCTCCACTCCTCCAACTTCCCTCTTCTTAACCCATGAACCTCTGGCAGTCTGTAATAACCATCACATGTCCGAGCAGTCTGTAGATTTCAGTTTGATGACATCAGCTCACTTGTCAGACCTTTCCCGTCACATCTGCACCAAGGTCTAGTGGGACAGTCTGACTTGGCGCAAGGTTAAGATCCACCACTACAGGCTGCGCATTAAGATGAGTCCCAAATGAGAAGCAGGTTCCGCCTCCGCCCAGAATAACAATCTGCTTTGAGTCTTGAAGAAGAACAGAACTGTGACCATGCAGCATTAGCGGCCATGTCAATGAAGCCTGCAAGCAAAAATACAGCGTTAACATGAAACCCTATAAAAGATGGCAAATAGTGAAGTCTTAGGGGGAAGGGCGAGGAGGGAAAAGGGTCAAGGCGTATTAGGAAGGGTTGGAATGAAAGGAGGCAAACAGTGGAGTGTTATGGGGAAGGTGTAATGGGAGTTAGGGTCAGAGGCTTATGAAGTAGGGGGTAAGAAGGGTTGTAGACAGAAGGTGAAGACTTATAGGGGAAGAGTGAGCAGGATAGAGGGCAGAGGATTATGGTGCAGGAGGGAGGAAGGTTGAGATCCTTCATGTATAGGTTTATAAGGGATGGATACGGAGGATTGAGGGTGGGCAGAAGTTTATGAGGATTAGTGAGAAGTATAGGGGACTGAAAATCAATGGGGAAGGTGTGAAAAGGGTTGGGGGCAGAGGGTGAAGTTTTATGAGAAAGGATGGGTGTCACGGAACCGCTGCCCACACTCCGCTTGAGTGCTTCCATTAGTAAACTGCTTACTCCAGTCTGGACCTTCAGAAACCAGATATTACAGCCACATGTTGTAACCAAGAACCAGGGACTAGCTCAGTTAAAAACTGAAACATGGAATGTTTTATTGGACAAGGATACAGGCTTTTTATACACCCCCCCCCCCCCATACACAAAAACCCAAATATTTACTCAGGCTCGTTATGTCAAGGGAACAGGTTTTTTTTTTTAGAAATGAAGCAGTACACGTTTTAGAGATGCATGTCTCCGGTCCGGGTATGGCTCCGATAAGGCGTGCCTATTTGATTGAGGTCCGAGGGCTGATTCATAGCTACTCTATTCTTTCGGCACTCGTGACGATGTATGCGACTCGGAAGCTCACAATAGGCACGCCCAGACCAGACGATCATAACGGAAGCGATGGAGACGATGCATTAACGGTAAGTATTGCTTGTTTCTAATAAAAAAACACCCGATTCCCCTTGACATAACGAGCCTCAGTCAATGTTAAAAAAAGGTTTTTGGGGGAATTACCCCTTTAAACCAGCCCAGGTGAACAGACTGTTAGGCAACAAGGGTAAAGCAGAGTACATTATACATTATCCCAAGTATATACACAGAACATATTATTAAACAGACAACAGCAGGAGACCACAGTAGCAGACTGTTCGTCTCCTACCTACAATAGTCTAATGGCCCGTACACACAATCCGAATATCGTACGACGGATCGTATGATTTTTTTTCGCTTAATAGTCACAAGTAAAATGAAATAGGTTATTAAAGTCACGAAAATTCTTGCACGACAGAAAAAAAAAAAAAAGTGATGTCATGTGTTGTAATGTATTTGTATTTTCGGACGACAACTATACTGACTAAATGAAAATTGTACGATCTGGCATCGTACGAGGAAAATTTTCGCTCTTGTCCGATCGAATATTAATCGAATGAACGGTCGTGATCGGCTCTCGAAAATAGTGTACACACGATCCGAAAATCGTACGATCCATCATCGGACGATCGTTTTCGTCCGATATTCGGATCGTGTGTACGGGCCATAAGGCAAAGCTCATACAATGTTCCATCATTCTGATACAGTGGAATTAATGCATCATAGATTTCCTGAGGGATATTGTTGATAAATATTACTGTCCCATCTGAACGGAAGAATGGTTGAAGAGGTCTAGGGGCAGGCAGAACAAGAACATGGGAAAGGTTTAGGGGGCAGGCACCACAGGCTACTGGAAAAAGGGTGAGGAGGGTTGGAGGCTGGCAGCAGAGGCTTATGGGAAAGGTGTGGGGCAAAAGGTAAAGACTTATGAGAATTAGTGATAAGAACAGAGGGTAGAGAGCAAATTTTTAGGAGGGGAGGGAAGGGGGTCAAAAGGATAGGGGGCAGAGTTACCCATAAGCCTCCACCCCTTTCGCACGGGGGCATTTTCAGGCGCTTTTGTGCTAAAAAAAAAAAAAAAGCACCTGAAAGAAGCCTCACCTGCAATCCCAATGGGAAAGCCTGAGTGCTGTCAGAGACCTTTCAAACTACCAGCGCCCGTAAAATGCTGGTAAAGCTCCGCTAAGACCCCTTTCACATTGTGGCATTTTTCAGGCGCTTTGGCGTTAAAAAAAAAAAGCACCTTAACAGGAAGGGGCGCTTTAAGAGCCGTGTATTTAATGCTCCTAAAGCGCTGCAAAGAAGCCGTTCGCAGGACTTTTTTGACGCCCTGCCAGCGCAGCGCCTCAGCGGGAAAGCACTCGGACGTTCACATTGGGATTGCAGATGAGGCTTCTTTTTTCTAACGCCAAGACCCCTTTCACACTGGGGCGTTCTTCAGGCGCTTTAGTGTGAAAGCAATCGGGCTTTCACATTGGATTGCAGATGCAGCTTCTTTCAGGCGCCGTTTTTTTAGCGCTAAAGTGCCTGAAAAACGCCCCAGTGTGAAAGGGGCGTTAGAGAAGGGGAGGAGGAGAGAACCTGGGCCAGAGAGTGGCGACCTAAACAAGAACCCCGATTGCTGGTTATGGCCGACAAGATCAAGTGTGAGTGCATTGAATTTTTCCAGGTTATAAGGAATAAGCCCCCCCCATGTGTTTGTGGAAGGATAACAGCCCTCTGTCACATACTCACAGTGTCAAGTTGAAATTCGCTGACTTGTCCGGTCTTCAGATCTACAACAGCCAGCCCCGGAACACCTCGTCTATGAATCCAAACTCCTCCCACCAGGAGCAGCTTATCTCCAATCACGTGCGAGGTGTGAGCGTACCTGGGGAGAGGGCAGGGACCATATAAGAATTTTTTTTTAATTAAGAACGGTTTATTCTTAAAAAACAGAGCTAACTTTGGTCCCCATATCAGCCAATCATAATGCATCTTGGTTTGTCTTCAATAAAGCGATTTCTGGGATGCACCGTTCTTATTACTTTGGTACTAGAGCTGCGCGATTAATTGTTAAGAATCGCGATTCTGTTCCCCCCTCGTGATCTTAAAACGATTTTCTTGATTCTATGCTCACAGCTGACCAAAAAAAACAAAAACAAACAGGCAGTCTGCCAAGTTTCTCAACATCCCTCAGCAGCTGATAAAACTATAAACATTGTAACATTTTGTTCTTTAAAATGATCATCATAAAAGAATGAACTTCAGTCTGTAAATGAGGGAAGTTTAACCATTTAAAGATGGAGGCCCCTTTCACAGGAGGGAGGTGCGGTGGCGGCACAGTGCCGCCATTTTAACGCTAATTTTGCGGCGCTATTCGGCCGCTAGTGGGGCGGTTTTACCCCCCGCTAGAAGCCGAGAAAGGCTTAAAACTAGGGTTGTCCCGATACCACTTTTTTAGGACCGAGTACAAGTACCGATACTTTTTTTTCATGTACTCGCCGATACCGAATACCGATACTTTTTTAAAATGTGTCCCCAAATGCAGCCATGTCTCCCACATATTGCAGCCATGTCCTGTCCCCCATATTGCAGCCATGTCCTGTCTCCCACATATTGCAGCCATGTCCTGTCCCCCACATATTGCAGCCATGTCCTGTCCCCCACATATTGCAGCCATGTCCCCCATACCTGTAGTAGATGCCGCCGCCGCTGCTGCCAGGGTAATCCCCGTGCAATACAGCGCGCATTACAAGCTTTCGTTTGTATAGTTGTAATGCCCGCCTTGCCATGTATAGACACTCTCCTTCTAGGGATTGGACGGATCCGTCCAATCCCGAGCAAGGGGGAGTGTCTATACACGGATCCGTGCATAGACACTCCCCCTTGCTCGGGATTGGACAGATCCGTCCAATTCCCAGAAGGGGAGTGTCTATACATGGCGCGGTGGGCATTACAGGTATTCAAACGAAAGCTTGTAATGCGCGCTGTATTGCACAGGGATTAAGGTGGCGGTATGCGCGGCGGCGGGGGGGGGGGGGGGGGGGGGCGGGATAGTATTCTATTTAGGTATCGGGGGGATTTGCGGGAGTACAAGTACTCCCGCAAATACTCCCGCAAATACTCGGGATCGGTCCCGATACTAGTATCGGGACAACCCTAGTTAAAACTGCCCGCAATGCGCCTCTGCAGCAGGTATAGCCGCGCTGTCCCATTGATGCCCCATTGGGCAGGAGCAGTATACACACCGCTCCAAAGATACTGCTAGCAGGACTTTTTTTTACCGTCCTGCTAGCGCACCGCTGCAGTGTGAAAGCCCTCAGGCTTTTTACACTGGAGATGCAGCAGCAGCTGTTTAGGAACGGTTTGCAGGCTGTATTTTTAGCGCAATAGCACCTGCAAACCGCTCAAGTGTGAAAGGGGTTTAAACCTTTTTCTGACACTTGTTGGTTACAAGTTAAAAATCTGTATTTTTTTTTTCTAGAAAATTACTTAGAACCCCAAACATTACATAAAAATATATTTTTTTCTTAGCAGAGACCCAAGAGCAAGGGTCTCAAGCTGGAGGTGCTTCAGCTCTTGCAAAACTACAAGTCCCATGAGGCATCGTAAGGCTGACAGTTACAAGCATGACTCCCACAGGCAGAGGCATGATGGGACTTGTAGTTTCGCAACAGCTGGAGGGCCGCCAGTTTAACCACTTCACTACTGGCCCATAGTCATATGACATCCACAGAGGGGATCTCCCATCCTGGGTGGACTTCATATGACGTCCTGGGCTTTGTGCAGTGATATCTGAATGATGGGTGCAGCTAGAGGCATCAGATATCATTCTTTAGTGCCGGGTATACTGCGAATGATAAGAACGATCATAAAGGCACTTGATCTTTCTTATAGGGGGCAGGAGGGGACATCACCCCCCTCTCGCCGCCATCCGGTGCTTCTCCGGGCTCTCCCGTGCCATCGGGGGCCCGGAGAAAGAATTGTCTGGCGCAGGCTAGGAAGCATAGAGATGACTGGTGACCAGATGGTCACCAGTCATCTCTATGACCGTCGGAGGCCCCGGCGCGATGTGATGACACCACGGCCGGGTACCCGGAAGTAAACAAACCGCGATTGTGGCTAGTAACCATGAGATACATTTTTTCACAATCTCATGCTTTCCAGCCTGGAGGAGAGATGTGGGGTCTCTCCATAAAGAGGACCTGTCACACACTAGTCCTATTACAAGGGATGTTTACATTCCTTGTAAATAGAAATAAAAGTGAAAAAAAAATAAAAATGTATAAAAAAAAGTGTAAAAAAATAAAAAAAAATAGAAAAATGTATACGCCCCTGTCCCCGGTAGCTCATGTGCAGAAGCGAACGCACACGTAAGTCCTGCCCACATATGTAAACACTGTTCAAACCACACATGTGAGGTGTCGCCGCGTGCGTTAGAGCGCCAGCAACAATTCTAGCACTAGACCTCCTCTAACTCTAAACTGGTAACCTGTAAACAAATTCAAATCATCGCCTATGGAGATTTTTAAGTACCAAAGTTTGGCGCCATTCCACGAGCGTGCGCAATTTTAAAGCGTGACATGTTGGGTATCTATTTACTCGGCGTAACATCATCTTTCACATTATACAAAAAAATTGGGCTAACTTTACTGGTTTGTTATTTTTAAATTCATGAAACCGTTTTTTTCCCCCTCAAAAAAAGGCGTTTGAAAAATTATTGTGCAAATACCGTGCGAGATAAAAAGTTGCAATGACGGTCGTTTTAATTTTTAGGGTGTCTGCTAAAAAAACATATATAATGTTTGGGGGTTCTGAGTAATTTTCTAGCAAAAGAATGATGATTTGTACACGAAGGAGAGAAGTGCCAGAATAGGCCCGGTATGGAGGTGGGTATAAAAGCCCGGTATTGAAGTGGTTAAGACCCCTTCTCTAGAGAATAAAATGGTGGTTGTTGCAAAATTTTATGTCACACTGTATTTGCGCAGTGGTCTTTCATATGCAATTTTCTTAGAAAAAAATATGAATAATAATAAAAAAAACTAATCAGCAAAGTCAGCCCAATTTTTTGTATAATGTGAGCTGATGTTACGCCGTGAGAATCGTGATCGTTATGCTAAGCAAAAAATTTGTAATTCTCGTTTTTTACCAAAATCGTGCGGCTCTAAAAAAGGTACCATTCATAACCATTAGCACACCCAATGCTGAACTCCGGGGAAGGCAGATATTGGCCATTTGTCAAGTGAATTTTTCCTTGAGACTCGCTTCACACTGCATTGCACCGCATAGCAATCGCACTGTGTTCCTGCAATATGCTGCAGGTGTCGATTAAAAGGAGGTCGCAGAACGCAATGCGTTTGCTAGAATCGCATCACATGGGTGCCATGCGATCCAATTCCAGTGCAGGGATTTAAAAAAAAAGGTGCTGAATGCTTAAGAACCCCACTCTCTTAACCACTTAAGGACCCCTTCACACCGATATACGTCGGCAGAAGGGCACGGCTGGGCACAGGCACTTACCTTTACGTTGCCTTTAAGAACCCAGCCGCGTGGTCGCGACCCAGTCCGAAGATCCGTGACCGCGGGCCCCCCAGACCCTATCGCTGCCGGTATCCTACGATCGGTCCCCGGAGCTGAAGAACGGGGAGAGGCGAGTGTACACAAACCTTCCTCGTTCTCTGTGGCAGTGTCATTGATCGTCTGTTCCCTGACATAGGGAACGACGATCAGTGACATCACACCTACAGCCACGCCCCCCTACAGTAAGAATCACTCCCTTAGGGCACACTTAACCCCTTAGCGCCCCCTAGTGGTTAACCCCTTCACTGCCAGTGTCATTTTCACAGTAATCAGGGCATTTTTATAGCACTTTTCGCTGTGAAAATTACAATGGTCCCAAAGATGTGTCAAAAGTGTCCGATGTGTCCGCCATAATGTCGCAGTCGCGAAAAAAAAAAAATATCACTGTTCGTCGCCATTAGTAGTAAAAAAAAAAAAATATTAAATAAAAATGCCATTAAACTATGCCATATTTTGTAGGCCCTATAAATTTTGCGTTAATCAATCGATAAACGCTTATTACAATTTTTTTTAACCAAAAATAAGTAGAAGAAACTAAACTGAGGAAAAAAAATAATTATATATTTTTGGGGATATTTATTATAGCAAAAAGTAAAAAAATATTGCATTTTTTTCAAAATTGTCGCTCTATTTTCGTTTATAGCACAACAAATAAAAACCGCAGAGGTGATCAAATACCACCAAAAGAAATCTCTATTTGTGGGAAAAAAAGGACGCCAATTTTGTTTGGGAGCCACGTTGCACGACTGCGCAATTGTCGGTTAAAGCGACGCAGTGCCGAATCGCAAAAAGTGGCCCGGTCATTGACCAGCATAATGGTCCGGGTCTTAAGTGGTTAAAAAATGAAAAAAACTCCTAAATACATCATAAATAAAACCCCATACTCCAAATGAAAAGGTTCTAATTACAAAAGAACCTCACCCTCTTAATAATAATAAAAAAAAAAAACCCTAAATACATCATAAAAATAAAACACATGCTCCAAATAAAAAAAGTGCTAAATGCATAAAAACGTCACCCTCTATAAAAATTTAAAACAAAACTCCTAAATACATCAAAAAACCTCACGCTCCAAATGAAAAAGGCACTACGGTACTTAACCACTTGACCACTGGGCACTTAAACCCCCTTCCTAACCAGACCAATTTTCAGCTTTCGGTGCTCTCACAATTTGAATGACAATTACTCAGTCATACAACATTGTACCCATTTGAAATTTTTGTCCTTTTTTTCACACAAATAGAGCTTTCTTTTGGTGGTATTTGATCACTTCTGGGTTTTTTATTTTTTGCGCTATAAAAGAAAAACGACTGAAAATTCTGTAAAAAAAAAAAAAAAAAAAATCTTGTTTCCGTCATATTAGCGGGTTATTTCTCACACACAGCATATGCATACCACAAATTACACCCCAAAACACATTCTGCTATTCCTCCCGAGTATGGCGATACCCCATGTGTGAGACTTTTACACAGCGTGGCCACATACAGAGGCCCAACATGCAGGGAGCGCCATCAGGCGTTCTGGAACACCCAGACCAATTCTGACATTCCTCTCCTACATGGAAAAATCATCATTTATTTGCTAGAAAATTACATAGAACCCCAAAACATTATATATGCTTTTTTAGCAAAGACCCTAGAAAATACAATGGCAGTGGTTACAACTTTTTATCTTGCATGGTATTTTCGTAGAAATTTTTTGAACGCGTGTTTTTATAAAAAAAACAGTTTTGTGCTAAAAAAAAAACAAAAAAAAAAACAGTAAAGTCAGCCCAATTTTTTTCCATAATGTGAAAGATGAAGTTACGCCGAGTAAATAGATACCCAACATGTCACCCTTCAAAATTGCGCACAATGATGGAATGGCGCCAAACTTCGCTACTTAAAAATCCCCATAGGCGACGCTTTAATTACTTTTATTGGTTACATGTTTTTAGTTACAGAGGAGGTCTAGGGCCAAAATGATTGCTTTCGCTCTAACGTTCGCAGAGATACCTCACATGTGTAGCCTGAACACCGTTTTCATATGTGGGCGGGACTTCAAAGCAGGGTACTGGGGTATTGCAGGGTACTGGGGTATTGCAGGGTACTGGGGTATTGCAGGGTACTGGGGTATTGCAGGGTACTGGGGGATTGCAGAGTATTGGGGGATTGCAGACCCGGCGAGCACGGACACTTCCCAGGGGACGCGCAATCGCGGAAGTAAAGGACGACGTCCCAGGGACGTCGTCCCAAAATAACTCCGCCGCGCTGTAGCAGTATTTTTGCTATAGCGCGGTCGGAAAGTGGTTAAAGGGTCACTAAAGGAAAACATTTTTTGCTGAAATGACAGTTTACAGGGTATAGAGACATAAAAGTTAACCGATTCCTTTTAAAAAGTATTAAAAATAGATAAAAATCAATCATATAATATGCCTCCAGTTTCACTTTCGTTTTTAAACTGGTTTCATGTTTCTGTGAAGTAGAGAGAGAGACAGAACAAAAACAAACAAATCCAGGGCAGTGTTTTGTTTTCAAAAAATGAATCTTATTGGTTCTGAGGAGTTTTAGACACACAGCTTAGACCACAGTGAAAAGCTGCCATGAGATTTTTCATAAGGCGCCAGACAAGGCCAGGCAGGAAGTGTGGAGATCAGAGCAGAATTACAGCAACTTCAAAGCAAAAAACGAACAATGAGGACATGAAACCAGGAATGCATTAAGGTAAAGGAAGCTATTTAGCAAAAAAATAAAATTTCCTTTAGTGATCCTTTAAATGAAAACCCACCCTCCAAATAAAAAGGTGCTAAATATATAAAAACAACTTAAAAAATAATTATATATATATATATATATATATATAATATATACATACACACACACACATAAGAAAAAAAAAACACACCACATACAACCCTACCCTCTAAATAAAAAGCCCCTAAATACAACCAAAAACCTCTTCCATATTTAAGAAAAAAAAAAAAAAACAATCAATAAGTCCTTCTTTCAAAATAAACTCAACCACCCCCCCCCTCCCCTCACTCTAAATTCAATAAAAATACATAAAAACATTTCAAAAAGCTGCTATTTATAGAATAGCAGTCAGGACATTGGGGGGAGTCTAGGGATTCCCCTTTACCTGGGAGTGAGAGGGGGGGTTGTCTCCAGCTTCTCCCACTCGAAATGTGTTTGCCGTGGATGTAAGATATAAATTGATCCTGTGGGAAGGCCGGATTTGAGGAGACCCCCACATATAACAGCTGCACCCTTCCATCCAGAACAGCTGTGACTGTGAGACCAAGGAGGAGCCGTGCCCAGAACCCGGACCTGCAAAACCAAGCAAGTGAAGAGAGGCATCACCAATCACATTGAACTTCCTAATGACCCCCAACATGTTCGGCTTTCTGAAGAATGGTGGCAGTTGCTTTATTTATATGATTGGCTGGTTCCTTCGAGGAAACACTTCATGTGTGTCTTACCTACAGTCAGGCATGGTGGTGGGAGTGTCATGGTCTGGGGCTGCATGAGTGCTGCCAACACTGGGGGGCCACAGATCATTGAGGGAACCATGAATGCCAACATTTACTGTAACATACTGAAGCAGAGCATGATCCCCTAACTTCAGAGACTGTACCCCAGGGCAGTATTCCAACATGATAACGACCCCAAACACACCTCCAAGATGACCCCTGCCTTGCTAAAGAAGCTGAAGGTAAAGGTGATGGACTGGCCAAGCATGCCTCCAGACCTAAACCCTATTGATCATCTGTGGGGCATCCTATAACGGAAGGTGGAGGAGCGCAAGGTCTCTAACAGCTCTGTGATGTCATCATGGAGGAGGGGAAGAGGACTCCAGTGACAACCTGTGAAGCTCTGGTGAACTCCATCCCCTAGAGGTTAAGGCAGTGCTGGAAAATAATGATGACCACACAAAATATTGACAAGTTGGCCCAATTTGGACATTTTCACTTAGGGGTGTACTCACTTTTGTTGCCAGCAGTTTAGACATTAATGGCTGTGTGTTGAGTTATTTTGAGGGGACAGCAAATGTACACTGTTATACAAGCTGTACACTCACTACACAACATTGTAGCAAAGTGTCATTTCTTCAGTGTTGTCACATGAAAATATATAATAAAATATTTACAAAAATTTGAGGGGTGTACTGACTTTTGTGAGATTATATATATATATATATATATATATACACACATACATACATATATATATATACATATATATATATATATATATTTTATAGTAGTAATGGGGGTGATCAGTGATTTATGATAGTGTGGCGGGCAATTTGACACTGAAGCTGGGGACGACGACGACTGACTAACTGCCACTTACATCGTTAATACAGTGGTCAGTGCTAATACTATACACTGTCAATGTACTAGTGACACTGGCTGGGAAGGGGTTAACTTCTAGGGTCAATCTTGGGGTTAACTGTGTGCCTAAAAATATGTAATGTGTGCTGATTTTTACTAAAATTGTTTCTTATCTCTGCTTTTCAGGGATAAGAAACTGACAGATTGCTCCCTTCCTACAGAGCTCTGTGTTTATCAACACAGGGCTCTAGGCTGTGATTGCACACAGCCCCAATCAGTAGGTCCCGGCCATGAATCATTGGCTGGGACTTGCTGAGAGGCTCCCGCTGTGTACAATCACAGCGAGTGTTGGTGGGGGGGGGGGTTTGGGGGGGCGCAACTAACATGCACGTGCCCTAAAACCGGAAGCAGGCAACAGCCTACGGGTACGGTGCTTTGCCTGCACAAGTACATTGCGGGTGGGTGGTCCCCAAGCGGTTAAGGGGACATTTCAAGGACCACTTATGTCAATACGACCCCACATCTCTCCTCTAGGCTGGAAAGCATGAGATCGTGAAAAAAAAATTTCACGGATCTCATGCTTTCAGCCATGATTGCAGCTTTGTTTACATTCCGGTACCCGGGCGTGACGTCATAACATCGCGCCCGGGCCGCTGACGGTCATAGAGATGACTGGTGACCATCCGGTCACCAGTCATCTCTATACCTTTCATCCGGCGCCGGCAGATAGTTTCTCCGGTGGCATGGAAAAGCCAGGAGACGCACCGGATGGCGGCGGGAGTGGGGGGGGGGCGTCCCCTCCCATCGCCTCTAAGAACGATCAAATGGTGGAACTGCAGCTATGATCGTTCTTATGGTGCACAGAATCGCCGGCTGAAGAGATGAATATCTGAATGATTCCTGTAGCGGCACTCATTCAGATATCCCCAGGGCTGGACTGGGACAAATTTGGCCCTGGAGTTCATCCAGACTGGCCCACTTTGACAGGTCTCTCCCATGGTGGCCAGACAACTCCCGCACCCCCCCCCCCCCGGGCACCCAAGCCCCCTCTCCTCCTTTACTAGCCACTAGCCGTTCTACTTTATTAGAGTAGAACGCCTGGTACTGGTACTATTATAGGCAGTACCAGTGGGGAAGCTAGACATTATTTCACCCGGGGCAAAGAATCAGTTCAGTGCCCCCCCTTATGGGACAAAATTAGGCAAAAGTGAGAAAATCCCAGGCCATAACTGTTGAGTCAGCTGTCTGTCCCCCCCCCCCATGCTCCTCTGTCGTCGTCCCTGCTCCTCCCCCTGCTTCTTTGTCCCAGGAGGCGAGCGCTGCGGGGAGAGGGAGAGCAGGCGAGCGCTGCGGGGAGAGGGAGAGCAGGCGAGCGCTTCGGGGAGAGGGAGAGCAGGCGAGCGCTGCGGGGAGAGGGAGAGCAGGCGAGCGCTGCGGGGAGAGGGAGAGCAGGCGAGCGCTGCGGGGAGAGGGAGAGCAGGCGAGCGCTGCGGGGAGAGAGGGAGAGCAGGCGAGCGCTGCGGGGGGAGAGGGAGAGCAGGCGAGCGCTGCGGGGAGAGGGAGAGCAGGCGAGCGCTGCGGGGAGAGGGAGAGCAGGCGAGCGCTGCGGGGAGAGGGAGAGCAGGCGAGCGCTGCGGGGAGAGGGAGAGCAGGCGTGCGCTGCGGGGAGAGGGAGAGCAGGCTACCGCTGCGGGGAGAGGGAGAGCAGGCTACCGCTGCGGGGAGAGGGAGAGCAGGCGAGCGCTGCGGGGAGAGGGAGAGCAGGCGAGCACTGCGGGGAGAGGGAGAGCAGGCGAGCGCTGCGGGGAGAGGGAGAGCAGGCGAGCGCTGCGGGGAGAGGGAGAGCAGGCGAGCACTGCGGGGAGAGGGAGAGCAGGCTACCGCTGCGGGGAGAGGGAGAGCAGGCGAGCACTGCGGGAAGGAGATGAGCGCTGCAGGAAGGGAGAGACAGAGGAGCAGCGGTCCGCTGTCACTCAAGCAGGCCCACTGAGCCACCGGCCCACCGGGAAACTTCCTGTAGTCCCAATGGCCAGTCCATCCCTGAATATCCCCCACAGAAAGTCCAGGACGTCATATGACGTCCTTGGGGGAGGGAAGTGGTTAATGTCACCATTATTACTGAAAGTAAATATGTTGTATAGCACAGCCCTGCAGTTTCACCTTATTTACTAAGCAAAGGAAAAACTGTCCTTGCAAAGTGAACACTTCCCTTGCAAAGCGGGTGCCTTTAGTAAACAAACCCAGCGGAGTGAGCCTTGCCATTTGCATCTGTTCTCGGCACTTTAACACCTACCTGAACCCAGCGTAGCTCCTCCGCTTGGAGAAAGAGGCCGTCTTCCCGCAGGGCCGCATACGGCACAGAGCGACCTCCAAACACAAAGACGTATCTCTGTCCTGACCATGGATGAAAAGAACAGGGTTATTTAATGCAAATATAGAGGCCGGATTGTACAGCAAAATCACCACCTAACACCCTCTACATGAACGTCTCTCGATATACAGTGGGGGGAGATTTACTAAAACTGAGGGCAAAATCTGGCGCAGCTGTGCATGGGAGCCAATCAGCTTCCAGGTTTGATTATCAAAGCTTAACCACTTAAGCCCCGGACCAATATGCAGCTTATGGACCGGGACACTTTTTGAGATTCGGCACTGCGTCGCTTTAACTGACAATTGCGCGGTCGTGTGACGTGGCTCCCAAACAAAATTGGTGTCCTTTTCCCACCATAAATAGAGGTTTTTTTTTGGGTGGTATTTGATCACCTCTGCGTTTTTTATTTTTTGCGCTATAAACAAAAATAAAGCGACAATTTTGAAAACATTTTTTTTTTTTTTTTTTAGCTATAATATTCCCCCCCCCCCCCCCCAAAAAATATTTTAGGCCAATATGTATTCTACATATTTATGGTAAAAAAATAAAATCCCAATAAGCTTTGAATGGTTTGCACACAAGTCATAGCGTCTACCAAATAGGGGATAGTTTTATTGTATTTTTATTAATTAATTGATTTATTTTTTACTACTAATGGCGGCGATCAGCGATTTTCATCGTGACTGCGACATTATGGCGGACACATTGGACACTTTTGACACATTTTTGAGACCATTGTCATTTTCACAGCGAAAGGGGTTCAATATAAATGCACCGATTACTGTAAAAAATTACACTGGCAGTGAAGGGGTTGACCTGTAGGTGGCGCTGTAGGGGTTAAGTGTGCCCTGATTTGTGTTTCTTACTGTGGGGGGGGGGGGCGTGGCTTAGCATGTGACATCACTGATCAACCTTCCCTATGACAGTGAATAGACGATCAGTCTCACTAGGGAGCACGGGGAAAGGTTTGTTTGCACTCACCTCTCCCCGTTCTTCAGCTCTGTGACCCGATCACAGGACACTGTCGGCGATCGGGTCCGCGGTTCCCGCAGGGACAGTCACGAAGCTTAAAACCACGCTGCGTGACCCACAGCTGGGCTCTTAAAGGGGACGTACATGTACGCCCTTGTGCCCAGCCGTGCCATTCTGCAGACGTATATCTGTGTGCGGCCGTCCATAAGCGGTTAATTGAACAAGCTGAAGTTGGAAGCCGATTGGCTACCATGCACAGCTGCACCAGATGTTGCACTCTCCAGTTTTAATAAATCAACCCCAATGAATGGCCAAAAAATTGGTGAACACCCGACCATTACACCTATGAGACATCTCCTTCCAAAACCATAGCCCTTAATATGGAGTTGCCCTCCCCCTTGTGATTACAGTGGCCCCCGCACTTCTGAAAAAGGCTTTCATAAGATTTTGTATTATGTCTGTGAGAATTCATGTCCATTCAACCAATAGAAAGTTTGTGAGGTCAGATACTGATGTCGGATGAGCTCATCTCAAAAGGTGTTCTGTAGGGTTGAGGTCAGGGCTCTGTGCAGGACACTCCAGTTTATTCACACCAAACCATGTCTTTATGGAGTTTGCTTTGTACACAGGGTGGGCACAGTCATGTTGGAACAGAAAAGGATCTTCACCAAACTGTTACCACAAGGCTGGAAGACCACTTACGCCAACGTATCTCGATATACGCCGCGTAAGTGTCAAGATGCGCCGTCGTATCTATGCGACGTACTCCCATAACTAACATACGCCTAAAATCCGGCTTCAGTCCACATACATAACTTGCCTACGCCGGCGTATCTTGGGCGCATAGTTACGCTGGACGAATATGCAAATGAGGGAGATACGTCGATTCATGAACGTAGATGCGCCAGATGGAAAAGATACGTGGTTTGCGTAAGAGTTACGACCGGTGTAAAGTTATTCCCCATATAGGTGGCGCAACCCATTCAAAAAGGTATGGACCAGGGAACAGCCGTCGTATTTTACATTGTTTACGTAGTACTACGTGAATAGGGCTGGGCGTAGGTTACGTTCACGTCGTAGGCAGTGTATTGACGTATCTTAGGCAGCTATTTCGACGTGACTGAGCATGCGCGCTGGGATGCCTCCAAGAGACGACGCATGCGCAGTTCGTTTTTTGAAGCTCAGCCCAACATTTGCATGGGGTCACGCTTCATTTTAATATATCACGCCCACTTCCACCTACTTTGACTTACGTTGGCTTACGCCGACAACTATACGCTACGCCAGCGCAACGTTGAGCGCATATTCTTTGTGAATAGCATGCTTGCCTCTTAACGTTGCGCCGGCATAGCGTAAAGACGATGCGCTACGCCGGCATAAAGATACGCCAATCTACGTGAATCCGGGCCAATGTATTTGTATTATGTAGTCAAGTGGTTAGCCCTTCCGCCTGGCAGCACTGAGGTCGTTGGTTCGAATTCCGACCACGGCACTACCTGGAGGGAGTTTGTATGTTTCCCTTTACCTGCGTGGGTTTCCTCTGGGAACTCCAGTTTCCTCCCACACTCCCAAGACATGCTGGTAAGTCAACTGGCCGCTGTCTAATTTGGACCTAGTATGTATACATATGAATGTGAGCAAGGCCGCGTACACATGACCGAGGAAACTAGATGGGCGAAATGGTTGTTTTTCTCGTCGAGTTTCTCGTTCGGCTGTCGAAAACCGGTCGTGTGTACGGGGCCTTAGAGACATTGAACTCCATGCCCAGGAGGGTTAAGGCAGCGCTGGAAAATAATGGTGGCCACACAAAATATTGACACTTTCGGCCCAATTTGGACATTTTCACTTAGGGGTGTACTCATTTTTGTGAGGTTATATATCATACATTCATAAAAATTTACAATCACTTTAAGTGGTTAAGATTGTCCTTTATTTGAAGTGCAGATGTTCAGATATCCCCCTGTTTACACTGCCTGCAAATAATATTTTTTTCTCGAGTAGAGTTCAGATTTCAAGGACCAGCATGAGGGATTCCCTAGGAAAAAGCACTTCACACATGTACTTCTCTTGGCCTCTGCAGAGGGGCATTTATAGCATCACCCCTAAGCATAATAACTAATAGAACATGCAGCAAACCCAGGGAAAAATCCCACAAATAGGGTAAAATGTGGGTACCCAATGCTCAGACATTACCGTGGAGGGACACCTCGGTGGCAGTATGTCTCCAGCGATGCAGTTCAGGGTGGAGATCTCTCTGGGTCATCTTCAAGTTGTGTGTCACTTCATCATACTGTAGAATATGGACACCATTGGCTGGTCTAGTAGGGGAGAATCGACCACCCAAGACTAAAACATGACCACCGGTGAGAGGTGTAAAAGAGTGCAAGAGACGTCCATCTACAGAGACAGAGAGGAAGCGTTCTTCAGGAGAATACATACAATCCTTTGACATAGACAGGACAGGAGATAACGAATTTCCCATTGACCAACACTTATACCGACTGGAGATGGCACTGTATAATGTACGCAGAGAACTTAAATCTAAAACACACAATCAATAGTATATTACACATAGCGGCAGATCATGCCTTGTGGTAGCCACCATACAGTTTTAGAGTCCACAAACTATTGTATATATCTGGAAATTGAACGATCCTGATGTACTGAAGGCCCATCTCATTTCTTGAGCTCCAAAAATGCCAGGGCAGTGCAAATATCCCCCAAATTACCCATTTTTGGAAAGTGGACAGTCCAAGGTATTTGGTAAGAGGCATGTTGAGTTTTTTTGAAGTTGTAACTTCTTTGTCCTATTTTATATTTTTTGTACATACTGTCACCAGTGAAGTACAGCATCGATCATATACAGTAACTGGTGTGGTGGTGATCAGGAATACCGATTATTGACAGTATGTAAAAAAATAAAAAAAAGATTATTATACACTATATATTAGGGCCGAAACAACGAATTGATTAATCGACAGCTAATCTATTATGGAATTAATCGATTACAATTTTTATAATCGAATAAGACAGTAACTTAATGGGGTTAAAAAAACTAAAATCAGCTCTTTATAGTACAAAAAAGCAAAATCGCTACTGTTAATATTACAGTCACTGTCCCACAGTAGAAAAAAAAAAAAAATGAGCCCCTTACAGTAGCGATTATTTGCTCTTTTTGTATATATATATTTTTTTTTAACCACCATTATGTTACTAAACATCTCAGGCCGGGATCACACCTCTGTGTTTTTTGGTGCTTTTTGCAGAAATACACTACAGATCATTTACATGTTTTTCTATGGGACACGTTCACATCCATGATTTTTTTCAGCTGCTGCGTATTTGGAAAGGGCGAGGACTTTTACGCAAAACGGTGCTATTTTTTATTTTATTTTCTTGTTCAATATACTTCAATGGAGAAGCTGCAGAAAAGCGTGTAATGTGTTTTTGCGGCAATTTGTGTTTTGTAATCTGTCCAACAACAAATTTGCACAAAAAAAAAAAAAAAAATGCTATTTTTTATTTTAAAGCTATCATCCGATTAATCGAAACAATAAATCGGCCAACTAATCGTTTAGTTGCAGCCACATATATATATACACACACACACACACACACACACACAGTGGGAATCGAAAGTTTGGGCATCCCAGGTAAAAATTTGTATTAACCACTTAACCCCCGGACCATATTGCTGCCCAATGACCAGAGCACTTTTTGCGATTCGGCACTGCGTCGCTTTAACGGACAATTGCGTGGTCGTGCGACGTGGCTTCCAAACAAAATTGGCGTCCTTTTTTCCCCCACAGATAGAGCTTTCTTTTGGTGGTATTTGATCATCTCTGCGGTTTTTATTTTTTGCGCTTTAAACAAAAATAAAGCGACTATTTTGAAAAAAATGCAATATTTTTTACTTTTTTCTGTAATAAATATCCCCCAAATATATATATATTAAAAAAAATCCTCAGTTTCTTCTACATATTTTTCGTAAAAAAAAAAAAAAAAAAAAAAAAATCGCAATAAGCGTTTATTGATTGGTTATAGCGTTTACAAAATGGGAGATAGTTTTATGGCATTTTCATTATTTTTGTTTTTTTTACTATTAATGGCGGCGATCAGCGGTTTTTTTTCAGCACCGAGACATTATGGCGGACACTTCTGACACATTTTTGGGACGATTTTAATTTTTTTTTAGCGATCAATGCTATAAAAATGCATTGGATTACTATAAAAATGCCATTGGCAGTGAAGGGATTAACACTAGGGGGCAGGGAAGGGGTTAAGTGTGTTCCTGGGTGTGTTCTAACTGTATGGGGGGGGGGGGTGGACTCACTAGGGGAAATCACTGATCTTCTGTTTATACATTGTATGAACAGAAAATCAGCGTTTCCCCCGCTGACAGGAACGAGAGCTGTGTGTTTACACACACAGCTCCCGTTCCCCGCTCTGTAACGAGCGATCGCGTGTGCCCGGCGGCGATCGTGCCCGGCAGGCACGCGCACAGGACTCGGGGACGACGCGCGCGCGGGCCACCGGCGGCGCGCACGCGCCCCCTAGTGGCCGTCGAAAGTGCCGACGTAGAGCTACGGGCTCTCGCTACGGGCTCTCGCCCAGGAGAGCCGATCTGCCGCCGTATAATTGCGGCGGCTGGTCGGCAAGCAGTTAATGTGCATAATGAAGCCAAGGAAAGATGGAAAAAAAAAGGCATCAAATTACAGATTAGACATTCTTATAATATGTCAAAAAAGTTAGATTTTATTTCCATCAAAATTACAATTTGAGATTTTTACATATATATACACACATATATACATATATACATACACACACATATTCTTTTTTTTTTTATATATTGTCACCAATCTGTATTCCTAATCACCACCACGCCAGTTACTGTATATGACCGACACTGTACTTCACTGGTGACTATGTAAAAAAAAAAAAAAAAAAAAAAATAATATATATATATATGTATATATATATATATATATATATATGTATGTATATAACAAAAAAAGTTACAACTTTAAAAAAAAAAAAAACTTGCCATTCCTCTTACCAAATACATTGGACGGTCTACTTTTAAATAATTGGTTACTTTTTTTTTCTTACTACATTTTTTTTTCTAACACACTGTGACCAGAGAGATTCAGTCTTATTATAGTAACGTTCCACTACTCTGGGGTGGTGATCAGGATTTATTTTTTTGCACATTATGATTGCTTATAATAGTGAATTTCACGGTTATAAGCAACCATTTGAATTAAACCGATTCAAGTCCGGTTCACACTGATGCGACATGGGATCCGAATTGTGAGAGCACAAGTTGCATGACATGTAAAATGAAATGTTTTTCGTACGAGAGCCATCTTAAGTGATCCGACACAAGTCGACTTTAGAAAAGGTTCTACATTAATCCGAATTTGATACAACTTTAATGCCATAGAGCAGGGGTCTCTAAAAACTGCGGCCCGAGGGCCAGATGTGGCCCCTTTCCTGCCATTATCCGGCCCTTGGGGCACTATTCCACCCACTGACACTAACAAGGGGGCACTAAATCTCCCACCGATGGGATACTATTCATCCTACTGATAGGGGCATTACTCCTCCTCTTACTGACCACCAACTCTGAGGCCACATTTATTCTCACTGATGCTAAGCCGGGACATTTTCTGCCTCCACTGGCCACAATCCGGCACTCCTAAATTCCATAGGACAATAAACTGGCCCTTTGCTTGAAAAGTTTGGAGACCCCTGCCATAGAGCATGGGTGTTTCAAACTGTGGCCCTCCAGCTGTTGCATAATTACAAGTCCAATCATGCCTCTGTGATTGGGAGTCGTACTTGTAATGGTCAATCTTGCAATGCCTCATGGGATTTGTAGTTCTGCATCAGCTAGAGGTCCACAGGTTTACCACCCATGCCACAGTGTAAAACGTCACATTTTAAAAGAGAAGTATGGGTTTTGTTTTTTTCCCCCTTTTATACTTACCTAGGTGGATGCAGAATCGGTCCGATGCAGCATCTGGCTCCCGCCACCTCCGCACTGAGAACCTAGCGATCGAACATCACAGATGGCTCGGTTCTCATAGATCCCGAAAGGAGGACTGCGGACCGTCAATCAGCAGCTCTCCTCTCTGCTTCTCCACACTCATTGAAGCGCTGATCTGTGGAGGGGCGGAGCGGCTGTCTCAGGCTCTCAGTGGCTCGCTGAGAGGCTAAGACGGGTGTCAGTCCAGGCACCTGGCGGACCCAGACTCCCATTGTTGGGATGATGCGGTGCCAGGACTGATTCCAGTGACGTCAGCACAGACTTCAGTCCGCTCTCTGCTGAAAATGGGTCACAGGAGTGCAAAACAAAGTGCACTCTTTTGACCCATAGGAGAAGTCCAACCAAACAAGCTCAAGATGAACATTCTCCTTTAACCACTTAAGACCCGGACCAAAATGCAGGTAAATGACCAGGCCCCTTTTTGAGATTCGGCACTGCGTTGCTTAAACAAAATTTGCGTCCTTTTCTTCCCACAAATAGAGCTTTCTTTTGGTGGTATTTGATCGCCTCTGCGATTTTTATTTTTTGCGCTATATACAAAAATAAAGCGACATTTTTGAAAAAAAAAAAATATATATATATTTTTTACTTTTTGTTATAAGAAAAATCAAATAAACTAAATTTTAGTCAAACATTTAGGCCAAAATGTATTTAGCCACATGTCTTTAGTTAAAAAAAAAAAAAAAGCTACCTAGCGGCAACAGCGGCACTAATACAGCGATCAGAAAAATGATCGCTTAGTGACGCTGGCAATAGGGAGTGAAAGGGTTAACTAGGGCAGTGATCAAGGGGTTAAAACTTTATTAGGGGGGGTACAGGGGCTACCCTGAACCTAACACTAACTGCCTGTCACACTGACACTAAATACAGTAATCATACATATAATCACTGCATTCAGTGACACTGTGACAGGGGGAGGGGGGGGTGATCGCAAGGGGTTAAGTCTGCCTGCATGTACTGGTGTCAGTGTAGTGTTAGTGCAGACTTACTGTGCGATGTGATCTCTCCTCAGCGGCGGTTGAAAATACCGCTGAGGGGAGAGATCACATCACTTCCCCCTTCCTGTTTACACAGGAGGAGGAAGTGCAGGGCGGGGGGGCGCGCGCATTGGCTGGGAGCGATCCGGAGGGGGCGGACAAAAACGAATAGCCGCCCCTTCATCCCGGATCGCTCGTAAAGCCGCGGGGACCACCGCATGTACCGGGGGGGGGGGTCCCGATCGGACCCCCCACCCACGGCAAGGCACCAATGTATTTATACATTGATGTGCCTGCCTGTGCCATTCTGCTGACGTAAATGTACATGCGGCGGTCCGCAAGCAGTTAAGTCAGATCGAAGTTGCAGAGCGATGTGGGATGGGAGAAAAAGAACAGTCCAGGACGACCACACACCGTTAAAGGCATCTGTATTGCATCCTGAATAGCAGATAAAGTCCAATACAGTCACTTTATGTTCGGCAAAGGCAGGGAAATACAGGGGACGCGTTTCACGCTATATGTAAGTCTAAGGCGGCGTACAGACGATCGGACATATCCGATGAAAACGGTCCGCGGACCATTTCCATCGGATATGTCCGATCGGGAGTTTGATCCGATGGCGTGTACACACCATCGGATCAAATTCCCCGCCGCCGGACAGCGCGGTGACGCGGCGGTGACGTTGACGCCGCCGCGTCACCGCCACGTCACCGCACCAGGAAGTAAAACACTTCCGCGCATGCGCCGAATCCATTCGGCAGCGGCGGCGGTGGGGGCCGACATGTCTGCTGGTAAGTGTACTAACCAGCAGACATGTCGGGCGGACAGATTCCCACCGGATAGATTTCAAAGCATGCTTTGAAATCTGTCGGGTGGAGAAATCTGTCCGCTAGCCCATACACACGAGCGGAGATGTCTGCTGAAACGGTCCATCGGACCGTTTTCAGCGGACATATCCCCTCGTGTGTACGCCGCCTAAGACTAAGCTAAGACTAAGCACCAACATATGGTGTGAAACGCGTGCCCTGTTTTTCCCTGCCTTTGCCGAACATGAAGTGACAGTATTGGATTTTATCTGCTATTCAAGATACAATAAAGTTGCCTTTAACGATGTGTGGCTGTCCAGGACTGTTCTTTTCCTCCCAATTCATTGCAGAGCCTGCACATGAAACTTTGCAATAGGGCCGTGTGCTGTAGAGGGTTTTGGGTTTGGAGCGTCAATTCCTCTCTATTGTCTTCAGATGACTTTCATGTCGCAGCAGTGTGAACCTGGGCTTATTCAGTGTGTATTGTTGCGATTAGCCACAGCTAATCACACGGTACAGATGGGCTGTGATTGGCCCATTCTGTACCATGTGATCACTGTGACCTATCACAGCTAGTAACACAATTGTACACAACTAATGGCATGAAAGGAAGCTATACATTGCTTGTATGTAATCTGCTGTGATTTGTCACAGCAGTCACATAGTACCAGCAGCAGGCCAGTAACAATGACCAGTCAGCGGCTGTGAGTGGGTGAATAACTTGTATATCGCTACAAATGCGAACTGAATCAAAGGCGCTTGGTATCCATTTCCTTCTATGTTGCCTTCAGAAAAGATGGGTCTTGAGTTTTTTTCTGAGGGCCCGGTGATCCTCTTCTGTTCGTAAATGAGTTGGTAATGAGTTCCACAGTCGAGGTCCCTGGACTGCAAATCTTTGTTCTCCTTTGCTTTTGTAACGGGTCTTGAGGATCTGGAGAAGATTTTGATTAGCTGACCGGAGGATGCGATTGGGGTTGTGGCATTTTATTTTCTCACATAGATATTGGTGGGGCGATGCCTTGTACACATTTGTGTGTCAGGCAGAGGGTCTTGAATGTGATTTGGTCCTTGACAGGCAACCAATTGGGGGACCTTAGGGTGGGGGAAATTGATTCCCAGAGTTTTTTGCCTGTTACCATTCGCGCTGCCGTGTTCTGGACGACTTGCAGACGGACAATCTGGTATTTTGGGAGACCTAGGTATAGGGAGTTAGCATAATCAAGCTTGGAGTTTATTAGTTTTCTCACTACTACTGCGGTGTCTTATCGGAATGAAGGGCACGAGTCTTCTTAGTAGACCCAGGAGATGGTGAACACAACTGGTGACAGATCGCGACACAGTGAGGCTGTATTTGCATGCACAAGGTAATGCCCACATGTGACGCCGAGCTTCCATTATTAAAAGGGACTCAAATTTCGACGAAAGGGGCAGGGCCTATGGAAACGTGAAATCCGCTTAAAGCAGATCAGAAGGTCATCTGCAGATTAAATACACCCATCAATGAATTCTGAAGGATCTTAGAAACATCTCAAATTGATACAAGCCACTAAGCAATAACGTAATAAAATAAAGGGATTACCCCATTGGTCTGTGTTCATCTCTCGACCCCACGTCTCATCTTTCCGCAATAAGAGGTGGATATCGTCTAATCTTCGGTGCTTGCCGTCTCCTTCCCCAAACCCACCAGCAGAGATGATGACCTGGGAAGACACTGAACAGGAGCGGTGACCAAACCGCCGTAGACCGCGGACAGAAGTGGCGAGAGGATTCACAGGGAGAGAGCCACAGAACTCCGGAGCTGGAAGCACTGAGAATTCTACAAAGAGAAAATAAAAAAAAAGGAGACTCGGGATTACAATCAGGGATGCAGGACAGGGATCATCACACACAAGTTGGATCAGCTTTCTCCGAGTCTGCTGCCACAATGTTCATATAATCCATTATACCTATGTGAGTATCACAGAGCGGTCGGAGGGCCGTAGAGTCTGCTAGAGTTCCCCGAGAGGCCGCCAAGATAAAGTAATGAGAACACTTGAGGTGGAGCTCCTGTGGAAAAAAAACGGAGACAAAGATCATGTACCGGATCAGCTCCAGAAAGAGAGATGGGGGCCTAACAATCAGTTTGGGGGGAATCTGTGAATATCTGACAAATTATAGAACACAGTGCACCAACTTCCCGTGGGGTACCATCCTGGCATACTAGGCACACAGCTGGTACCCCCTGGAAGGCAACCAATATCGTGAGCAACAAGCCTAGTCTCCCCACAAAAAGGGGGCAAAACCCTTTCTTTAAAAAATAAAAATAAATGAACAAACTCCATAAAATAGAACCAACGCAGCCACCACGTCAATGGACTGGTAAGCTGCAATATGACATTTTTGTTTCTGGATTTAGATGAATTTTACCAGATCAGCAGGACACTGGGTGTAAAACAGAGCAGCCCACACCAGGAAAAGCTGAATTGTCTACATTCATCCGACAACAAGAAAGCTCCTCCTGGGCACTAAGAGTGTTGAGGAGCCCCACATCATTTAGTCTCAGCTTGGATTTTGGACGTGAAGACGTACCATCTTGGTATAAAGATCTAGTCATGGCATTAGCACAATTTTTTGGTCATCACCCATTGTGCCATTTCCTCAGGAGTGAGGCCACCATCAAAAAGTAATAGAATACCCTTACTAGAGGTCTAGATCTCAGAGTTACCAAGAGGTCAGAAATGCTTCTACAGCCAAGAGCTGCAGAGGAAAGAACTCTTCCAATGAGGAACAACCCTGGCAGCGTCCTCTGATCTGGTAAACTTCACAAGCCCAATTCTCTACACAAGGAACCATATAAGAAAACAAAAAGGTAAAACACTGAGGCCCTTTTTACGTGGAGCCGTCTATCTGTAGAGCGGCCGGTAGGGACAGGTGCAGCATCAAGCACTACTTTCAAGGCACGCTCTCAAAGCCTATGGGAGCCTGCAGTTGAATGGGGTTAAATGCTAGAACAAGTGACATCATGTTTAGGGTCCTGAGTATTCAAGAACAGGATTCCATTATGCAGAAGACCTTCATTTCGAACCCTCATCCCTGAACGCACAGGGTCCTAAATGACTGGTACAGCACACAGCCCCATCCAGCTGCAGCCTCCCATAGACTTTGACAGACTGCCTGCAGTGGGGCTGAGTGCTGCACCTGTCTGTACTAAAGCTCTGGGAGGGACACACTGCAGATAGATGGACATGTATGCAAGACGTCTGAATAATCTGTTATTTTCATTTGATCAAACAAAATATCAGTGCAGTGTCTGATGCAACAAGCCCAAAATCTCTTTCCAGCGCGTTTCACTTAACGGCCATCATCAGGGGCCCCATACGTTGGTCCTTTTGTTGGAGTTGGGCTTGTAAATGCCACATGGGGTGAGAAAATTCTTTCCTCCGCAGCTATTGGTTGTAGAAACTCTTCTGACCTTTTGATCACACTGCATTGGGATCCCTTTAAACCCTTCGCTGCCTGTGACATTTATACAGTAATCAGTGGCTATTTTTAGCTGGTCCCAAAAAAAAGTGTCAAAAGTGTGTGATCTGTCGCAGTCCCACCAAAAATAGCTGATCACCACCATTACTAGTAAAAAATAAAATATTAATAAAAATGCTATATATAAAAGGGATAGTTTTATGGCATTTTTATTAATATTTTTTTTTTATTATTACTACCAATGGCAGCAATCAGCGATTCTTTTAGTGACTGCGAAATTATGGCGGACACATCAGAGACTTTTGACACATTTTTGGGACCACTGTCATTTTGTGCTATAAAAATGCACTGATTACTGTGAAAATGACAATGGTAGTGAAGGGGTTAACCACTAGGGGGCACTGTAGGGGTTAAGCGTGACCTAATGTGTGTTTCTTACTGTAGGAGAGCATGTCTGGACGTGCGACATCACTGATCGTCATTCCCTATATCAGGGAACATGTAAACATATTCGCCAGCACACCAAGGATCGTTTTAAAAGAACGTCTAAAAATTTTTTAATGCAAAGAAACTATCACAAAAATGGCAAAGTTTCGAGGCCACGCAGGGTCTCTTTGTCAGACTCGAAACGTTGCCATTTTTGTGATCGTTTCTTTGCATTAAAAATGTTTTGGACGTTCTTTTAAAACGATCCGTGGTGTGCTGGCGAATATGTTTACATGATTGCCTTTCCAGTTCCCTGCTGGTGATCGCTTCAGCACCCTTTCCTTTTTTTTGGCCACTATCCAGAAAGGTGTGCAATTGGAATATTTTGTGACTATATCAGGGAACAGACGATCAGTGACGAGCCACAGAGAAGAACGGGGAAGGTGGTTTCTTTGCCCTCGCCTCTCCCCGTTCTTTAGCTCCTGTGACCCGATCGCGGGACACCAGCGGCGATCGGGTCCCGCGGGCACGGAGCTTCGGACCAGGTAGTGAGCGTGCCACCGGTGGCGCACTCGCGACCCACGGCTGGGTTCTTAAAGGGGACGTACATGTACGCCCTTGTGCCCAGCTGTGCCATTCTGTCGTATGGCGGTCCTTAAAGCGGGAGTTCACCCCAAAATCAACTTTCTGCAGTTAGATCCAGCATACTGCTGACATCTGCAGTATGCTGTTTTATTTTTATTTTTTGGTAATTATCGTTTTAGCCGTCTTTCTTCTATGGCTCTGGGCGGCGATTACTTCCTAGTATAGGCGTTCCTGAAGACAAGCAAATTGATTGACGGCCTTCGATAGCGCGTCAGGGCTTCCGAAAATAGCCGAAGTAACGCTCAGCAATTTACGGCGCCTGCGCAGTCAGCTCTACACGGCAGGCGCCGTAAACAGCCGAGCGTCACTTCGGCTATTTTCGGAAGCCCTGACGCGCTATCGAAGGCCGTCAATCAATTTGCTTGTCTTCAGGAACGCCCATTCCCCCGCAGGATTCCCCGCTCTGAGCCATAGAAGAAAGACGGCTAAAACGATAAGTACCAAAAAAAAAAGAAGACCAGCATACTGCAGATGTCAGCAGTATGCTGGATCTAACTGCAGAAAGTTGATTTTGGGGTGAACTCCCGCTTTAAGTGGTTAAAGGGGTTGTAAAAAACACCTTGCAGTGTCTGGGCCCCCGCCCCCCCGTTTTACTTACCTGAGCCCCGAATTTCCGTGGGCGAGATCCAGCGTCACTCTCTCCACAGGTTTCTCGGCTCTTCATTGGATAGATTAATAGCAGTGCATCCATTGGCTCCCACTGCTGTCAATCAAATCCAATGACACGGGCGGAGTCATACACTCGGCAGCTATGGACGCCGAGTGTATGACACGGGAGCGCGCCCACATTGGTAGCCCCCTCGGGAGAGAGCTTCCCAGAGGGGGTTATCTATGGAAGGAAGAAGCCGAGAGAGCCGCCGTGGAACCCCAGAAGAGGAAGATCGGAGCCACTCTGTGCAAAACGAGCCGCACAGTGGAGGCAAGTATGATTTTTTTTAATAAAAATAACAAACGGGAACCTTTACAACCACTTTTAATCACCGACAGAATGACACATACCACCGGAGTCATCTCCAGGCCCAGAAAAGAGATCCATCCACATTAATCCCCCCTCTGTAATAATCCGCCACCCTTCCTAGAGAAATCACACTCATCTGTATAAATAGACACAAGAAGTCATACCTCAAACTCATCAAATGGCTCCAGCGATTCAATTCGCGTTTTTTCCAGGTCCGGAACGCACAAAGCGGAGAATTCATTCATGTCCAAAACGCGACATTTCTCCCAACCCTGGGGAGGAGAGGACAGGTCGGGAATTTAAAAAAAAAAAGGAACGAGCGGTCATCATTTTCCCAAGAACTTGTTTACAAAATGTTGCATTAGAGTCAAGGAAGGTGAAATCTAAACTCAAATCCAAAATTATTTATATGTTTATCTATTTATTATAGGTGTTAGTGCAGGTTTGGTCTGGTAAAAAAACATTATACATTACAAGGGATGTTTACATTCCTTGTAATAGGAATAAAAGTGATCAAAATTGTATTTATTTTTTTAAAAAGGACAATGTCAAAATCAAAATAAATTAAAAAGCACCCCGTCCCGCCAAGCCAGCATGCAGAAGCGAACACATACGTACATCGCGCCCGCATATGAAAACCACGCCAGGATCGTTAGAGTGAGAGCAAAAATTCTAGCCCAGGGCTCGACAAATCCCAGTCGCCAGGGCGACTAGAAATATAATTTTTTTTTGTGAGCTGGCGCCATCTGGTGGTGGCCGTTGGTATTACAAGTTAAGCATTACAAGTTAAACAGCAATTCTAATGTCATTTTTTACTATTTTCACTGCCATCTTCTTCCCTCTAATTAGAACCCCCAAACATTATATATATTTTTTATCCTAGAGAATAAAATGGCGATCGTTGCAATACTTTGTCACGCCGTATTTGCGCAGCAGTCTTACAAGCACACTTTTTTTTGAAAAATTTACACTTTTTTTAATTAAAAAAATAAGACAGCAGTATAGTTATCCACATTTTTTTTTAATATTAAAAAGATAATGTTACGCCGAGTAAATTCATACTCGCGCTTCAAAACTGCGTCCGCTCGTGGAATGCCGACAAACTTTTACCCTTTAAAATCTCCATATGCGACGTTTAAAAAAATCTACAGGTTGCATGTTTTGAGTTACATAGGAGGTCTAGTGGTAGAATTATTGCCCTCGCTCTACCAATCGCGGCGATACCTCACATATGTGGTTTGAACACCGTTTACATATGCAGGCGCTGCTCACGTATGTGTTCGCTTCTGCACGTGAGCTCGTCCAGACGGGGTGCGTTTTCTGGCTCCTAGATTCCAAGCAAATTTGTCAAACCCTGTTCTAGCCCTAGCCCTCCTCTGTAAATCCAAACTGGTAACCTGTAGACATTTTTAAAACGTTGCCTATGGAGATTTTTAAGGGTAAAAAAAAAAAAACTTTGTTAGCATTGCACGTGGGGAGCAATTTTGAAGCGTGACGTTTGAAGCGTGGGTATCAATTTACTCGGCATTTTACTCGGCATAAAATTTACCCGGCAAAAAAAAAAAAAAGAAATTGGGCTAACTTTACTGCGGTCTTATTTTTTTATTAAAAAAAAATAAAAAGTGTATTTTTTCCAAAAAGAGTGCGCCTTGCAAGACCGCTGCGCAAATATGGTGTGACAAAATATTGCAACGACTGACATTTTATTCTCTAGGGTGTCTGAAATGATAATAATAAATATAATATTTATATTATATGCTTGGGGGTTCTAAGTAATTTTCTAGCAAAAAAAAAAAAAGATTTTAACTTGTAAACACGGGGCCAGATCCACAAAGAACTGCCTATCTTTAGGCAGGCGTAGCGTATCTAAGATACACCATGCCGCCGTAACTTAGAGCGGCAGGTTCCTTATCCACAAAGAATTTGTGCCGTAAGCTACGGCGGCGTAGTGTAAATGTGTCGGCGTAAGGCCGCGCAATTCAAATTTATAAGATGTGGGTGCGATTTATGTAAAATCATCGTGACCCCGCGTAAATGTCGTTTTTTTTTTAACGGCGCATGCGCCGTCCATGGAGGTATCCCAGTGCGCATGCGCGAAATCACGTCGCAAATAGTCAATGCTTTCGACGTGAAAGTAACTTACGCAAATCCCTATACGCAAACGTTTTGCGCAAACGACGGAAAATTTGACGCTGTCCCGACGTCCATACTTAACATTGCGTATGCCTATACCAGTGATGGCAAACCTTTTTGAGCCCGAGTGCCCAAACTGCGACGCAAAACCAACTTATTTCTTTCAAAGTGCCAACACAGAATTACACCTATCAGCGGCTCTGTACAGAAGATGGGACTGATTATCACTCTGAATGAGTCCTAAGGAACTAAAAAGAATGCACTGTGCCACATACACTGACCTACCTGACTATTGCACTCACCTACATGACTGATGCAAGGAAGGGAGCTAACTTCTCCCTGCCTGCACCGTCAGTGCAAGTGACTGCCTGGCTGGGGATTCCCCTGGAGTGCCGGCAGAAAGGGCTTGACGTGCCAGCTGTGGCACGCGTGCCATAGGTTCGCCATCACTGGCCTATACATACCAGGAGTAACTTTACGCCGGACATACGCTTACGCAAACGACGTAAAAAAAATGTGCCGGGCGCCAGTACGTTCGTGAATCGGCGCATCTAGCTCATTTGCATATTCGACGCGTAAATCGACGGAAGCGCCACCTAGCGGCCAGCGTAAATATGCAACATAGATACGACGGCGTATTAAGACTTACGACGGTCGGCTCTATTCCACATTCAGGCGTATCTTGTTTTGTGGATACAAAACAAAGATACGCCGGCGCATCTTAGAACTTACGCGGCGCATCAATAGATACACCGCCGTAAGTTCTTTGTGGATCTGGCCCACTGAGCCTGGACCTTCCATAAAAACTAGCCTAGATCATTTTATTTTCCCAAACAAAATCTGCCCAAGCAGCTTAACAAGCAAAAATTAAGATTTTCTGCACCAATTTGAGTACAAAATAAATATTCCACCCTTTATAACGCGAGTCCTAGGTACAGAAGAAAGGACACTGCGTAGGTCGCACTTGGTGATCCATGGTAGGATCCATAGCAGACAGGAAGGGACATACATTAATGACGCACAATTCTGACCTCCTGCAGGAAGCGGCGCTCCTGATCCTCCAGCCTCGGATACGCCGCCACTGACCGCAGTGCAGAGTTCAGCGACACAAAGTGATTCATCATCACCTGACCGAACGGGTCACATGGTGAAAACTGCTCATATAAGACGAAGCGGGAATGAGGAAATCGTCTTGCTGCCCAGCCAATCACGTCTGTCGATCTGCAGTAAGAATGCAGCAACAACTAAGACCATGTTACAGATGTCAATGCTGCCCTTTCCATTATACAATTATTTCACTCTAGTTTCATCATTACTTGACCTAAACACCACATTATACACTATATTACCAAAGTATTGGGACGCCTGCCTTTACAAGCACATGAATTTTAATGGCATCCCAGTCTTAGTCCGTAGGGTTCAATATTGAGTTGCCCACCCTTTGCAGCTATAACAACTTCAACTCTTCTGGGAAGGCCGTCCACAAGGTTTAGGAGTGTGTCTATGGGAATGTTTGACCATTCTTCCAGAAGAGCATTTGTGAGGTCAGGTTGGACAAGAAGGCCTGGCCCCGCAGTCTCCGCTCCAATTTATCCCAACGGTGTTGAGGTCAGGACAGGCAAGTTCCTCCACACCCAAACTCGCTCATCCAAGTCTTTATGGACTTTTCTTTGTGCACTGGTCCAAATCATTTGGTGGAGGGGGGATTATGGTGTGGGGTTGTTTTTCAGGGTTGGCTCCCTTAGTTCCAGTGAAGGGAACTCTTAAGGTATCAGCATACCAAGGCATTTTGAACAATTTCATGCTCCCAACTTTGTGGGAACAGTTTGGGGACGGCCCCTTCCTCTTCCAACAAGACTGCGCACCAGTACACAAAGCAGGCGCTCAAATCGATGCTTTGGGGCATATTGATGGGGACAAGGGCCTCTTCCCCACAACCCTGGGCGGTGGGTGTGTGGGTCTGTGGGAGGAAAGCTTATCATAATCTGGAAGCCCTCTTTAACAAAAGGGTTCCCCAGATCCCAGTCCCCCTCGCCATGTGAATGAGATGAGTAGGGGTACATTGTACCCCTAGGCATTCACCAAAATAAAAGCATAAAAAAGTCCCCAGAAGTAGATAAAAAATAAATACAAAGGCTCCCACTGTTCTTAAATAGTTAAGGGAAGGAGTCATCCGGTGAGGTAATCCGGTGGCTCCACCACTTGTGATATCATCCGCCAGAAGCATGCTGGAGATCCTGGTAAAGCTGTGAAAGGTGATGGGAAAGGAAAAAAAAAACGAAGGAGAAAAAAAAGGGGAGAAAAGAGAGGAGGAAAAAAAAGGAGAGAAAAGAGAGAAAAGAGAGGAGGAAAAAAAAGGAGAGAAAAGAGAGAAAAGAGAGGAGGAAAAAAAAAAGGGGAGAAAAGAGAGGAGGAAAAAAAAAAGGGGAGAAAAGAGAGGAGGAAAAAAAAAAGGAGGAAAAAAAAAGGGGAGAAAAGGAGGAAAAAAAAAAGGGGAGAAAAGAGAGGAGGAAAAAAAAAAGGGGAGAAAAGAGAGGAGGAAAAAAAAAAGGGGAGAAAAGAGAGGAGGAAAAAAAAAAGGGGAGAAAAGAGAGGAGGAAAAAAAAAAGGGGAGAAAAGAGGAGGAAAAAAAAAAGGGGAGAAAAGAGAGGAGAAAAAAAAAAGGGGAGAAAAGAGAGGAGAAAAAAAAAAAGGGGAGAAAAGAGAGGAGGAAAAAAAAAGGGGAGAAAAGAGAGGAGGAAAAAAAAAGGGGGAGAAAAGAGAGGAGGAAAAAAAAAGGGGGAGAAAAGAGAGGAGGAAAAAAAAAGGGGGAGAAAAGAGAGGAGGAAAAAAAAAAAAAAAAGGAAAAAAAAGGGGGAGAAAAGAGAGGAGGAAAAAAAAAGGGGAGAAAAGAGAGGAGGAAAAAAAAAAAAGGGGAGAAAAGAGAGGAGGAAAAAAAAAGGGGGAGAAAAGAGAGGAGGAAAAAAAAAAGGGGAGAAAAGAGAGGAGGAAAAAAAAAAAAAGGGGAGAAAAGAGAGGAGGAAAAAAAAAAAAGGGGAGAAAAGAGAGGAGGAAAAAAAAAAGGGGAGAAAAGAGAGGAGGAAAAAAAAGAGGGGAGAAAAGAGAGGAGGAAAAAAAAGGGGAGAAAAGAGAGGAGAAAAAAAAAAGGGGAGAAAAGAGAGGAGAAAAAAAAAAGGGGAGAAAAGAGGAAAAAAAAGGGGAGAAAAGAGAGGAGGAAAAAAAAAGGGGAGAAAAGAGAGGAGGAAAACAAAGGGGAGAAAAGAGAGCAGGAAAAAAAAAAAGGGGAGAAAAGAGAGGAGGAAAAAAAAAAAGGGGAGAAAAGAGAGGAGGAAAAAAAAAGGGGAGAAAAGAGAGGAGGAAAAAAAAAAGGGGAGAAAAGAGAGGAGGAAAAAAAAAAGGGGGAGAAAAGAGAGGAGGAAAAAAAAGGGGAGAAAAGAGAGGAGGAAAAAAAAGGGGAGAAAAGAGAGGAGGAAAAAAAAGGGGAGAAAAGAGAGGAGGAAAAAAAAGGGGAGAAAAGAGAGGAGAGAAAAAAGGGGGAGAAAAGAGAAAAGAGAAAAAAAGGGGGAGAAAAGAGAGGAGAGAAAAAAGGGGGAGAAAAGAGAGGAGAGAAAAAAGGGGGAAAGGAGAGGAGAGAAAAAAGGGAGAAAGGAGAGGAGAGAAAAAAGGGGGAAAGAGAAGGGGGAAAAAAGGGAGAAAGAGAAGGGGGAAAAAAGGGAGAAAGAGAAGGAACAAAAAAGGGGGAAAGAGAAGGGGAAAAAAATGGGGAAAGAGGAGAAAAAAGGGGAAAAGGAGTAAAGGGAGAAAAAATGAGGAAAAAGGGGGAGAGAAAAAAGGGGGTGAAAAAAAGGAGAAAAGGGGGGGAAGGGGGAATGGTTGGGAAAATGCAATCCAATAGCTAGTTGCCACCTAGAATTGTTTTTACAAGAGGGATGAACAGGGTCTATAGTTTCAGTATCCGCACCTACCTGGTGGGATCCATGTAGCACAGAACTACCTCTGCCAGTACAAGAGTGGGACAATTCCATCTCAACCCAGCACCATCCAACGCAGAATCCAGGGCAGCAATATCACCAAGATCCACAACGAGGAGCTTATAGTCATCTGAGAAAAGGACGGAACATCCTGGGGGGGGTGGAAGAAAGATGTACAATACAATGAGCACAAGAATACGCAGATCCACTGAAACAGGAGAAAGAAAGTGAACACAAAAGTGGAGTTGTGACCAATGAAAACCCATCACCTTTTTTGACGCAACGTTTAAACAAGAATTTTGGTTGGTTACCATAAGTAACAATTCCACTTTTGTTTCTGTAGTGTAAATGGATCGGTTGCTAAAACATTAAAAAGCCCAAAACATGACGGACGCTGTCCTCACCGGAGCCTTCGTAATCGGCCTGATCACCAAGAACCCTCTTCAGCTCCTCTGTCCCTGCGATCACCCGACATTTCCGCTTCACCACCGCTGGAAAATCCACTTCCCAGAAACAGGTGCTTCCCTTCGCCTCCAGATTCCCGCACACCCGGAAATACAGCGAGTCAAACCCACATCCCAAGGACAGAACCTGTACAGATGACAGGGGAGATCACACCAATACCATCCATCATCAGTGCCAGGGAGTGTAGAGACACGGCGGGCATGCCGAATGTACAGGAAGGGGCACTGTAATACCATCTGTTTCTCTTTATAGAGACCATTAGGGTGGTACTTATACAAACATCACATACTACAGCAGTGTTTCTCAATTCCAGTCCTCGCGCCCCCCCAACAGGTCAGGTTTTCAGGATTTCCATTATTTTGCACAGGTGATTTGATCAGTTTCACTGCCTTATGGCCCATACACACGATCCGAATACCGGACAAAAACGATCGTCCGATGATGGATCGTATGATTTTCGGATCGTGTGTACACTACTTTCGAGAGCCGATCACGACCGTTTATCCGATATTTTTCGATCGGAAATGCGCGAAAATTTTCCTCGTACGATTTTCGTTTAGTCAGTACAGCCGTCGTCCGACAATACTATACAAATACATTACAACACGTGACATCACTTCCGATCTTTTTTTTCTGTCGTACGAGAATTTTCGTGAGTTTAATAACCGATTTTATTTTACTTGCGATTATTAAGCGGAAAAAGTCTTACGATCCATCGGCCGATATTCGGATCGTGTGTATGGGACAATAGTAATTTCCCACAGCCTTTTCATCTGAGGGAAATCCTGAAAACATGACCTGTTGGGGGGTGTGAGGACTGGAATTGAGAAACACTGTACTACAGGCAGAAAAAAAAAGGTGCGAGGAAGCATAGTACATTGTAAGTATACAATTTTTTTTTTTTAAATCACTTACATATACAGCGGCAAGATGGCACTGCTACACCAAATCATGTACCTAGTACCTCATCCGACACTTCCGGGTAGTGTGCGTGCACGCACGTTGCCGCCGCCCGTTCATCTGTGGGTACCGTGGGGACTGCCCTATAGCAATTTTACTGCTACAGGGCGGCCGCTGTGTGTAGGAATGTGTGTGTGTGTGATATAGAATATGAATATATATATATATATATATATATATATAGTGATGCAGCACTTCCGGGAAGGGGGCGCAAGTGCACGCCACCAGCAACTCGCTCCCGCTGTGATTAGACACAGTGGGAGCCAATGGGAGGGTAATGTGGACTCGATGTCTGCTGGCACCCGCCGATCATCCAGTACACAGGCAGAACAGGGGTCTGCTTATGAAAACAAGGCAGATTGCTGTTCTGTCAGTAGGGAAGGCATGGATTCTGTTCCTGCAAAGCAGAGAAAGGGATCCATTACATCCTCTAGTACAAGCATGTCCAAAGTCCAGGATTGTGGCCCCCAATAAATCCCAGAGGGCCACAAAATATATAGACCAGTGTTAATATATATACCCGTGTTAACCACTTAAGACCCGGACCAAAATGCAGGTAAAGGACCTTGCCCCTTTTTGCGATTCGGCACTGCGTCGTTTTAACTGACAATTGCGCGGTCGTGCGACGTGGCTCTCAAACAAAATTGGCGTCCTTTTTTACCCACAAATAGAGCTTTCTTTTGGTGGTATTTGATCACCTCTGTGGTTTTTATTTTTTGCGCTATAAACAAAAATAGAGCGACAATTTAAAAAAAAATGCAATATTTTTTACTTTTTGCTATAATAAATATCCCCAAAAATATATAAAAAATAATCGCAATAAGCGTTTATCGGTTGGTTTTCGCAAAATTTATAGCGTTTACAAAATAAGGGATAGTTTTATTGCATTTTTATTAATTTTTTTTTTTTTTTTACTACCAATAGCGGCGATCAGCGATTTTTTTCGTGACTGCGACATTATGGCGGACACTTCGGACAATTTTGACACATTTTTGGGACAATTGTCATTTATATATTTAAATTGCATTGTTTACTGTAGAAATTACAGTTGCAGTTCAGAAGTTAACCACATGGGGCGCTGTGGATTTTAGTGTTCCCTGTGTGTGTGTTTACAACTGCAGGGGGGTGTGGCTGTAGGTGTGACATCATCGATCACGTCCCCCTATAACAGGGATGACGCGATCAATGCTGCGGCCACAGAGAAGCACGGGGAAGCCGTGTTTACACACGGCTCTCCCCGTTCTTCAGCTCCGGGGACGGATCGCCGCACTGCAGCGGCGATCGGGTCCGCGAGTCCCGCGGTCCCGGAGCTTCGGACCGGGTCACGGGAGCGTGCCGCGGGCGCGCGCCCGTGACCTACGGCTGGGTACTAAAATTAACGTATATATACTTTGATGTCCCCAGCCGTGCCATTCTGCCAACGTAAATGTGCAGTAGGCGGTCCTTCAGTGGTTATTATATATATTTATATTATGTGTCCTGGAGGGGACAGGACTCCGTGTCATCAGATTACATACAGGAGAATCATCTGTTTACTCGGTGGCCTCTGTAATAGGAAGTCCCGTCTCCTGGGCTGCCATAGGACGGCTGTTCTGTCTATCATAGGAGGCGGGAGTTAAACTCCCGCCTCCTATGATAGACAGAACAGCCGTCCTATGGAAGCCCAGGAGACGGGACTTCCCGTTACAGAGGCCACCGAGTAAACAGGAGATTCTCCTGCATGTAATCTGTTGGCGCTCGTCCCGCCCCCTCCCTGTCCCCTCCGAGCCTGCAGATGGGCATAGATCAGACTGCACCGATTGTCCACTGCAATGTCACAGTGACGCTACGAGTCGATGATCGACACCATTACTAGTAAAAAAAAGAAAAAAAAAAATCCATAAAAATATCTCAGTTTGTAGACGCGATAACTTTTGCGCAAATCAATCAATACACGCTTATTGGTATATTCTTTTACCAAAAACACAGCAGAATACATATTGGTCTGAAATTATGAAGAAATGTTTCATAGCAGAAAGTAAAAAATGATATATACATTTTTAAAGCAGAGTTCCACCCAAAAATGGAACTTCAGCTTAATCCACTAATTTCCCCCTTAACATGCCACATTGCATGTAATTTTTTTTTGGGGGGGGGGGGGGGGATTGGGGTGTTCAGGAGGAGTGGGACTTTCTGTCCCACTTCCTCCCTCGGCCCAGAAACCGCCTAGGTGATATGTCATATCGCCTACAGCGGCCCCTCCCTGTAGGCGATCGCCTGGGACACGTGACAGTTCTCAGGCGATCGCCTGACCAATCACAGTGCGCAGCCCCGCTCGCGCATGCGGAGTGAGTGCCCGGCCGTGAAGCCGAAAGCTGTCATGGCCGGGTGCCCACACTAAGAGTGAAGACGCCGGCCGGAGAGGGGGGGTGGGGGATAGAGGAGCGGAGCTCCGGCCGGCGTCTTCATTGGACCATGGAGCAGGTGAGTGTCTGTTTATTAACCACTTAAGCCCCGGACCATTATGCAGGTTAAGGACCTGGCCCCTTTTTGCGATTCGGCACTGCGTCGCTTTAACCGACAATTGCGCGGTCGTGCGACGTGGCTCCCAAACAAAATTGGCGTCCTTTTTTTCCCACAAACAGAGCTTTCTTTTGGTGGTATTTGATCACCTCTGCGGTTTTTATTTGTTTGCCCTATAAACAAAAAATAGAGCGACAATTTAAAAAAAAAAAAAGCAATATTTTTAACTTTTTGCTATAATAAATATCCCCCAAAAAGATATAAAAAAAAAACATTTTTTCCCTCAGTTTAGGCCGATACGTATTCTTCTACATATTTTTGGTAAAAAAAAACAAAAAAAAATGCAATAAGCGTTTATCGATTGGTTTGCGTAAAATTAAAAGTGTTTACAAAATAGGGGATAGTTTTATTGCATTTTTATTTATATATATTTTTTTTTTACTACTTGCCATTCGGTCACAATAGATGTACTGCGACCGGGTGGCAGCTGCAGGCTCAGCAACGTAAATAAACTTCCGGCTTGCCCTCTGCTTTCCCGTGCTGTGCTTGGACTCTTTTTGTTTTAGCCAATGATTTATGGCCGAGAACTGCTGATCGGCTGTGTCCAATCACAGCACAGAGTCTTGCGATTACAAACACACAGGGTTCTGTACGCAGAGCAGAGATCTGGCTGTTTCTTCTCCCTGCAACTCCTTGATTGCCCCTAGATGTTAAAGGAGTTGTAAAAGTAAAAAAAAAAAAAAACTTTCACCTTAATGCAATCTATGCATTAAGGTGAAAAAAAAAAAACACCCGATACTGACGGCCCATCCCGAGCCCCCGTTATACTTACCCGACCCCTCGAAAGTCCCGCGTGCGGTCCCGAGATCCTCTTCGCCGCTCGGCCTGGCTGCCGATTGGCTAGAGCAGATGGATCGAGAGCAGCGCAGCCATTGGCTGGCGCTGCCGTCAATCACATCCAGGGACGTGGCGCGCCAAGGGGCGGGGCCGAGTGATACAGTGAGCGGCTATGGCCGCTCGCTGTAACACGGGAGCGCGCCCGCAATTACTCACCACCATGCGAGCTCTCTCGCATGACTGTGGTCAGTAATTGCGGGGAGGACCAGAAACAGCCGCCGAGGGACCCCAGAAGACGTGGATTGGGGCCACTCTGTGCAAAATGAACTGCACAGTGGAGGTAAGTATAACATGTTTGTTATTTAAAAGGGGGAAAAAAAAAATTCCTTTACTAACCCTTTAACCCTTTCCCAGCCAGTGTCATTAGTACAAAAAAAAAAACACATCAATTTTGTTTGGGTACAAAGTCGCGCGACCAAAAACCACGCAGTGCCGTATCGCAAAAAATGCCCTGGTCATTAAGGGGGCAAATGGAACTTCCACTTTTTGGAACCCCCCCCCTCCGATGTCACATTTGGCACCTTTCAGGGGGGAGGAAGAGGGAGCAGATACCTGTCTAATACAGGTATCTGCTCCCTCTTTCGGGCATAGATCACCTCAGTGATCGAGGTGTCCTACGCCATTTCCGGTGCCTACTCTGTCCTCCCCCGCTGTCTTCTGGGAAACACACAGATCCCAGAAGACAGCGACGACCAGTGAGGAAGCGCAGCATGACTTGCGCAGTAGGGAACCAGGTAGTGAAGCCCCAAGGCTTCACTTCGTGATTCCCTTACCGAGAATGGCGGTGGCAGCAGCCGAGAACAGGCAGATCGGCTTTGGATGCCGACATCGTGGGAGCGCCCTGCACAGGTAAGTGTCCATATATTAAAAGTCACCAGCTGCAGAATTTCTAGCAGCTGGCATTTAATATTTTTTTTTAGGCGGAACTCCGCTTTAAGGCCCCTTTCATACTGGGAGCGTTTTTTCGAGCGAAGCCTCATCTGCAATCCCAATAATCTGGTAAAGCACCGCAAAGACCCTAACGTTTTAGAGCGTTTTTGCAGTGCCTCGGTGTGAAAGAGTAAGGCGTTTTTAAAGCGCTTTCAAATAATTTCAATGGAGAGGGGCGTTTTGTTCAGCGCCATAAAGCTGCTGCAAAGATGCTGCTTGCAGGACTCAGTGTGAAAGGGTCCATTGAGATGCATGGAGAGCATTTTAATATCGCTATTTTTAACGCTAAAACGCTGTAAAAACGCCCAAGGGGCCCAAGTGATTAAAAAACGGCACCATTGACATCCGGGTAAACTGGGTTGCCATAGTGGAGGCACCAACCAAAGCCAATCCTGCTTTGCATGGGTCTCTGAATAGCCGACGGATGCGGCGGTGGGGGAGGGGTGAAGTCTGGTTGAGGTCTGTAATTTTATTTTATTTTTTGTATAGTTGAACTGTTTTGGATACTATGTATGTTTTTTTTCTGGTTTGCCGTTTTATTTTTGTTTGTGGACCTTTATGGTGTTGTAAATGTATCGGCATGCAATATTATTTTGTAATAGGTCTAGTACTTTATAAAAGTTAAAAAAAAAAAAAAAAAAAAAGCCTGACTATATGAAGAAGTACTGGGGTTTATTTACTAAAAGCGGAGAGTGCAAAATTTGGTGCAGCTCCGCACAGAAACCAATCAGCTTCCAGGTTTACTGTCAAAGCTTCAAGGTGTTGTAAAGGTTCAGTTTTTTCCCTAAATAGCTTCCTTTACCTTAGTGCAGTCCTCCTTCACTTACCTCATTCTTCCATTTTGCTTTTAAATGTCCTTATTTCTTCTGAGAAATCCTCACTTCCTGTTCTTCTGTCTGTAACTCCACACAGTAATGCAAGGCTTTCTCCCTGGTGTGGAGTGTCGTGCTCGCCCCTCCCTTGGACTACTGGAGAGTCAGGATCCCAACTAACACACAGCTCCTTTCTCTATCTGCAAAGTAGAGAGTATGGACCGATGCCGAGTATTTGCGCATCGCGCCGCCGAATCGAAAGCTGCCGCAAGGGGGATAAACGCCGTGCGGGAACATCACAGCATTCATTTGAATAGCTGTAGTGTTCCCGCCGTATAGACACTCCCCCTTGCTCGGGATTGGATGGGTGATCGTGATCTGTCCAATCCCGAGCAAGGGGGAGTGTCTATACGTGCAGGCTATTCAAATGAATCCTGTGATTTTCTCCATGCGGCTTTCGGCGGCAAAGGTATGGGACTATGGGGGAAATGGCTGAAGGGACATGGCTGCATATGTGAGGGACATGGCTAGAGGGACATGGGACATGGCTGCATATGTGAGGGACATGGCTAGAGGGACATGGCTGCATATGTGAGGGACATGGCTAGAGGGACATGGCTGAATGGACATGGCTGCATATGTGAGGGACATGGCTAGAGGGACATGGCTGCATATGTGAGGGACATGGCTGAAGGGACATGGCTGCATATGTGAGGGACATGGCTGCATATGTGAGGGACATGGCTGCATATGTGAGGGACATGGCTGAAGGGACATGGCTGCATATGTGAGGGATATGGTTAGAGGGACATGGCGGCATATGTGAGGGACATGGCTGCATATGTGAGGGATATGGTTAGAGGGACATGGCGGCATATGTGAGGGACATGGCTGAAGGGACATGGCTGCATATGTGAGGGACATGGCTGAAGGGACATGGCTGCATATGTGAGGGACATGGCTGAAGGGACATGGCTGCATATGTGAGGGACATGGCTGCATATGTGAGGGACATGGCTGGAGGGACATGGTTGGACGGGTGATCTGTCCAATCCCGAGCAAGGGGGAGTGTCTATACACGGCGCGGTGGGAAACACAGCTATTCAAACGAAAGCTGTAATGTTCCCCGCACGCTGATTAACGTGGCAGTGGCGGCATCATATTCTAGGTATGGGGGACATGGCTGCATATATGTGGGGGGACATGGCTGCATTTGGGGATACTTGTACTCGGTCCTAAAAAAATGGTATCGGGATAACCCTAGTAGAGAGCGTCCTGACTCTACTGTAGACCAAGGGAGGGGGCGAGCACGACACTCCACACCAGGGAGAAAGCCTTGCATTACAGTGTGGAGTTACAGACAGGAAGTGAGGATTTCTCAGAAGAAATAAGGACATATAAAAGCAAAATGGAAGGATGAGGTAAGTGAAGGAGGACTGCACTAAGGTAAAGGAAGCTATTTAGGGAAAAAATAAATCCTTTACAACCCCTTTTATTGAACAAACTGAAGATAGAAGCTGATTGGTTTCTATGCAGAGCTGCCCCAGATTTTACATTCTCCAGTTGTAGTAACTCCCTCGCAGATCACTCACCTGTCTGTGCGCACAATCCTGGGTGTCTTGGAGAAACTCCCTGATACAGTGATTTATGGCCTGCGACCGGACACAGTACCCCCTGCAGGACAAAAGGGAGACAGCGGATTACTATAGTGTTTGAACCGAATCAATCAACCCCACACTCAACCTCCCCAAACCAACAACACGGCCATCTTTCCCATTACACTTCCAGATTCTCAACACATGTAGGGAATTCCCACCAATACAAGGTCATAGGCGTGGCATAGGTGGTATCTGCCCATCTCTCCAATTGTATTACCAGATCAACCTGTGAGTGGACATTACATGACCCGTCCCATTGCACTGCACAGTGGCCATTCAAAGTGATCGCTCACCCCCTAGTGTTAACCCCTTCCCTACCAGTGACATTTTTACAGTAATCAATGCATTTTTATAGCACTGATCGCTTTAAAAAATGCCAATGGTCCCAAAACTGTGTCAAAAGTGTCCGCCGTAATGTCGCAGTACCAATATAAATTGCTGATCACTGCCATTACTGGTAAGAAAAAAATATATATATATATTAATAAAAATGCCGTGTATTTTGTAGACGCTATAACTTTTGCGCAAACCAATCAATAAACGCTTATTGTGATTTTGTTTACGAAAAATATGTAGAAGAATACGTATCGGCCTCAACCGAGGGAAAAAAAAATGTCTATATATTTTTGGGGGATATTAATTATAGCAAAACATTTTTTTTTTTAAATTGTCGCTTTTTTTGTTTATAGCGCAAAAAAAAAAAAAAAAAAAAAAAAAAAAAAAAAAAAAAATCGCAGAGGTGATCAAATTCCACCAAAAGAAAGCTCTATTTGTGGGGGGGAAAAGGACGCCAATTTTGTTCTGGAGCCACGTCGCACGACCGCGCAGTTGTCTGTTAAAGAGACGCAGTGCCGAATCGCAAAAAGTGGCCCGGTCATTGACCAGCAAAATGGTCTGGGGCTGAAGTGGTTAATGGTCGGTTTATTTTACCAGTGAGAGACAGAATAACAACAAAAATATCTAGAAAAACACATTTCCAAAAAGTTATAAATTGATTTCTGATTTGTATTTTAATGAGTGAAATAAGTATTTGATCCCATATCAATCAGCAAGATTTCTGTCTCCAAGGTGTCTTCTCATAAGCGTGCGCACAGGTTGTGCCCAGGCACACCCTAATGTCCCTCCCCCTCCCATCACACCGCTGCTGGCTTCCCTCCACTCCTCTTCCAGCGGCTGATGCTGCAGGGATGTTTTAGGATGAATGGGGAAGGGGTCGGTAAATATGTAATTTACTGACCCCTTCCCTTTCTGAATAAACATAGTGAACGATCGGTAGTGTGTGTTTAAAGCTTTGGGGTGCACACCTATGCGTCTTCTACAAAAGTAATGAACTGAGATAAGGAAAACTCTCTTATAAAGAGAGTGCTCCTAATCTCAGCTTGTTACCTGTATAGAAGACACCTTGGAGACAGAAATCATGCTGATTGATAGGGGATCAAATACTTATTTCACTCATTAAAATACAAATCAGAATTCTGTCTCTGACTGGTAAAATAAACCGACCATTAAAGTTATAGACTGATCATTTCTTTGTCAGTGGGCAAAACGTACAAAATCAGCAGGGGGTCAAATACATTTTCCCCCCTTCGCTGTATGTATCGAAAAATTTCCCTGAGATTAGTGGATACTTAAAAAGTAGTTCCTCACAAAATGTTCCTATGGAATTTAACCACTTCCCGACCGCCCAGCGCCGTTATACGTCGGCACTTTAAAGATGGATATCTCGGTAACGGCAGCAGCTGCTGCCACAATCGAGATTTCCATCTCTTCTGTGGGCGGTCGGTCAAACGATAATGGCGGTCTCCGTGGCGGATTCGCCGCGAGATCGCCGTTATCGGTGGCGGGCGAGGACCCCTCCCTCCCGCTGCGTTCCCGCGCCCTCCGCCGCTTACCGCTCCGGTAGCGGCGGAGTCGATCGGGTCCGCTCCCGTGCTCAGTGGGGATGCGAGTGAGGGAAACATTTCCCTCATCCATCCCCGTAGCTCTGCTGCGTGGAAGTGACGTCAAAACGTCAGTCCCGCCCAGCGTCTTAAATAGACATTTTTTTTTAATGTTATTTAAAAAATGACATTTTACATTTTTTTTTTTTTTTTGCATTTAAGCCTAAATATGAGATCTGAGTTATTTTTGACCCCCAGATCTCATATTTAAGAGGACCTGTTATGCTTTTTTCTATTACAAGGGATGTTTACATTCCTTGTAATAGGAATAAAAGTGATATTTTTTTTATTTTAGTGTTAAAAATTGGTAAAATAAATCAAAATAAATACGATTTTTTTTTTTTTAATCGCCCCGTCCCGACGAGCTCGCGCACAGAAGCGAACGCATACGCGAGTAGCGCCCGCATATGAAAACGGTGTTCAAACCACACAAGTGAGGTATCGCCGCGATCGTTAGAGCGAGAGCAATAATTCTAGCCCTAGACCTCCTCTGTATCTCAAAAAATGCAACCTGTAGAATTTTTTAAACGTCGCCTATCGAGATTTTTAAAAGGTAAAAGTTTGACGCCATGCCACGAGCGGGCGCAATTTTTAAGCGTGACATGTTGGGTATCATTTTACTCGACGTAACATTATCTTGCACAATAGGTAAAAAAATTGGGCCAAATGTATTTTGTTGTCTTATTTTTTAATTTAAAAAAGTGAATTTTTTCCGAAAAAAGTGTGCTTGTAAGACCGCTGCACAAATACGGTGTGACAAAAAGTATTGCAATGACCGCCATTTTATTCTCTAGGGTGTTAGAAAAAAATATATATAATGTTTGGGGGTTTTAAGTAATTTTATAGCAAAAAAAATGTTTTAGTCTCATAAACACCGAATCTGAAAAACAGGCTCGGGGCTAAAGTAGTTAAAGGGGTTGTAAAGGTTTGTGTTTTTTCACCTTCATGCATCCTATGCATTAACCACTTAAGACCAGGACCATTAGGCAGGTAAAGGACCTGGCCCCTTTTTGCGATTCGGCACTGCTTCGCTTTAACTGACAATTACGCGGTCCTGTGGCGTGGCTCCCAAACAAAATTGGCGTCCTTTTTTTCCCCACAAATAGAGATTTCTTTTGGTGGTATTTGATCACCTCTGTGATTTTTTTGCGCTATAAACAAAAATAGAGCGACAATTAAAAAAAAAAAAAAAATCTATATTTTTTACATTTTGCTGTAATAAATATCCCCCAAAAATATATAAAAAAACATATTTTTTTCCTCATTTTAGGCTGATACGTATTCTTCCACATATTTTTGGTAAAAAAAAAAAAAAAAAAAATCGCAATAAGCGTTTATTCGTTTTGCGCAAAAGTTATAGCGTTTACAAAATAGGGGATAGTTTTATGGCATTTTTATTAATATTTTATTTTTTACCACTAATGGCGATGATCAGCGAATTTTTTTCGTGACTGCGACATTATGGCGGGCACATCTCACACTTGACACATTTTTGGGACCATTGTCATTTTCACAGCGCAAAGTGCTATACAAATGCACCGATTACTGTGAAAATGACAATGGCAGTGAAGGGATTAACCACTAGGTGGTGCTAAGTGTGCCCTAAGGGAGTGATTCTTACTGTGGGGGGGCGTGGCTGTAGGTGCGACGTCAATGATCGTCGTTCCCTATGTCAGGGAACAGACGATCAGTGTCACTGACACACAGAACAGGGAAGGTGTGTTTACACTCACCTCTCCCCGTTCTTCAGCCCGTGACCCATGGGCATGGAGCTTCGGACCGGGTTGCGAGCGCGCGACCCACGGCTGGGCTCTTAAAGGAAACGTATAGGTACTGCCTGTGCCCAGCCGTGCCATTCTACCGTTAGGCGGTCCTTAAGTGGTTAAGGTGAAAAAACACCTCGCCTCACGCCTCCCCATTTTACTTACCTGTGCCCGTTCATCTGCTGTGTGCATCCCCTGGCGTCCTCTTCTCCACCGAGTCTGGCAGTTGATTGGATAGATTGATAGCAGCGCAGCCATTGGCTCCCGCTGCTGTCAATCACATCCAATGACGTGGGGGGGGGGGGGGGCAGGACCGAGTCATACACTTGGCGGCTATGGACGCCAACTGTATAACATGGGAGCGCGCCCGCAAGCTAATCCCCTTTCGGGAAAGAGCTTCCCGGAAGGAAGCTTGGGCCTTGTGAAGTCCCAAGCTTCCTTCCGTGACCTGGCGCCATCTGGTGGTGGCCGTTGGCATTACAAGTAAAACCAGTTTTAATGTGTAAATTTTCACTGCCATCCTCTTCCCTCTAATTAGAACCCCCAAACAGTATATATATTTTTTATTCTAACACCCTAGAGAATAAAATGGCGATCGTTGCAATACTTTCTGTCACACAGTATTTGCGCAGCGGTCTTGCAAGCGCACTTTTTTGGGGAAAAAAATACACTTTTTTTTAAATAAAAAAATAAGACCACAGTAAAGTTATCCCAATTTTTTTTTTATATTGTGAAAGATAATGTTACGCAAGGCCGCAGCCTCAATTACCGGCCATCGCGGGCCCGCCATGATCGCGCGGCAGGGGAGGTGGGGGCGCACGGAGACACAGGATCCTGTGACTCCGTGCGCCCCCACCGCGTTATTGCGGCGGACCCGCGACGGCCGGTAATTGAGGCTGCGGCTTTGCGGCCTTCTAGGCCGCAAAGCCACGGCCTCAAATACCAGCGGGTGCCAGGTCACAATTTCTTGTCCCAAATTGCGACCTGGCGCCCGGATTTTGTCGAGCCCTGCTGTAGGACACAGTTACATTGGTCCGGCTTGGCACAATAGAAGTACGCATATCTGATCTTTGAGAGTTCCTTGTGGTCAGAACAAATTGTATTTTTTTTCAATGAATACTAGGCACCAGGTTACAATACCGATCTCTTGTCTGCAATCACAGGTTGCAGGAGGGTGTGGGTGTCTCACCTGTGGATGAGCGGGGATCTTCTGCTCGTCCGACTGACAAAATATTTCTGGAATTCATCGGTGAAGTAGCCCATTGCTGCCGCCGACACTTTACTGACGGTGCTGAAATCATTTGTGTTCTGGACCTGCCGAAAGCATAAATGTCATCAAACCTTTCCGAATACCAGAGTCACCCCAAACACAGAGGTCATGCGACTTCTGCCCAGTCTGTGTCCAAGGCCTTGGTCACACAGCCTTCCGATTGATGGGTGGGTACAGCAATCTTATACAAAGCATTTGTGGGCCTGAACCTGAGAAGTGAAGTTCTAGGGAACATTTAGAAATTGGGCCTAAACATTGCCCAGAAAAATCGTGCCATTTGTCTGGAATTACTTCTGAAAAAATAGAAGTAAACTTCCTGGTGAGTGTGCCTAGGCCGGTGATGGCGAACCTTGGCCCCCCAGATGTTTTGGAACTACATTTCCCATGATGCTCATGCACGCTGTGTAGTTCCAAAACATCTGCGGTGCCAAGGTTCGCCATCACCGGCAGAGGCGGCTCTTTAATTAGGCAGTCGCCCAAGGCCTCGCACTCACAGAGGCCTCACTGGCCGCCTAACTTACCCAATGCATTACCCCAGTTTTGAGGGACAGGGGACCTGAATGCTTCTGTGCTCAGGCAGCGATAAGAACCCTGACTCAGGAGCCGCCAGCTTCCCGAACAACCAGTGAATATCGATGACGTCAATGATCCAGAATGCCCTCAGTCAATGACGTCACAAGGGGGCGGGTGGCCTGTTCTGTAGCCACTACTACTTCTGACCACTAGTCCCGCCAGACGTTACTCCCGGTTTATGAAAATCATGAGTAATTTTAGATTTTGGCGAACTTGTGTTTGGACACAACAGCGCCAACCAAATGCAGTCAGGCAAAAGGAACTTTTCTGTGTTTTCACAGCACAGTGGACGAACGCAGAAGAAGAAGTTGTCCCTGCCTCGGAGGCGGCCATTTTGTTGGTTAGTGTTGTAGCGGAGTAACAATCTCCACTCATAATATCGTGCACCGAGCTCAATGAAGTTGCCGATCTTCTGTCCAAACACCTATTCCTCACAACGTGAAATTACTGCTTACAAATCTGGTATTAACCACTTCCATACCGGGCACATATTTTGGCACTTCTCTCCTACATGCATAAATCATAAATTTTTTTTGTTAGAAAATTACTCAGAACCCCCAAACACTATATATATGTTTTTTTAGCAGACACCCCAGGGAAGTTGCCATTGCAACTTTTTATCTTGCACAGTATTTGCGCAATCATTTTTCAAACGCCTTTTTTTGGGGAAAAAAACGGTTTTGTGAATTAAAAAATAACAAAACAGTAAAGGTAGCCCAATTTTTTTGTATAATGTGAAAGATGATGTTACACCGAGTAAATAGATACCTAACATGTCATGCTTTAAAATTTCGCACACTCATGGAATGGCGCCAAACTTCAGTACCTTAAAATCTCCATATGCGTTGCTTATTTTTTTTTGACAAGTTACAAATTTAGAGTTACAGAGGAGGTCTAGTGCTAGAATTGTTGCACACGCTCTAACACACCCGCGGCGACACCTCACATGTGTGGTTTGAACGGCGTTTACATATGTGGGCGGGACTTACGTGTGTGTTCGCTTCTGAGCGCGAGCTACCGGGGACAGGGGCGTTTAAAAAAAAAATATATATTATTTTACTCAATTTCTTTTATTTTTACACTTTTTTTTACATTTTTTCTTTTTTTGTTTACTTTTATTCCTATTACAAGGAATGTAAACATCCCTTGTAATAGGAATTGTTTGTGACAGGTCCTCTTTATGGAGAGATGCGGGGGGGTCAATAACACCCCACATCTCTCCTCCAAGCTGGAAAGCATTAGATTGTGAAAAAAATTCACAGATCTAATGCTTTCAGCCGCGATTGCGGCTGTGTTTACATTCCAGGACCCGGGCGTGACGTCATAACATCGCGCCCGGGCCTCCAACGATCATAGAGATGACTGGTGACCATCTGGTCACCAGTCTACTCTATGGTTTCCATCCGACGCCGGCGGATCGTTTCTCCGGGTCTCCGATGGCAGGGGAGAGCCCGGAGAAGCACCGGATGGCGGCGGAAGGGAGGGACGTCCCCTCCCGCCGCCTATAAGAACGATCAACCGGCAGAACCGCCGCTATGATCGTTCTTATGGTGCAGGAATTCGCCAGCTGAAGGGATGGATATCTGAATGATGCCTGTGGCTGCAGGCATCTTTCAGATATCCCCACTGAAAGTCCAGGACGTCATATGACGTCCTTGGGCTGGAAGTGGTTAAAGGAGTTGTAAAGGATGTTTTTTCCCCCTAAATAGCTTCCTTTACCTTAGTGCAGTCCTCCTTCACTTACCTCATTCTTCCATTTTGCTTTTAAATGTCCTTATTTCTTCTGAGAAATCCTCACTTCCTGTTCTTCTGTCTGCAACACCACACAGTAATGCGAGGCTTTCTCCCTGGTGTGGAGTGTCGTGCTCGCCCCCTCCCTTGGACTACAGGAGAGTCAGGACCGCCACTAACACAGCTCCTTTCTCTATCTGCAACGTAGAGAGCGTCCTGACACTCCTGCTCCTCCCCTCCCCCTCAAGAGGCTTTTTCCACACCAGGGAGAAAGCCTTGCATTACTGTGTGGAGTTACAGACAGAAGAACAGGAAGTGAGGATTTCTCAGAAGAAATAAGGACATTTAAAAGCAAAATGGAAGGATGAGGCAAGTGAAGGAGGACTGCACTAAGGGAAAGGAAGCTATTTAGGGAAAAAAAAAATCCTTTACAACCCTTTTAACCATTTACAGATCCAATTAGGAGTTTTTTTGGGGGGGGGTGGAGGGATTTTATAAAGATGCACATTTACAAAAATATAAATTTATTGAAAGACTTTAACCACTTAAGCCCCGGACCATTTGGCTGGCAAAAGACCGGGCCACTTTTTGCGATTCGGCACTGCGTCGCTTTAACTGACAATTGCGCGGTCGTGCGACGTGGCTCCCAAACAAAACTGGCGTTCTTTTTTCATACAAATAGAGCTTTCTTTTGGTGGTATTTGATCACCTCTGCGGTTTTTATTTTTTGCGCTAAAAAACAAAAATAGAGCGACAATTTTTTCTATAATAAATATCCCCCCCCCCCCAAAAAAAAATATATATATATATATATATATATATATATATATATATATATATATAAAAAGTCCTCACTTTGGGCCGATACGAATTCTTCAACATATTTTTGGTAAAAAAAAAAAAAATTGCAATAAGCGTTTGATTGGTTTGCGCAAAAGTTATAAAGTCTACAAAATAGGGGATACGTTTATGGAATTTTTATTAATTTTTTTTTTTACTACTAATGGCGGCGATCAGCGATTTTTATTGTGACTGCCACATTATGGCGGACACATCGGACAATGTTGACACCATTGCCAATTTTACAGCGATCAGGAGTTATAAAAATGCACTGATTACTGTAAAAATGACACTGGCAGTGAAGGGTTTAACCACTAGGGGCAAGGAAGGGGTTAAGTGTGTCCAGGGAGTGATTCTAAACGTATGGGGCGTGGCTACAAGTGACACGTCATTGATCGCTGTTACCGATGAGAGGGAACAGACGATCAGTGACATGTCACTAGGAAGAACGGGGAGGTTACACTGACATCTCCTTGTTCTTTAGCTCTGTGACCCGATTGCAGGACACCGGCGGACACCGAGTCCGAGAGCGCACGACCAACATTAAATGGGACGTACCTGTACGCCCATTTTCCCAGCCATGCGATTCTGTCGACGCTCATATACTTCGGCAAAAGGGCACAAGCACGTACCTGTACATCCTCTTTAAGAGCCCAGGGGGGTCGCGAGCACACCGGCGCGCACGACAGGGTCAGAAGCTCTGTGACTGCGCCTGCGGGACCCGATCGCCACCGGTGTCCCGCGATCAGTCACAGGAGCTGAAGAACGGGGAGAGGTGAGTGTAAACACACCATCCCCGTTCTTCTCTATGGCAATGTCAGTGATCGTCTCTTCCCCGATATTGGAAACGACGATCACTGATGCCACACATCCAGCACCGCCCCCCTACAGTTAGAAACACACAAGGTCACACTTAACCCCTACAGCGCCCCCTAGTGGTTAACCTCTTCACTGCCATTTTCACAGTAATCAGTGCATTTTTATAGCACTTTTCGCTTTGAAAATGACAATGGTCCCAAAAATGTATCAAAAGTGTCCAATGTGTCCGCCATAATGTCGCAGTCGCAAAAAAAAAAAAAAAAAAAAAAAAAAAAAAAAAAAAAAAGCTGATCGCCGCCATTAGTAGTGAAAAAAAAAATATTAAATAAAAAATGCCATAAAACTATCCCCTATTTTGTAAACACTATAAATTTTGCGCAAACCAATCTATTTTTTTTTACCAAAAACATGTAGAAGAATACGTATCGGCCTAAACTGAGGAAAAAAAAAATGTTTTTTTTTTATATCTTTTTTGGGGAATATTTATTACAGCAAAAAGTAAAAAATATTTTTGTTTATAGCGCAACAAAAGCCCCAGAGGTGATCAAATACCACCAAAAGAAAGCTCTATTTGTGGTATAAAAAGGACGCCAATTTTGTTTGGGAGCCACGTGGCACGGCCGCACAATTGTCAGTTAAAGCGACGCAGTGCCGAATTGCAAAAAGGGGCAAGGTCCTTAACCTGCATATTGGTCCGGGTCTTAACCAGTTAAATGGTTAAAGCGGATGGTTCACCAAAAATAAATATTAAAAGCCAGCAGCAACAAATACTGCAGCTGCTGACTTTTAATATTAGGACACTTACCTGTCCTGGAGTCCAGCGGCGTCCGCAGCAGAGGATGAGCGATCGCTCGTCACCCTGCTGCTCCCCCCTCCATCCACGGCGAGGGAACCAGGAAGTGAAGCGCTCCGGCTTCACTGCCCGGTTCCCTACGGCGCATGCGCGAGTCGCGCTGCGCCCGCGATTGGCTCCCGCTGTGTGCTGGGAGCTGAGAGTTCCCAGCACACAACGGGAAAAGCCCGTCTTTTGCCCGAGACTGCGGGCCGGAAGTGGGTGCGGATACCTGTCTTTAGACAGGTATCTGCACCCCCCTCCCCCCTGAAAGGTGTCAAATGTGACACCGGAGGGGGGAGGGTTCCGATCAGCGGATCTTCACTTTAGGGTGGAGATCCGCTTTAAAGTTCCTTCATCTACACTCTGGAGTTCTTTCCTTTGATAAAAGAACAAAAAGATACTTAGTTTCCACTTATTCACATGTTGTAATAAAACTTTTTTTTCCCCCCAGCTGTGAGAACAGACATGCTGTCTTTAAAGCGGAGTTCCACCCTTAAAACCACTTTCTTTCATCCCATCCAGCATACTGGCGTCAGCGCCAGTATGCCGTTTTTTTTTTTTAATCCATGTACTTACTTTATAATAGATCATTTAATTTTGGGCGCACCACGGTGTATGTCGCCGCTATAAGGCGTCACGCCTTCCGGAAACAGCCGACTAGCGTTCGGCTCTTCTCGGCGCCTACGCACAGACCCAGAAGCTGACTGCGCAGGCGCCGTAAATAGCCGGTCCTGGTTCGGCTTTTTTCGGAGGGCGTGACGCGGCTATATACGGCGCCTGTGCAGTCAGCTTCTGGGTCTGTGCGTAGGCGCCGAGAAGAGCCGAACGCTAGTCGGCTGTTTCCGGAAGGCGTGACGCCTTATAGCGGCGACATACACCACGGTGCGCCCAAAATTAAATGATCTATTATAAAGTAAGTACATGGATTAAAAAAAAAAAAAAAAACAGCATACTGGTGCTGACGCCAGTATGCTGGATGGGATGAAAGAAAGTGGTTTTAAGGGTGGAACTCCGCTTTAAGATCGGGAAGGGAAAAAGATTGCGATTTTTGATTCTTCACATTTGACACCTTTCAGGGGGGAGGGGTTGCAGATACCTGTTATTCGAGCGAAGCCTCATCTGCAATACCAATGTGCTGGTAAAGCGCCGCTAAGACCCTAACGTTTTAGGGCGTTTTTGCAGTGCCTCAGTGTGAAAGGGTAAGGCGTTTTTACAGCGCTTTTCAATTCATTTCAATGGAGAGGGGCGTTTTTGGAGCGTTTATTTTTCAGCATCCAAAAGCTGCTTGCAAGACTCAGTGTGAAAGGGTCCACTGAGATGTATGGAAAGCGTTTTAATAGCGCTATTTTTAACGCTAAAATGCTGTAAAAACGCTTCAGTGTGAAAGGGGTCTTAATATTTTTTTTCCCGGCAGGAAATCCACTTGAGATTTGCTGTTTACAAGTTAAAAAAAAGTTTTAGTGCTAGAAAATACTTAGAACCCCCAAACATTATACTTTTTTTTTCTCCTAACACCCTAGAGAATAAAATGGCGGTCGTTGCAATCCTTTTTGTCACACCTTATTTGCGCATCGGTTTTACAAGTGCACTTTTCTTTTTTACTTTTTTGAATAAAAAAATAAGACAACAGTAAATTTATCCCAATTTTATTTTATATTGTGAAAGATAATGTTACGCTAAGTAAATTGATACCCAACATGTCACGCTTCAAAATTGTGCCCGCTTGTAAAATGGCGACAAACTTTGACACTTAAAAATCGTCATAGGTCACGTTTAAAAAAAATTCTACAGGTTTCATGTTTTGAGTTACAGAGCAGAGGTCATACCGTATTTATTTTACCTTTTTTTTTTTTTTTTAAAGAACAGTGTAAAAAATAAAAGTGTCACTTTTATTCCTATTACAAGGAATGTAAACATCCCTTGTAATAGAAAAAAGCATGACAGGTCCTCATATATGAGATCTGGGGGTCAAAAAGACCCCACATCTCATATTTACACCAAAATACACAAAAAAAACAATTATATATATATATATATATAAAACACTAAAATGCAATGTTCTGGAGACGGGTGGGGGGCACCTTCTCCTCACTCAAATCCATACACAGCATTAGAGCTGGGGGGTTTTGGCCCCCAAAAAATCTGCGATTTAAAAAAAAAATTATAAAAAAAAAAACTTGATTCACGATTCGAATAGTTTTTTTTCCTAATGGACGCCGCACTGGTCCTAAGGAGCTGCGGGCAGGAGTTTTTAGGCAAGGCTGCTGCTTCGGTCTAGTCTGCCGCGATCCTGGGAAAAGGCCGTGGACTAGGCCGAAGCCTAAGAAATCCTGCCCGCAGCTCGCTGTGATCCAGGGAAAAGGCCGTGGACTAGGCCGAAGCCTAAGAAATCCTGCTCGCCACGATTGTGGGAAAAGGCTGCAAACTAGGCCAAAGCCACGGCCTCGCCTAAGAAATCCTGCCCGCAGCTTGCCACGATCCTGGGAGAAAAGGTTGCAGGCAGGAGTTTTTAGGCAAGGCCGTGGCTTTGGCCTAGTCTACGGCCTTTTCCCAGATTCGCGGCAGAATAGGCCGAAGCCGCGGCCTTGCCTAAAAACTCCTGCCCGCAGCTCCTTAGGACCGGTGTGGTGTCCTTCGTCCTAGTCCGTGGAGCGGATCAAAAATCGATTTGGTCAAAATCTGAATCGATTTGACCTCCCAACTTGATTAAAATCAACAGAGTTGACCCAATCGCCTCTACCGCTACCGACGGCTCTGGTAAGCGTCGGAGGGCACGGGAGAGTGGCGGGAGGAACCCTCTCCCGCCAGCTGATAACGGTGATCTTGTGGCGAATCCGCCGCAGAGACCACTATTATCGGAAACAGGAGCGCCGACTGAAGAAGAGGATACCTGGGTTATGGTAGCTAGGCTGCTGCCATAACAGAGATATCCCTCTTCATACAGCCGACGTATATCGGCGTGCGGCGGTCCGGAAGTGGTTAAAGCGCCCTCGCCCACCCCTTGCAAAGGCAGAGTCAAGCGGATGCGACAGTCTCGCATGCGCGCACGCAAACAGAGATCGTCCCACACGTGGGGCATCACCTGGAACGTCAGATTAGGGGCAGCATTTCTAGTACCAGACCTTCTCTGTAAATCTAAAGTGGTAACCTGTAAAGACTTTTAAAACGCCGTCTATGGATAGTAAATTTTACGTCATTTGCGCGAGCGTGATCAGTTTTAAAGCGTGAATGTTTGGTATCTATTTACTCGGCATAACAGTTTTTATATTTTACAAAAGAATTAGGTTATGTATTCTGCTTTTTTTTTGCATTAACCACTTAAGCCCCGGACCAATATGCTGCTAAATGCCCAGAAGCGTTTTTACAATTCGGCACTGCGTCGCTTTAACAGACAATTGCGCGGTCGTGCGACGTGGCTCCCAAACAAAATTTGCGTCCTTTACTTCCCACAAATAGAGCTTTCTTTTGATGGTATTCGATTGCCTCTGCTATTTTTTATTTTTTGCGCTATATACAAAAATAGAGCGAAATTTTTGAGAAAAAAAAATCAATATTTTTTACTTTTTGTTATAAGAAAAATGTAATAAACTAAATTTTAGTCAAACATTTAGGCCAAAATGTATTCAGCCACATGTCTTTTTTTTTTTTTACTAAAATCGCAATAAAAAATAAAATTAGCTACCTAGCGGCACAGTGCCACTAATACAGCGATCAGAAAAATGATCGCTTAGTGACACTGGCAATAGGGGGTGAAAGGGTTAACTAGGGCGGTGATCAAGGGGTTAAAACTTTATTAGGGGGGGGGGGTACGGGGCTACCCTGGACCTAACACTACCTGCCTGTCACAGTAACTGTCACACTGACACTAAATGCAGTGATCAGTAAATATATGATCACTGCATTCAGTGACACTGTGACAGGGGAGTGGGGGGGGGGGTCAATCGGGGGGGTTAATGTGCCTATGTGTCCTGGTGTCAGTGTAGTGTTGTGCAGACTCACTTGTGATGTATTCACTCCTCAGCGGCGGTTGAAAATACCGCCGAGAGGAGAGATTACATCACTTCCCCCTTCCTGTGTTTACACAGGCAGAGGAAGTGACACGCGGGGAGGACGCGCATTGGCTGGGAGCAGGGGCGGACAAAAACGAACAGCCGCCCCCTCATCCCGGATCGCCGCAAGTACCGTGGGGGGGGGACGGTACCCGATCAGACCCCCGACCCACTTTTAGGCAGGGACGTACAGGTACGCCAATGTGCCATTCTGCCGACGTATATGTACATGCGGCGGTCCTTAAAGTAACACTAAAGGTTCTTTTTTTATTAGATCAATTGATTGCTGTAAGCTAGAGCATTTAAATATCACTTACTTCGTTTTTCCTTTTGACCTCCAAAATACAGTAATCCAGGTTTGAAAATGCCATTTTCTGTCTCTCCTCTTCTTGCTTTCCACCAGCATCTGAGCCGTTTTTCATGGTGGAAAGCAGAATGTGCTCACCCCCTCCCTATGACTACAGCCCTGCGTGAAGGTGCTCTGATATCCCTCACAGGCATGAAGGTAAAGCCTAATGGGAACTGTAGTTCCCATTAGGCCGTGATGTAACAAGAATGAATGCGCATTGCAAACCAGGAAGTCAGTGAGAATAACTATTCAGGAGTGACGGAGGTGAATAAAACAGCTCGATTTCAACAGGTATCAAACTAGTTATAATGCAAAACATTACTTTTTACTTTATCAGCTACTGTCAGACTTTAATTTAAGAGGGAAATAGTTTTGTCTTTACAACCCCTTTAAGTGGTTAAAATGCAAAAAAAGTGTATTTTTATCCCCCAAAAAAACAGCTATACAAATGCAGTGTGACAGAAAGTATTGCAACAACGCCATTTTATTCTCTAGGGCAGTGATGGCGAACCTCGGCACCCCAGATGTTTTGGAACTACATTTCCCATGATGCTCCACTACACTGCAGAGTGAATGAGCATTATGGGAAATGTAGTTCCAAAACATCTGGGGTGCCAAGGTTCGCCATCACTGCTCTAGGGTGTTAGAATAAAAAATATATAAATAATGTTTGGAGGTTCTAATTAGAGGGAAGGAGATGGCAGTGAAAACAGCAAAAACACATTAGAACTGCTGTTTTGCTACTTGTAATATAACACCAACGGCCACCAAAAGATCGCCAGATCACAGAAGGAAGCTTGGGCCTGCAGAAGGCCACGGCCTCAATTACCGACCGGCTTTGCGGCCTTCTGCAGGCCTAAGCTTGCCTGGGCACCGGGTCACAATTTCTTGTCGCAATTGCGACCGGGCGCCCGGATTTTGTCGAGCCCTGCACTAATTGCATATCCCTGCTCTAGGGCTTCTGCTTTCAAAAATATATATAATGTTTGAGGGTTCCAAGTAATTTTCTTTGAAAAAAAAAAAATACAGATTGTTGTGAACACAAAGTGCCAGCAGGAAATGCCCGGACTGGAAGTGGATAAACATTGTTTCCTTATCCCATAAAGAGATGTAGCCGCCTCCTCACCCCCCAAATCTGTATACTTATCCAGACCTTGCCGCAAAGACCCCGGCCTCAATGTTCACATTCCTCTGCCAACTTCTTCACCTGATGTCCAGCTGTGAGCAATTCGGCCCCACAGACCTGTAGGGGGGTTGGTAGCTAGAGAAGTACAGTCAGTGGTCAGTATAGAGGATTAGGAGTTGGGCAGGTTCATCTGCTTAGAGGAGTAAGGGGGGGGGGGGGCAAGACTTTACCAAAGCTTGCTTTACACACTGATATGTACCAACTGAAGCCTGTGTGAACAAGACCCAATAACAACGATGAGGGTTATCACACAGATGGGAAAGTATTCCAACATGGCTCATGTATGACCATTCTAGCTATACATGATCTCGTCATATTTCATCCCCACCCCCCCCCCCCCCAACCTGAATCACCCAATCTCAGATATAAAAAAAAGGGGCAACATACACACACATCACTCTTCATCCTGGTAGTGTGCCTATTACACTCCGATTGCTTGGGTACTGGCAGTGTGCCCAGTCCCTGGAGGTATCACTGCGCCCGATGTACTCCGATTTCCTGGAGGTATCACTGCGCCCGATGTACTCCGATTTCCTGGAGGTATCACTGCGCCCGATGTACTCCGATTTCCTGGAGGTATCACTGCGCCCGATGTACTCCGATTTCCTGGAGGTATCACTGCGCCCGATGTACTCCGATTTCCTGGAGGTATCACTGCGCCCGATGTACTCCGATTTCCTGGAGGTATCACTGCGCCCGATGTACTCCGATTCTCCGATTTCCTGGAGGTATCACTGCGCCCGATGTACTCCGATTTCCTGGAGGTATCACTGCGCCCGATGTACTCCGATTTCCTGGAGGTATCACTGCGCCCGATGTACTCCGATTTCCTGGAGGTATCACTGCGCCCGATGTACTCTGATTACTGCAGTACTGGCAGTGTGCCCAGTCCCTAGAGTTATCACTGTGCCTGCTGTACTTCGATTTCCTGGGGTACTGGCAGTGTTCTCAGTCCCTGGAGGAATCACTGTGCCCACTGTACTCCAATTCCTGGGGTACTGGCAGTGTGACCAGTCGCTGGAGGTATCACTGTGCCCGTTTTACTCTGATTCCTGGAGGAATCACTGTGCCCGTTGTACTCCGATTACTGCGGTACTGGCAGTGTGCCCAGTCCCTGGAGTTATCACTGTGCCTGCTGTACTCCGATTCCTGAGGTACTGGCAGTACCCAGTACCTGGAGTAAAAAAAAAAAAAAAGTGTGCTCTTAGTAAATATGGTAGTGTGTCTGGTTCCTGGAGGTAGTATCACTGTCCTCACTGCACTCAAATCCCAGCGGAAAATGCCAGTTTACCCGATCCTTGAAGATAGTATCACTGTGCCTGCTGCACTCCAATCCCTGGGTATAATGCCCAGTCAGTCCCTGTAGGTAGTATCACTGTTTCCTCTCTGGATATAATGGCCGGTGTGCCCAATTCCTAGATATAGGATGACTGTGCCAACTGCGCTCCAATTGCTGAGTATAGTGTCTGTGTGGCCAATCCCTGGAGAGAGAAGACAAGACAGAAGAGTGAAGACACAGCCACCATCGGGTCAGACAAACATCCATATCATAATGCCGGCTTTACCACCCATTGACAATCTAATCCTGACAAAAAAAAGTTCCTGTTTTTCAGACTTCACTTTCTACATGATTGTTCCAGGTCAGCAGATCATTAGAATATACAGAAAATTGTTGGTGCCGTATACATCCCGTACTATAATAATATTGATGGTAGTAGTAATAAAAATAATCATAATAATCCCCTAATGCTCCTGTATTGGATTGTAACTGTATGGTATCAACAACAAGTGGGACACAATCATGAAGTGGAACGAAATTTATTGGATATTTCAAACTTTTTTAACAAATAAAAAAACTGAAAAATTGGGCGTGCAAAATTATTCAGCCCCTTTACTTTCAGTGCAGCAAACTCTCTCCAGTAGTTCAGTGAGGATCTCTGAATGATCCAATGTTGACCTAAATGACTAATGATGATAAATAGAATCCACCTGTGTGTAATCAAGTCTCCGTATAAATGCACCTGCACTGTGATAGTCTCAGAGGTCCGTTTAAAGCACAGAGAGCATCATGAAGAACAAGGAACACACCAGGCAGGTCCGAGATACTGTTGTGGAGAAGTTTAAAGCCGGATTTGGATACAAAAAGATTTCCCAAGCTTTAAACATCCCAAGGAGCATTGTGCAAGCGATAATATTGAAATGGAAGGAGTATCAGACCACTGCAAATCTACGAAGATCTGGCCGTCCCTCTAAACTTTCAGCTCATACAAGGAGAAGACTGATCAGAGATGCAGCCAAGAGGCCCATGATCACTCTGGATGAACTGCAGAGATCTACAGCTGAGGTGGGAGACTCTGTCTATAGGACAACAATCGTATACTGCACAAATCTGCCCTTTATGGAAGAGTGGCAAGAAGAAAGACATTTCTTAAAGATATCCATAAAAAGTGTTGTTTAAAGTTTGCCACAAGCCACCTGGGAGACACACCAAACATGTGGAAGAAGGTGCTCTGGTCAGATGAAACCAAAATCTAACTTTTTGGCAACAATGCAAAACGTTATGCTTGGCGTAAAAGCAACAGAGCTCATCACCCTGAACACACCATCCCCACTGTGAAACATGGTGGTGGCAGCATCATGGTTTGGGCCTGCTTTTCTTCAGCAGGGACAGGGAAGATGGTTAAAATTGATGGGAAGATGGATGGAGCCAAATACAGGACCATTCTGGAAGAAAACCTGATGGAGTCTGCAAAAGACCTGAGACTGGGACGGAGATTTGTCTTCCAACAAGACAATGATCCAAAACATAAAGCAAAATCTACAATGGAATGGTTCACAAATAAACATATCCAGGTGTTAGAATGGCCAAGTCAAAGTCCAGACCTGAATCCAATCGAGAATCTGTGGAAAGAACTGAAAACTGCTGTTCACAAACACTCTCCATCCAACCTCACTGAGCTCCAGCTGTTTTGCAAGGAGGAATGGGCAAAAATTTCAGTCTCTCGATGTGCAAAACTGATAGAGACATACCCCAAGCGACTTACAGCTGTAATCGCAGCAAAAGGTGGCGCTATAAAGTATTAAATTAAGGGGGCTGAATAATTTTGCACGCCCAATTTTTCAGTTTTTTATTTGTTAAAAAAGTTTGAAATATCCAATAAATTTCGTTCCACTTCATGATTGTGTCCTACTTGTTGTTGATTCTTCACAAAAAATTACAGTTTTATATCTTTATGTTTGAAGCCTGAAATGTGGCAAAAGGTCGCAAAGTTCAAGGGGGCCGAATACTTTCGCAAGGCACTGTAATCATCATAGTAATAGTAATCATCATCCTCCAAGCAATCTTCTGGGACACATCACATCACGCTCTATTTGTGGGAAGAAAAGGACGCCAATTTTGTTTGGGAGCCACGTCGCACGACCGCGCAATTGTCTGTTAAAGCGACGCAGTGCCGAATTGTAAAAACGCCTCTGGGCATTTAGCAGCATATTGGTCCGGGGCTTAAGTGGTTAAAGGACACGCTCGGAGCGATCTCCTGGGAGGGGTGGGGCATGTCGGGTGACGTCACAAACATCGATTTTCGGGGCCACATGCATCGATGCCGCATCGGGGACCTCCAAATCGCGATGCAGCGATTAAATTCAGCACCCCTACATCATAGTAGTAATCATTAGTCATAGCAACAATAATAACCATCGTAGTAATAACAATATTATGATGATTACTACTACTATGAATACTATTACGATAATGATGATTACATTTATTATTAATCCCATGATGATGATGATGATTAATTTTAACCACTTCATCCCCGGACCATTTGGGTGGTCAAAGACCCAGCCACTTATTGCCATCCAGCACTGCGTTGCTTTAACTGACAATTGCGCGGTCGTGCGACGTGGCTCCCAAACAAAATTGGCGTCCTTTTTTCCCCACAAATAGAGCTTTCTTTTGGTGGTATTTGATCACCTCTGCGGTTTTTATTTTTTGCGCTATAAACAAAAACAGAGCGACATTTTTGAATAAAACACAATATTTTTTACTTTTTGCTATAATAAATATCCCCAAAAAAGTTTAGGCCGACACGTATTCTTCTACATATTTTTTGCAATAAGCGTTTATTGTTCGGTTTGCGCAAAAGTTATAGCGTTTACAAAACAGGCATTTTTTTTTACTAGTAATGGCGGCGATCAGCGATTTTTTTTTCATGACTGCGACATTATGGCGGACATATTTTTGGGACCATTGTCATTTTCACAGCGATCAGTGCTATAAAAATGCACCGATTACTGTGAAAATGACACTGGCAGTGAAGGGGTTAACCACTAGGTGGCGCTGTAGGGGTTAAGTGTTACCTGCATTGTGTTACTAACTGTAGGGGGGGATGGGCTCTCTGTCACATGACACTGATCTCCGCTTCAAATACACAAAGCCAAGATCAGTGTCATTGTCACCAGGCAGAGCAAGGAGATGCTTGTTTACACAACAATCTCCCCGCTCTATACCTCCGTAAACAGAGTGGGGATCCCTGCGGCGATCGAGTCCGCGGGACCCGTGGTCCGGGGAAGGCAGCAGGATTGCGAGTGCGCCACGGCAGGCATTTAAAGGGCCACGTACAGGTACGGGATAATGCCTGTCCGTGCCATTCTGCCAACATATATATGGAGTGGGCGGTCCTTAAGCGGTTAAGATGATGTTGATTATTATTAAGTGGTCTTGCATAGCAAGAGCACTTACTATTCTCTCACATATATATTATTATAGCCAAATTTGACATCCTAACTCCTCCCACAGTTTTAACACTACATACTCTGCATATAGCAACCATCCATAGCATCCAGTCCATAGAAACCGTCCATAGCAACCAGACCATAGCAATCAGTCCATAGCAACCAGTCCATAGCAACCAGTCCATAGCAACCAGTTTTTGATGGGGCAAATAGGATGGTGCAGTTTTGATGGTGCAGTTTTGATGGGGTAGTTTTTTGATGAAGCAGTTTTTGATGGGGCAATGGATCGAAATGGATCGACACACTGTTGGATCACATTTACATCTCCAGGGGCACCGTCTCCAGTCTGGAGTATTGGTGAAGGCAAGAACACGTCACACAATTTCCCCCAGAAATTGTTCCTTTTCTAGTTAATACTATACTATACAGCACCAACAATTTGCTCAAAATAAAAGGAGACCATACAGTTACAATCCAATCCAATGCAGAAGGATTATTATTAATCATAGTAGTAATTAGGGCTGCAACTAACGATTATTTTCATAATCGATTAGTTGGCCGATTAATCGATTAAACGGATAATAGCATAAAAAAATAATAATAATTTTTTTAATTTTTTGGGCCAATTTGTTGTTGGGCGGATTACAAAACACAAATTGGCGCAAAAACACATTCCATGCTTTTCTGCAGCTTCTGCATTGAAGTTTATTGAACCAAAAAAAAAAAAAAAATAGCACCGTTTTGCGTTAAAAAGTCCCCGCCCTTTCCAAATACGCAGCAGCTGAAAAAAAAATCCTGGATGTGAACGTGTCCCATAGGAAAACATGTAAATGACCTGTATTGTGTTTATGCAAAAAGCACCAAAAGACACAGAGGTGTGACCCCATCCTGAGATGTTTAGTAACATAATGGGGTTAAAAAAACAAAAATAAGTACAAAAAGAGCAAATAATCGCTACTGTAAGGGGCTCATTGTTTTACTGTGGGACAGTGACAGTAATATTTACAGTAGCGATTTGCTTTTTTGTACTATAAAGGGCTAATTTTAGTCCCATTATCTTACTGGCCGATTAATCGATTATGAAAATTGTAATCGATTAATTTCATGATCGATTAGTTGTTTCAGCTCTGATAATAAAACTACTACATAGAATAGAATAATAATATTCTAGTGGGAGCAGCAATCAGAAGTGCCGATGTCCGGTCAGAAAGCCGCTACCCATCAGAAGATATAACGAAAGTGACGTTTCAGCACGGCCATCTTGGTACACCCAGCACTCGCCCGCAGTAAGCCTGCAGTCAGAAGTTTCCAAGCGGACATCTTGTTACACCCTCCGGGAGTTTTCCACGCGCAGTGCTGCCAACCTACCAGATTGAAATTTACTGGCACGGCACCCGAAATTTACTGACATTTCACAAAAGTTACTAAATTACATTTTTAGGTGCACATTTCAGTATTTAGGCTACAAACAAGTACACTAGGCGAATAGCAATGTGATTTGAGGTAGATATTAAGGTAAAAAAACATATTTTTGTTATTTTCGATATAATAAGGGCAAATTATTTAGTCACATCACCCCCTGCCTCCATCCCCCTCTGCCACCAACACCCCCTGCCTCCATCCCCCTCTGCCAACACCCCCTGCCTTCACCCCCCTCTGCGGTGCCACAATCTCCCCCTGCCTCCAATCTCCCTCCAATCTCCCCCAGGCCCCGTGCCTCCAATCGCCCCCTGCGGTGCCACCAACAACCCCTGTCTCCATCCCACACCCTCTGTGGTGCCCTTTGCCTCCATCCCCCTCTGCTGTGCCACCAACAACCCCCGTCTCCATCTCCCACCCTCTGCAGTGCCAACATCCCCCTCTCCTGTGCCACCATCACCCCCTGCCTCCAATCACCCCCTGCCTCCATCGTCCCCTACCTCCATCCCCCTCTGCGGTGCCACCAACAACCCCTGTCTCCATCCCACACCCTCTGTGGTGCCCTTTGCCTCCATCCCCCTCTGCTGTGCCACCAACAACCCCTGTCTCCATCTCCCACCCTCTGCAGTGCCAACATCCCACTCTGCGGTGCCACCAACACCCCCTGCCTCCATCGTCCCCTACCTCCAATCTCCCTCTGCGGTGCCACCAACACAACCCCTGTCTCCATCCCACACCCTCTGTGGTGCCCTTTGCCTCCATCCCCCTCTGCTGTGCCACCAACAACCCCCGTCTCCATCTCCCACCCTCTGCAGTGCCAACATCCCCCTCTCCGGTGCCACCATCACCCCCTGCCTCCAATCACCCCCTGCCTCCAATCTCCCTCTGCCTCCATCGTCCCCTACCTCCATCCCCCTCTGCTGTGCCACCAACAACCCCTGTCTCCATCGCCCACCCTCTGCAGTGCCAACATCCCCCTCTGCGGTGCCACCAACACCCCCTGCCTCTATCGTCCCCTACCTCCATCCCCCTCTGCGGTGCCACCAACACAACCCCTGTCTCCATCCCACACCCTCTGTGGTGCCAACATACCCCCCTGCCTCCAATCTCCATGCGCACCTCCAAGCCGAACCGATCTCGGCTATTTTTACTGGCACATTCCATTTACGAGGGGGGGGGGGGGGGGGGGGGGGGGGGAGGTGTCCGTTTTTATGAACTGTCCGTAAAAATACGGACGGTTGGCAACACTGTCCACGCATATTATTATCAGTAAACTCGGCTTATATAGTGAAATACAGGATTTTGAAATCCGTCTGACTTCTTTAGGATGTTGAATTTTAAAAGCAGCGGCCAGCCTGGCGATCTCACAGGTTTGCTAATCTGACAGAACCCCCGCGGCTTTTACTCAACATCGAAACAGTGTTACGGACAAAATCCTGTATTTCCCCGATATAAACCGAGATTACAGGTAAAAATACGTGGGAAATGCAAGACTCCGGAGGGTGTAACAAAATGTCCGATTGGCGTCTTCAGCTTACTGCTGCGGGGTGTACCAAGATGGCCGTAAGGGAACGTCGCAAAGGTTGCATCTTCTGATGGGTAGCGGCTTTCTGATAGAACACCAGCTGTCCCTCATTGTCTCTCTCGTACACCCGATAAACTGCACCACAGGGGAACTACAGCTCCCAGCATTCCCTGCCAGTTGCATCCTCTATGCATGTCAGAGCTTGAGAGGGCATGTTGGGGGTTGTAGTCCGATAAAAGCGTCCTTCCTTCAACACGTGACTCTCCAAATTCCAGCAACCTCCCACCTTCACAGCTTGGAGCATGAAGGTGCATGCTGAGACTTGTAGTCCCCCCCCCATAGAGCCTCATGTCAGGGAGGAGCCACATGGAGGTGTAACCCTTCACCTTCCAGACACACTTCATGCAGCTCCTCACTCTAATATCACAGCAATGAGTCTCTTATTCTACCTTCCCTTCTGTATTACACTCCCCTCCCCCATTAGATTGTCAGCTCTTATGACCAGAGCCCTCCAAACCCTCTTATAAAGAATTGTACAGTAAACATAACATTTCCATCTATATTGTAAAGTTGTTGGAGTTCTATAAATGCTGTATTATAATAATAATAATAATCATCATATCAGGCACATGGTGCAACTTACCGTTCACCCCCAATCTCCGTCCTCCCGGGAACTCTGTGTCATATGTGGTTCCTGGGGAAGAAACGTTCCTAAAGCAAGACACCGGAAATGGCGACATCTAGCGGGCAGATTTTATATGACAGTTTATCTTTCTTGTGATTGTACTTGGGAAGATGCAAGATGGCGAATAATCAAACTTCTAATATCTATTTAACCACTTCAGCCCCGGACCATTTGGCTGGCCAAAGACCAGAGCATTTTTTTGCAATTCGGCACTGCGTCGCTTTAACTGACAATTGCGCGGTCGTGCAACGTGGCTACCAAACAAAATTGGCGCCCTTTTTCCCCCACAAATAGAGCTTTCTTTTGGTGGTATTTGATCACCTCTGCGGTTTTTATTTTTTTGCGCTATAAACAAAAATAGAGCCACAATTTTGAAAAAAAAAAAGCAATATTTTTTACTTTTTGCTGTAATAAATATCCCCAAAAAAGATATAATTGTTTTGTTGCCTCTGTTTAGGCCGATATGTTTTCTTCCATATATTTTTGGTAAAAAAAAATTCACAATAAGTGTTTATTGATTGGTTTACGGAAAAGAGATGACACTGATGAGGCTGCACTGATGAACACATTTGAGGCTCCACTGATGGGCACTTATGAGATGGCACTGATGTGCACTGATAAGGCTGCACTGATAGGTGGCACTGATGAGGCTGCATTGATAGGCAGCGCTGATAGGTGTCACTGATGGGCACTGATAGGTGGCACTTATGGACACTGATGAGGTGGCACTGATGTGCACTGATGAAACGGTACAATACCTCCCAACTTTTCAACTTCAGAAAGAGGGACAAGTGAGCATACCTCTCCCAACCCAACGAAGTTGTTGAGCGGGGGGGGGGGGGGGGGGGGTTACGCTGATCAAAGTTGTTGAGGGGGGGGGGGGGTCCGCAGGTCAAAGTTGTTGAGGGGGGGGGGGTCCGCAGGTCAAAGTTGTTGAGGGGGGGGGGGGGTCCGCAGATCAAAGTTGTTGAGGGGGGTCCCCAGATCAAAGTTGTTGAGGGGGAGGGGTCCGCAGATCAAAGTTGTTGAGGGGGGGGGGGTCCCAAGATCAAAGTTGTTGAGGGGGGGGTCCGCAGATCAAAGTTGTTGAGGGGGGGGGGTCCCCAGATCAAAGTTGTTGAGGGGGAGGGGTCCGCAGATCAAAGTTGTTGAGGGGGGGGGTCCCAAGATCAAAGTTGTTGAGGGGGGGGTCCGCAGATCAAAGTTGTTGAGGGGGGGGTCCGCAGGTCAAAGTTGTTGAGGGGGGGGGGGTCCGCAGGTCAAAGTTGTTGAGGGGGGGGGGGGTCCGCAGATCAAAGTTGTTGAGGGGGGGTCCCCAGATCAAAAATGTTGAGGGGGGTCCCCAGATCAAAGTTGTTGAGGGGGAGGGGTCCGCAGATCAAAGTTGTTGAGGGGGGGGGTCCCAAGATCAAAGTTGTTGAGGGGGGGGGTCCGCAGGTCAAAGTTGTTGAGGGGGGGGGGTCCGCAGATCAAAGTTGTTGAGGGGGGGGGGGGTCCGCAGATCAAAGTTGTTGAGCGGGGGGGGGGGGTTCCACGGCTCGGAGTTATTGACCGGGGGGGGTTGCGCTGATCAAAGTTGTTGGGATTTACCGCGAATCGCGGTAATCGCTGGGGGGGCGGGACTTTTGTCGTGATTGCGGGACCGCGGGATTTACCGCGAATCGCGGGACAATCCCACGAAATCCGGGTGGCACCGATGGGCACTAATGAGATGGCACTGATGAAGCAGCACTGATAGGTGGCACTGATGGGCACTAATGAGGCTGCAGCCATAGGAGGCACTAATGAGGCCACACTGATAGGTGGCACTGATGGGCACTAATGAGGCTGCAGCCATAGGAGGCACTAATGAGGCCACACTGATAGGTGGCACTAATGGGCACTGATGAGGCTGCACTGATGAAGTGCACTAATGGGCATTGATGAGGCAACACTGATATGTGGCACTGATAGGTTGCACTGATGGCCACTGATAGGTAGCACTGATGGACACTAATACGTGGCATTGATGAGGCAACACTGATGGGCACTGATAAGGCTGCATTGATGGGCACTGATAGGCAGCACTGATGAGGCGATACTGATATATGGCACTGATAGTCAGTGTAAATGCGTGCTGTCAGAATTGCCGGTTACTGGCTCTCCTCTCTCTGTGCTGTTGAAAGGAATGCCGATAACCGGCAAGTTTGTTTACATGTGATCAGCTGTGATTGGCCCTTTACTGTGATCTGCGATGAGCTGTGTACGAAGGACGCAGCTGTCACAGAGCGCCCCCTAGAGGGCGCACAGAAGGTGTGTTCTGGGAGGACATCCATGGACGCCCCCCAGAACCGGAGGTGCGGGCGCTGTATCTGTCTTTTGGCGAAGTGGTTAGGTCACCCTGACACCCTGCAACAACGATCGCCGTGATGCACGCCCCCAGGGGCACGCAGCGGCTCAATATCCTGAGGACGTCATATGACGTCCACTCAGGATATTGAAATCACTTTGCCGCCATCATTTTGTAATAGTGCGGGCGGCAAGTGGTTAAGTGGTGGTCCAAGACATGAGGTATTTAAGGAATGTAAAAATAGAATAGCCAAGGGATAATTTGTAGCGCTTTCCTCCCACTTCCTGTTTTGGTTATGGGACAGGAAACAAAGGAAAATCTCCCCAATGGGACACAGATGGAGATTTGTTAGACAAATGGCTATACATTTTTTTTTATTTTGTTATTTTCTTCTATTTTTTTATTTCTTTCTTTTTATAAATAGACCCCAGAGAGTCACTCAGTACTGACATGTACAGGTATGTACTCACCTCATAGGTTTCTGTGTTATACACGCCAATCCCTGCACACTCTCCCTACATGACCCTTCCAGGGAGGGAGCCGCATTGGTAAGACTCGGATCTTTCTGGGTATCTCGGTTTTTACATGGAAGGCCTATCTAGGGTTGCCACCTTTTCTTCAGACCAAACCGAACACTTCAGACATAATATTTCTAATCATATTAAGTTAATCACAAGAGTCCCCCTTTACATCAGAGTCCACAGAGTTCCCCCTTTATATCAGAGTCCACAGAGTTCCCCCTTTACATCAGAGTCCACAAAGTCCCCCTTTACATCAGAGTCCACAGAGTTCCCCCTTTTTATCAGAGTCCACAGAGTTCCCCCTTTACACCAGAGTCCACAGAGTTCCCCCTTTACACCAGAGTCCACAGAGTTCCCCCTTTACATCAGAGTCCACAGAGTTCCCCCTTTTTATCAGAGTCCACAGAGTTCCCCCTTTTTATCAGAGTCCACAGAGTTCCCCCTTTACATCAGAGTCCACAGAGTTCCCCCTTTACATCAGAGTCCACAGAGTCCCCCTTTACATCAGAGTCCACAGAGTCCCCTTTTACATCAGAGTCCACAAGGTCCCCCTTTACATCAGAGTCCACAGAGTTACCCTTTACATCAGAGTCCACAGAGTCCCCCTTTACATCAGAGTCCACAGAGTTCCCCCTTTACACCCGAGTCCACAGAGTTACCCCTTTACATCAGAGTCCACAGAGTCCCCCTTTACATCAGAGTCCACAGAGTCCCCCTTTACATCAGAGTCCACAGAGTCCCCCTTTACATCAGAGTCCACAGAGTCCCCCTTTACATCAGAGTCCACAGAGTCCCCCTTTACATCAGAGTCCACAGAGTTCCCCCTTTACATCAGAGTCCCCCCTTTACACCAGAGTCCACAGAGTTCCCCCTTTACACCAGAGTCTGCAGAGTTCCCCCTTTTTATCAGAGTCCGCAGAGTTCCCCCTTTTTATCAGAGTCTGCAGAGTTCCCCCTTTACATCAGAGTCTGCAGAGTTCCCCCTTTACATCAGAGTCCCCCCTTTACATCAGAGTCCGCAGAGTTCCCCCTTTACATCAGAGTCCGCAGAGTTCCCCCTTTACATCAGAGTCCGCAGAGTTCCCCCTTTACATCAGAATCCACAGAGTTCCCCCTTTTACATATGAATCCCCAGAGTTACCCCTTTACATATGAATCCCCAGAGTTACCCTTTTACATATGAATCCCCAGAGTTACCCTTTCACTGTAAGGGAGAACTCTGGGGACTCTGATGTAAGGGAGAACTCTGGGGACTCTGATGTAAGGGAGAACTCTGGGGACTCTGATGTAAGGGAGAACTCTGGGGACTCTGATGTAAGGGAGAACTCTGGGGACTCTGATGTAAGGGAGAACTCTGGGGACTCTGATGTAAGGGAGAACTCTGGGGACTCTGATGTAAGGGAGAACTCTGGGGACTCTAACATAAGGGATGCTCTGGTGTACGGCAAGGACTCTGATGTAAGGGAGAACTCTAGGAACTCTAACATAAGGGATGCTCTGTCTGGTGTACGGCAAGGACTCTGATGTAAGGAGGAGCACTGTGGCCTCTGGTGCAAATGGGAACTCTGATGTACGGGGTGCTCTAAGAACCCTGATTTACCTTGGCCTACTTACTTAGAGGCAGGAGAGAGAAGGGGGAGGGGGAGACTTAGTCCAGTGTGAATAATGTGTCCGGGTCTCAGACAGTGTGAAACCCGGACGCATGATTCCAAACCCCGAACTGTCCGGGTGAATCCCGAACAGGTGGCAACCCTAGGCCTATCAGTAAAATTCTGCACCTCCGGGAAGTTTAATACATCAGATGGGCTTTGTAATAAGAAAAACCCATCACTGTCCTCATACATGTTTACAGCGCGCACATCCCCCGCTAATCTCGGTGGCCGGGTTTCTTTTAGGAGGGGAAGGTTTGCAGTCTCTGTAGGCTGATCTCCCTGTTTTTTTTTTTTTTAAGGGAATGTTTGCTTTTGTCTTTTTTCCTGTAAATTGGAAACAGGAAATATGTAATATAAGTATGTAATATTCACCTGAATAAATATAAAACTATTTTGAAAAGATATTGTTTTATTATCTGAAAAAAAAAATCTATAAAATAATTATAAATGGTAAAAAATAAATGAAATGTATAAAGTCTCTAGCAGATGCCTGCAGAGTATGAGAATGTGATTGGGTGGCAGTGAAGGGTGGTAAATAGAATGGAAATGGGATGAAATCAAGTAGTAAATTCAATAACAGTACTATTACATCAGGGTATATGAAAAGTCTCCAGCAGATGGCAGCAAAGTACAATGAATGTAATGCCATGAATGTCTCTGGCGCCCCCCCCCACCTCTGGCAACATGCGGTACTGCATACAATAGCAGTCACTGTGGAATGAATTATCTGAGTTTCCATTGACTCCTATGGGGAAACTCGCTTTGATATACAAGTGCTTTGGATTACAAGCATTATTCTGGAACGAATTATGCTCGTAATCCAACGTACCACTGTATTGTAAATAATATAACACGGCTCCAGAAGATGACAACAGAATATAATGAATGTAATGCCAATACAATTATTGTAAATAATATAAAAAGTCTCCACCAGATGGCAGCAGAGTACAATGAATGTAATGGCAATACAATACAATTATTGTAACTAATATAACAAGTGTCCAGCAGATGGAAGCAAAGTACAATGAATATAATGCCAATACAATTATTATAAATAATATAACAAGTGTCCAGCAAATGGCAGCAGAGTATATTGAATGTATTGCCAATACAATTATTGGAAATAATATAACAAATCGCCACCAGATGGCAACAGAATATAATACATTTTAATGCCAATACAATTGTTGTAAATAATACAAGTCTCCACCAGATGGCAGCAGAATATAATACATTTCAAAGCGGGGGTTCACCCTAAAAAAAAATTCTAAAGCCGCGTACACACGGCAGAGAACCTCGACGGGCAGAACACATCGTTCCGCCCGTCGAGGTTCTCTGCCGGCCGTCGAAATCGGCGACCCGCCCGTCGGGAATGGCAACCAGCCATTCATCCAGGCGGGCCGTCGAGCAAAAAGGGGTCCCGTACGCGGCTAGGCTCCCAAAAAGTCCCAAACATGTGGTATCCCCGTACTCGGGAGAAGCAGCAGAATGTATTTTGGGGTGCAATTCTACATATAACCATGGCATGTGTGAGAAATATATCATTTAGTGACAACTTTTTGTAAATTTTTTATTTATTTTTTGTCATTATTCAATCACTTGGGACAAAAAAATAAAAATATTCAATGGACTCAACATGCCTCTCAGCAGTTTCCTTGGGGTGTCTACTTTCCAAAATTGGGTCATTTGGGGGGGGGGTTTGCACTGCCCTGCCATTTTAGCACCTTTAAGAAATGAAATAGGCAGTCATAAAATAAAAGCTGTGTAAATTCCAGAAAATGTACCCTAGTTTGTAGACGCTATGGGCCAGATTTAGGTAGATGGGCGCATCTTTGTGCCGGCAAACCGCAGCGCATATATGTTCCGCCGACTCAAACTAGTGAGGCAAATACAGTATTCACCAAGCACTTGCTCCTAAGTTTGCACCGGCGTAACGTAAATGTGAAGGCGCAAGTAGGTGTAAGTGGAAGTGGGTGTGACCTTATACAAATGATGGTGTGAGCCTGGATCTGACACCTGAAACTGACACTCTGACAAAGAGATATTGAAAGATGCAGGGGGTACAGTGGGGTGTTTTTACATTTTAACGTGGGGGGGGGGGGGTTTGGTGCTTTTAACCCCCGCTAGTGGTCGAAGAAAGGGTAAAATGCCGAAGTGCCCCCCTCTGGAAATGGTCAGAGACTGCACACATGATACATGATACAGGAGACAGTCAGAGACTGCAGACATGATACAGGAGACAGTCAGAGACTGCAGACATGATACAGGAGACAGAGACTGCAGACATGATATAGGAGATGGTCAGAGACAGCAGACAAAGTACAGGAGATGGTCAGAGACTGCAGACATAGTACAGGAGATGGTCAGAGACTGCAGACATAGTACAGGAGATGGTCAGAGACTGCAGACATAGTACAGGAGATGGTCAGAGACTGCAGACATAGTACAGGAGATGGTCAGAGACTGCAGACATAGTACAGGAGATGGTCAGAGACTGCAGACATAGTACAGGAGATGGTCAGAGACTGCAGACATAGTACAGGAGATGGTCAGAGACTGCAGACATAGTACAGGAGATGGTCAGAGACTGCAGACATAGTACAGGAGATGGTCAGAGACTGCAGACATAGTACAGGAGATGGTCAGAGACTGCAGACATAGTACAGGAGATGGTCAGAGACTACAGACATAGTACAGGAGATGGTCAGAGACTGCAGACATAGTACAGGAGATGGTCAGAGACAGCAGACATAGTACAGGAGATGGTCAGAGACTGCAGACATAGTACAGGAGATGGCCAGAGACTGCAGACAGTAGCACAGAAGATGGTCCATTAGACCCCTTTCACACTGGAGGGGTTTTTCAGGCACTTTAGCAATAAAATTTGTGCCTGAAAAAAGCCTCATCTGCAATCCCAGTGTGAGAGCCCGGGTGCTTTCACACTGAAGCTGTCGTTCAAAAATGTCCTGCAAGTAGCTTCTTTGAGGCACTTTCGTGTGTGTATACACATCGGCGCCCCCACCTCTGCAGGCCCCTGGCACCCTGTGCACCCTGCCTAGGATCGGCCCTGCCATTAAGGTAAAGAACCTTATGTTTTTACATCCACTTTAAAGTAATTGAGTTGCCAGCATCACCCTCCTAAATGTGTGTTCTTCAAGACTTTCACCTTGTATACCGGTATCAGTAGCTTTTGTTATCTAATAATTCACCTCCCCAAAAATGCCAGCATTAATTTGATTGGCGGCTGTGGGCAAATGTTAATATTCATCAGAAATAAATCACACCTGATTGGCATCTTACACCCATTGTACCGTATGTGGGGCATCTGCTGGTGGCAGGATCAAGAGTGTTTCCCATTTCCAAAACATAACCAAAACAAGACATGTTTTTTTTTTATTCTTTTAATGATACAGAATTATTTTTATATATACAGATATAAAATAAAAATAAAAATGTTGAGTTTAGTGCTTCCGGCCACGTATAAAATATGAACAGGATTTCCATTGTGCGATTATTTCATACAACCTGGGACGGAATGGCTTCGGTTCTGTGATCCGTGTGCATTTGGCGATCAAGTCGATGATTTGAGTCGGCAATTGTTTCCTGATCTTCAGGAGATAACGCAACCTCCTTTCCGCTTCACCCCTGTCATGGAGAGGATGAATCCCAGCCGACTTTCACTGTATGGTGGGTAACGCGCCTCATTGAGTTTCTCACGACCATCGCTGCGCAGGAGGCACGCCCGCTTATGAGAAAAGGTATCGAAGGTAAACTTGCCATGGTACATGCCCATCCCGCTGTGTCCTGCAAGATAAAGGACACAATGCTGTAAGAGAGTGATACAGAAACCACTGCACAGATAAAGGAAGAATGGCGGAACGTGGGAATTTTCAGAGCATTTGGGCTCAGGAAAAAATTCCACCCCATGGTGAAACTGACCACGGCAGAGAGATTTGTTTTACCCTCATTGGACCAAAACTCATGGAGATATGGAAAACACCAAGCTTAAAGGACAAGGCCTTCTTTACCTGGATCATCTTCATAACAGTGTTCTACCAGGTTGTCATTGGGTGTAATTACATGATTATGTTAATCATTAGTGCACCCATCCCGTGTCATCTGGCCAAATCTAATTTAGGGTTAGGGTCAGTGGTTAGGGTTGGGGTGAGGTTTAGGGTTAGGGAAGGCCCGGACTGGGACAAAAAATAGGCCCGGGCATTTTAGACTGAGCAGCCCGGGGGGGGGAGGGGGGGGCGCGGCGGGGGTTAATGTGGGATGTGGGATGGGATGTGGGGTGAGATAAAGAAATATAGATAGACAGAGAGAGAAAGAAAGACAGATACATACAAAGAAAGATAGATATAGATTGAAAGATAAAGATAGAAAGAAAGGAAGATGGATAGATAGATAGATAGATAGATAGATAGATAGATAGATAGATAGATAGATAGATAGATAGATAGATAGATAGATAAAAAGGAAAAAAGATAGATAAAGAAAGAAATATAGATAAAGAAAGAAAGAAAGAAGGGAAGGAAGATAGATATAGATAGATAGGATGGAATATAGATAAAGAAAGATAGATAAAGATAGAAAGAAAGAAGGGAAGGAAGGAAGATAGATAGATAGACATAGATAGATAGATAGATAGAAAGGAAGGGAGATGGATAAAGAAAGAATGAATAATATAGAAAGAAGGTAAGATAGATAGATAGATAGATAGATAGATAGATAGATAGATAGATAGATAGATAGATAGATAGATAGATAGATAGAGAAAGAAAAAGGGAAGGAAGGAAGATAGATAAAGTAAGATAGATAAAGATAGAAAGAAAGAAGGGAAGATAGATAGATAGATAGATAGATAGATAGATAGATAGATAGATAGATAGATAGATAGATAGATAGATAGGAAGGAAGGTAGATAAAGAAAGAAAGGTAGATAAAGATAGAAAGAAAGAAAGAAGAGAAGGAAGGAAGGAAGGTAGATAGATAGGTAGGTAGATAGATAAAGATAATGCCCACCTGGCATTTGCCCGGTATGCCCTATGGCCAGTCCGTGCCTGGTTCAGGGTTTCCCATTGAAGAATATGGCTAGGACTCAGGAATTGGAACAGGGACCACAGCCACCACAATTCCTTGGACAAACATGACCATGACGGCACCATATCTAACACAGCCTTTTTGATAATGGGTAATAATCTCCCCCAGTCAACAGAACCAAGACCTTCAAGAAAGAAAGTCATCTGTGAAGGGTCTTCTACCTTCCTCTAGAAATCCGGGACTTGTGATCTTCATAGACCAGTGGTTCTCAACCTCAATCTTTAAAGCGGATCTCCACCCTAAAGTGAAGATCCGCTGATCGGAACCCTCCCCCCCTCCGGTGTCACATTTCTAAAGACAGGTATCCGCACCCACTTCCGGCCCGCAGTCTCGGAACTCTCGGCTCCCAGCACACAGCGGGAGCCAATCGCGGGCGCAGCGTGACTCGCGCATGCGCCGTAGGGAACCAGTCAGTGAAGCCGGAGCGCTTCACTTCCTGGTTCCCTCGCCGTGGATGGAGGGGGGAGCAGCAGGGTGACGAGCGATCGCTCATCCTCTGCTGCGGACGCCGCTGGACTCCAGGACAGGTAAGTGTCCTAATATTAAAAGTCAGCAGCTGCAGTATTTGTTGCTGCTGGCTTTTAATATTTGTTTTTGGTGAACCATCCACTTTAAGTACCCCTAACAAGTCATGTTTTACTTCACCTTGCTTTGGGTGCTTTAAGTCAATGGCTTGGTATCTATTACTTGGGCTTAGGAAATAATTCACCACCCCATGGTGAAACTGACCACGGCAGAGAGATTTGTTTTACTCTCATTGGACCAAAACTCATGGAGATATGGAAAACACCAAGCTTGAAGGACAAGGCCTTCTTTACCTGGATCATCTTCATAACAGTTTTCTACCAGGTTGTCATTGGGTGTAATTACATGATTTTGTTAATCATTAGTGCACCCATTCCGTGTCATGTGGCCAAATCTAATTTAGGGGTAGGGTTAGGGTCAGGGTCAGTGGTTAGGGTTGGGGTGAGGGTTAGGGTTTCCCATTGAAGAATATGGCTAGGACTCAGGAACAGGGACCACAACCACACAATTCCCTGGGCAAACATGACCATGATGGCACCATATTGACCAGGGTATTTTTGATAATGGGTAATAATCTCCCCCAGCCACCAAGACCAAGACCTTCAAGAAAGAAAGTCATCTGTGAAGGGTCTTCTACCTTCCCCTAGAAATCCGGGACTTGTGATCTTCATAGACCAGTGGTTCCCAACCTCAATCTTTAAGTACCCCTAACAAGTCATGTTTTACTTCACCTTGCTTTGGGTGCTTTAAGTCAATGGCTTGGTATCTATGACTTGGGTTTAGGAAATAATTCACCCCCCCCCCCCCCATGGTGAAACTGACCACGGCAGAGAGATTTGTTTTACCCTCGATGGACCAAAACTCATGGAGATATGGAAAACACCAAGCTTGAAGGACAGGGCCTTCTTTACCTGGATCATCTTCATGACAGTGTTCTGCCGGGTTGTAATTACATGATTATGTTAATCATTAGTGCACCCATCCCGTGTCACTTGGCCAAATCTAATTTAGGTGGAAATTACTTGTGTGACCACAGCCACCACCGTTTTCTGGACAAACATGACCATGACGGCACCATGTTTTTGATAATGGGTAATAATCTCCCCCAGCCACCAGGACCAAGACCTTCATGATAGAAAGTCATCTGTGAAGACTCTTTTATCTTCCCCTAGAAATCCGGGACTTGTGATCTTCATAGACCAGTGGTTCGTTCCAAACCTCATTCCTTAAGTACCCCTAACATGCCATGTTTTCTTCACCTTGCTTTGGGTGCTTTAGGTCAATGGCTTGGTATCTATGACTTGGGCTTAGGAAATAATCCCCCCCCCCCCCCGATGGTGAAACTAACCACGGCAGAGAGGTTTGTTTTACCCTCGCTGGACCAAAACTCATAGAGATATGGAAAAAACCAAGGTGGAAATTACTTGTGTGACCACAGCCACCACCGTTCCCTGGACAAACATGACCATGATGGCACCATGTTTTTGATAATGGGTAATAATCTCCCCCAGTCACCAGGACCAAGACCTTCATGATAGAAAGTCATCTGTGAAGGGTCTTTTATCTTCCCCTAGAAATCCCGGAATTGTGATCCTCATAGACCAGTGGTTCCCAACCTCAATCCTTAAGTACCCCTAACATGTCATGTTTTCCTTCACCTTGCTTTGGGTGCTTTAGGTCAATGGCTTGGTATCTATGACAGCTATTTTAGCTAAGGGGAAATCCCAAAACATGGCCTTTTGGGGGTACTTGAGCACCACTGATGGTTATTCAATTCTATGGCCTCGTACACACGAGGGGATATGTCCGCTGAAAACGGTCCGATGGACCGTTTCAGCAGACATCTCCGCTCGTGTGTATGGGCTAGCGGACAGATTTCTCCACCCGACAGATTTCAAAGCATGCTTTGAAATCTATCCGGTGGGGATCTGTCCGCCCGACATGTCTGCTGGTTAGTACACTTACCAGCAGACATGTCGGCCCCCACCGCCGCCGCGCCGCTGCCGAATGGATTCGGCGCATGCGCGGAAGTGTTTTACTTCCTGGTGCGGTGATGCGGCGGCGTCAACGTCACCGCCACGTCACCGCGCCTTCCGGCGGCGGGGAATTTGATCCGATGGTGTGTACACGCCATCGGATCAAACTCCCGATCGGACATATCCGATGGAAATGGTCCGCGGACCGTTTTCATCGGATATATCCGATCGTGTGTACGCCGCCTATGTGTTTCTATTATTATATTCTAGCCTATTCTGTTTTTATTTTCTTTTCTATTCTATTTTTTTTTTCAGTTTTACTTTATTATATTCTATTATTTTCTGTTTCTATTCTATGTTATTTTTTTTCTATTCTATGTTATTCTCTTTGTAAATTCAAAAACTATGTTATTTTTTTCTATTCTATGTTATTCTCTTTGCAAATTCAAAAACTTTTCGAATAGGAAACCTATTTGAATTCAAAAACTTTTTGGATTCTAAAACGATTCAAATTTGAATTTTGGTTTTGTTTAAATTCGGTAGTATTGTAACTCGGATACATGTGAATTTCCGAAAAAAGAAAATTCAGCCTAATTTCAAATGTGAACTAAATAAATAAAATAAATAAAATAAATTAAACAAAAAAAAAGTTAGCCTCTTTTTTTTTCTATAATGTGAAAGATAATGTTATGCTGAGTAAATTGATACCCAACATGTCACGCTTTAAAATTGCGCCCGCTCGTGGAATGGCGGCAAATCTCTATACGCCACGTTTAAAAATGTCTCCAGGTTACCTATTTAGAGTTACAGAGGAGGTCTAGGGCTATATTTATCTCGCTCTAATGATTGCGGCGATACCTCCACATGTGTGGTTTGAACACTGTTTTCATATGTGGGCGGGACTTACGTATGCATTGACTTCTGCGTGCGAGATTGGAGGGACGGGGTGATTTTTATTGTTTTCTTATTTATTTCACTTTTTTACACTGTCCCTTAAAAAAATGTGATCACTTTTTTTCTTATTACAAGGAATGTAAACAACCCTTGTAATAGAAATAATCGTGAAAGGACCTCTTTAAAGCGGAACCCCCACACAGTAAGAATCACTCCATTAGGTCACACTTAAGCGCCCCCTACAGGTTAACCCCTTTACTGCCAATGCAATTCTCACAGTATTCAGTGCATTTTTATAGCACTGATCGCTGTAAAAATGACAATGGTGTCAAAAGTGTCCGATGTGTCCGCCGCAATGTTGCAGTCACGATAAAAATCGCTGATCGCCGCCATTACTAGTAAAAAAAAAATCAATAAAAATGCCATAAAACTATCCCTTATTTTGTAAATGCTATAAATTTTGTGCAAACCAATTAATAAACACTTATTGCAATTTTTATTACAAAAATATGTAGAAGAATACGTATCGGCCTAAACTGCACCTTCCAGCAAATCACCCCATCTGAAGGCGATCACCAGTGACTAGAGACATTGTGGGCGGGATCGGCATTTCACCACTCTGGGCGGGGCTTGTTAAGCCCTTGTTTAAAACACAGAGCCCCACTGCGCCGGCTATAGGGCCAGAGACTCCCCTCCTCCCTGGGTGAGCGGGCAGTGGGTCCTAATAAGAAGATCACCCCAGCAGACGATCATTACTTTGCACCAGCACTTTTTCCAGTTTGAATTGCTCACCTGAGCACAGCACCAGCACCTTCCAGCAAATCACCCCATCTGAAGGCGATCACCAGTGACTAGAGACATTGTAGGCGGGATCGGCATTTCACCACTCTGGGCGGGGCTTGTTAAGCCCTTGTTTAAAACACAGAGCCCCACTGCGCCGCGCGCAGCGGGCGCTGCAAACGGCGCGCCGAAGGCGCGCCAAAGGGAAGCCCGTTTGCGCCCGTTTGCGCTCGGACGGGCTCAAGGGGCAAGGGCCCTTGGTCCTTTATTATGGGATCAGTATCTGACTACGCACAGTAAGTTGCATCTGTTCCGATAGCTACAATCTGTACTAAGCTCATTCATACCCCCCTTCCCCTCCCCTCTTTATTCCCTCTCGTCATCCCCTGACAATCTTTTTATTCCTCTTTCAGATATGGGCCACTTGATTTACTCCAGCGAGCAGCTTAGAGACCTTCAAAAAAATGCCCCATACGTCATCCCAAATCAATCAATCAGAAGGATCTTACGGTCTCATATTTACTCTAATACTAGTCTCGAGGCAATGTTAAGCACTACAGGTTCTCAACCTCGGTCATCTTCTACCACACACTTAATAAGAAATAGTAAAAATGTATTATCTGGTGCCTTACTAAATTGCCGCTCTGCGGTGAAGAACGCCCCTTTTATAGCCGATTTAATTCGAGAATCGCAGCTAGATTATCTGTGTCTCACAGAGACCTGGCTTCAGGCCTCGTCACTTCCCGTTTTTGACGAATTGATCCCGCCAAACTACAGAATTTTACATTTAGACAGGGACTCTTCCCGTGGGGGAGGGATAGCAATAATTTTTAATAAACGTCTTGATTTTAAAGTAGCACCTGACAATCCTTCTTTTAGTTCATTTGAACTATTAGTGGTGAATTGTACGATTAACCCGGAAGAACTTGTCAAATTTTACTTGGTCTACCACCCTCCTCACTTAAAGAAAGACTTTGAGAGGGAACTAATGGACCTGGCTTCTTTGGCCAGTCTTAGCAGTGGAAAGTGTGTCATCCTTGGCGATCTCAACCGGTGGGCTGATGACGCCTCGGATGCTGCCACATTCTCCCTGCTTAATCAATTGAAAGATCTCTCGTTCTCTCAACTGATAACTCAAGCTACACACAGGGCAGGGCACACCCTTGACTGGATACTGACCCACAATGTCACTATTAAAGATATTCAAACAAGGGAACTAGCCTGGTCAGACCATTACATTATCTTTTTTAATCACTACTTTCGAACCAATATTAAACCCCCGCACATTCTCAATCGATTAGGACCTACTGTCAAAAAAAGGAATTTAAATGGCCTAATTCCTTCCGACTTTGCACAGCACTTTACCCAGAATACACTACTGACTGACCAATTGGCCTTGGGAACTACGGAAGAAAAACTTGGTTTCTTTTCTAATCACTTATCATCGTCACTGGATACCCTAGCCCCAATCTCTAATAAACCCAATTCTAGAATGGCAGAAAAAAATCCGAAGTGGTTTACGCCGGCGCTACGATTGCTAAAACAGCAAACTAGGGCCGCGGAACGATTTTGGCGGAAGAATAAAACTCCAGAGCATCTTCTTAAATTCCGAGAGTGCCAAAAAATGTATAAAACAGCCATTTTACAAGCAAAAAGACACTATTTCTCGGAAAGGGTAGTCAAGGCGGGAAACAATTCTGGTGAATTGTTCCGCATCACGCAGGAACTCTCTAATCCCATTAGTAAAACTACCCCGTTGGCTCATACACAGGAGCTCTGCCAACAAATGGCAGAGTACTTTCACAACAAAATATTAAAGTTACGAGCCTCTATACCTCCTTTAGTTGCCCCTAGCGTAAGCCATCCAGCCCTAGAACTGAGTGGGGATCACACTATTATTCCCTTACGGGAATTTACCCCACTCACGGAAATCTCGGTTAGAGAGATTATTCGGGCCTTAAAAGCCTCCTCCTCCCCTTTGGATCCCTGTCCCCCTAAGTTGATGAGGTCCTGCGCGGAGGCCCTGGCCCCGTTTATACAGGACATCATTAATAGCTCCTTTGCCTCCGGTCAGGTGTCGAGTTCTCTTAAGCAGGCGGTGGTGACTCCCCTGCTTAGGAAACCATTGCTCGCCCCGACTGAGATGAGCAACTTGAGACCAATTTCTGGCCTTCCGTTCGTGGCGAAGATAGCCGAAAAAGCTGTGGTAGGTCAACTTCAGAGTCACCTAGAGTCCAATAACATTCTGGATGACTACCAGTCGGGATTCCGGCCTGGGCGAGGCACAGAGTCAGCTCTTGTCAACGTCCAGGACGATCTTCTGACGGCTTTAGACCAGGATCACTCGGTGGTTCTAGTGTTACTGGACCTGTCTTCTGCATTCGACACCATTGACCATCAGGTGCTTCTGGATCGATTGGTAACGATTGCCAGACTAGAAGGTCAAGCCTTGGTATGGATGGCCTCCTTTCTCCAGGAGAGGACGCAGCGAGTACAGCTGGGGGTTTTTCAATCAGCTGACCTCCCCCTCTCCTGTGGAGTTCCACAGGGCTCGGCTTTATCTCCAGTCCTGTTCAACATCTATGTGAGGCCACTGGCTGACCTCATCAGGCATCACAATCTCCAGTTCCATGTCTATGTCAATGACACGCAGCTTTACTTTAAATTCAAACATGGTGAAGTTGCTCCCGAAACCCTGGCCGCTTGCCTTCGGGAGATCGATCAGTGGATGTGTGCCAACTCTCTGAAGTTAAACAATAGTAAGACCGATTGTATTACCTTCAGTGACTTGAGTCTGGCCCCTACACTGCCCCAATGGCCCTCGGAGTTTGGCAGCGTTCCCGAGAGAGCCACCCAGGTCAGGGACTTGGGAGTCATCCTGGACTCCCGGTTGACTCTGATCCCCCAGATAAGCAAGGTGGTAAGCACCTGCCACTTCCATCTTAAACTTCTGAGGGTGTTATTTCGATTCATTGACCACCCCAGCAAAAAAAACGGTTGTCTCTGCCACGATCGCTAGTCGCCTGGACTATTGTAATGCCCTGTATCTAGGACTTCCTAATAACAACCTGCATAGACTCCAGCTTGTCCAAAATGCAGCTGCGCGGCTACTCACGGGGGCTTCCCGTAGAGAGCATATCACCCCCTCTCTTGTCGCCCTGCATTGGCTTCCTATTTCAAAACGGATATTGTTCAAGACTGGTTGTATTATGCACAGGGTATTCTATGGTTCGGGTCCAGGCTACCTCCGTGCAAGATTCATCAAATACGTCCCTTCCCGCCCCCTCCGTTCCAGTACCTCCCTGGATTTTATGGTGCCTCGCTTTAGGAAGGCTCGTCGAGGAGGTCGCTCTTTTTCCGTCCAGGGGGCGAAATTTTGGAACAGCATCCCCCTGCCGATTAGACAGGTTAGCAATCTCCTGGCTTTCCGTCGCAAACTTAACCACTTAAGGACCGCCTACTGCACATTTACGTCGGCAGAATGGCACGGCTGGGCACATCAACGTATATATACGTTGATTTTAGTACCCAGCCGTGGGTCGCGGGCGCGCTCCCGCGACCCGGTCCGAAGCTCCAGGACCGGGACCGCGGGATTCGCGGACCCGATCGCCGCTGCAGTGCGGCGATCCGTCCCTGGAGCGGAAGAACGGGGAGAGCCGTGTGTACACACGGCTTCCCCGTGCTTCTCTGTGGCTGCAGCATCGATCGCGTCATCCCTGTGATAGGGGGACGCGATCGATGACGTCACACCTACAGCCACACCCCCCTACAGTAGTAAACAACACACATAGGCACACATCCCCTACAGCGCCACCTGTGGTTAACTCCCAAACTGCAACTGTCATTTCCACAGTAAACAATGCAAATTTAAATGCATTTTTTTCTGTGAAAATGACAATTGTCCCAAAAATGTGTCAAAATTGTCCGAAGTGTCCGCCATAATGTCGCAGTCACGAAAAAAATCGCTGATCGCCGCTATTAGTAGTAAAAAAAAAAAATAATAATAAAAATGCAATAAAACTATTCCTTATTTTGTAAACGCTATACATTTTGCGAAAACCAACCGATAAACGCTTATTGTGATTTTTTTTACCAAAAATAGGTAGAAGAATACGTATCGGCCTAAACTGAGGAAAAAAAATGTTTTTTATATATTTTTGGGGGATTTTTATTATAGCAAAAAGTAAAAAATATTGAATTTTTTTTAAAATTGTCGCTCTATTTTTGTTTATAGCGCAAAAAATAAAAACCGCAGAGGTGATCAAATACCACCAAAAGAAAGCTCTATTTGTGGGGAAAAAAGGACGCCAATTTTGTTTGGGAGCCACGTCGCACGACCGCGCAATTGTCAGTTAAAGCGACGCAGTGCCGAATCGCAAAAAGGGGCAAGGTCCTTTGCCTGCATTTTGGTCCGGGTCTTAAGTGGTTAAAACCCACCTGTTTACCCAAGCCTATGGCTGAATCAGTAGAGGGGTGTCTTGAGTCCTTCTCATGTTATACTAGGTTTCTCCCTTCTTAGTACCCCTTTTAATTGTTGCGGTGCCGACTTTTGTTCTCTGCTATGGGTGATGTGTACTTTTGCGTTTGGCGCTTCGAGGCCCTATGGGTAAGACGGGCGCGATATTAAACACTTTTTAATAATAATAATAATAATACATATTTTTTGGGGATATTTATTATAGCAAAAAGTAAAAAATATTGTTTTTTTTTCCAAAATTGTCGCTCTATTTTTGTTTATAGCGCAAAAAATGTTTGGGAGCCACATCGCACGGCCGCGCAGTTGTCAGTAAAGTGACGCAGAAAGGGGCCAGGTCCTTTAGCAACAAAATGGTCCGGGGCTTAAGTGGTTAAAGTTCGACATAGGGCTAGATTCAGGTAGGAGTGCGTAATTTTAAAATGCCGTAGCGTAAGCTATTTACACTACGCCGCCGCAACTTTTACGGGCAAGTGCTGTATACACAAATCACTTGCCTGTAAAGTTGTTGCGGCGTAGCGTAAATGGCCCGTCATAAGTATTATTGGGCGGGTAGGGGGCGTGTATTATTTAAATTATGCGCGATGCCGCGCCGAATGTACTGCGCATGCACCGGCCGTGAATTTATCCCAGTGCGCATGCTCCAAATCATGACGCAAATACTCAATGAAAACGACGTGAACGTCACTTACGCAAAGCCCTATTCGCGAACGTTTTACGTAAACGACGGGAAAAAATACACCGGAACACCGTCCATACATAACATTGGCTGCGCCTCATACAGCAGGGGTAACATTACGCCGGACCTACGCTTACGCAAACGACGTAAAAAAAATGCGCCGGCCTGGCGTACGTTCGGGAATCGGCGTATTAGGCTCATTTGCATATTTTAGATGGGAACGCCACCTAGCGTCCAGCGTAAATATGCAAGTTAGATACGATGGCGTAAGAGACTTACGTCAGTCGGGTCTAATAGAAATCTATGCGTAACTGATTCTATGAATCAGTCGCATAGATAGGAGGGCTCAGAGGCAGAGATGCGACGGCGTATCTCTTTCCTGAATCTAGCCCATAGTGTTTTTTTTTTCTGTCTAAGAGCCCCAGGTAGTAGTAACAGAGTAATGGAGCCACAGAAAGGCGAAATGGAGCCCCAGATAGGAGTAATGGAGTACCAGATAGGAGTAATGGAGCCCCAGATAGGAGTAATGGAGCCCCAGATAGGAGTAATGGAGCCCCAGGTAGGAGTAATGGAGTACCAGATAGGAGTAATGGAGCCCCAGATAGGAGTAATGGATCCCCACATAATAGTAATATAGCCCCAGATTGGAGTAATGGAGACCCAAACAGGAGTAATGGAGCCCCAGATAGTATTAATGGAATAATTAAATTCCATATAGTAGCAACAGAGTAATGAACCCAGACAGTAGTAGCAGAGTAATGGAGCTCCAGGTAGTAGTAACAGAGTAATGAACCCCTGATAATAGTAAAATGTCTTCCTCTAAGTTTGAACAGACTCAGTGCAATGGAGGTCATCCCTGAAGAGCTCTTAAACAGTCAAAACACGCATTGACCTCATTACATCTGATGAGCAAACAGGGCTGACTATTCGAAAAACACAGAGAATCATGAGGATCTCACTACGGCAGTGTCACATGTCTGAGCTGCACCTCTCTGCTTTTATGGTAAGTCCCAAATTATCAGTCAAACACCTGGACTGTCATGGGCAAATCTGCCCACTAGATGGCGGTAGCGGCACACCGGCACGCGCAATCGTGGTAACTGCGCATCAGTGTGCGCAGGCGCGTGCAATCGCGGCACTTTGACGTGCACAGGCACGTGCTGACGCCATCTTGGCCCCAAACTTGACTATTTAATGGAGCTGACACTGGGGCCTCTTGCTGTTCGGTCTACAGCGTGTTCTGAGACAAACCTGATACCAGTTCTTGAGACCCGGCATGCTCCTGATTACCCCTGATCTCTGCCTGCCCTGACCTCGGCTAGGCTGACCACGTCTCTGCCTGTCCCTCTATTCTGTCTGCTGCCCACCAGTTGCCAACCCGGCTTGGGCCACAACTTCACTCCTGCTCTGACCTTGTACCTGATCTGCTTGCCTGTGTATGACCCGGCCCGTCTGAACCTGCTACTGTCTGTACTACGATACACCTCCCTCAGTTGCTGATCCCGGCTTCCTGCACCTAGCTCCAGTCATCTGCTGCCCAGTCTTCTTCAGCACCACTGACATCTTTCGGAAGTGCACAGGATCCCAGCTCAGCCCAGCACCAGCGTTCCCGCCAGACGCTCGTGCGACTCTGAAATCTCGGGTTCCCTGTTCACTCTACCAGGGCCTCCGGAGTCGGAGGAGCAAGAGTAGCCGTTCCCTGCACGTCAGGCTCCACAACCAGGTACGTGACATGGACTGTAGAAAGTCAGAAGACCACAAATTTGCCCACAAATTAAAAACAGAGAAATCCAATGATGGTCAGGCTGAAGGCATCTTCTACTCACCGACTCCTCCAAATGGCAGAGTTATGATGGTGGTTTGCACAATACAGTCGTTGGCACCGAAGCTCCCGCTGCTTGTCCTGTCCAGGAACTGATTGATGACCTGTCCAAGAAAAAAAAAAAGTTTTATTAGTTCCTTATTCTGTTAAGGCTTAGCACTGGGTAATTTATCGTGTGCATGCAGTTTAATTCCTCTCCCACATACACCTTCAGCTGTGAGCAGGTGACCTTCTATCTTCTGTATGAGAAGGGGCACATTTCTCTGTGCATAATATAAATGCCCCTTATTACACTCCATGTAACTAGTATATCAGTATTCATCTTCATCCCCTTTACCAATCAGCTTGCAGGATGTTTAAGGCTTATCATAGATTTTAAATATTATTGGCCCATATCCATCTGCTGCATAGAGGCATATAGAAACTTTCGGATGCCATATGAGAGGCATGTTCTGCACTGTGGCCTGGAGGCCCTTTCTGTAAGTAATATGATGGGTTTGTGTCTAAATACTGCAATGGGGGCCAGAAACCCTTTCTGTAAGTAAAATTATGGTTTTGTAGGTAGGTACTGCAATGGGGTCTGAAAACTTTCTGTAAGTGAGATGATGGAATTGTGTCTAGATATTACAATAGCGTCCACAGACCCTTTCTGTAGGTAATGTGATGGGTTTGTGTCTAAATACTGCAACGGGGTCCAGAAACCCTTTCTGTAAGTAAAATTATAGTTTTGTAGGTAGGTACTGCAATGGGGTTTGGAGACCCTTTCTGTAAGTAAGATGATGGAATTGTGTCTAGGTATTACAATAGGGTCCACAGACCCTTTCTGTAGGTAATGTGATGGGTTTATGTCTAGATACTGCAATGGGGTCCAGAAACCCTTTCTGTAAGTAAAATGATGGTTTTGAAGGTAGGTACTGCAATGGGGTCTGGAGACCCTTTCTGTAAGATGATGGAATTGTGTCTAGGTATTGCAATAGGGTCCACAGACCCTTTCTGTAGGTAATGTGATGGGTTTATGTCTATATACTGCAATGGGGTCCAGCAAGTAAAATGATGGGGTTTTAGGTAGGTGCTGCAATGGGGTCCACATACCCTGTCTGAAAGTAATGTGATGGAATTGTGTCTAGGCACTGCAAAGGAGTCCAGTGATCCTTTAAGTAATATGATGAGTTTCAAATACCCCACACGGTACAACTTACCTTAATATAATGGATTGTGTGTTACTCCCTTCCCCCCCGTCCACAGATTGTTCCCACTAGGGGTGGACGGGCCATGGGAGGGCCCACACCTGGCGCCCCGATCCTGCTATACGCCTACCCATCCGTTACCACCATCTGCCCGGGGTTCGAGATTGGAAGCGGCACCCCAACGAACGAACCTCCCTTATACTTTCTCCACTATAAGCCTTTATGTTACATGACTTTAGTAAAGCTCGGGGAGACGGTCTACTGCCCCGTCCAACGGAATTGTTGCTCATTGTTCGAGATACCTTTCTCCATATTGTGTATTTCTTTCTGTACTCCACGTTATGTTATTTTGTACAACTATGTTCTCTTTTGTGAAAAACTCAATAAAATGTTTTAAAAAAAAAAAAAAAATATGATGGGTTTCTGTCTAGTTACTGAACTTGGAGCCATGCGGACAAACCAAAGGACTTTCTCTGTATGTTATAGAAGGGGACTATGTCCAGTTGCTATACTGGGGATCCTTCCTGTAAGTTGTTTGAGGGACCTGTGGCCAGTTGCTGCACTGAGCTTGGGGATCCTTTCTGTATGTTATATGAGGAGCCAGTGGCTTGGTGTTTAGACTCTACACTGAGGCCCAGAGAGATGGCTATGTGTCTAGGTATTGCAATGGGGTCTGGCTACCCTTTCTGTAAGCAATATGAGTTTGTGTCTTAGTACTGCAATGGGGTCCATATATCCTTTCCGTAAGTAATATGATAGGATTGTGTTGTGGTACTACAATAGGGTGCAGGCACCTTTCTGTATGTAATATGACAGGTCTATGTCTGGGTATTCTTTGTGACCAAAGGAATTTTTTTCTGAATGTTATATGAGGAGCCCATATCCAACTTCTGTATTGGGCCCAGAGACCAGGGCCGGTACAAGGCAGGGGCGAAAGGAGCGAGTGCCCTGAGCGCTACCATTCCATGTAGGAGGGGGGCGCAGTTCTGATACACAGGCAGCCGCGGCCACCGCCCACCAGGCCAGTACACTTGTGTGTCATATAGACTAGTAGTCAGCGCGGGTGCGGGTGCGGCAGCCGAGTGCGCTCCTCACCTCCTGGCTCCCTTTCCTCTTTGTTTACCCCCCATGGATGAGTGACGGAGTTAGTTGGTACATTCCACCTGCACAAGCCGCGTGACGTCACGGCCGGAGGCGGGCTGAGAGAGGGAGGACTCGGAGCAGCACTGCACAGGGAGTTGTGTCTGCTGAGCTGGCAAGGACTAGTCACAAGGAGCCAGAGCGTGCCTAGGAACCTAGCAGCAGTGTGCTACGCTTCAGTACTGCAAAGAAGACTACTGAACTTATCTAAAAAGTAAGAACAGAACCTGTTAAAGCAAGTAATTAAATGGCTGTATTGGGGGGGGGGGTAGGAAGCTGCCTGAGGTGACCAGCACTTTCTTAATAAAAAAAATATCAGTTAAAAAAAATGTTTTTGTGTTATTTTGAGCCATGCCCTCACTATGCAGCCAAACGCAGCCACTGTGCCATCACATGCAGCCACTGTGCCATCAACTGTCACCACTGTGCCCACCAAACGCAGCCACTGTGCCATCACATGCAGCCACTGTGCCATCAATTGTCACCACTGTGCCAACACACACAGCCACCGTAACCATCAATTGTTGCCAGTGTGCCCATCAATTGCCGACCAGTGTGCTGCCAGTTTACCCCATCAATTGCCACCAGTGTGCCCATCAATTGTCACTAGTGTCTGCAGTGTGCCCATCAATTGCCGTTAGTGTGCCATCAATTGTCGCCACTGTGCCAATCACACGCAGCCACTGTGCCCATCACACGCAGCCACTGTGCCCATCACACGCAGCCACTGTGCCAATCACACGCAGCCACTGTGCCAATCACACGCAGCCACTGTGCCCATCACACGCAGTCACTGTGCCAATCACACGCAGCCACTGTGCCAATCACACGCAGCCACTGTGCCAATCACACGCAGCCATTGTGCCCATCACATGCAGCCACTGTGCCTATCACACGCAGCCACTGTGCCTATCACACGCAGCCACTGTGCCTATCACACGCAGCCACTGTGCCTATCACAGCAGCCACTGTCCCAACACACACAGCCACTGTAACCATCAATTGTTGCCAGTGTGCCCGTGTGCCCATCAATAGCCACCACTGTGCCCATCAATTGCCGCCAGTGTGCTGCCAGTTTGCCCCATCAATTGCCGCCAGTGTGCCCATCAATTGCCGCCAGTGTGCCCATCAATTGCCGCCAGTGTGCCCATCAATTGCCGCCAGTGTGCCCATCAATTGCCGCCAGTGTGCCCATCAATTGCCGCCAGTGTGCTGCAGTGTGCCCATCAATTGTCATCAGTGTGCCCATCAATTGCCGCCAAAGTGTGCCCATCAATTGCCGCCAAAGTGTGCCCATCAATTGCCCCAAAGTGTGCCCATCAATTGCCCCAACGTGTGCCCATCAATTGCCCCAAAGTGTGCCCATCAATTGCCGCCACTGTGCCCATCAGGGGAACAGTCCTTTGTTCTATTGCTTTAAGTATATTCTTGTTTTAAAACATTGATTCTTTCTTAAAAACGGGGGGGGGGGGGGGGGCGCAGTTTGCCATCTTCGCCCTGGGCACCAAATGGCCTTGTCCCAGCACTGCCAGAGACCCTTTCTGTGTGATTTAAGGGGTCCATGTGCAGTTGCTCTACATATTCTGGGGACCCTTTCTGTATGCGGTATGAGAGGTGAGATGCTTCACAGGGGTTTGGGACCCTTTTTTTTATGTAAGATGACAAGTTTGCATTCAGGCACGGCACCAAAGAGCCTGAAGTCTTTCTGTATTAAATACCAGGACTGTGTCTAGGGGTCCAAAGACCCTTTCTGTACGTAATATAATGAGTCTATGTCTAGGAACTGTTATGCCCTGTATACACGATCGGGCTTTAGGCCGACCTAACTCGCATCGGAATTCTGAAGGAATTCCATCAGAGGAAAAGAGAACATGTAAACTCTGACGAAATTCCTCTGAATTTTCGATGGAAAAACTCAGATGTGCATGCACACATGCAGGGCTCAACAAAATCCAGGCGCCAGGTCGCAATTGCAACAAGAAATTGTGACCTGGTGCCCGCCGGTAATTGAGGCCACAGCTTTGCGGCCTACAAGGCCGCAAAGCCGCGGCCTCAATTACTGGTTGTCGAGTCCAGTAATTGAGGCCGCAGCTTTGCGGCCTTGTGAAGTGCCAAGCTTCCTTCTGTGACCTGTGCCTTCTGGTGGTGGCCGTTGGCATTACAAGTAAAACAGCAGTTCTAATGTGTAATTTTTCACTGCCATCTCCTTCCCTCTAATTAGAACCCCCAAACATTATATATATTGTTTATTCTAACACCCTAGAGAATAAAATGGCGATCGTTGCAATGAATGAATGAATGAAAAACTTATATAGCGCGACACATGCAAACTAAATCGCCTCTGTCACGCCGTATTTGCGCAGCGGCCTTACAAGCGCACTTTTTTGGTGGAAAAATACACTTTTTTTAAATAAAAAAATAAGACAACAGTAAAGTTATTCCAATTTTTTTTTTTATATTTAAGATAATGTTACGCCGAGTAAATTGATACCCAACATGTCACGCTTCAAAATTGTGTCCGCTCTTGGAATTTTGAGTTACAGAGGAGGTCTAGAGCTAGAATTATTGCTCTCGCTCTTTACATATGCGGGCGCTACTCACGTATGTGTTTGCTTCCGTGCGCGAGATTGTCGGGACGGGGCACGTTTTCTGGCTCCTAACTTTTTTAGCTGGCTCCTAGATTCCAAGCAAATTTGTCAAACCCTGCACACATGGATAGATTGATGGCAGCACAGCCATTGGCTCCCGCTGCTGTCAATCAAATCCAATGATGCGTCCGCTGGGGGAGGAGCTGAGAGAGACACCGTGGGACCCCAGAAGAGGAGGATCGAGGGCCACTCTGTGCAAAACTAACTGCACAGTGGAGGTAAGTATAAGATGTTTTTTTTTTTTTTTAAATACCTTTACAACCCCTTTAATTCGTAAATTAGAAAATTTGTAAAAATCTAAAAATTTGTAAATCTGAAAACCCAAAAATTCAAAAATCTGGAATAACTATATTAACTAATAAATAATAACAACTAGTGAATTGTAGGTATTGAAATTTCCTTTCAAATTTAGCTGTTAGTGAGTGTAACGAATACGAATTTATCCAAAGTGACTAAATATCCAAAATAATGAATGCCGCATCTAAACAAATGGAAGGTAATGAAATAATAATAATAAACAATAATACAAACTTTTTATTATTATTATTCGTTGGTTCAGTTCTATTTGTTTAGATACGTCATTTTGGATATTTTGTCACTTTGGATAAATTCATATTCGTTACACTCACTAACAGCCAAATTTGAAAGGAAATTCCAATAACTAGAATTTAATAGTTAGTAATTATTTTTTTAAATTGTCAGATTTTTCTTTATTTTTTGGATTCACAAATTTTTGAATTTACGAATTGCGATCATAACGAATGACCCCAGAATGAAAAAAAAACAAAAAAACGAGTTGCTGATGTACTTTGTCGTGGCCCGGTCTCCTGGAAGTGGGGACAGGGTACCTGTCAAAGAAAGATATCCACTCCCCCCCCCCCCCTGAAAGGTGCAAATGTGGCACCTGAGGAGGGGAGGAATCAGATAAGCAAAAGTTCCACTTTTGGGGCGGAACTCCACTTTAAAGAGGAAGTGGGAGAAGCAAGGAGTTCAAAGTTTACCAGAAACAAGATATGAAGTCAGGTTGTCCAAGGATTAGGCAGGGTCCAACATCTCAGGTGGCACAGTAGGAAGAGCCACTGCCATCCAGAGGGGGCTCTCTAATTAGGCAAATTAGGCAGTCACCTTAGGTCTCGCACACACAGGGGCCGCCTAGTTTGCCTTAGTACAGAGTCGCCTCTTCTAGCAGCAGAGATCCCCGTCATCAGCACTGCGCAGAGTCCGTTCACATAGAGAAAACAGGCTGCGAGTGAGACAAATCACTGGGGGGTCGGAGCTCACTAAGAGGTCCAGATCACAGCCAGAGAGAGACGCTCAGCTCATCAGAGCCAAATCTGGCACCCCCCCCCCCGATGTCCGCACAGCAGGACAAAGGAGAGAGATGCTTCTACTCCGCCCCCTCCCCTCCTCTCCTCCTGTGTCTGCCCCGCCCACTCTCCCCAACAGACAGTGTTCTGCTGCCTAAGAGAAGGGGATGTGTGGGTGGGAAGATTCAAACTCAAGCCCAGTAAATGGAAAAGAAAGATGGAGCCTGATCCATCCATCCAGTCCCTCCATGTGAGTACACTGATGTAGGGGTGCCCTTCTTTCTCCCTTCATCTTTCTTTTTTTCCCTTCTTTCCCTTCTATCTATCTTTCTTTTTTTTCCCCTTCATCTTTCTTTCTTTTTTTTTCCCTTCATCTTTCTTTCTTTTTTCCCCTTCATCTTTCTTTCTTTCTTTTTTCCCTTCATCTTTCTTTCTTTTTTTCCCCTTCATCTTGCTTTCTTTTTTTCCCTTCATCTTTCTTTCTTTCTTTTTTTCTTTTTTCCCTTCATCTTTCTTTCTTTTTTCCCCTTCATCTTTCTTTCTTTCTTTTTTCCCTTCATCTTTCTTTCTTTTTTTCCCCTTTATCTTGCTTTCTTTTTTTCTTTTTTTCCCTTCATCTTTCTTTCTTTTTTCCCTTCATCTTTCTTTCTTTTTTCCCCTTCACCTTCTTTTCTTTTTTCCCCTTCATCTTTCTTTCTTTCTTTTTTCCCTTCATCTTTCTTTCTTTTTTTCCCCTTTATCTTTCTTTCTTTCTTTTTTCCCTTCATCTTTTTTTCTTTTTTTCCCTTCATCTTTCTTTCTTTTTTCCCTTCATCTTTCTTTCTTTTTTCCCTTCATCTTTCTTTCTTTTTTCCCCTTCACCTTCTTTTCTTTTTTTCCCTTCATCTTTCTTTCTTTTTTTCCCTTCATCTCTCTTTCTTTTTTCCCCTTCACCTCTCTTTCTTTTTTCCCCTTCACCTTCTTTTCTTTTTTCCCCTTCATCTTTCTTTCTTTTTTCCCCTTCATCTTTCTTTCTTTTTTCCCCTTCATCTTTCTTTCTTTCTTTTTTCCCTTCATCTTTCTTTCTTTTTTTCCCCTTCATCTTGCTTTCTTTTTTTCCCTTCATCTTTCTTTCTTTCTTTTTTTCTTTTTTCCCTTCATCTTTCTTTCTTTTTTCCCCTTCATCTTTCTTTCTTTCTTTTTTCCCTTCATCTTTCTTTCTTTTTTTCCCTTCATCTTTCTTTCTTTTTTCCCCTTCACCTTCTTTTCTTTTTTCCCCTTCATCTTTCTTTCTTTCTTTTTTCCCTTCATCTTTCTTTCCCCTTTATCTTTCTTTCTTTCTTTTTTCCCTTCATCTTTTTTTCTTTTTTTCCCTTCATCTTTCTTTCTTTTTTCCCTTCATCTTTCTTTCTTTTTTCCCCTTCACTTCTTTTCTTTTTCCCCCTTTCTTTTTTCCCCCTTCATCTTTCTTTCCCCTTTATCTTTCTTTCTTTCTTTTTTCCCTTCATCTTTCTTTCCCCTTTATCTTTCTTTCTTTCTTTTTTCCCTTCATCTTTCTTTCCCCTTTATCTTTCTTTCTTTCTTTTTTCCCTTCATCTTTTTTTCTTTTTTTCCCTTCATCTTTCTTTCTTTTTTCCCTTCATCTTTCTTTCTTTTTTCCCCTTCACCTTCTTTTCTTTTTTTCCCTTCATCTTTCTTTCTTTTTTTCCCTTCATCTCTCTTTCTTTTTTCCCCTTCATCTTTCTTTCTTTTTTCCCCTTCATCTTTCTTTCTTTTTTCCCCTTCATCTTTCTTTTTTCCCCTTCATCTTTCTTTTTTCCCCTTCATCTTTCTTTCTTTTTTCCCCTTCATCTTTCTTTTTTCCCCTTCATCTTTCTTTTTTCCCCTTCATCTTTCTTTCTTTCTCCCTCATGGGCGTGAGTGGGGCCTCATGTCTAGGTTTTGCCTAAGGCCACGCAAAGCCTAGAGCCGCCTCTGCTGCCACCCGCAACAGAGGTCATGGGTTTGGATCCTGACATACAGTATGAGGGACCCGTGTTGTGTGTTGCACTGGGCCTGGGGAACCTTTCTGTATGTGATATAAAGAGTCAATGTCCAGTTACTGTACCAGACCTGGAACCCTTCCTATACATTACGTGACAGGTCAGTGTCCAGGTACTACCCTGGCTCCAGGGAACCTAAGCTACACCTCTAACACATGTACTTGAAAACATACACAATGTACTCGGAGGACTAAGTTGTGTTATAGTGGTACACACACACCTACATGCACTGACCTGTGAGTTGGCGGAGAACGCATAGGCTGCAAGAGGCTTTTCTCGCTTGTTGATGAATTGAATGGCTTCTTCCAACCCGGAAACTGTGAGAATGGGAAGAATTGGTCCAAAAATCTCTTCCTGCATCACGGGATCTGACTCCACCACATCCATAAGAATGGTCGGTGCTGAAATGAGAGGCGATAGGTAAATCTTAAAGTAAGGTGACCAGATTTTTTAAATGAAATCCGGGGACATATTTTTTCTTTACTAGTAATGGCGGCAATTAGCGACTCTCTGCCCATCGCCGCCTCACAGCCTCTCAAGTCTTACTCTCTGGGCCCCGGCTACTACTGGATGGGGAGCTGAGGAAGATCACTCCGCCAGGGAAGGCAAGGAGATAGGCAGGTGGCTGGCCAGGATTTGAGCCAAGGCAGAAGAACATGCGAGAAGAGCTGAAAGGGCATGTGCCCAAAACTGAAGAAAAATTCCCTCCGCTCCGACCAGCACATGATCATCAGAAAGGGGCACACATAATTGAAAAAATACAACCCCCCTATGCTAGTAGGCACGGCGGAGCGGGGGGGTGTAATTCTATTTTTTTTTTTTTTTTTAATTATGTACTGATTGTCTTTGAAATTGCCCCTGCCCCCTATTAAATCCAATCTGGGGACAAAACCAGGGACAGACTTAGTCCAGGGACAGTGTCCTCAATCAGGGGACTGTCCCCTGAAACTGGGGATGTCTGGTCACCCTATCTTAAAGGGGGGCAAAAGAAGATACTACTGAGGGTGAAGGGGGGGCAAAGGAAGATACTACTGAGGGTGAAGGGGGGGGGGGCAAAGGAAGATACTACTGAGGGTGAAGGGGGGGGGGGGCAAAGGAAGATACTACTGAGGGTGAAGGGGGGGGGGGAGGGTGAAGGGGGGGGGGGCTGAGGGTGAAGGGGGGGGGGGGGCAAAAGATATGCTACTGAGGGTGAAGGGGGGGGGGGGGCAAAGGAAGATATGCTACTGAGGGTGAAGGGGGGGGGGGGCAAAGGAAGATACTACTGAGGGTGAAGGGGGGGGGGCAAAGGAAGATACTACTGAGGGGAAGGGGGGGGCAAAGGAAGATACTACTGAGGGTGAAGGGGGGGGGGGATACTACAAAGGAAGACTGAGGGTGAAGGGGGGGGGGGCAAAGGAATACTACGGAGGGTGAAGGGGGGGGGGGCAAAGGAAGATACTACTGAGGGTGAAGGTGGGGGGCAAAGGAAGATACTACTGAGGGTGAAGGGGGGGTAAAGGAAGATACTACTGAGGGTGAAGGGGGGGCAAAGGAAGATACTACTGAGGGTGAAGGGGGGGGGCAAAGGAAGATACTACTGAGGGTGAAGGGGGGGTAAAAGGAAGATACTACTGAGGGTGAAGGGGGGGCAAAGGAAGATACTACTGAGGGTGAAGGGGGGGGGGGGGGGGCAAAGGAAGATACTACTGATACTACTGAGGGTGAAGGGGGGGGGGGGTAAAGGAAGATAGTACTGAGGGTGAAGGGGGGGGGGGCAAAGGAAGATAGTACTGAGGGTGAAGGGGGGGGGGGCAAAGGAAGATACTACTGGGGGGTGAAGGGATGGGCAGGGGTTGATGTGATGGTGTGCAGGACACTACTGTGAAGGGGATGGGGAGGGATAATATGAAAGGGGGGTTAAGATCACTACTGTATAGGGGGGATAAGGGAGCAGAGAACACTACTGGGTGGAGGGGAAGGGTGATGTGAAGATGTGCAGGGGACATTATTTCTTGGGGGGGGGGGTTGTTGCTGTGAAGGGGTTCTGAACACTGAAGGGGATAATGTGAAGGGGGCTCAGAACACTACTTGTGATGTAAAGGGGGGGGGGGCAGGCCTCTGAATTTTATTTCAATACTCTTGCCCTAAGGGGTCTATTTAAATAATAAACATCACTGGATAATCTTGCCCTGACATTGACTTGATGGAACTCTACTGCCATCTGCTGGACATTTTACATAGTACCCAGTATGATTACACTGTCATTGAATTTAATAAAATCTGAGATTTTTCCTATTATATGGTATGGCTGTATTGGAAATACATAGGGCCAGATTCAGGTAGATGGGCGAATCTTTAATTTGGAGTATCTTTTCTCATTTACGTTACTCCGCCAAAACTTTAGGAGCAAGTACTGTTATTCACCAAGCACTTGCTCCTAAAGTTTCGGCAGCGTAGCGAAAATGAGCCGGCGGAATTCAAATTGGGCGGGTAGGGGGCACAGAATATGTTAATCAGCGAGAATCGGCAATTCACAATCGTATTCGGGCCCGACGCAGTGACTTTCCGACGTTTCCGTAAGAGATACGCGGCGTAAAGATAAAGCAGCCCCCTAGTGGAGTATCCTATGTTAAGAATGGCCGTCGTCATTGCGTCAAATTTAAAAAATTTTGCGTCGTTTGCGTAAAAAGGCCGTGAATGGGGATTGACGTCATTGACGTTCCCTGACAGAATTTGGAGCATGCGCACTGACAGTCGACGCATGCGCAGTACGTTCGCCGTGGGATCGCGCCTAGTTATAATAATACATGCCCCCTCACCGGCTCATTTTCGCTACGCCGCCGCAACTTTAGGAGCAAGTACTATGTGAATAACAGTACTTGCTCCTAAAGTTTCGGCGGAGTAACGTAAATGAGAAACGTTACTCTAAAATAAAGATTCGCCCATCTACCTGAATCTGGCCCAATGACGTCAATCCCCATTCACGGACGTTTTACGCAAACGACTTGAATTTTAACATAGGATACTCCACTAGGGGGCTGGTTTTTCTTTACGCTGCGTATCTCTTACGGAAACGTCAGAAAGTCACTGCGTCGGGCCCGAATACGATCGTGAATTGCTGATTAGCATATTCTCGGCGTTAATCAGCGGGAACGCCCCCAGCGCCATTTTTAAAATTGCAGTTCCGATACGACGGCGAAATACAATTACGCCGCTCGTATAGGAACTCCAACCCGGCGTTTCTTGTTTTTTGCTTACTGAAAACAGAAACGCCGGCTCAAAGTGACAGTTAGGCTGGAGTATCACTGATACTCCAGAGCATGGGTCTTGAAACTATGGCCCTCCAGTTATTCAGGAACTACAATTCCCATCATGCCTAGTCATGTCTGTGAATGTCAGTGTGTTAAAATGCCTCATGGGATGTGTAGTTCCACAACAGCTGGGGCGCCGTAGTTTGAGGATCCCTGCTCCAGAGTAACTCTACCTGAATCTGGCCCATAAACTCTGAAAATACCAAAATCTGTTGGCAACACAGCTTCTGCTGCCATCTGCTGGAAACTTTTTATTATTTTTATTTGGAATAATTGTATTGGCCTTACATTCACTATACTTTGCTGCCATCTGCTGGAATATTTTATATGATTTGGAATCAATTTTACTGGCAATACATCAGTGGTGTACAATTGAAGAATTATAGGGGGCCTTAAGTGTGGCCCAAACACCTCCAGAAGGCCGCACAGTAGCAGCCCATTTTCAAACCTCAACAGCCCAAAATGTTGGTCTTTGTTTTTGAGCTCATCATAATTCACACTGAGGAAGTTGAAGTACAATTGTACACCCCTGTGTCCTGGGGGATTTTCTAAAACTGGAGCACTCGAAATCTGGTGCACTCCCTAGCACACACTTAACCCCTTCCTCGCCCCTAGAGGATAACCCCTTCCCTACCAGTGTCGTGTGGCAGTGACACTGATCGTCTGTTCCCTGATGTAGGGAATGACGATCAGTGATGTCACACCTACAGCCACATCCCCTACAGTAAGAATCACTCCTTAGGGCACACTTAACCCATTAGCGCCCCCTTGTGGATAACTCCTTCCCTGCCAGTGTCATTTACACAGTAATCAGTGCATTTTTATAGCACCGATCGCTGTATAAATGACAATGGTCCCAAAATAGTGTCAAAAGTGTCCGCCATAATGTCGCAGTCACGATAAAAATTGCTGATCGCCGCCATTACTAGTAAAAAAAATAATTATTAATGAAAATGCCATAAAACTATCCCCTATTTTGTAGACGCTATAACTTTTGCGCAAACCATTAAAAAAACGCTTATTGCGTTTTTTTTTATTTTTACCAAAAATATGAAGAATACGTATCGGCCTAAACTGAGGAAAAAAATGTGTTTTTTTTATATATTTTTTGGGGGATATTTATTATAGCAAAAAGTAAAAAATATTGTATTATTTTTTTGTTTTTAAATTGTCGCTCCATTTTTGTTTTTAGCGCAAAAAATAAAAACCTGCAGAGGTGATCAAATACCACCAAAAGAAATCTCTATTTGTGGGGGGGAAAAAATACGTAATTTTTGTCTGGGAGTCACGTCGCACGGCAGCGCAATTGTCAGTTAAAGCGACGCAGCGCCGAATCGCTAAAAAGTGGCCTGGTCATTTGGCAGCCAAATCCTTTGGGGCCGAAGTGGTTAATAAAATGCATTTTTTTATTCTACTCTCATCCATCTTGTCTACAAAGTCTGATCTAGAGCCTTTTGACGCTCTCATTTTTTCCATGAATTTTAAAATTTTATTGCAAAACTAATTTGGAACAAAACAAATTGCACATGTCTAATGTTAACAGCACTGGGATGAAGACAAAGACAGCTCTTGGTCCATATTACTGTATTTATTGGCGTACAACACTCACTTTTTTACCCTGAAAAAAAGAGGGTAAACTGTGCCTGCGTGTTAGGGGGCTGTGGAAAGTTTTTTTCCTGAAACTTCCCTCTTAAAGTTAGGTGCGTGTTATACGCCTATTAAATACGGTAATTATCAGGAACTGGCAGGACCACCTCCCAATCATGTGGGCACTGTGGTCACACGATTGCCAGATCCTTCTTGCCCCCGGGCATACTCACCCTATTAAAGGGGGTTGGGCAGTGTGACAGACCCAACTGGGACAAGGGCTTTTGAAGAGTACAACAGTATAGCCTCTTGCCATTACCTCCCAACTTTTTGAGATGGGAATGAGGGACACCTTGTTGAGTGGGGGGGGGGGGGGGGTGTTCCGCGGATCAGAGTTGTTGAGCGGGGGGTTTCCTTCCACGGGATCTGCGTTGTTGAGCAGGGGGGGTTTGGTAGATCAAAGGGAGCTACAAGCTTTTAGGAAGATGTCCAACTACGATCCGCGGATCGTAGTTGTTGAGCAGGAGGTTGAGCAGAGGGGGGGTTCCACGGAGCGGGGGGGGTTCGCAAATCGGAGTTGTTAAGCGGGGGGGGGGGGGGGGTTTCGCGGATCGGAGTTGTTGAGGGGGGGGGGGGGGGGTTGGCAGCTCAAAGTTGTTGAGCGGGGGGTTCCTTCCAAGGGATCTGCGTTGTTGAGCAGGGGGGGGGTTGGCAGATCAAAGTTGTTAAGCAGGGGGGAGGGGGTGCCGTGGAATTGCGGGACTCTAGCCCTAATCGCGGGGACGGTTGGGAGGTATGCTTTGCCTACTGACTATGGGCCCTGGATTTTAAGGGAGCTACAAGCTTTTAGGAAGATGTCCAACTACGATCCGCGGATCATAGTTAATGAGCGGAGGGGGGGGGGGTTCCACGGATTGGAGTTGTTGAGTAGGGGGGTTCGCAAATCGAAGTTGTTAAACGGGGGGGGGTTCACGGATCGGAGTTGTTGAGGGGGGGGGGGGTTGGCAGCTCAAAGTTGTTGAGCGGGGGGGTTGGCAGATCAAAGTTGTTGAGCAGGGGGGGTGGGGGTGCCGTGGAATTGCATTTAACGGTCATGGAAGCCATGATGGTCTCTGCCAAATTGTAACTCAGTGAGAAGATGCATGTGAAAAGAAAGCTGGTTAATGAGATCTTGAATACTGGGGCCAAACTGTCTGGATGGGCACTGACCTGAGTCACCTAAGCTTGTCTAGGTGACTAGTTGTTAATTAGCTTAATGTTTAATTAGATTACTGTTTATGTTTGCTGTTCCTTAAATGTGCGAATGATATTACCGTTTTCAGTTTGCATTGTTTAGGATAATGTGATCAAGCTCTTACTTGATCTAGTGTGAATTTACAGTAAAGTTGGTTCAAGTTTGCACCTAGGCTAGTGTCTTCTAGTTCTTGGGCGCAATGCTCAGCTATAATATCTGATTGCTGGTTCCAGAGTGAATGAAGTTGTATCTTGGCGGAGGCACCTAGGCAGTCCTTCACAGGCGGGGATGGGGGTTAACAAGTGTACATAGAAGGAAATGCTTTGGGATCTGTCACTGACAGTTGTTTACAAACAAAGCCATGTGATCACCATTTCATAGCTCAAATGGTGATCACGTGATTGGGAAACACCATTGGCATGAATGTGAACTGCTCACTGTTAGATCCAACACTGATTAACATTCCCTCTGCACAGAGAATGATGTAAGGGAACTTTAAATGGCACACGTGATGTGGAATGTTATATACGTCACAAACACATTTGAATGTAAGCTTTTCTACCCAATAATATAACATGAGATATCCAAATATACGATGATTGGATTGGATTGGATTAAATACTTATAGAGCGCCAAATTCAAGTTGTGATACTCGCGTCTAAGCGCTATGATACACATCAGCATATGAACGCATAAAGGCAAGATTTTCTTACCGATGTATTTTTCTGTGTCGTCGGTCTGTCCGCCCACCACTATCTTCCCGTCTTTTAGTAGGGCTGCCACTCTTTGAAAATGTCTGTCGTTAATGATTCTCCCAAAGTCTGGCGACTGCTTTGGATCTTCTCCGTAGAACTCCTGGATGGTGGCCCGTAAGGCCGCCACAAACTTTTCTTTAATCTGCTCAGAACAGAGGACGTAATCTGGAGACAGGCATGTCTGACCTGTGTTGAGGAACCGTGCCCAGGCAATGCGCCTGGCGGCGTTTTTGATGTCGGAATCGTCGTGCACATAACATGGATTCTTCCCGCCTAATTCCAGCGTCAGTGGCGTCAGGTAGTTGGCGGCGGCCTGCATCACTATTTTACCTACTGTTGGGTTCCCTGAGAAGGAAGAAAGTGGAGATCAGCACCTACAAGTTTCATCGTCTCCCAGGGATGGACTGGCCATTGGGACTACAGGGAGTTTCCCGGTGGGCCGATGGCTCAGTGGGCCAGCTTCAGTGACAGCGGACCGTCGCCCCACTCCGCTCCTCTGTCTCTCCCTTCCTGCAGCGCTTACCTCCTCTCCCTCCCCGCAACGCTCACCTGGGGGAAACAAAGAAGTAGGGGGAGGACCAGAGGAGCAGGGGGGGCGACAGAGGAGCATGGGAAAGGGGACAGACTGCTGACTCAACAGCTATGGCCTGGGACTTTCTTCCTTCTGCCTAATCTTGTCCCATAAGGGGGGGCACCGAACTGATTCTTTGCCCCGGGTGAAATAATGTCTAGCTTCCCCACTGGTACTGCCTATAAGAGTACCAGCCGTTCTACTCTAATAAAGTAGAACGGCTAGTGGCTAGTGAAGGGGGAGAGGGGGCGGCCGGACAACTCACGCACCCCCCCCCCCCCAGCCGCCATGTGAGAGACCTGTCAAAATGGGCCAGTCTGGATGAGGTCCAGGGCCAAATTTTTGTCCCAGTCCAGCCCTGTCGTCTCCTCGTCTTTACTGTGAACCTTTCATAAGAGAAACATGGGGCTGACCACCTTTTTAAAAATGCTAGTTGCCCAACTGTTGTGCTCATCCTGTGCTTTCAGCACTTGAATTCATGGAGATGTAGATCTGGAATTTCATGAAAAAAGTTATTTCTCCTGATCTGAAAACAATTTTGGTTCACTGACTTAAAGGATTGGAGCCAGAGGATCAACATAACAACCAGGCAACTTGCACTGCCAGCCCCCTGTCCTCGGCCCTGTCCTTTGAGTAAATGTCCTGCTATCCTCACCCTGGTCCCCTGTCCTACCACCCTCACCCAGGACCTAACCCTCTCAGCCTAGGAACATGTCCTTTCACCATCTTCTCTATGCCACCATCTTCCTATCTTTAGCCTGGGCTCCTGTCCTGCCACGCTCTACCTGGATCTCTGCCCCAACCCCCTCTCCTCTGGTCCATGTCTTGCCTCCCTCAACCCAGGCCTTGGTCAAGCCACCCTCATCTGTGGCTGTTGAGCAGCTATCCTCACTCAAACGTATACCCTACCAGCTACCACCATTGCCCTTGGTCTCTGTCCTGTCATCCTAAGTCCATATCCTGCCACTCTCAGGCTGGAGTGTTGTCCTGGCACCCTTGGCCTGGGCCCCTTGTCTTGCAACCCTTCACTTTATACCACTGTTACCACCTCCGTCACCCTTGGCCCATATCATGTCACCTTTGCCTTGGGCCCCTGTCCTGCCACCAAAGCACTTAGTGTATGCCCTGTCGACACTCTCTTCAAAATCCGTCTGGCCTCCATCACCCTGGGCTCTTGTCCTGCCACCCTAGCACTATGCCCATGTCCTGTCACCACGCTTTTGTAAATTTGTCTGGACTCCATTGCCCTGGTTTCCTGTCTTGCCACCCTAGCACTATGCCCATGTCCTGTCAACACTGTCTTGTAAATCTGTCTGGCCTCCATTGCCCTCAGCTCCTATCCTGCCACTCTTAGCCTGGGCACTGTCCTGTCCCCGTCTCCCTGAGCCCATGTCTTCCCACTCTTCACTTTATGTCCCTGTCTCACCACCCTCAACCCTAGTCCATATCCTGCCACCTTTTCCTCGGTCCCCTGTTCTGCCACCTTCATCCTAAACCCATGTCCTGCCAGTGTTGTTTTGGGACTCTGTCTGGCTACCAATGCTCAGCATCCCTATTCTTCCACCCTCACCCTGGGTCCACCCTTCACTGTATGCCACTGTCCTTTCCCTTGCTCTGGGCTTATATAGTGTCACCTTTGCCCTGTGCCCCTGTCCTGCCACCCTAGCCCTAAGCCTTTTATGCTGTCATCATTGCCTTTGGACTCTGTTTGTCCACCACTGCCACTCTCAGCTTGTTGTCCTGCTATCCTTCACTTTATGTCACTATCCAACCCCTTTCACTCTAAGCCCATTTTCTAGGGACCTTGTTCTGCCACCCTCTCCTTAAGTATATGCCTTGCCAATACTGCCTTGGCACCCTGTCCCGATAGTAATTACCTGGGTCCCTGTTTTGCCAGCCTCCACCACATGTCACTGTCCTGCGTCCCTCATCCTGAGCCCATATGCTTCCATCCTCACCCTGGACCCCCATCCTGCCACCTTATGAGACATAGATAGGTTTCCTCTCCCTCAGCATGGTTGGATATATGTCGTTCTATCAGACACATTTTATTGGGTTTCTTGTTACCTGTAAAGAAAATATAGTCAAATCTTTCAGTCAGGAGGCTCTTCGATTCTTCCACCCCACCACAAACCACTGCGAAACAGTCCTGGAGGAAGAAGAGACACGGGACAAAATCACTTCTTGTGCCAATGCTAAATTATTGCTCTCACCATCTGAAAGGGTGCCTACAGGTATCATGTGACCAGTTTGACCAGCTAGAGCCAAAGCAGGTGAATGGATTTTCCAAAAAAAAAAAAAAGAAATGAGAGCTCCCTACTGATCATGTCCACTTTTGAGCACACCCACATAAAAATATGTCCCCCTCTATAGCTCCTCCCTATCTCCTAACATCTTCCAACACTGCTCAAATCTGCAGCCTTTTTCCAAATCTTCTTACCGCTAAAACTCCCTACAACTCTTTTTTCCAAAACAGTTTAACCCTGATATTCTCTAACACTGCACAACTCAGAACCCCCTCTAACCTTCTTCCAACACTGCTCACCTCTGCTCCCCATGCATTCCATTTCCAGCACGATTCACCCTTGGAAGCTCTGCAAACCCCCTCTAGTACTGCTCGTCTCTGCACCCCATGCAACCCTCTTCCACCACTGCTTACCTCTGCCCTCCTCTTCCAGCACTGCTCACTCCACCTGCACTCCCCTTGCAGCACTGCTCACCCCTCTACTCCCCTTGCAGCACTGCTTACCCCTCTACTCCCCTTGCAGCACTGCTCACCCCTCCACTCCTTTTACAGCACCGCTCACCCCTGCACTCCCCTTACACCACTGCTCACCCCTCTACTCCCCTTGCAGCACTGCTCACCCCTCTACTCCTCTTGCAGCACTGCTCACCCCTGCACTCCCCTTACACCACTGCTCACCCCTCTACTCCCCTTACAGCACCGCTCACCCCTCTAAACCCCTTACAGCACCGCTCACCCCTCTAAACCCCTTACAGCACCGCTCACCCCTGCACTCCCCTTACAGCACCGCTTACCCCTCTAAACCACTTACAGCACCGCTCACCCCTGCACTCCCCTTGCACCACTGCTCACCCCTGTACTCCTCCTCCAGCACCGCTCACCCCTGTACTCCTCCTCCAGCACCGCTCACCCCTGTACTCCTCCTCCAGCACCGCTCACCCCTGTACTCCTCCTCCAGCACCGCTCACCCCTGTACTTCTTTTCCAGCACCGCTCACCCCTGTACTCCTCTTCCAGCACCGCTCACCCCTGTACTCCTCTTCCAGCACCGCTCACCCCTGTACTCCTCTTCCAGCACCGCTCAACCCTGTACTCCTCTTCCAGCACCGCTCAACCCTGTACTCCTCTTCCAGCACCGCTCAACCCTGTACTCCTCTTCCAGCACCGCTCAACCCTGTACTCCTCTTCCAGCACCGCTCAACCCTGTACTCCTCTTCCAGCACCGCTCAACCCTGTACTCCTCTTCCAGCACCGCTCAACCCTGTACTCCTCTTCCAGCACCGCTCGCCCCTGTACTCCTCTTCCAGCACCGCTCGCCCCTGTACTCCTCTTCCAGACAATGATCACCCCTGCACTCCCCTTACACCACTGCTCACCCCTCTACTCCCCTTACAGCACCGCTCACAAAGGGTGCCTACAGGTATCATGTGACCAGTTTGACCAGCTAGAGCCAAAGCAGGTGAATGGATTTTCCAAAAAAAAAAAAAAAGAAATGAGAGCTCCCTACTGATCATGTCCACTTTTGAGCACACCCACATAAAAATATGTCCTCCTCTATAGCTCCTCCCTATCTCCTAACATCTTCCAACACTGCTCAAATCTGCAGCCTTTTTCCAAATCTTCTTACCGCTAAAACTCCCTACCACTCTTTTTTCCAAAACGGTTTAACCCTGATATTCTCTAACACTGCACAACTAAGGACCCCCTCTAACCTTCTTCCAACACTGCTCACCTCTGCTCCCCATGCATTCCATTTCCAGCACGATTCACCCTTGGAAGCTCTGCAAACCCCCTCTAGTACTGCTCGTCTCTGCACCCCATGCAACCCTCTTCCACCACTGCTTACCTCTGCCCTCCTCTTCCAGCACTGCTCACTCCCCCTGCACTCCCCTTGCAGCACTGCTCACCCCTCTACTCCCCTTGCAGCACTGCTCACCCCTCTACTCCCCTTGCAGCACTGCTCACCCCTCTACTCCCCTTACACCACTGCTCACCCCTGCACTCCCCTTACACCACTGCTCACCCCTCTACTCCCCTTACAGCACCGCTCACCCCTCTAAACCCCTTACAGCACCGCTCACCCCTGCACTCCCCTTACACCACTGCTCACCCCTCTAAACCCCTTACAGCACCGCTCACCCCTGCACTCCCCTTACACCACTGCTTACCCCTCTAAACCACTTACAGCACCGCTTACCCCTCTAAACCACTTACAGCACCGCTTACCCCTCTAAACCACTTGCACCACTGCTCGCCCCTGTACTCCTCCTCCAGCACCGCTCGCCCCTGTACTCCTCCTCCAGCACCGCTCAACCCTGTACTCCTCCTCCAGCACCGCTCAACCCTGTACTCCTCCTCCAGCACCGCTCAACCCTGTACTCCTCCTCCAGCACCGCTCAACCCTGTACTCCTCTTCCAGCACCGCTCAACCCTGTACTCCTCTTCCAGCACCGCTTAACCCTGTACTCCTCTTCCAGCACCGCTCAACCCTGTACTCCTCTTCCAGCACCGCTCAACCCTGTACTCCTCTTCCAGCACCGCTCAACCCTGTACTCCTCTTCCAGCACCGCTCAACCCTGTACTCCTCTTCCAGCACCGCTCAACCCTGTACTCCTCTTCCAGCACCGCTCAACCCTGTACTCCTCTTCCAGCACCGCTCAACCCTGTACTCCTCTTCCAGCACCGCTCAACCCTGTACTCCTCTTCCAGCACCGCTCAACCCTCTACTCCCCTTACACCACTGCTCACCCCTGCACTCCCCTTACACCACTGCTCACCCCTCTACTCCCCTTACAGCACCGCTCACCCCTCTAAACCCCTTACAGCACCGCTCACCCCTGCACTCCCCTTACACCACTGCTCACCCCTCTAAACCCCTTACAGCACCGCTCACCCCTGCACTCCCCTTACACCACTGCTTACCCCTCTAAACCACTTACAGCACCGCTTACCCCTCTAAACCACTTACAGCACCGCTTACCCCTCTAAACCACTTGCACCACTGCTCGCCCCTGTACTCCTCCTCCAGCACCGCTCGCCCCTGTACTCCTCCTCCAGCACCGCTCAACCCTGTACTCCTCCTCCAGCACCGCTCAACCCTGTACTCCTCCTCCAGCACCGCTCAACCCTGTACTCCTCCTCCAGCACCGCTCAACCCTGTACTCCTCTTCCAGCACCGCTCAACCCTGTACTCCTCTTCCAGCACCGCTTAACCCTGTACTCCTCTTCCAGCACCGCTCAACCCTGTACTCCTCTTCCAGCACCGCTCAACCCTGTACTCCTCTTCCAGCACCGCTCAACCCTGTACTCCTCTTCCAGCACCGCTCAACCCTGTACTCCTCTTCCAGCACCGCTCAACCCTGTACTCCTCTTCCAGCACCGCTCAACCCTGTACTCCTCTTCCAGCACCGCTCAACCCTGTACTCCTCTTCCAGCACCGCTCAACCCTGTACTCCTCTTCCAGCACCGCTCAACCCTGTACTCCTCTTCCAGCACCGCTCAACCCTGTACTCCTCTTCCAGCACCGCTCAACCCTGTACTCCTCTTCCAGCACCGCTCAACCCTGTACTCCTCTTCCAGCACCGCTCAACCCTGTACTCCTCTTCCAGCACCGCTCAACCCTGTACTCCTCTTCCAGCACCGCTCAACCCTGTACTCCTCTTCCAGCACCGCTCAACCCTGTACTCCTCTTCCAGCACCGCTCAACCCTGTACTCCTCTTCCAGCACCGCTCAACCCTGTACTCCTCTTCCAGCACCGCTCAACCCTGTACTCCTCTTCCAGCACCGCTCACCCCTGTACTCCTCTTCCAGCACCGCTCACCCCTGTACTCCTCCTCCAGCACCGCTCACCCCTGTACTCCTCCTCCAGCACCGCTCACCCCTGTACTCCTCCTCCAGCACCGCTCACCCCTGTACTCCTCCTCCAGCACCGCTCACCCCTGTACTCCTCCTCCAGCACCGCTCACCCCTGTACTCCTCCTCCAGCACCGCTCACCCCTGTACTCCTCCTCCAGCACCGCTCACCCCTGTACTCCTCCTCCAGCACCGCTCACCCCTGTACTCCTCCTCCAGCACCGCTCACCCCTGTACTCCTCCTCCAGCACCGCTCACCCCTGTACTCCTCCTCCAGCACCGCTCACCCCTGTACTCCTCCTCCAGCACCGCTCACCCCTGTACTCCTCCTCCAGCACCGCTCACCCCTGTACTCCTCCTCCAGCACCGCTCACCCCTGTACTCCTCCTCCAGCACCGCTCACCCCTGTACTCCTCCTCCAGCACCGCTCACCCCTGTACTCCTCCTCCAGCACCGCTCACCCCTGTACTCCTCCTCCAGCACCGCTCACCCCTGTACTCCTCCTCCAGCACCGCTCACCCCTGTACTCCTCCTCCAGCACCGCTCACCCCTGTACTCCTCCTCCAGCACCGCTCACCCCTGTACTCCTCCTCCAGCACCGCTCACCCCTGTACTCCTCCTCCAGCACCGCTCACCCCTGTACTCCTCCTCCAGCACCGCTCACCCCTGTACTCCTCCTCCAGCACCGCTCACCCCTGTACTCCTCCTCCAGCACCGCTCACCCCTGTACTCCTCCTCCAGCACCGCTCACCCCTGTACTCCTCCTCCAGCACCGCTCACCCCTGTACTCCTCCTCCAGCACCGCTCACCCCTGTACTCCTCCTCCAGCACCGCTCACCCCTGTACTCCTCCTCCAGCACCGCTCACCCCTGTACTCCTCCTCCAGCACCGCTCACCCCTGTACTCCTCCTCCAGCACCGCTCACCCCTGTACTCCTCTTCCAGCACCGCTCACCCCTGTACTCCTCTTCCAGCACCGCTCACCCCTGTACTCCTCTTCCAGCACCGCTCACCCCTGTACTCCTCTTCTAGGCACCGCTCGCCCCTGTACTCCTCTTCCAGTACCGCTCACCCCTGCATTCCTCTTCCAGACAATGATCACCCCTGCACTCCTCTTCCAGACAATGATCACCCCTGCACTCCTCTTCCAGACAATGATCACACCTGCACTCCTCTTCCAGACAATGATCACACCTGCACTCCTCTTCCAGACAATGATCACACCTGCACTCCTCTTCCAGACAATGATCACCCCTGCTTGCTCTCTAACACTGCTTTATTCTTGCAGCATCTAAAAATCTGTAACCCTCTTTCCTGATTTCTTGCTGCTTACTAGTTATGGACTTGGGGTAGGACTCGTCCTCAGGGGAGGTACAGAGAATCAGGGGTGGTGCTGGTGGAGGAGCCAAAGCCTGTAGGTCCAATTGCAGGAAAAATAGCAATACCCAAATATATTATGCCTGGTGGAGGTGTGGCAGAAGGTGATTGTCCAACAGTCATCAGGGACTGTCCCCAGAAACCAGGGATGTCTAGTCACCCTACAATCTGTATGTGTGTGTGTTGACCCATAACAACTGAGCAGAGGTTTTCTTAAGCAAACTGGACTGGATTGGTTGCCATGGATTACAACACATGATATCAGGGTTGTCCATGCATCTACCCAGTTGACTTCTCCCCCTTGATGTAGAGGGAATGGACACCAGTCTATGATATTCCAACATTGTGACTGTAACGGGAGGGCCATGGGACCCAGAAGCTCTTACACAGATTGAGCCAGGAAATAAGGGACATATGTTGGATTGTTTTGACATGGGTCTGTAATCCACAATATATTCAAGAATGTCTGCAAGAACTAATTACAAGTTGTTAATTTAATAGAAGAGTGACTCATTCATGTGGGAACACAAACTGTTAAGGGGGTAATTAAGTCTGCTACTGTCATGTACACTAACCTTAGTCTGGCTTCTAAAGACCTTTTCATTGTGTTATGTTAATTGACACTGTATTGTGTGAATTTCTATTGATGATAGATGTGTATTGTGAGTTAGCACAGTCTAAAGGTCAGATGTCTACTAAAGGAATGTGTATTGTATAGCAGGTGAGAGAAGCCGGAGTCATGATGTCTGACTTGTCAGCTGTAGCTAATTAGCTCATGTGGATTGTATCAGATCTGGTGCCAGAAAGTCTGACTAAAAGATGTATATTGGGCTTATTGTATAATGTTGTGGGTGGAATTCAGTCATTCAGTCATTAAACCTCAAACAGAGCGGTGTCTTGTTATTGGGGTTTGTCTGCCGGATTGTGGAGTGTCGATAAGCTGTAGTGGGTTAGTGGAATGGAATATTGTAAACGGTGTAAACCCCTGACCCTTACAGTGACTTTTCCCTCGCCTCCCACCATCACTCCGATACATTGATGTAAGTGGTGTAATAATCACCTGATCGAGGTATCGGGCAAGACCTTCAGATAGGACTTTCTCTGTGTTTTGGCTGATTTCAGATGGCTTCACGATGGCACAATTACCTGTAATAATGAAACTAAATCAGTTTATCAAGCCTAAGTAAAAAAGTCAGTCTCCGGACAGCATGCGGTAGAAAAGGACCCTTACTCTCTATGAGAAAGAAGTTGTCTCTCTACAAATGTCTGACACACCCCCTGCTGAGTCAGAGCTACAGCTGCAGGTGTGTGCTGGACCTCTGCAAAGAGACCACTGTTTCCGCACAAACAGCAAGGGTCCTTCCTGGCAGGGGACGTATTTTTCTACGCCGAGTAAATACATACCTAACGTACCTTCAAGATTGCGCACGATCGTGGAATGAGGCCAAACCACTGTATTTAACCACTTAAGGACCTGCTAACGCAGATATACGTCCTTTTTTTAAAGATAGATTTCTCGGTAACAGCAGCAGCAGCTGCCACAACCGTGATATCCATCTTTAGCGTGAGCAGTGCTGTAAACGATAAAGGTGGTCTCCGCAGCGGATTCGCCGCAAGATCACCGTTATCGGCGGGAGAGGGCCCCCCTCCTGCTGCTCTCCCGCGCCCTCCGCCGCTTACCGGAGCCGTCGGTAGCGGTGAAGGCGATCGGGTCCTCTCTCGTGCTGTGTGGGGATGCAAGTGAGGGCAAGATGGCCCCCACCCGTCCCTATAGCATAGCAGGGCGGAAGTGACGTCAAAACGTCACTTCTGCCCATGCTTCTTTAAGCAATATTTTCTAAATTGTAATTTTTTCAAATGGCAACATTTTCTTTCTTTTTTTTTGCATTTTAGTGTAAATATGAGATGTGAGGTCTTTTCGACCCCAGATCTCATATTTAAAGAGGACCTGTCATGCTTTTTTCTATTACAAGGGATGTTTTTTTTTCAGTGTAAAAAATAATAAAATAAATAAAAAGAAATAAGAAAACAAACATTTTTTTTTAAAGCCCCCCCGTCCCGACAAGTTTGCGCGCAGAAGCGAACTCATGCGTGAGTAGCGCCCGCATATGAAAACGGTGTTCAAACCACACAAGTGAGGTATAACCGCGATCATTAAAGCGAGAGCAATAATTCTAGCCCTAGACCCCCTCTGTAGCTCAAAAAATGCAACCTGTAGAATTTCAAGATTTTTAAGTGTAAAAGTTTGACGCCATTGCACAAGCGTGCGCAATTTTTAAGCGTGACATGTTGGGTATCATTTTACTCGGCGTAACATTGTCTTTCACAATATATAAAAAAACTGGGCTAACTTTACTGCTGTCTTGTTTTTTTTATTAAAATAGTGAATTTTTTCCAAAAGAAGTGCGCTTGTAAGACCGCTGCGCAAATACGGTGTGACAAAAAGTATTGCAATGACCACCATTTTATTCTCTAGGGTGTTAAAATATATATATATATATATATATGATGTTTGGGGGTTTTAAGTAATTTTCGAGCAAAAAAAAACAGTTTTAGTCTTGTAAACGCCAAATCTAAAAAAAACACCCAAGGTCCTTAAGTGGTTAAAATTCTCCATAGGCGACACTTTAAAAACCTTTGGTTACCAGTGGAGAGTAACAGGGGAGGCCTGGTGCTAAAATGATTGCTCTCACTCTGATGTTTGTGGCAATACCTCATGCGTGATTTGATTGTCGTTTAAGTATGTGTGTGTGTGAGACCAGCATGTGCATTTGCCTTTGCACGCGAGCATGCTTTATTTTTTTGTTTTTTATTTATTTAATGTATTTTTTGATCACTTCTTTTGTTGTCACAAGGAGGGTAAACATCCAATGTGACATGATAGCAAAGGTTTTTTGAGGGTGCCACATAGACAAAAAGAAATTGCAAAATTACAAAACAAAATATACATTTTATTACATAGAAACAAAACAGGTAGGGTTCATAAAAGCAGGCAGAGTAAATATACAGACCGTTATACTGGCCAACGTATCCGTATACATAGAGTGATCACTGATGAGTATCATGTCCCTACATGTTTCACCATCAATGGCTTCTTCAGGGATTTACCAGTGTTCAGAAGGGCTCAGAGAGACCCCAAGGAGCACACAGCAAGACAATCCACAAATCGTGGTGGAGGAAGTTCTGTGTGGCCACAGGGGCATACAGGGGTCAGGAAAAACTCTGCTGTAGAAGGATGTTGGTACAGGGGCACTAGACAATAAAACCAAACAACAGATGTGAGGATAGGACACTATCACATGTGAACCACTAATATTGAGTGGTATATCGCAATGGCCGCCCTTGTAACGCTTCGGGGCCTTGGGCCCAGAGGCAGCTCTTTAATTAGGCAAATTAGGCAGTCGTCTAAGGCCTCGTACTCACAGGGGCCTCGCAGACACCTAATTTGCACAATGCATTTCCCCAGTTTTGAGGGACAGGGGACCTTAACGTTGCTGTGCTCAGGCCTCACTCAGGAGTGGGGCCGCCAGCATCCCTAACAACCAGTGAATATCAGTGACACCAAGGGGCGGTATCACCAGATGACATCACCGGGTGGCCCCGCCCCTTAGTTATTAAAGAGCAGGATCTGGGGGCACCTTGTTAAAGGGGGCTTCCAGATTCTGATAAGCCCCCTGCCCACCTACCCCACCGGCCAGGTTTGTGGGGAAGAGTCTCTTGTCCTTGAATTATTTTTCCCATCATGGGCATGAGTGGGGCCCCATGTCAAGTTTTGCCTAAGGCCTCACAAAGCCTAGAGCCGCCTCTGCCTGGGTCACTCCGTTAAAGTGGTTGTAAACACTTACAGACCACTTTTACCTACAGGTAAATCTAGATTAAGGCTTACCTGTAGGTACAAGAAATATATCCTAAACCTACACGTTTTAGGAGATATTTAAAAAAAAAAAAAGGCAGCGATGTCTACAGCGCATGCGCTGAAGACAATGACGCATGCCCACTGAGCGTGCTGTTTCTCACGATGATAGTGCCGTGACTGGCGGCTCCTGTGCGCATGCGCTGGAGTGATGTAATCGTGGCTCCAGCCAGTCACAGCTCCGGAAGTCACTCCGGGAGAGATGGCGGCGACGGAGGAGGGGAATGAGGACCGCTTCGATCTCAGGTAAGTAATTCATAATGAGCTAGTATCCTTTGTCTTTCAGGGTGTATTTTTTTCCCCCAGAGGTTTTACTTCCTCTTTAAGAGCATTGGAGAGGTGCCAAGAGGCAAGGGCTGGGACAGGCGGTAGCTCGCCTTGCAGTGGACCACCAGCAGTGACAGTTACTCCTTATGGAGACATCTGGGGTCTGTTAGACCCCAGATGTCTCCTCTGCCCTTAAAAGCATCTGATCACACCAAGATCGGTGTGATCAGATGCTTTTCTATTTTAAAAATGGTGCCATTTTCACCCAGGGAACCCGGAAGTAACAAAGTACAGGTCATTTCCATTTTGCTATACCACAGCTCTGAGCAGGGACCTTCTGAACCTCAAAAAGCTCTATGATATGCCGGCAGAAGCTTCAGTTCTGGGTTCTCCGGTGAGACGGAGAACACAGGGAGGCGTTGCCAAGGAAGAGGGAGGGGGAGACCCATTCTGTCACCTGTAAAAGCCATCCAGCAGCTAAACTGCCACTAGGATGGCTTTTACAAAAAAGTTAGTCGCCGGCGGGGAAAAAATTATACTGGCAGCTGCAAGCATCATGCAGGTATACAACTTCAAAGCTGCAACATGAATATAAGTATTGTGGTCTTCAAGTGGATATATTGTAATGTTGCCATGTTGTTGACTTTTATCATGGCCCTTGGATGCGAGGGATTACCGATACTGGCTTTTCAAGTCTGTCAAACTACAACAATGAACTCACCAGCAGCTATGGCCCCAACCAGAGGGACGAGAGTCAGCAAGACGGGGTAATTCCAGGGGGAGATGATGAGCGCCACACCAAACGGCTCTTTTCGAATAAACACTGAATCTAAATAAAAGGCCTGCAGGGAGAGAAAGAGGGATCAACCTTTATCAACAGACAGTATGATACGTCAAGGAGGCACCAGATGTGCCAGTGGTGGAAGGAGGTCATCTAGTGACCAGGGTGAAGATGCCAAATGGTGCCTCCTCCCTCCAAATGTATGACCATTATGTGTCACCAAAAAATCCCCTGCCCCCAAACAAAAAGGGAGCACTAATCTTCAAAAATCTCCCCAAGCACACGTTCCCCCTCTTCCAGTACAAATCCCGCCTCCCAGCTCAAATCCTCTCCTTCCTCAAATTCCCCCTTCTAGCACAAATCCTCTACCCCTCAAACTTTTCCTCTGAGCATAAATTCCTCCCCCCTACTAATCCTCTTTTTCCAGTACCCTCATATCCCCTATCCTTGCACTTTTTCGCCTTATAAGACGCACTTTCCCCCCCTAAAACTGGGGGGGAAAGTTGGTGCGTCTTATAAGACGAATATAACTTTTTTTTACTCGCCGATCCGACCGATCCGCGGAGCACACCACCGCCGCGGTCTTAGGAAAGACCGCGGAGCGCACCACCGCCGCGGTCTTAGGAAAGACCGCGGCTTTGGCCTAGCTCCGGAGCAGACGGCCATCTTGGTACACCCGGCGGCGGTGCGCGCTGAGCAGAGGACGCGTGGGATCTTCTATTCCAGAGCGATCTGCAACAGTGAGTTGGGGGCAATGTTACTGGCTATTATGTGGGGGCAATGTTACTGGCTATTATTATGTGGGGGCAAGGTTACTGGCTATTATGTGGGGGCAATGTTACTGGCTATTATTTTGTGAGGGCAATTTTACTGGCTATTACTAATGCGGGGGTGGTGTAATGGTGATGACGAGTGGGGGGCAAATATTTTACTACAGTATTTGGTTCAGAATCTTGTTTTTTCTAGATTTTCTTCCTTTAAAATTGGGTGCGTCTTATATGCCGGAGCGTCTTATACATCGAAAAATACGGTATCCTCCCCCCCAAATTTCCACCCCAGTACAAATCCCCCAATCATCCCTACAACACAAACCCCCCTTCCTTACACAAATCAACTCTCCTAGTACATCCCCCCAAATCCTCACTGCTCCCAGGGCAGCAACCCCTTCTCCCAACCCCTGAGACGTACATCATAGAACAATTGTTGAGGCCTCACCATACTCGTGGAGACGGGCTCATCTTTCATCCAGGAGCTCAGACTATTTATCGTCAGATTAATCTCGCTCCTCACCAGGCTCAGTTCCGAGAGCTCCCCTTCAAATGTTGACTAGAAAATGAGAGAAGACAGTTGGGATTACTAGTTTAGAAAAGTCCATTAACAAGGCCTGTGTTGACGATCTTTGAGCTTGTGTTCATGTCGGGGCTTTTGTTCTCAGAAAATAGGTACAGGAACTCAACCACGACCCCTCAACCCCCCTCCTCACTCTTGCAGGGAGATCATACAGTTGTAGGGTAACCACGTGTCCCGGATTGCCCGGGACAGTCCTGCATTTTGCAGTTCTGTCCCCGGTCCCGGGCACCTTCAATCCAGGACAATACAGTGTCCCGGAATGAACCTGACACATCCACCTGATGAGCCGACAGTTGTAAATTGTGTTTCCCAGCCCAGGGTGTTTGTTCTGCCAAATGCCCTGCAATGCACTGTCCCCAACCAAGGTGTCCCCAAATAAAGCTGCCAATAAAACAAAAAAATGGTGTGGGGTCCCCCTCCCCTAGTCCATTCCACACCCTTTGGGGGCTTCCAGATTCTGATAATCTCCCTGGCTGCATGCCACCACAACCACCAGCCAGGGTAAGATGGGGACAAGGTGCTTTGGGGTGGGAGGGGGGCAGAGCCTGAGGGGTCTGGTATGGACTAGGGGGAGGGGGGCACTATGTTTTTTGTGTTTTTTTTTTTCTCAATAGATCGATGCATGCAATTCCAACCATGAGTCAATTTAAATGTGATTTGAATTTTTTTTCTTTAGAAATGTAATTTCTGCTGCAGCAGGTTCTATACATGTTACACATGTACCGCTTTACAGGCAGACTAAGGGGACCCCCAGACACTATATTTAGAGGAATTGTTCATTTTTTATTGTTGCATTTTAAGCATCATTAGAATCACTGCTCATGAAAAATTGTAAAAACATTTTTATTGCATTGATACATGTCCCCCAAGGCAGTACCCGGACCCCCATACCCCTAGTATGTCCAAGTACTTGCATATAAGCCTTTAAAATTGGCAAATTTTTGTGAAAGAGGGGGGTGTCCCAGAATTACAGTTTGGAAATGTGGTCACCCTATACAGTTGAGGTGTAGGCATCCACATTGCACCCCGGAAACTCCTGCATCTCCCTTGTCCCCATCCTGTACTCAGTGAGAGCTGCTCAGGAGATCAGATTTGTGCAAACTGTTGGAAGACAAGCTATCACTTGTAAACACAGAAGTCTGGCTTCTGTGTTTACAAGTGAAAATGGTGAGCAGAGAGCAGAGGGCCTGAGCCAGAGCCTCCACCAAGTTCCAGCTGAAAAAAAGCTCTGGTTGATGTCATTGAGATACTTCTGAAATTATTCAGAATTTTTTGACAGATATCGTAAATACTCGAGTTTTTCAGCCCTTATTTTAGGGCTGAAAATACCCCCCCTGGGCTTATACTCGAGTCAGCGTGCATTGTTTAAAAGTCGCGGTCTCTTCCTGATCCCTTTCTGTGATAGGCGTTTCTCAGCAGACACAGTCCCGCCTATCACGGACCGTTCTCCCATCCTCTGACCTTTTCCCAGCAGACACTGTGTTCAGTATTCCACCAATCACGGACTTCCTTTCATGCTCGGTCAAGAGGATGTCCGTGATTGGTGGAACGCTATACACAGTGTCTGCTGGGAAACTTAGTCCGAGGATGAGAGAACGTCCGTGATAGGCGGAACTGTGTCTGCTGAGAAACGCCTATCACGGAAGGGACCAGAAGGAGACTGCGACTTTTAAACAATGAATGGATTCCCGGCCTGCAGCCTGTCAATTTCAGGTACAATGCAATGGGCACAGTGATGTTGGGCACAGTGAGGTTGGGCACAGTGAAGTTGAGAAAAATGAATAAGGGTCTGGTGTCGCCAAAGACACACCTCCATCCTTGCGTTTAGCATCAAAAAAGAAAAATGTGCCCTTGGGACTTTGAGTGAGGTGAGCACTATGGAGCCAGTAAAATAACAGAAATAATTACAGTATGGCCCGGATTCACAGACATCGGCGCATATTTATGCCGCCGTAGTGTATCTCTTTTACGCTACGCCGGCGCAGCGCGGAGAGGCAAGCATGGAATTCACAAACAAATGCTCCCAACTCTGCTTCGGCGTAGCGTATATTTCATAGGCATAAGCCGGTGACTTAACAGCCTTGTTCCACTATGAGATTTGTTCCACGACTAACTGCGCATGCGCTACGGAAATAGCCGAACGCAACAGCTGATCGTCAGCCGTCTATGCGTTCGGCCACGGCGGCGCGCTCGCACACAGTGGGGCGGCGCGCTCGCACACAGCGGGGCACACACAATGGAGCGCGGGGCGGCGTAGTAGTACACAACACACGCCCCTGTAGTAAAACACACGCCCCTGGAAAAATATTAATAATGGCGGGAATATTGAAGCAGTCAGCCCCCAGGGAATAAATGTAACCCTTTCCTCGCCCCCTAGCGTTAACCCCTTCCCTGCCAGTCGCATCTACACAGTAATCAGTGCATATTTATAGCACTGTTAGCTGCATAAATGTGATTGGTCCCAAAATAGCGTCAAAGTGTCCGATATGACCGCCGCAATATCACAGGCCTGACAAAAAAAATAACGCAAATCGCTGACACTACTAGTAAAATTAAATAAATCCTAATGCTATCCCCTATTTTGTAGGCGTAATAACTTTAGCGCAAAACAATCATTATACGCTGAGAGAGGAGACCGATGCTGTGTCCCTTGTACATAGGGACACAGTTCGGTCACCCCCCCTCCCCCACACTAAGAATCAGTCACAGGGAATACATTTAACCCTTTTCTCGCCCCCTAGTGTTAAAGCGGTTGTAAACCGCAAAAAAAAAAAAAAAATTATTTTAGACCTGCAAGGCAAAAGTCATAATGAGCTAGTATGCACCGCATATTAGCTCATTATAAAATACTTACCTCGGAACGAGGTGTAGGGAACTTACCTGGTCCACGCCGAGCGAGATCTCATCTTGACTCGGTGTGTCTTCCAGGTATCGCTGCTCCAGCCAATCACAGCGCTCGAGCGGCGATACCCGGAAGACACGCCGAGTCAAGGTGAGATCTCGCTCGGCGTGGACCAGGTTAGTTCCCTACACCTCGTTCCGAGGTAAGTATTTTATAATGAGCTAATATGCGGTGCATACTAGCTCATTATGACTTTTGCCTTGCAGGTCTAAAATAATTTTTTTTTTTTTTTTTGCGGTTTACAACCGCTTTAACACTAGGGGGCGAGAAAAGGGTTAAATGTATTCCCTGTGACTGATTCTTAGTGTGGGGGAGGGGGGGTGACCGAACTGTGTCCCTATGTACAAGGGACACAGCATCGGTCTCCTCTCTCAGCGTATAATGATTGCGCGCGGGAGATTTAAATCCGGCCAGGTACGGCAGATGCCGGTCCTTTCGCCGTGGATTCCCCCCTGCGCATGCGCCACTGAATATCTCCTAAACCGTACAGGTTTAGGAGATATTCTTTATCCACTTCCCGCCCGGTCAATAGGAGATTGACGTCCGGGAAGTGGTTATGAAATCGTGACTGGACGTTGTCCAACGTTCTACAGGATTTCATGCGGCGCGGCGATCGGTGATGCGGGGGTGTCAGTCCGACACCCTGCACCTCCGATCTCGGTAACGAGTCTCCGGCGGAGGCTCGCTACCACGTGATCAGCCGTGTCCAATCACGGCTGATCACGATGTAAACAGGAAGAGCCGTCGACGGCTCTTCCTCACTCGCGTCTGACAGACGCGAGTACATGAGAGCCGATCGGCGGCTCTCCTGACAGGGGGGGTTTGCACTGATTGTTTATCAGTGCAGCCCCCCCCTCGGATGTCCACACTAGACCATCAGGGAGTGCCCACACTGGAAGGGCAAAAGTAAAAAAAAAAAAAAAAAGGGGGCAAAAAAAAAAAAGTCAGGACACTGGAGACTTGTACACCATCATCATGGCATCCCAGGATGGTGGGTACCAGGTCACGGGAGGGCAGAGCACATGAGTGACCCGCTTTGGGGATCACTGGTGGCTTAGGGAGAAGGAGAGGGCCCCTGGATGGACGTAGGTGAAGGAGACGACACCTGGGTGTTTGGAGGAGGAGAGGGCCCCTGGGTGTCCGTGGGAGAAGGAGAGGGCACCTGGGTCTTTGGGAGGAGGAGAAGAGGGTCCCTGGGTGGCTGGGGGAGAAGGAGAGCGAACCTGGGTGGTTGGCAGAGGAGGATTGAGCCCATGGCTGTTTGAAGAAGGAGATGGGCCCCAGTGTTGGAAGAGCTGGTCCTTGGGTGGTTGGAGGAGGAGAGGGTGCCACCCTTCTTCCCTGAGGACGAGGACACCCTTCTCTCCCCCAAGGGACGGGGACACCATTTTCTCCCCCGGAGGACGGGGACACCCTTCTCTCCCCCGGAGGACGGTGACACCCTTCTCTCCCCCGGAGGGCGGGGACACCATTTTCTCCCCCGGAAGACGGGGACACCCTTCTCTCCCCCGGAAGACGGGGACACCCTTCTCTCCCCCGGAGGACGGGGACACCCTTCTCTCCCCCGGAGGACAGGGACACCCTTCTCTCCCCCGGAGGACGGGGACACCATTCTTTCCCCCCAGAGGACGGGGACACTAAGGCTGAAAAATATTGCCCTGGACTTCACTTTGACAGGTCTATCCCATGGCGGCCGGCCCCCATGCTCCTCTGTCCCCCTCCCTGCTCCTCTGGTCCTCCCCCCTGCTTCTCTGTTCCCCCACATGCTTCTCTATCCCCCCCATGCTCCTCTGTACCCTCATGCTTCTCTGGTCCCCGTCCCCCCCTGCATCTCTGTTACTCTCCTGCTCCTCTACTGCCCCCCCATGATGCTCTGGTCCCCATGCACCTCAATCCCTCGTACCTCATGTCCTCGTCCTCCGGGGGGAAAGAACGGTGTCCCCGTCCTCCGGGGGAGAGCACAGTGTCCCCGTCCTCCGGGGGAGAGCACAGTGTCCCCGTCCTCCGGGGGAGAGCACAGTGTCCCCGTCCTCCGGGGGAGAGCACAGTGTCCCCGTCCGGGGGAGCACAGGTGTCCCGTCCTCCGGGGGGAGAGCACAGTGTCCCCGTCCTCCGGGGGAGAGCACAGTGTCCCCGTCCTCCGGGGGAGAGCACAGTGTCCCCGTCCTCCGGGGGAGAGCACAGTGTCCCCGTCCTCCGGGCGAGAGCACAGTGTTCCTGTCCTCCGGGCGAGAGCACGGTGTTCCTGTCCTCCGGGCGAGAGCACGGTGTTCCTGTCCTCCGGGCGAGAGCACAGTGTTCCTGTCCTCCGGGCGAGAGCACAGTGTTCCTGTCCTCCGGGCGAGAGCACAGTGTTCCTGTCCTCCGGGCGAGAGCACAGTGTTCCTGTCCTCCGGGCGAGAGCACAGTGTTCCTGTCCTCCGGGCGAGAGCACAGTGTTCCTGTCCTCCGGGCGAGAGCACAGTGTTCCTGTCCTCCGGGCGAGAGCACAGTGTTCCTGTCCTCCGGGCGAGAGCACAGTGTTCCTGTCCTCCGGGCGAGAGCACAGTGTTCCTGTCCTCCGGGCGAGAGCACAGTGAGAAGGGTGTCCTCATCCTCAGGGAAGAAGGGTGGCACCCTCTCCTCCTCCAACCGCCCAAGGACCAGCTCTTCCAATTTTGGTCAACACTGGGGCCCATCTCCTTCTTCAAACAGCCATGGGCTCACTCCTTCTCTGCCAACCACCCAGGTTCGCTCTCCTTCTCCCCCAGTCACCCAGGGACCCTCTTCTTCTTCCCTAGCCACCCAGGGACCCTCTTCTCCTCCTCCAAAGACCCAGGTGGCCTCTACTTCTCCCACGGACACCCAGGGGCCCTCTCCTCCTCCAAACACCCAGGTGCCGTCTCCTTCTCCCACGTCCACCCAGGGGTCCTCTCCTTCTCCCTAAGCCACCAGTGACCCCCAAAGCGGGTCACACATGCGCTCTGCCCTCCCGTGACCTGGTACCCACCATCCTGGGATGCCATGATGATGGTGTACAAGTCTCCAGTGTGAGGGCTATAGGTAAACTCGCACTCAGCTTTTTTGGCCTAATTGGAGGAAAAAGCAGCGGAGGCGATCCAGACCCAGCACTTGACAGAGATCAAAGACCAGTGGTGGCCCCTGCATGGTTGCATGGTGGGCCCACAATGCATGGACACCGCCCCCATCACCTCTGCCGCCCTCCCTATTCATGTGCCCGGCCCCTTTCAGGATGCCGGACACATGAAATACTATGGCGGGTATAGGTGGGGTGTTTATTTTGAAGCACGTGATTAGAGCCAGAGGCTATTTTCACACTAAAGTTCCTCCTTGCCAATCAGCAGGCAGGTCAGTAAAACCTTTCTCCTGATTGGCCAAAGCTTTAAGCGTTCCTATTGAATGCCTAAGGCTCCTTTCACATGGAGCGGACCGTTTTTGTGTGTGTCCGTCGGCTCAGCGGGGATCCCCGCTGAGCTGTCGGCGGACAGGGCGGTCCCCGCACACTGTGCAGGGAACGCCCTGTCTCTTCTCCGCTCTCCTCTATGGGGAATCGGATGAATACGGACCGTGTGTCAAAAACAGAGGGCTGATCCCTACAGCTGGGAGGACGGAGGGCTGATCCCTACAGCTGGGAGGACGCAGGGCTGATCCCTACAGCTGAAAGGATGGTGAGGGGCTGATCCCTACAGGTGTGAGGATGGTGGTGGGGGGCGATCCCTACAGGTGTGAGGATGGTGGTGGGGGGCGATCCCTACAGCTGGGAGGATGGTAGTGGGGTGTGGGGGGTGATCCCTACAGCTGGGAGGATGGTGGTGGTGGGGGGGTGATCCCTACAGCTGGGAGCATGGTGGTGGGGGATCCCTACAGCTGGGAGGATGGTAGTGGGGTGGGGTGGGTGATGCCTACAGCTGGGAGGATGGTAGTGGGGTGGGGAGGGTGATCCCTACAGCTGGGAGGATGGTAGTGGGGTTGGGGGGTGTTCCCTACAGCTGGAAGGATGGTCCCGTGTACATGGAGCCTAAAAAATTAAAAAAATACAGAAGAGCGGAACTTTACTTTTTGGGTAACATTTCACTTCAAAGTTAAATCAAACCTAAAGTTCCACTTTAAACTGTCCCATTGAAAAGAGTAATAAAATGCAAATGTATTTGTTGGTTCCCATGGTCAGGTATTCAGAAGCCTCTCCTCCTAAATACCCATTTTCTTGACAGTCTTGTAACATGTTATTATACATTGGTATCGATGCTTTAAAAGCCTCCGCCCGCCCACCCGAGTCTATGTTTCTTATGGACCTCAAAAAGCTGCTTTAGGGGCGGGGCTGGAGGCGGTGCTGGCAAAAATGTAATTGAGAATCTGCTCCGCCTCCGCCCGCCCATCCGAGTCTTATGTTTTTCTCGGACCTCAAGAAGCCTGTGCTTTAGGGACGGGGTTGGAGGCGGTGCTGGCGGTGATGTAATTAAGAATCCAGCTCCGCCTCCGCCCGCCCGAGTCGAGGATTTTCATGGACGAAAAAGGCGCTTGCGCAGCGCATGCGCCGTGGACCCGATTTTTTCACAGGTCCGATGCAATTTTACATCACCGGCCATCTGAATAACGGCAGCTGGTTGGTTGGCTGTGAAAATGCCTATCATGCTTATCCTCGGAACGCACGGGGGGTGCGTTCCTTGGATAAGAGTGACAGGCATCTCAGCCAATCAGGTTCACCGTTTCTGGTTACCAGTAACCTGATTGGCTGAAGCATGACCAAGAGTGCGAGAAGACATCAAGGGACAGTAGAAGCACAGCTGATCCCAGAAAGGTAAGTGCCAGGTGGTGCATTTTACAGGTCAGTGGCAGTATATTACTGGGCACAGTGGTGACAATTGATCGGCACAGTGAGGCTGCAATTGTTTTTTCTGTTTGTTTGCGGCCCAAAAAATGTTTGTGCAGCAGCCGCCACTGTGGGTGAGAGGGGTGCGGAGAGTATGTAGATGAGAGCGGCATGTAGATGAGAGGGGCGCGGAGCGTATAGGGGTGGGTGGCATGTAGGTAATAGGGGTGCGGAGTGTATGGTGGTGGGCGGCATGTAGATGAGAGGGGCGCGGAGCGTATAGGGGTGGGTGGCATGTAGGTAATAGGGGTGCGGAGTGTATGGTGGTGGGCGGCATGTAGATGAGAGGGGCGCGGAGCGTATAGGGGTGGGTGGCATGTAGGTGAGAGGGGTGCGGAGTGTATGGTGGTGGGCGGCATGTAGATGAGAGGGGCGCGGAGCGTATAGGGGTGGGTGGCATGTAGGTGATAGGGGTGCGGAGTGTATGGTGGTGGGCGGCATGTAGATGAGAGGGGCACGGAGCGTATAGGGGTGGGTGGCATGTGGGTGAGAGGGGTGCGGAGTGTATGGTGGTGGGCGGCATGTAGATGAGAGGGGCGCGGAGCGTATAGGGGTGGGTGGCATGTAGGTGATAGGGGTGCGGAGTGTATGGTGGTGGGCGGCATGTAGATGAGAGGGGCGCGGAGCGTATAGGGGTGGGTGGCATGTAGGTGAGAGGGGTGCGGAGTGTATGGTGGTGGGCGGCATGTAGATGAGAGGGGCGCGGAGAGTATAGGGGTGGGTGGCATGTAGGTGATAGGGGTGCGGAGTGTATGGTGGTGGGCGGCATGTAGATGAGAGGGGCACGGAGCGTATAGGGGTGGGTGGCATGTGGGTGAGAGGGGTGCGGAGTGTATGGTGGTGGGCGGCATGTAAATGAGAGGGGTGCGGAGAGTATAGGGGTGGGTGGCATGTGGGTGAGAGGGGTGCGGAGTGTATGGTGGTGGGCGGCATGTAAATGAGAGGGGTGCGGAGAGTATAGGGGTGGGTGGCATGTAGATGAGAGGGGTGCGGAGTGTATGGGGGTGGGTGGCATGTACATGCCAATACATGACCCATCCATCCATCCCGCCAATACACATCCATCCATCCCGCCAATACATGACCCATCCATCCATCCCGCCAATACACATCCATCCATCCCGCCAATACATGACCCATCCATCCATCCCGCCAATACACATCCATCCATCCCGCCAATACATGACCCATCCATCCATCCCGCCAATACACATCCATCCATCCCGCCAATACATGACCCATCCATCCATCCCGCCAATACACATCCATCCATCCCGCCAATACATGACCCATCCATCCATCCCGCCAATACACATCCATCCATCCCGCCAATACATGACCCATCCATCCATCCATCCCGCCAATACACATCCATCCATCCCGCCAATACATGACCCATCCATCCATCCCGCCAATACACATCCATCCATCCCGCCAATACATGACCCATCCATCCATCCATCCCGCCAATACACATCCATCCATCCCGCCAATACATGACCCATCCATCCATCCCGCCAATACATGACCCATCCATCCATCCCGCCAATACATGACCCATCCATCCATCCCGCCAATACATGACCCATCCATCCATCCCACCAATACATGACCCATCCATCCCTCCTGCCAATACACATCCATCCATCCTGCCAATACACCCATTCATCCACTAATCCCGCCAATACATGACCCATCCATTCATCCATCCTGCCAATACATGACCCATCCATCCATCCCGCCAATACATGACCCATCCATCCATCCCGCCAATACATGACCCATCCATCCATCCCGCCAATACATGACCCATCCATCCATCCCGCCAATACATGACCCATCCATCCATCCCGCCAATACATGACCCATCCATCCATCCCGCCAATACATGACCCATCCATCCATCCATCCATCCATCCCGCCAATACATGACCCATCCATCCATCCCGCCAATACATGACCCATCCATCCATCCCGCCAATACATGACCCATCCATCCATACATGGCCACTGTTTAACAGAACCATTACCAATATGTTTAAATGTATTACTTGATGCCCCTTGCTGTATTATGTGTAACCAATAATAAAAAAATATATTAACTGTTTAATATCACATTCCTCTCCTACATAGAAGCATGTGTAACCAATAAAAAAAAAATATATTAACTGTTCAATATCACATTCCTATCCTACATGAGGTCATGTAGGAAAAGAATGTGATATTAAACAGTTAATATATTTTTTTATTATTGGTTACACATTATACAGCAAGGGGCATCAAGTAATACATTTAAACATATTGGTGATGGATCTGTTAAACAGTGGCCATGATGACCGCTGTTTAGCAGATGGAACCAGACTGGCAGATCACCGTTAACAATACAAATAAATAAATACATTCCTCCCCTCATTCCTCCCCTTCCTGCCGAGCGGCAGCGTGCATTACCTGGCATCCGCACGATCGGGAGCGAGCGCATCTGGCAGCTAACACACAGCTGTTCGCGCTCGGCAGTTTCCGTCGGATGGGCGTGCTCAGCTGGAACAAAACAGATAGGTGGAACCAGACTGGCAGATCACCGGCGTCAGTGGAAGTAGGTGGAAGTGGGCTGGAAGTGGGCGTGGTCAATGTTGATGAAGCGTGACCCCATGCAAATGATGGGCCGGGCGCATGACAAGTACTTAAAATGAACTGCGCATGTGTGGGGACATGGACGTATCCCCGTGCGCATGCACACAACCACGTCGGAACAACTGCCTAAGATACGGCGGATTACTACCTACGGTGTGAACGTAACCTACGCCCAGCCCTATTCACGTACAACGTAAACTACGTAAAATTTGACGGCTTGTGTTCCCTGGTCCATACCTTTGCATGGGTTGCGCCTCATCTATGGGGAATAACTTCACGCCGGATGTACGACTTACGCGAACCGCGTATATTATGCGCCGGGCGCAAGTACGTTCGTGAATCGCCATATTTACCTAATTTGCATATTTGAATTGAAAATCAATGGGAGCACCACATGCGTCCAGCGTAAATATGCGCCCACTCTACGCCGGCGTAGGCAAGTTATGTCAGTGGGATGAAGCCTATTTTTAGGCGTATCTTAGTTTGTGGGTTGGCACAGAGATACGACGGCACACATTTGTACTTAAGTCGGCGTATCTGGAGATACGTCTGCGTAAGTGCTTTGTGAATCCGGGCCTATATGTTTAATTCAAGTAAAAAGCAGTACATACATTAATCATGAACATAAGCAAATTCATACAGAATACAAAAAATAGGTAAAATGATATTGCAAGTAACTGTCCATGTTAAAACACACAAGCATCAAGTGTATACCCGACGCGTTTCGCGAGGCCTAGCTCGCTCTTCAAGGGAAGATGCTCGCGGTTCACCAATGGACAAAGACCAGCGCATCAACTGCAAGTGTCCTGCCAGGGAGCAGAGGAGGCGAGGCTAAACGAAGTCCCAACCGGGGCCAAACGGAAGGAGGGCACAGCATGGATGTAGTTTGTGTATCCCCAAGAGTCTCAATGGGACCATGAAGAATATTGGCTCTGAGTGGAGAGAGTCTGGGGGGTGGGGGAATGGGTTCCAATAGGAGACCTCCATTAGTGTGTCTGACCTCAGTGAGAGAAAGCAAAAAGTGAGTGGGCACAGTGAGGTTGGGCACAGTGAGGTTGGGCACAGTGAGTTTGCAATGGGCACAGTGAGGTTGGCACAGTGAGGTTGGCACAGTGAGGTTGGGCACAGTGAGTTTGCAATGGGCACAGTGAGGTTGGCACAGTGAGGTTGCAATGGGCACAGTGAGGTTGGCACAGTGAGGCTATGCGCCGACCCACAAACCAAGATACGTCGAAAAATAGGCTTCATCCATCCGACGCAACTTTCCTACGCTGGCGTAGAGTGGGCGCATATTTACGCTGGCCGCATGTCGCGCTCCCATTGATTTTCAATTCAAATATGCAAATGAGGCAAATACGGCGATTCACGAACGCCCGGCGCATAATATACGTGGTTTGCGTAAGTCGTACGTCCGGTGTAAATTTTTTCCCCATATAGGAGGCACAACTCATGCAAAGGTATGGACCAGGGAACGAATGCCGTCGAATTTTACGTAGTTTACGTTGTACGTGAATAGGGCTGGGCGTAGGTTACGTTCACGACGTAGGCAGTGATTCGACGTATCTCAGCCAGTTGTTTCGATGTGATTGTGCGCATGCGCCGTTCGTTTAAAGTAGTTGTCTGGCACTCGGCCAGGGGCGGACTGACCATTGAGTCACTCGGGCATTGCCCGAGGGCCCTAAGCCACCAGGGGGCCCCATCAGGGTTGCCAGGCTCAGTAAAACCAGGGACTGTATGTAAAAATCTGTGGATTTTTTACATCTGTCCCTGATATGTCCAAAACTGACATGCTTTTGATGTGAAAATTCCGAGATTTTCGCTGCCCCGTCTCTGCACTGCCTCCTGGCATGGTGGCCATCAGTAAGCCCAGGGGCTCCATAATCTTCTATTGCCCGGGGGCCCCATGAGTTGTCAGTCCGCCCCTGCACTCGGCCCATCATTTGCATGGGGTCACGCCTCATTAGCATGGCTCACGCCCACTTCCACCTACGCCGGCTTGTGCCGACGAAATATACGCCACGCAGGTACAACGCTGGGAGTATGGCTTTGTGAATTCCATGCTTGCCTCTCTGCGCAGCGCCGGCGTAGCGTAAAGAAGATAAATATGTGCCGATGTATGTGAATCTGGGACAATGACTGTGAATATGGCGGTGTAAATTGAACCTACCATTCATCATTATTTACCCCACTATCTCACCTTATTCAGATCTTTCTTCAGACATTGAAGTAGTTCTGTCTTCTTCTCATCCAGGAATCGTCCAAGAGCCTCAAGCTGTGCCACCCTGAACTCTACAGGCTGGGTTTTTCCTTCACCGAAGCTGCGCCTGAGACGTTCCAGAGTGCCGCTGTAAGACGTCATGATGCTGTTGGAAAACACAGAAGATTATTTGATGTAAAAGAAAATTATTAGGGGGAGGAAAACAGCCCAAACCCCAACATGGACAATAGAAAATCAAGGATGGAACATTGGGTTTGATTCAAGCAAGTGGGACCAGAGGTGTATTTAGGTTTTGTGCTGCCCTAGGCCTGACTAAACTTGCGCACCCTCTAATTTAAATATGACCCCCCCCCTTCCTGTCAAAGCCACACCCCTGTCATATTCATGGGAAGAAGAGAGAGGGACGCCCTGGGAAGGAGGAGAGAGGGACGCCCTGGGGAGGAGGAGTGAGGGACGCCCTGGGGAGGAGGAGTGAGGGACGCCCTGGGGAGGAGGAGTGAGGGACGCCCTGAGGAGGAGGAGTGAGGGACGCCCTGAGGAGGAGGAGTGAGGGACGCCCTGAGGAGGAGGAGTGAGGGACGCCCTGAGGAGGAGGAGTGAGGGACGCCCTGGGGAGGAGGAGAGAGGGACGCCCTGGGGAGGAGGAGAGAGGGACGCCCTGGGGAGGAGGAGAGAGGGACGCCCTGGGGAGGAGGAGAGAGGGACGCCCTGGGAAGAGGACAGAGGGACGCCCCCCACAAAGTGCCGCCCTAGGCCTGGGCCTTGTTGGCCTAGGCCAGAATACATCCCTGAGTGGGACATAGACTGTAGGACATCAATGGCAAGACATGTGAAGCAGGTGCAGTCTATTTTCCGATTGGATGCTGCTATTCCATGTGACTCTGGCAGCCATCTTGGGTCAGGCAGAACTGATTTAAGGGCCTGGCTTGGTGTGCTTTTTGTGTGTGGGTAGGGACACACCATCCTCCCCGGAAACCTCCCAATTTGTGTACAGACCAGCCAGGCCGCATTCAGCCCCTCAAGACACATATGGCTAGATTCACGACAGGCGTATCAGTAGATACACCATCGTAAGTCCTAATCTGAGCCCTCGCAAATTTAAGCGTATGCTCATAATGAGATACGCTTAAATGTTGCTAAGATACGAGCGACGTAAGTCACTTACGCCGTCGTATCTTAGTTGCATATTTACGCTGGGCGCTTTGTGGCGTTCCCATCGTAAAATATGCAAATGAGCAAATAGGCCGATTCCCGACCGTGCGCCCGGCCGGTGTATCTGTTTACGTCGTTTGCGTAAGACTAACACCCGGCGTAAAGTTACCCCTGCTATAGTGAAGCGCAGCCAATGTTAAGTATGGACGACGGGACCTTGTCGTATTGGACGTCGTTTGCGTAAGTCGATTCAGAATGGGGCTGGGCGTAAGTTACGTTTACGTCGCTTTCATTGACAATTTGCGACATGATTTGGAGCATGCACACTGGGGAAAAAATCACGGCCGGCGCATGCGCAGTACGTTCGGCGCGGGACCGCGCGTAATTTAAATAATACACGCCCCCTACCCACCCAATATGACTTACGACAGGCCACTTACGCTACGCCATCGCAACTTTACAGGCAAGTGCTTTGTGAATGCAGCACTTGCCCGTAAAAGTTGCGGCGGCGTAGTGTAAATAGCTTACGCTACGCCATTTTGAAATTACGCGCTCCTACCTGAATCTAGCCCATACTGTCATCCACTCTTCACACTGCTGATATATTATGAGATACAGAAAACCTTGGATTGCAAGCATCATTTTTTCCCAGAATCATGCTTGTAATCCAAAGCACTTGTATATCAAAGAAAATGATTAGTTCCACAATCATTTATTCATAAATCCTTCAGTTTATAGTCCATATAAAAAGATTCTAGCAATGTGATAAGTTGTGTGACCATAAAATGTCCATCCACAAATGGAAGCCTCCCCAAGGGGATTAGAAGAAAAATCCAGCAGGTGCTCCAGAGTATAAAAGAGAAGAGAGGCGCCTCTAAGTGTAGAAATACGGTTACATTTAAAGGATCACAAAAGGAATTTTTTTTTTTTAGCTAAATAGCTTCCTTTACCTTACTGCAGTGCTGGTTTCATGTCCTTATTGTTCGTTTTTGCTTTGAAGTTGCTGTAATCCTGCTCTGATCTCCACACTTCCTGCTTGTCTGTTTCCTTATAACCACCATACTGGGAGCTTTCTCACGATGGGTTAAGCGGTCATTACTGTGTGTCTAAAACTTCCCAGAACCAATCAGATTCATTTTAAAAACAAAACACTGCCCTGGATTTGTTTGTTTTTGTTCTGTGTGTCTATTTCTACTTCACAGAAACATGAAGCCAGTTCAAAAGTGAAACTAACCTGCAGGCACATTATATGATTGATATTTTTATCTGTTTTTAATCATTTTGAAAAGGAATCAGTTAACTTTTATGTCTCTATACCCTGTAAACAGTCATTTCAGCAAAAAAATGTTTTTCCTTTAGTGACCCTTTAATGAAGGTACAACATTTAGAAACTAACATGGATGATAATTATAAGAAGCACATCTAAGTATGCAGGCATCTGGGGTAAAGCGATCCACGTAGACCGTCCTCCTCACCGCCGGCTCTCACCGATATCTGTCTGCAATCGTGAACGGGAGACTACCCTGCAGTAGAGCGATCTGAAAACGAGGCTTGAACCATTTCTGGAAGGGACAACATCAATGGCGGTGCGGAGAATGGTCTATGTGGACATCTTTCCCCCGGGGATCCCTGCATACTTAGATGTGCCTCTTTTAATCATCAACCATGCGAGTTTCTAAATGTTGTACCTCCATTAAATGTAACCATATTGCTACACTTGGAGGCACCTCTCTTCTATTGTATACTTTTATACTAGTTGTGAAATGACGCTACTCTTATATCAAGACATCGCTTGTATATCAAGTCAATATTTATTAAAAAATGTTGCTTGTCTTTCAAAATGCTCTCAAACCAAGTTACTCTCAAACCAAGTTTTTACCGTATTCCCGGTTGGGTGCCTTCCAGCTGAGTTTATTGTAAACTATTGGACTCTACATTAATACAAGTTTTGTTCTCTGCAACTAGACTCTGAGGCCCGGATTCACATACATCGGCGCATATTTATGCCGCGGTAGCATATCTCTTTTACGCTACTCCGGCGCAGCGCGGAGAGGCATGCACTGAATTCAGCAAGCCATTGCTCCCAACTCTGCACCGGCGTAGCGTATTTTCAAAGGCGCAGGCTGGCGTAAGTGGAAGTAGGTGGAAGTGGGCGTGATCAATGCTAATGAAGCGTGACCCCATGCAAATGATGGGCCGGGCGCCAGACAAGTACTTAAAACGAACTGCGCATGCGTCGAGACGTGGACGTATCCCCGTGCGCATGCTCACAACCACATCGGAACAACTGCCTAAGATACGCCGGATCACTGTGTACGCCGTGAACGTAACCTACGCCCAGTCAGACCCACGTCGGCCATATTCACAGACGTCCAACGTAAAATACGTAGGCTTGTGTTCCCTGGTCCATACCCTTGCATGGGTTGCGCCTCATCTATGGGGAATAACTTTACGCCGTAAGGAAAACTCACGCGCGTTGCGTAGCGCCTGCGCCGGGCGAATCGGCGTATTTGCATATTTGAATGGCTAATCAATGGGAGCAGCAACATGCGTCCAGCGTAAATATGTGCCCACTCTATGGCGACGTAGGCAAGTTGCGTCGGTGGGATGAAGTCTGTTTTTAGACGTATCTTAGTTTGTGGGTCTGCGCGCACAGATACGACGGCGCATATTTGCACTGATGCGGCGTGTCTGGAGATACGCTGGCACAAGTGCTTTGTGAATCTGGCCCAGAGTGTTTACTTCCACGGCACCTCCCCACATGTGGATAGAAGGACGTAGATGGTAGAACGGTGGGATCTCAATGAATGGTCACAGACAATGGTACATGGAAAATGGGATATAGGATGGATGGTCAAGGAAAGTGCGACATGGCTGGTGGGACATGGACAGAGGAATTTGGATGGTTGGACTTGGACAGTTAACCAAAGATGCTGAGATATACATGAGGGACATTAAGCATGGAAATGGAGGCTAATGCCGCGTACACACGATCACTTTTTGTGATGAAAACAAAAACGACGTTTTCAAAAACATCATTTAAAATGACCGTGTGTGGGCAAAACGTCGTTTTATGTCTTAAAAAAAACGACCAAAAAAAAAAATTCGAACATGCTTGAATTTTTTGTGTCGTTTTTCAAAATTTCATTTTTTGTGTCATAAAAAGTGATCGTGTGTGGGCAAAACGACGTTTAAAATGACGTTTTTTAAACCCGCGCATGCTCAGAAGCAAGTTATGAGACGGAGCTTCAATGGAACAGAGTTCCGTCAAACGTGGTGTACGTCACCGCGCTTTGCTAGAGCATTTTGGAAAAAGGATGGTGTGTATGCAACGTCGTTTTGGAAAATGAAGTTTGAAAAACGTTGTTTTGTTTTGTCACATAAAACTTCGTTTTTTTTTCATCACAAAAAGTGATCGTGTGTACGCGGCATTAGACATAGAGGGCGGGACGTTACTGTAAAGAGACAGAGAAGATCAGTGCACAAAACAGAGTGGAACTGGTCTTGAAACTGAGAAAAGGTTGTTGCTGGACATAAGGGATCAGTGCAGCAGTATGAAATCAGAGGTGGCTGCAGGAGACAGAAAAGTATCAGAGGAGGTCAGTGCAGGAAGCCACCAGAGGAGGTCAGTGCAGGAAGCCACCAGAGGAGGTCAGAGCAGGAAGCCACCAGAGGAGGTCAGAGCAGGAGGCCACCAAAGAAGGTCAGAGCAGGAAGCCACCAGAGGAGGTCAGAGCAGGAAGCCACCAGAGGAGGTCAGAGCAGGAAGCCACCAGAGGAGGTCAGTGCAGGAAGCCACCAGAGGAGGTCAGTGCAGGAAGCCACCAGAGGAGGTCAGAGCAGGAAGCCACCAGAGGAGGTCAGTGCAGGAAGCCACCAGAGGAGGTCAGTGCAGGAAGCCACCAGAGGAGGTCAGTGCAGGAAGCCACCAGAGGAGGTCAGAGCAGGAAGCCACCAGAGGAGGTCAGAGCAGGAAGCCACCAGAGGAGGTCAGAGCAGGAGGCCACCAGAGGAGGTGAGTGCAGGAAGCCACCAGAGGAGGTCAGTGCAGGAAGCCACCAGAGGAGGTCAGTGCAGGAAGCCACCAGAGGAGGTCAGAGCAGGAGGCCACCAAAGAAGGTCAGAGCAGGAAGCCACCAGAGGAGGTCAGAGCAGGAAGCCACCAGAGGAGGTCAGTGCAGGAAGCCACCAGAGGAGGTCAGTGCAGGAAGCCACCAGAGAAGGTCAGTGCAGGAAGCCACCAGAGGAGGTCAGTGCAGGAAGCCACCAGAGGAGGTCAGTGCAGGAAGCCACCAGAGGAGGTCAGTGCAGAAAAGTATCAGAGGAGGTCAGTGCAGGAAACCACCAGAGGAGGTCAGTGCAAAAAAGTACCAGAGGAGGTCAGGGCAGGAAGCCACCAGAGGAGGTCAGTGCAGGAAGCCACCAGAGGAGGTCAGTGCAGAAAAGTATCAGAGGAGGTCAGTGCAGGAAGCCACCAGAGGAGGTCAGTGCAGGAAGCCACCAGAGGAGGTCAGTGCAGGAAGCCACCAGAGGAGGTCAGTGCAGAAAAGTATCAGAGGAGGTCAGTGCAGGAAGCCACCAGAGGAGGTCAGTGCAGGAAGCCACCAGAGGAGGTCAGTGCAGGAAGCCACCAGAGGAGGGCAGTGCAGGAAGCCACCAGAGGAGGGCAGTGCAGGAAGCCACCAGAGGAGGGCAGTGCAGGAAGCCACCAGAGGAGGTCAGTGCAGAAATGTATCAGAGGAGGGCAGTGCAGGAAGCCACCAGAGGAGGGCAGTGCAGGAAGCCACCAGAGGAGGCCAGTGCAGGAATCCATCAGAGGAGGCCAGTGCAGGAATCCATCAGAGGAGGCCATTGCAGGAATCCATCAGAGGAGGCCAGTGCAGGAATCCATCAGAGGAGGCCAGTGCAGGAAGCCACCAGAGGGGGGCAGTGCAGGGAGCCACCAGAAGGGGGCAGTGCAGAAAAGTATCAGAGGAGGTCAGTGCAGGAAGCCACCAGAGGTGGTCAGTGCAGGAAGCCACCAGAGGAGGTCAGTGCAGGAAGCCACCAGAGGAGGTCAGTGCAGGAAGCCACCAGAGGAGGGCAGTGCAGAAAGCCACCAGAGGAGGGCAGTACAGAAAGCCACCAGAGGAGGGCAGTGCAGAAAGCCACCAGAGGAGGGCAGTGCAGAAAGCCACCAGAGGAGGTCAGTGCAGAAAAGTATCAGAGGAGGTCAGTGCAGAAAAGTATCAGAGGAGGTCAGTGCAGAAAAGTATCAGAGGAGGTCAGAGCAGGAAGCCACCAGAGGAGGTCAGAGCAGGAAGCCACCAGAGGAGGTCAGAGCAGGAAGCCACCAGAGGGGGGCAGTGCAGAAAAGTATCAGAGGAGGTCAGAGCAGGAAGCCACCAGAGGTGGGCAGTGCAGAAAAGTATCAGAGGAGGTCAGAGCAGGAAGCCACCAGAGGAGGTCAGAGCAGGAAGCCACCAGAGGTGGGCAGTGCAGAAAAGTATCAGAGGAGGTTAGAGCAGCCATATGGTAGAGATCAGTGGACAAAAAATTAGCAAAGAAGACCAAAGTAGTGCAACACTCAGTACAAAGAAGGACAGTGCGGGACATAAAATAAACAGAGGAGGTCATCTGCAGGAGACATTGGTGCATTGAACAGGCCTGGAATGAAAATATGGGACATCAAAATATATAATCTACATCTGTGGTGGGACATTGATGAGGAATAGATGGGGTTATCATGGGACATGGAGGCCTTTCTCCTCTACAATACTGAATCGGATTCCAGAGATCTCGGATAACACCCAGTTTGTGGGTCTTGTCTTCGTTTATCAGAGCTGGCTTTGTTTCCCTGGCACTGGGCACAGAATTTGAGTGAACCCTGTGAGCTCCACCCTGGAGTGTTACCAGCTGGCACATTGCTCTCCCGGAAGAGAACCGTGTTATTTTCTGTAATTACATAACACGTTATGGAGAGTGTGTGTATATTGTATTGATGTCGGGAGGTTTTGGTATATTGCAAAAATTGCTTCACAAATATTTTACAATATTACAATATGAATACAGTCATTACAGTATGAAGGGGGCAGAGGTTTGGGCATCAGTGGGTACAGAGAGCACTGACACATACAGGAGTGAAGAGTGCAATCCCAGCACAGTGTGCGCCAAAAAAGAATACATAGAATACAAGCAGTACATACCGGTAGCTCAGGATACAGGAAGTATGTGGCTCATTGTATACAGGATACAGTGTGTGGCTCGATGGGTACAGTATTTGCTGTGTGTAAAGCATACAGCCTGTGGCTTCATGTGTAGAGCATACAGTATGTGGCTGAGTGTATACAAAATGCAAGCCGCATGTGGCTCAGTGTGTTCAATATACAGCATGTGGCTTGCTGTGTAAAGTATGCAGGCAATGGGTGGCTCAGTGTGTAAAGCATACCGTGTGTATCTGTCTATAATATACCAAGTTAGTGGCACAGCATAAAGTGGGAGTCTCAGTATATACACAATACAGGCAGTGTGTGGCTCAGTGTATACAGCATATAGTGTGTGGCTCAGTGTATACTACAGCATATGGCTCAGTATATACAGCATACAGTGTGTGGCTCAGTGTGTAGAGATTCCAGGGAGCGTGTGGCTCAGTGTGTAGTGAATGCAGGCATTGTGTGGCTCAGCGTGTAGTGAATGCAGGCAGTTTGTGGCTCAGTGTGTATTGAATGCAGGCAGTGTGTGACTCAGTGTGTATTGAATGCAGGCAGTGTGTGGCTCAGTGTGTAGAGAATGCAGGCAGTGTGTGGCTCAGTGTATACAGCATGCAGGCAGTGTGTGGCTCAGTGTGTAGTGAATTTAGGCAGTGTGTGGCTCAGTGTGTAGTAAATGCAGGTAGTGTGTAGAGAATGCAGGCAGTGTGTAACCCAGTGTGTACAGATTCCAGGCAGTATGTGGCTCAGTGTATAAATCCTGCAGGCAGTGTGTGGCTCAGTGTATACAGCCTGCAGGCAGTGTATGGCTCAGTGTATACAGATTCCAGGTAGTGTGTGTCTCAGTGTATACAGCCTGCAGGCAGTGTGTGGCTCAGTGTATACAGCCTGCAGGCAATGTATGGCTCAGTGTATACAGATTCCAGTCAGTGTGTGGCTCAGGGTGTACAGATTCCAGTCAGTGTGTGGCTCAGTGTGTATAGATTTCAGGCAGTGTGTGGCTCAGTGTGTATAGATTTCAGGCAGTGTATGGCTCAGTGTGTACAGATTCCAGGCAGTGTGTGGCTCAGTGTGTACAGATTCCAGTCAGTGTGTGGCTCAGTGTATACAGCCTGCAGGCAGTGTGTGGCTCAGTGTATACAGCCTGCAGGCAATGTATGGCTCAGTGTATACATAGCCTGCAGGCAAGTGTGTGGCTCAGGTGTATACATATTCCAGTCAGTGTGTGGCTCAGGGTGTACAGATTCCAGTCAGTGTGTGGGTCAGTGTGTATAGATTTCAGGCAGTGTGTGGCTCAGTGTGTATAGATTTCAGGCAGTGTATGGCTCAGTGTGTAGAGATTCCAGGCAGTGTTTGGCTCAGTGTGTACCGATTCCAGTCAGTGTGTGGCTCAGTGTGTAGAGATTCCAGGCAGTGTGTGGCTCAGTGTATACAGCCTGCAGGCAGTGTGTGGCTCAGTGTGTAGAGATTCCAGGCAGTGTTTGGCTCAGTGTGTACAGATTCCAGTCAGTGTGTGGCTCAGTGTGTAGAGATTCCAGGCAGTGTGTGGCTCAGTGTATACATCCTGCAGGCAGTGTGTGGCTCAGTGTATACAGCCTGCAGGCAGTGTGTGGCTCAGTGTGTAGAGATTCCAGGCAGTGTGTGGCTTAGTGTGTACAGATTCCAGTCAGTGTGTGGCTCAGTGTGTAGAGATCTCAGTCAGTGTGTGGCTCAGTGTGTAGAGATTCCAGTCAGTGTGTGGCTCAGTGTGTAGAGATCTCAGTCAGTGTGTGGCTCAGTGTGTAGAGATTCCAGTCAGTGTGTGGCTCAGTGTGTAGAGATTCCAGGCAGTGTGTGGCTTAGTGTGTACAGATTCCAGTCAGTGTGTAGAGATCTCAGGCAGTGTGTACAGATTCCAGTCAGTGTGTGGCTCAGTGTGTAGAGATCTCAGTCAGTGTGTGGCTCAGTGTGTAGAGATTCCAGTCAGTGTGTGGCTCAGTGTGTAGAGATTCCAGTCAGCGTCTGAATGCAGTAGATTGTATTACCTGTGATCCTGCGCTCTCCCCAGACAGCTGACTCTGAGAGGAAGGAGAACGATGAGGAGGAAGTAGGGAGGAGGAGGAGGAGGGACACAGCTCTTGTGTAATGAATTCCTCATCGGTCACATTGTGTTTGTTGTACAGATTAGTGAAGCTTTGAATGTGGACAAGTGTCTTTGTGTCTTCCCTCCCGGGAGATCTCTCCATTTCTATTATCCATACGGATCACACCGGAGAGATCTCTCACCTCACACACATAACTCCGCACTGATAGAACGTCACCCAATGGGATCACATCGGTCACCAAGGCTGCGTGTACAAACACTCCCATCTACACCCCATCTTTCCTCCAGAAGCAAAAATAATAATAATCCAGAGTAAAAATAATGCACATAGGGGGCCAGATTCTCAAAGCTGTTACGGCGGGGTATCTCCAGATACGCCGCCGCATTTTCAAATCTGCGCTGGCGTATGTTTACGCCGATTCTCAAACGCAGATACGTTAAAAAAATAGGCTTCCTCCGCCGACGTAACTTGCCTACGCCAGCGTATAATTGTGTGCAATTATACGCTGGCCGCTAGGGGCGCTTCCGTCGATTAGCCACGTTGAATATGCAAATGAGCTAGATACGCCGATTCACGAACGTACTTGCGCCCGGTCGTCGTATTTTACGCCGTTTACATAAGCGTAAAGTTACCCCTGCTTTATGATTTTTTTTTATAGGTTTTTCTGCCAATTTTTGTGGTGGGTGTCATCTTTAGCTCTGAGGGTTTCATGCTGGGACCTGTAGTCATTCACTTTTTCTGGGGGGGGGGGGGGGTCAAGTCCCAACATGGATGCCTGATATCTAAGGATGTGTCTTCCCTCCAAAAGTCATGGACTACAAGTCCCAACATGGACCCCTGATATCTAAGGATGTGACTCCCCCTCCAAAAGTGATGGACTACTAGTCCCAACATGGACCCCTGATATCTAAGGATGTGACCCCCCCCCCAAAAAAAGTGATGGACTACAAGTCCCAACATGAACCCATGATGTCTAAGGATGTGTCTTCCCCCCCAAAAAATGATGGACTACAAGTCCCAACATGAACCCCTGATATCTAAGGATGTGACCCCCCCCCCAAAGTGATGGACTACAAGTCCCAACATGAACCCATGATGTCTAAAACTGTGACCCCCCCCCCCAAAGTGATGGATTACAAGTCCCAACATGGACCCCTGATATCTAAGGATGTGACCCCCCCTCAAAGTGATGGACTACAAGTCCCAACATGGACCTCTGATATCTAAGGATGTGACCCCCCCCCCCAAAGTGATGGACTACAAGTCCCAACATGAACCCATGATATGTAAGGATGTGACCCCCCCCCCCCAAAGTGATGGACTACAAGTCCCAACATGAACCCATGATGTCTAAGGATGTGTCTTCCCCCCCCCCAAAAGTGATGGACTACAAGTCCCAACATGAACCCCTGATATCTAAGACTGTGACCCCCCCCCCAAAGTGATGGACTACAAGTCCCAACATGGACCCCTGATATCTAAGGATGTGACCCCCCCTCAAAGTGATGGACTACAAGTCCCAACATGGACCTCTGATATCTAAGGATGTGACCCCCCCCAAAGTGATGGACTACAAGTCCCAACATGAACCCATGATATGTAAGGATGTGTCTTCCCCCAAAAGTCATGGACTACAAGTCCCAACATGGACCCCTAATATCTATGGATGTGACCCCCCCAATTTTTTTTTGAAAGACTACAAGTCCCAGCATTATCCCCTGGGATCTATGGATATGACTCCCCCACCCCCCAAAATGTAAGGACTACAAGTCCCAGCATGAACCCCTGAGATCTAAGGGTGTTATACCATAGATTTCATGGGTTAATGCTGGGAGCTGTAGTTGTTCACTAGTTGGTGGTGGTGGGGGGAGTTGCGTCACATCTTCAGCTCTGAGGAGACCTGTAATCCTTCGCTTTTGGGGGGGGGGGGGGGTCAAGTCCCAACATGAAACCATGATATCTAAGGATGTGTCTTCCTCCCAAAAGTGATGGACTACAAGTCCCAGCATGAACTCCTTATATCTAAAGATGTGACCCCCAAATTTGATAGACTACAAATCCCAGCATAAACTCCTGAGATCTATGAATGTGACCCCCCAAAATTCAAGACCTACAAGTCCCAGCATGAACTCCTGATATCCAAAGATGTGACCCTCCCAAAAGTGAAAGACTACAAGTCCCAGCATGAACCCTTGAGAGCTATGGATGTGACCCCCCAAATTGAAGCACTACAAGTCCTAGCATAAACCCCTGATATCTAAGGATGTGACACCCCCAAAACTGATGGACTACAAATCCCAGCATGAACTCCTAATATCTAAAGATGTGACCCCCCCCCCCCAAATTGATAGACTACAAGTCCCAGCATAAACCCCTGAGATCTATGGATGTGACCCCCCAAAATTCAAGCACTACAAGTCCCATAATAAACCCCTGATATCTAAGGATGTGACCCCCAAAAGTGATAGACTACAAGGCCCAGCGTGAACCCTTGAGATCTATGAATGTGACCCCCCCAAATTGAAGCACTACAAGTCCCAACATGAACCCCTGATATCTAAGGATGTGACACTCCCAAAAGTGATGGACTACAAGTCCCAACATGAACTCCTGATATCTACAGCTATGACCCCCCAAAATTGATAGACTCGCTCTGTGGTGATAAGACCTCACTGGTTGCTAGACGCCAGGCGGCAGGTAGACCTAGCAACCAGTTTGGGCAATGTAGAGCTGGGCAGGACAAGTACTGTCAGTAAATAAAGCAGCAATGCGGTGGTCTCAGGGCCGTCTTAATAGCATCATGAGCCCCTGGGCAAAGAAATTCTCTGGGGCCCCTACAATGGCAACAGTACAGGTAAACAGACATCAACTGGAAGACAAGCAGAGCTGAGCTGTGCATATAATATATCTTCTCAATTGATGCCCCCCCAGCACTCTGACCTCTCTACACCCCAGATATCCCCCCAGCACTCTGACCTCTCTACACCCCAGATATCCCCCAGCACTCTGACCCCCTACACCCCAGATATCCCCCCCAGCACTCTGACCCCTCTACACCACCGATATCCCCCCAGCACTCTGACCCCTCTACACCCCAGATATCCCCCCAGCACTCTGACCCCTCTACACCCCAGATATCCCCCAGCACTCTGACCCCTCTACACCCCAGATGTTCCCCCCAGCACTCTGACCCCTCTACACCCCAGATATCCCCCAGCACTCTGACCCCTCTACACCCCAGATGTTCCCCCCAGCACTCTGACCCCTCTACACCCCAGATATCCCCCAGCACTCTGACCCCTCTACACCCCAGATGTTCCCCCCAGCACTCTGACCCCTCTACACCCCAGATATCCCCCCAGCACTCTGACCCCTCTACACCCCAGATATCCCCCAGCACTCTGACCCCTCTACACCCCAGATATCCCCCAGCACTCTGACCCCTCTACACCCCAGATGTTCCCCCCAGCACTCTGACCCCTCAACACCCCAGATATCCCCCCAGCACTCTGACCCCTCTACACACCAGATATTCCCCCCCCTCAGCACTATGACTCTCAATGCCCCAGATATACCCCCAGCACTCTGACCCCTCTACACCCCAGCACGCTGACCCCTCTACACCCCAGATATCCCCCAGCACTCTGACCCCTCTACACCCCAGATATCCCCCAGCACTCTGACCCCTCTACACCCCAGGTATCCCCCAGCACTATGACCCCTCTACACCCCAGATATTCCCCCAGCACTCTGACCCCTCTACACCCCAGATATCCCCCCAGCACTCTGACCCCTCTACACCTCAGATATCTCCCCAGCACTCTGACCTCTCTATACCCCAGCACTCTGACCCCTCTACACCCCAGATATCCCCCCAGCACTCTGACCCCTCTACACCCCATATATTCCCCCAGCACTATGACCCCTCTACACCCCATATATTCCCCCAGCACTATGACCCCTCTACACCCCAGATATTCCCCCAGCACTATGACCCCTCTACACCCCAGATATCCCCCCATCACTATATCCCCTCTACACCCCAGATATCCCCCCCCCCAGCACCAGTAACCATATACCGTACCATAAGATACCCTTTGTATTGTGACCCCACTACATCCCTGATACCCCATCTACACTGTGGCCTATCTACATCCCTGATACCTCTAACACTATATCCATCCAAGCTACCCCAAGCATTGCTAACCCCATACACCCCAGATCCCCCCTCAGCATTGTTTTCCCCCATACACCCTTGATATCCCCCAGCACCATTATTCCATCCACGTAGTACCCCCTTTTCCAGTGGCGATACAGTGCATGTTAACTTTTGGCTCTGTTCCCACCTCCAGCACCGCACTCACCTATACTAATCAAGCAGGCACAATGAGGGGTAGAGGAGGGAGCATCCCTGCGGGCATTCCAAGCCTTGCGGTGCAAACAGTGCTGGACAGCTAATTGAAGGATGAAAACTGGACAGCCGCACTCCGAAATCACTTAAAATAAGTTGTCTTTTATTTTTCAACTGTACACACAGTCACTGCAACCAACAAAATACAGTATGGCCGACGCGTTTCGCACTTACAATCAGTGCTTAGTCAGTGCTGGACAGCTGGGCTCACCATAACACCATCCACAATGCTACTTTCGCAGGTGGGCCCTCCGTGCAGCTCCCACTCCAGCTCCTAACCCGTAGCTATTGAGTCCCAAGCATTCAAGCTGCATGGGGCGGGGTCAGAGCATCACCGGCGCTCCAGGCCCTGCCCCTCCCTGCGCGCTGTGAAATAATAGGTATCGTTCTGCACAGCACACTGATGCCAGCCTGCCTCCCCTGTGTATCCATCACTCTCTGTTCCATCATGGGCCCCCAATTTCGGGACAATGTGGGCTCGAGAACCAGCTGATTTGGGAAAAGTGCAGGGGCCCCCCATGCAGCTGGGGCCCCTGGGCAGTGCCCAGGTGTGTCCTCTCATTAAGACAGCCCCGGGTGGTCTGCCCTCAGTCTAGGTCCAGTCCGCCACCCCCATGGCTGTGTCAGTTTCATTTCAGGACACTGTATTGTCCCAGAATGAAGGTGCCAGGGACCCAGAGCAGACTTGCAAAATGTGGGACTGCCCCAGCCAATCCGGGACACGTGGTAGATCCCAACTGTCCCTGATTTCAAGGGACTGTCCCTGATTTGGAGCAATGTCCCTCATTCCTCCACATGTCCCTCATTCTGCTCCGATCTCTATAGATATATATAAAATGTACTTTTTATCTTTCAAAAAATGTTTCCCGGTGCTAAACCTTCCATCTGATTTCTAAATTGCTGCATAAGTAAATTCTAAAAGCCAATATAAAGGAATAGTAGTGGTAAAAAAAAGCACTTGGGGGTTTAACCAATCTTGTGTTTTTGTACAATTCTCCTTTAAAGGGGCGTGGAAAGGGGTGTGTCCTATGCCTGCATACATTTGCTGATAGGTGTCCCTCATTCCCATCTCAAAATTTGGCAGGTATGCAAAGTGCTATCATTACCACAAGCACAGAGCACTGGTAAATGCAAATTACAGATCATGTATACACCATTGCTATCACAAACATAAGCATAGCATACAAGTATGTACTGATGGTGTTGCAAAAACAAGCATAGCATAGGGAAAAGTGTAAAAACTAGGCCAATATGCTCTACTTGTGTTTACAATAGCACTGGTGTATGCAGAGGTGTATTTAGGTTTTGTGCTGCCCTAGGCCTGACTAAACTTGCGCACCCTCTAATTTAAATACGACCCACCCCTTCCTGTCAAAGCCACACCCCTGTCATATTCATGGGAAGAGGACAGAGGGACGCCCTGGGAGAAGGACAGAGGGACGCCCTGGGAGAAGGACAGAGGGACGCCCTGGGAGAAGGACAAAGAGACGCCCTGGGAGGAGGAGAGAGGGACGCCATGGGAAGAGGACAAAGGGCCGCCCCCCACAAAGTGCCACCCTAGGTCTGGGCCTTGTTGGCCTAGGCCAGAATACATCCATGGGTGTATGCCCAAGTACCCCTGCGCACAGCCATGTATGTCTATGGCAGAGTGTACATGTACCTGGACTTCCAAGGCCGGTGTATCGTCATATTCCGCTCCCCATCATAGACTGCTCCGCAAGTTCTGGGCGGCCAACTGCGCATGCGCGATGCATTCCAAACGCATCTGCGATGCATTCCAATGCATTTACGGCAGTGCACACCAGCGAAACCTCGTTCGGCATCCAGGCTCTTTCCTTAACATCCCCGTGGATTGGAGGATGTTAAAAAAAGAGCCAGGAGGCCGAGCGAGCGGAGCCACTTACCTCTAAGTCCATGTCGCTCTGAATGACGGCTTCGCTGGTGTGCAGTGTCGTAAATGCTTTGGAACGCATCGCAGATGCGTTTGGAACGCATCGCGCATGCGCAGTTGGCCGCCGCAGCACTTCCGGAGCAGTCTGTGATGAGGGAGCCGAATATGACACGTCACCGGGAAAGGGCGCCAGAAATTACATTGCACACTCAGCTGCTTGTTCACAAGAGCGCACAATCGATGTTTTTTTTGTACCCATGTTCATGGGGCCTTAAAGATGCTGTTAGGCTTGATATACAGGTGTGTAGGCAGGTACAGTCTACTTACTCCAATGTAGGTGGCGCTTATTTGCAGCTGCAATGCAGTTGCAGAGTAAGTCAGAAGGAACATGGTTCCTCTATGATTTCCTGGGTCACCAATCCAATTGGATGCCATAACGGTATGGCCCGTGGGACCCAGAGGCTCTTGAAGGATGTGGGGTACTCCTGTTTCAGCTTCACCAATGACTCTTGTGTCTAGGGTCATCCTATGTCCACTAGGGGCTTAGGATGACTGACAAATAATATCATTCATGGCATTTTACTTTTAGGCCAAAAAGTTCAATTTTGGTCTCATGTGACCAGAGCTCCTTCTTCCACATGTTTTCTGTGTCCCCAACATGGCTTCTCACAAACAGGACTTCTTATGGCTTTATTTCAACAATGGGCCAGATTCTCAGAGGCACTACGACGGGGTATCTCAGATACCCCGTCGTATCAACGTTTTTTCCCCCCCGGGTATCTATGCGAGTGATTCCTAGAATCACTTTGGCATAGATGCGGGTGAAGATCCGACAAGTGTAATACAATTACACTTGCGGATCGTAGATGTAATGACAACTCCGGCCACTAGGTGGCCTTTACGTTGTTTTCTCATTTGCCTAAATGAGGCTAATACGCCGATTCCCGAACGCTTTTACGCCGCCCCGTCGTCTCTTACGTTGTTTTCGTCTGCGTAAGGTTACCCTTGCAAAGATGTGGAGTAACCTTACGCAGTACCGTCGGGTGCCGTCGGATGCCATGTTAAGTATGGCGCCGGGTCAGCGTCGGCTTTTTCAGTCGGTTACGTCGTTTTACTAAGTCGTTCGCGAATAGGGCATTGCGTAAGTGACGATCACGTCGTTATGACGTCGGTTTCAATGACGCTTTCCGACGTGAGCTGGAGGATGCGCACTGGGCTTTTTGCCCGGCCGGCGCATGCGCGCTTAAATTAAATACAAGCCGCCCCTTTGAATTACGCGGCCTTACGCTTGGCCATTTACTCTACGCATCCGCAAACTATGGAGCAAGTGCATGGAGAATACGGCACTTGCTCTGTTAAGTTGCGGCGGCATATTGTAAATCGCTTACGCTACGCCAGGGCCAATGTATGAGAATCTGGCCCAATGTCTTTCTTCTTGTCACTCTTCCATAAAGGGCAGATTTGTGGAGAAAACGACTAATAGTTGTCCTGTGGACAGATTCTCCCCCCTGAGCTGTGGATCTCTGCAGCTCCTCCAGAGTTACCATGGGCCTCTTGGCTGCTTCTCTGATGAACGCTCTCCTTGCCCGGCCCGGTCAGTTTAGGTGGACGGCCGTGTCTTAGTAGGTTTGCAGTTGTGCCATACTCTTTCCATTGTCGGATGATGGATTGAACAGAGCTCTGTGAGATCTTCAAAGCTTGGGAGATTTTTTTATAACCTGACCCTGCTTTATACTTCTCCAGAACTATATCCCTGACCTGTCTGGTGTGTTCCTTGGCCTTCATGATGCTTTTTGTTCACTAAAGTTCTCTAACAAACCTCTGAGGGCTTCACAGAACAGCTGTATTTATGCTGAGATTAAATTACACACAGGTGGACTCTATTTACTAATTAGATGACTTCTGAAGGGAATTGGTTGCACTAAATTTTAGTTATGCGTATCAGAGTAAAGGGGGCTGAATACAAACGCCCCCTACACTTTTTCAGATAATTATTTGTAACAAATTTTGAAAGCCATTTATCATTTTCCTTCCACTTCACAATTATGTGCCACTTTGTGTTGTTCTGTCACATAAAATCGCAATAAAATACATTTACGTTCTGACAAAATGTGGAAAATGTCAAGGGGGTATGAATACTTTTTCAAGGCACTTTTTTGTCAGTCACAGCCAATAAGCCGATAAGGAGAGAGAGAGGGGGCAGGGCCGATCCGTAGCTCCGTGTCTGAATGGACACTTGCTTTGGTGGCCCCATTGCAAGTTGCTTGCTCTAGGGGGGCATTTCAGACTGGAGGGAGGGGCCAGGAGCTCTGGCAGGGGACCTGAGAAGAGAAGGATCTGGGCTATAGTGTGTATGGCCACCCTTAATCACTTAGCAACCAGCCGCCGTCAAATAACGGCGGCAAGGTGGTTGCTTAACTCTGGGATCACGTTATATAACGTGATCCCAGAATCGCGCGCCCCCTGGGCCACGCACCTGGGAACGTCCGTGATCACGAGTCACGGAACGCGGTAAATTGCCGCTGATAGCGGCCGTTTACCACGTGATCGCTCCGTCCAATGACGGAGCGATCACATGTAAACAAACCGCCGTCATTTGATGACGCCGGTTCCTCCCTCCTATCTCTGTACCGAGCGGTACAGTGTGAGAGGGGGAGCACGGATGGCAGCAGCACTGTGGGATGGATCTGTGACTATTGCAGTCACAGATCCATCCATCCCTGCTCAGCCATCCCTGCATTAACCCCTTCCTTCCCTGTGCAATACTCTGCAATACCCCCTGTCATACTCTGCAATACCCCCTGTAATACACTGCAATACCCCCTGCGCCATACTCTGCAATACCCCCTGCGCCATACTCTGCAATACCCCCGCACAATACTCTGCAGTACCCCTGCCGCAATACTCTGCAGTACCCCCGCCGCAATACTCTGCAGTACCCCCGCCACAATACTCTGCAGTACCCCCGGCGCAATACCCCCGCACAATACTCTGCAATACCCCCGCACAATACTCTGCAATACCCCCGCACAATACTCTGCAATACCCCCGCTCAATACTCTGCAATACCCCCGCACAATACTCTGCAATACCGCCCGTGCAATACTCTGCAATACCCCCGGCACAATACTCTGCAATACCCCCGGCACAATACTCTGCAATACCCCCTGTGCCATACTCTGCAATACCCCCTGCGCCATACTCTGCAATACCCCTGCACAATACTCTGCAGTACCCCCGCCGCAATACTCTGCAGTACCCCCGCCGCAATACCCCCGCACAATACTCTGCAATAGCTCGCTCAATACTCTGCAATACCCCCGCACAATACTCTGCAATACCCCCGCTCAATACTCTGCAATACCCCCGCACAATACTCTGCAATACCCCCGCACAATACTCTGCAATACCCCCGCACAATACTCTGCAATACCCCCGCTCAATACTCTGCAATACCCCCGCTCAATACTCTGCAATACCCCCGCTCAATACTCTGCAATACCCCCCGTGCAATACTCTGCAATACCCCCGGCACAATACTCTGCAATACCCCCGGCACAATACTCTGCAATACCCCCGGCACAATACTCTGCAATACCCCCGGCACAATACTCTGCAATACCCCCGGCACAATACTCTGCAATACCCCCCGCGCTATAGTCCCCGCGCAATAGTCCCCGCGCAATAGTCCCCGCGCAATAGTCCCCGCGCAATAGTCCCCGCGCAATAGTCCCCGCGCAATACTCTGCGATCGTTTTTGTTTCAGGCTTCCCAGCCTAGAGGTGAGATGTGGGGTCTTATTGACCCCATATCTCACTGTAAAGAGGATCTGTCATGCTATATTCCTATTACAAGGGATGTTTACATTCCTTGTAATAGGAATAAAAGTAATCAAAACATTTATTTTTGGGGAAAAACGTGTCAAACTAAAATAAATAAAGTAAAATGAACAATAAAAAAAAAAAAAATAATTACAGCACCCCTGTCCCCGTGTGCTCGTATACAGACGCGACCACACACGCAAGTCCCGCCCACATATGAAAACGGTGTTCAAACCACACATGTGAGGTATCGCTGCGAACGTTAGAGCGAGAGCAATCATTTTGGCCCTAGACCTCCTCTCCTCTACATTTAAAGCGTCGCCTATGGGTATTTTTAAGTAGCGAAGTTTGGCGCCATTCCACAAGCGTGTGCAATATTGAAGGGTGACATGTTGGGTATCTATTTACTCGGCGTAACTTCATCTTTCATATTATGCAAAAACATTGGGCTAACTTTACTGTTTTTTTTTTTAAAGCACAAAACGGTTTTATTTCCAAACAAAACGCATTAGAAAAATTGCTGTGCAAATACCATGCGCGATAAAAAGTTGCAATGATCGCCATTATATTCTCTAGGGTCTTTGCTAAAAAAGCATATATAATGTTTTGGGGTTCTATGTAATTTTCTAGCAAATAAAGGATGATTTTTCCATGTAGGAGAGAAATGTCAGAATTGGTCTGGGTGTTCCAGAACGCCTTATGGCGCTCCCTGCATGTTGGGCCTCTGTATGTGGCCACGCTGTGTAAAAGTCTCACACATGGGGTATCGCCATACTCGGGAGGAATAGCAGAATGTGTTTTGGGGTGTAATTTGTGTTATGCATATGCTGTGTGTGAGAAATAACCCGCTAATATGAACATTTTGTGGAAAAAAATAAAAATAAAAAAAATCTTGATTTTGCAAATAATTGTGGGAAAAAATGACAACTTCAAAAAACTCAATATGCCTCTTTCTAAATACCTTGGAATGTCTTCTTTCCCAAAAAGGGGTCATTTGGGGGGTATTTGTACTTTTCTGGCATGTTAGGGTCTCAAGAAATTAGAGAGGCTGTCAGTACATCAGATGTGATCAAATTGATACATTTTCAGTAATTGGTACCATAGCTTGTAGACCCTATAACTTTCACCCAGACTAAATAATATCCAAAACATTTTTTGTTTTGTTACCAAAGATATGTAGCAGTATACATTTTAGGCCAAATGTATGACTGAGTTATTGTCATTCAAATTGTGAGAGCACCGAAAGCTGAAAATTGGTCTGGTTATTAAGGGGGTTTAAGTGCCCAGTGGTCAAGTGGTTAATCATATACAATCATACATATTTGTTTTTATTATATCAGGCGGGTCAAGCTGGTGTTTTATGGTCAGCTTACAGCCCTCTGCCCCTTGTGCTTATTGAGTAAAGCTGCCTGTAGATGGTGCCAAGTCAGTAAGTGACCATAATGTCTGTGGAAAATTGGAAAGAAACTGCGATAAATACTAGACAAATAAGAAAAAAAAAAGAAAGAAAGAAAAACTGCAATGAAACCACAGTCTATTCAATCCAAGCGCTGCGATTACCATGTAAACAATAGATACAAAAAACAAACAGTGATTTTGATTAATTTTGGTTCATTTATCACTGTTTCACTGTTATTGAGGGACTTGAGAGTGCTATATAGTGCCCTCTAGTGGCTATCAACCTCTCTTGTTTTTTGGTATATTAGTGATTTATATATACCATCATATACCACATAGTTTATGATTTATATTAATATATATCACATAGTTTTGTGTGTTTTGTGATTCATATATTTATATATTTTTTTCACGACCATACTGTCTGGATAGATTATGTCAATGAATAAAGTGGCATTTAAAACAGAGTGCCAAAGGGCTATAAGTTGGGCATCAAGGCCAATATTAGGGTCACTGGATGGTGTGCCCCCAGGTCACTGTGCCAAGTGCCAGAGAACATTCGTACTTTGCAATCATCAGCAAAAGCTGTAGAATAACACTTCCCCAAATGATGTCCGGGCATGAGACAGCAAAACAAACCAATATATGTCACAACATCACAGCATGGGGAAACGCACAATGGCACAACCCAACGTTCGAGTGTTCCGTAACTACAGACAAGAAAACATCAAACGCTCCTCTCAGATGACTTGGTCAGGTCCCCAATATTATCCAATTTCTGTTTTGCTTTGAAGAAAAGCAAAACAAAAACTATCCAAAATTACTTTCATGGACACAATTTCCAGAACACCTCACTTTGCCCTTGGTTTGCAAATTCATGTACATTATGTAGGCAGTGTGTGTGTCCACACTCCTCTCCTGTGCATACTGAACACTGTCATACCCTTCACACTCCTCTAATGTACATACTGCCCACTGTTATACCCTCCACACTCCTCTCCTGTATATACTGCCCACTGTCATATCCCCCACACTACTCTCTTGTACATACTGCCCACTGTCATACCCTCCACACTCCTCTCCTGTACATACTGCCCACTGTTATACCCTCCACACTCCTCTCCTGTATATACTGCCCACTGTCATATCCCCCACACTACTCTCTTGTACATACTACCCACTGTCATACCCTCCACACCCCTCTCCTGTACATACTGCCCACTGTCATACCCCCACACTCCTCTCCTGTACATACTGCCCACTGTCATACCCTCCACACTCCTCTCCTGTACATACTGCCCACTGTCATACCCCCACACTCCTCTCCTGTACATACTGCCCACTGTCATACCCTCCACACTCCTCTCCTGTACATACTGCCCACTGTCATACCCCCACACTCCTCTCCTGGTACATACTGCCCACTGTCATCCCCCCCACACTCCTCCTGTACATACTGCCCACTGTCATACCCTCCACATTCCTCTCCTGTACATACTGCCCACTGTCATACCCTCCACATTCCTCTCCTGTACATACTGCCCACTGTCATACCCTCCACATTCCTCTCTTGTACATACTGCCCACTGTCATATCCCCACACTACTCTCCTGTACATACTGCCCACTGTCATACTCTTCACAATCCTCTCCCGTACATACTGCCCACTGTCATATTCCCACACTCCTCTCCTGTACATACTGCGCACTGTTTACCCCCACACTCCTCTCCCGTACATACTGCCCACTGTTATACTCCCACACTCCTCTCCCGTACATACTGCCCACTGTCATACCGTCCACACTCCTCCTGTACATACTGCCCACTGTCATACCCTCCACATTCCTCTCCTGTACATACTGCCCACTGTCATACCCTCCACATTCCTCTCTTGTACATACTGCCCACTGTCATATTCCCACACTCCTCTCCTGTACATACTGCGCACTGTTTACCCCCACACTCCTCTCCTGTACATACTGCCCACTGTCATACCCCCACACTCCTCTCCTGGTACATACTGCCCACTGTCATACCCTTCACACTCTTCTCCTGTACATACTGCCCACTGTCATACTCTTCACAATCCTCTCCCGTACATACTGCCCACTGTCATATTCCCACACTCCTCTCCTGTACATACTGCACACTGTTATACCCCCACACTCCTCTCCTGTACATACTGCCCACTGTCATACCCCCACACTCCTCTCCTGTACATACTGCGCACTGTTTACCCCCACACTCCTCTCCTGTACATACTGCCCACTGTCATACCCCCACACTCCTCTCCTGGTACATACTGCCCACTGTCATACCCTTCACACTCTTCTCCTGTACATACTGCCCACTGTCATACCCTCCACATTCCTCTCTTGTACATACTGCCCACTGTCATATCCTCACACTACTCTCCTGTACATACTGCCCACTGTCATACTCTTCACAATCCTCTCCCGTACATACTGCCCACTGTCATATTCCCACACTCCTCTCCTGTACATACTGCACACTGTTTACCCCCACACTCCTCTCCCGTACATACTGCCCACTGTTATACTCCCACACTCCTCTCCCGTACATACTGCCCACTGTCATACCGTCCACACTCCTCTCCTGTACATAGTGCCCACTGTCATACCCCCACACTCCTCTCCTGGTACATACTGCCCACTGTCATACCCTTCACACTCTTCTCCTGTACATACTGCCCACTGTCATATCCCACACTCCTCCCCTGTACATACTGCCCACTGTCATCCCCCCACACTCTTCCTGTACATACTGCCCACTGTCATACCCTCCACATTCCTCTTCTGTACATACTGCCCACTGTCATACCCTCCACATTCCTCTCTTGTACATACTGCCCACTGTCATACTCTTCACAATCCTCTCCCGTACATACTGCCCACTGTCATATTCCCACACTCCTCTCCTGTACATACTGCACACTGTTTACCCCCACACTCCTCTCCCGTACATACTGCCCACTGTTATACTCCCACACTCCTCTCCCGTACATACTGCCCACTGTCATACCGTCCACACTCCTCTCCTGTACATACTGCCCACTGTCATACCCCCACACTCCTCTCCTGGTACATACTACCCACTGTCATACCCTTCACACTCTTCTCCTGTACATACTGCCCACTGTCATATCCCACACTCCTCCCCTGTACATACTGCCCACTGTCATCCCCCCACACTCTTCCTTTACATACTGCCCACTGTCATACCCTCCACATTCCTCTCCTGTACATACTGCCCACTGTCATATCCTCCACATTCCTCTCTTGTACATACTGCCCACTGTCATACTCTTCACAATCCTCTCCCGTACATACTGCCCACTGTCATATTCCCACACTCCTCTCCCGTACATACTGCCCACTGTTATACCCCCACACTCCTCTCCCGTACATACTTCCCACTGTTATACCCCCACACTCCTCTCCCGTACATACTGCCCGATGTTATACCCTTCACACTCCTCTCCTGTACATACTGCCCACTGTCATATTCCCACACTCCTCTCCTGTACATACTGCCCACTGTTATACCCCCACACTCCTCTCCTGTACATACTGCCCACTGTCATACCCCCACACTCCTCTCTTGTACATACTGCCCGATGTTATACCCTCCACATTCCTCTCCTGTACATACTGCCCACTGTCATACCCTTTACACTCTTCTCTGGTACATACTGCCCACTGTCATATCCTCCACACTCCTATCCTGTATATACTGCCCACTGTCATACCCTCCACACTTCTCTCCTGTACATACTGCCCACTGTCATACCCCCACACTCCTCTCTGGTACATACTGCCCACTGTCATACCCTCCACACTCCTCTCCTGTACATACTGCCCACTGTCATACCCCCACACTCCTCTCCGGTACATACTGCCCACTGTCATACCCTCCACACTCCTCTCCTGTACATACTGCCCACTGTCATACCCCCACACTCCTCTCCGGTACATACTGCCCACTGTCATACCCTTCACACTTCTCTCCTGTACATACTGCCCACTGTCATACCCCCACACTCCTCTCCGGTACATACTGCCCACTGTCATACCCTTCACACTCCTCTCCTGTACATACTGCCCACTGTCATACCCTTCACACTTCTCTCCTGTACATACTGCCCACTGTCATACCCTCCACACTCCTGTCCTGCACATTTCCTAAGCTTAGTTTGCAATATCCTTAACCTTGCCCATTATGAAGGTAGAAACTTGTTCTTGCCTGATTAGTACAAACGTCTCAGTGGTTCCTTCCAGGAGGATATTTCACACTGCACATACAGATATGGCGGCAGACACGGTAAGATTTCACTGCTGTCAGCTGTTCCTGATCTCAGAGTTCATTACTCCAAAGTGAATGAATCTCACCTCTCCCAGATGGATTATTCACCATGTTATCCTGATGGGTGAGATATGACCTGACCTCCTAGTCTTCCCAAGAAATGCACACTCCCTCTGCAGACATACCGTAATCTAATCATTTATTGATGTGACGGGTTCTTGCAGAAATGTCACTGTACAGCATATGAACTCTCTTTTTGTATTGAGTCACATCAGAAAAGGTAGCAATAAGGTGGGTGTTGTGACGAGAAAGTCCCCCGTTGAATAATGCCCAGCCTGTACTGTGCAGGCGCAGCGCTTGCGCAGTACGGAGCACAACGGAGCCGCCGAAAGTCTCCAAACATGAACAGCTGTTGATCAGCTGTACATGGCGCCTGCGCAATGAAGACGACATTGTGCCACACGCTGCCGCACACTCCCGATGCTCGTGCAACTCTGCAAGGGGCAGGTGTATTATTCATTGAACTCTGCATGGGGCGGATGCTACAGAAGAGGCCATATTGTATCATGATGGGCAGTGATGGGCAGAGCTGATAAGAGCAGGTAGTTCCACCCCTTTGAGAAATCCACCCCCATCGTATCAGCTCTGCCCATCATCATACAATACAGCCTCTTCTGTAGGCATCTTCTTTGCGCAGATGCCGTGTACAGCTGTTCATGTTCAGAGACTTTCGGCGGCTCCGTAGTTCTCCGTACTGCGAAAGCGATGCGCCTGCGCAGTACAGGGCATTATTCGATGGGGGATCATTTCTCATCAGAACACCGGCCATAGACGGTTCAAATCTCAGCTGGTTTCAGCAGGAACCGACCAGGAACCATGTATGGGCAGGCTGAATGGATCAACTTGGATACAGCCAGTCTGCTGGATTTTACACACAACCATCATTAGTGGCTGCTATTGTTGTTCAGTCATTTAGTAGTGTCCGAGTCTTCGTGACCTCATGGACCATAGCTTGCCAGGCTATTCTGTCCTCCACTGCCTCCCGGAGCTTTCTTACCTTCATGTTCATTGTGTCCACGATGCTGTGTATCCATCTTGTTTTTGGTGGTCCTTGTTTCCTTTTTCCTTCCATGTTTCCCAGCATCAGGGTCTTTTCCAGTGATTCCTCCCTTTGCATTAGGTGGCCAAAGTAGAGTTTCAGCTTCAGGATGTGTCCTTTCAGTCAACATTTAGGGTTGATTTCCTTCATGATTGACTGGTTTGATCTTCTTGTCGTCCAAGGAACTTTTAAGAGTCTTCTCCAACATCATAGTTCAAAACAGGGGCGTTGATAGGTCTACAAAAGATCCAGGACTAGAGCCCATAGCAGCAAAGTAAAGGAAGTCATACGCTTGGACGGGCCTACACATGTATATAATATACGTGTGTGTGTATATATATATATATATATATATATATATATATATATATATATACACACATACACAGGGCTTTTTTCAGCAGTAACGCGGGAAACGCAGTTCTGGCACCTCCAGCTCTGAATGTATGTAATGGTGCTCGGAGGTGTAGGGGGTGGAACCAAGGAACGGTGCTCGGAGGTGGCTAAGGAGTGGAAAAAAGGAATGGTGCTCAGAGGTGGGTAGGGGTGAAACCAATTAATGGTGCTCAGAGGTGGGTAGGGGGTGAAACCAATCAATGGTGCTCAGAGGTAGGTAGGGGGTGAAACCAATCAATGGTGCTCAGAGGTGGGTAGGGGTTGAAACCAATCAATGGTGCTTGGAGGTGGGTAGGGGGTGGAACCAAGGAATAGTGCTCGGAGGTGGGTAGGGGGTGAAACCAATGAATGGTGCTGGAGGGTGGGTAGGGGTGGAACCAAGGAATAGTGCTCGAAAGTTGGGTAGGGGGTGAAACCAATGAATGGTCCTCAGAGGTGGGTAGGGGGAGGAACCAAGGAATAGTGCTCAGAGGTAGGTAGGGGGTAAAACCAATGAATGGTGCTTGGAGGTGGGTAGGGGCTGGACACAAGAGGTGACTCAGAAGGAGGGAGTTCCTGCACCTATTCTCTGAGAAAAAAAGACCTGTATATATATATATATATATATATATAATATTGTTACATATCTGAGTGTGGTTCCCCCATACGTCAGGGTCCCCAGAGAGTGCCCCATACATCAAGAGCCCCCCTTACGTCAGGGTCCCCAGAGAGCCCCCCTTACATCAGGGTCCCCAGAGAGCCCAACATACTTCAGGGTCCCCAGAGAGCCCCCCTTACATCAGGGTCCCCAGAGAGCCCAACATACTTCAGGGTCCCCAGAGAGCCTCCCCATACATCAGGGTCTCCAGAGATCACCCCCATACACCAGGGTCCCCAGAGAGCCTCCCCATACATCCCCTGTCTGTGTGGGTAGGCGTGTGTGATCCACCTACCTCCTACCCATCCTCGTTCAGCCTGTTTTCTTCCTGTTCTATGGCAGTCCCAGCGAGCTAGGAGAAGAGCTTGGAGAAGGAGTGCAGACTCAGGGAGGCGCCGGGGATGCTGCTCAGGGTGGCAGTGAGGCCTCGTCTTCTCTCTCTCACTCTTTCCTGTTTTTTTTCCGGGTGACCAAGCCGCCCCCTTCCTGTTTGATGCTGCCACCCTGCACCCCCCCAGGGGCAGGACGCTCTAGACCAGGACCATTAAAAGGGGGCTGGTCTCAACTCTTTAGGCCCCACAAGCACTAGAAGTGGAATCCTCCTCCGCTTTAAATGCTGGGCAGGGAGGGAGTTGTGATGTCACTGGTTGCAAGATGCTAGGCGGCTCTAGCAACCAGTGGCCAAGCGTCAGATGGAGGTTGGGCCTGAGCCGGAGTCAGCGCTACCACCGCTCAGTCCGCACCTGCCCCCTGCATTCTGGACCGGTGTTGCTAATTGCGGCACTGCACCCACCTGGTAAGAGACTCGGGGCTATGGGCCCCAGACTCGGGGCTAAAGCCCTAATAGCCACCCTCTAGTGATGCCACTGGTTTAAAAGCATAAATTTTTCGGCTTTCAGCCTTCCTTATGGTCCAACTTTCACAGCCATAGGCTCATAGGCTACTACTGGGAATACCAGAGCTTTGACTATACAGAACTTTGTCGGGAGGGTGATATCTCTGCTGGTATAGCCACTAGCAGTAATCACGGTCTTTTTTCAGGCAGGAACGGTTTTATAACCCCCCTTCTGGGAGAACACAATGGCACGGTGGGAGGAATTCCCCTGTCAACACTGTGTTGATGGGGGAATCGAGAAACCTATGGTTTCAGGAAAATACATTTGCTCTATGCATGGCCTGCCTAAAACTGTTCATTCACCATACAATCTGATTGTACAATCTCCTTTAGATCTACCAACAACTATGTAATGTAAAGCCGATGCAATAGAAATTGATTGGATGGTATAGGCTTGGGACTGCCTACACAGAGAATGGGTGCGGATTCATGCACAGACATATGTTTGAGTATGCCCATGTGAATGAGCCAGGGCAGCCCGTCCATTAAGGGTGTGAAAGAGAAAAATCCTGACACAATTTCAGGAGGGCTGGTGGTGGGTTACTGCAGCAAAGGAAATGAATAGAATGATTGCCAGTAGAGAAGGGGGCTGAATTCAGCCAGCCCCTTGGATTTTATTTGCTAGATGACATCACAAGACACAGGCATGTTAATAGGTCCACATAATAAGTACACACCTTCACATGATAAAAGACACACCCAGTTCCCTCCCATCCAGCTATTGACCCACGCCCCATACACGCCTACTCAAAAAGCACATGTTAAAGCGGAAGTAAACCCATCGATTTAACAGTTTCAATAAGCAGTTAAATTTCCGGCATGCCGGGATTGCCAACTGTCACATTGGTTGTGCTCTCAACCAAACTGTCAAACCATCCAATGGCTGGTGTCATAACTGATCACATGTGCAGCACCACGGCAGTTGAAGATTAAACATAGGCCAAGATGGCAGCTTCCTTGGCTGAAAATGATAGAAGGGTTTACTTCCACTTTAAGTCCTTTGTTTAAAGTCCTTATACTGGGTCTCCCACACAAATCTTCAAGAAACATTCCTTTTGCCAATGGGATGGGCTACAAGTGGGAGGAACAGCCTAAGAGAAGGGGGGAGTTAATCAGTCCTTCATTATTTGCCATATAAGGTAGAACAGTCCAGCATAGCTTCTCCTGGTCACATGACCAGCATTCCTTCAGTGATTGCAGACAGGAAGTTGGGGGGAAGGATTTGGGCTTTTTCTTGAAACCTTCTTCACAGATGGGGGGGGGGGGGGGGGTCACGATTAGAAATGAGTGTCTTTAAAATACAGTTCTTTATACTCAAATTCCAGTAAATCTTCTTCAAATCATATCTTATGTAACATCAAGGAAAATAAAGCACTAATGTGATTTCATACATGTATATATATATGATGTATATATATATAAAAAAGGTATAAAAAGAATATATATAAAAGAATATATAAAAACTTAAAGGAATATAATGGAAAAACATATTAGTGGTTCTAATAAAAGGAATAGCTCAACTTATCAAATCGATTATTTTAAAATAATTCTATCACAGGTGCATGGGCGCCACCTCCCCCTGTCATTTGCCGCCTCCCCTATACATGTGTCTAGCCCCTTTAGGACACCGGACCATGGATTCCAATGCAGAGGGGCTGTTTTTTTCGAATCACCAATTCCAGCCAGAGGCTCTAATAGGCTTCAGTATAGGGTGTGTTCAGGTCGCAGAGAGTGCCCTCTGATCCCACTCAGGTGTGTTACAACAGCGAATCAATACACGCTGTTGTAACACTGATCCTCTTCCAAGCCAATCAGGAAGCGGTTTTGACACCAATCCCCGGATTAGCTGAAAGGACAGGCCATTCTTTAGCATACCTCCCAACTTTTTGAAATAGGAAAGAGGGACACCTATCAGCAAAAGTATGCAGGCATAAGACACACCCCTTGCCATGCCCCCTTAAAGGAGAATTTTATTAAAAAAAACAATAGATTGGTTAAACCCACAAGTGCTTTTTTCCCCACTACTATTTTTTATATTGGCTTTTGACATTTACAAATGCAGTAATTTAGAAATCAGATGAAAGGTTTAGCACTGGGAAACATTTTTTGGTAGATAAAAGTATTTTTTTATATACAATATATCAGGGCTCAAAATTTCAAGTCTTGAGCCACTAGCCAGGCCTCAATGTTTACTCGCCACTAGTTGCCCCACCCAACCCCTACCCCGCCCCCCATTCTCCCGCTATTTACGCACTCATGAATTATCTTGTAAAATGTTTTATGCAGAAATAAGTTGCAAAAATAAATATTAACAACAACTTTATCAGTCCCCCTCAGCACAGCCTCACCTGTACACACCATTGCAGCCTCACTGTGCCCACCATTGCAGCCTCACTGTGCCCACCATTGCAGCCTCACTGTGTCCACCATTGCAGCCTCACCGTGCCCACCATTGCAGCCTCACCGTGCCCATCATTGCAGCCTCACCGTGCCCACCATTGCAGCCTCACTGTGCCCACCATTGCAGCCTCACCGTGCCCATCATTGCCAATTCACTGTGCCCCAATTGCCGGAGAGGAGGAGATTAGAGGGAGAGGAGGGTGACACACACACAGCTATACACACCGGGGGGGATTACAAGTACCAGAGAGGAGACACAGCTATACACACCGGGGGGGGGGGGGGTGGGACTACAGGTACCAGGGAGGAGAGACACAGCTATACACAGCGGGGGAGACTACTACAGGTACCAGGGAGGAGACACACAGCTATACACAGTGGGGGGAACTACAGGTACCAGGGAGGAGAGACACAGCTATACACAGCGGGGGGACTACAAGTACCAGAGAGGAGACAGCTATACACACAGGGGTGGGGGGGGGGCTACAAGTACCAGGGAGGAGACAGCTATACACACAGGGGTGGGGGGGGGACTACAAGTACCAGGGAGGAGACAGCTATACACACAGGGATGGGGGGGGACTACAAGTACCAGAGAGGAGACAGCTATACACACAGGGGTGGGGGGGGACTACAAGTACCAGGGAGGAGACAGCTATACACACAGGGGTGGGGGGGGGACTACAAGTACCAGGGAGGAGACAGCTATACACATAGGGGTGGGGGGGGGACTACAAGTACCAGAGAGGAGACAGCTATACACACAGGGGTGGGGGGACTACAAGTACCAGGGAGGAGACAGCTATACACACAGGGGTTGGGGGGACTACAAGTACCAGAGAGGAGACAGCTATACACACAGGGGTGGGGGGGGGACTACAAGTACCAGGGAGGAGACAGCTATACACACAGGGGTGGGGGGGGGACTACAAGTACCAGGGAAGAGACAGCTATACACACAGGGGTGGGGGGGGACTACAAGTACCAGGGAGGAGGAGACAGCTATACACACAGGGGTGGGGGGGGACTACAAGTACCAGAGAGGAGACAGCTATACACAAAGGGGTGGGGGGGGACTACAAGTACCAGGGAGGAGACAGCTATACACACAGGGGTGGAGGGGGGACTACAAGTACCAGGGAAGAGACAGCTATACACACAGGGGTGGGGGGGGACTACAAGTACCAGGGAGGAGGAGACAGCTATACACACAGGGGTGGGGGGGGAACTACAAGTACCAGAGAGGAGACAGCTATACACACAGGGGTGGGGGGGACTACAAGTACCAGAGAGGAGACAGCTATACACACAGGGGTGGGGGGGGGACTAGAAGTACCAGGGAGGAGACAGCTATACACACAGGGGTGGCCTCTCATTGAGACAGCCCTGCTCTCACCTTCCCCAAAAAAAGATAAGAGGGGGCGGGGGGAAATGTAGTCTCGGGGTTGATGGGGAATTTGGCGGTGGGTTATTTGTCAGGTGAATGTGCCGCTTGCCACCAGATGCAGTGCCGCTTTCCACCCATAGCCTGCCACCAGATGCAGTGCCGCTTGCCACCCATAGCCTGCCACCAGATGCAGTGCTGCTTGCCACCCATAGCCTGCCACCAGATGCAGTGCTGCTGTCACTCCCTCACTGGCATGAGCCATGTGCATAGAAGGAAAGGAGTGATGTCACTATCTGGAGAGTGAAGATCACACCAGTCCTTGCCGCTTGCCACTGGCTGTCGGAGAAAGTGCCGAAATGGGTGGGGATAGCAGTGCTGCACTAGGCACAGGCCTCGCTCCCGGTCCCACTGTCTGAAAGTAAATTGCCACTGGTTTTTAAGATGGCAACCAGTTCCGGAAGTGTAGTTATTAGTAGGGGGTGGCTGTGTCCTCTATTTAATTTAGTTTGTTTGCCGCCCCCCTCCCCTCAAAAAAAAAAAAATGAAAAAATAATGAGCCTTAAATAAAACTGTGATGAGACCCTTGCTCGCCCAGGTCCTGCTCTCCCGACACTCCTCTGCTTCTATTTGGTCAGATTGCAGATTGCAACATCTGATGGTCCAGTCATCCAAGGTTCTGGGATCCAACCTACAGCTCTGTGTCGATCAGACTCATCAAGAACACACACCAAGCAAGTTGTATGTATGTTCAAACAGGACACACTTTAACCACTTAAGGACCGCCTACTGAACATTTACGTCAGCAGAATGGCACGGCTGGGCACATCAACGTATATATACGGACCCGATCGCCGCTGGAGTGCAGTGATCGGTCCCCGGAGCTGAAGAATGGGGAGAGCCGTGTGTAAACACGGCTTCCCCATGCTTCACTGTGGCCGCAGCATCGATCACGTCATCCCTGTTATAGGAGGACGTGATCGATGATGTCACACCTACAGCCACACCCCCCTACAGTTGTAAATACACGCAGGGAACACACAAATCCTACAGCGCCCCCTTGTGGTTAACTCCCAAACTTTAAATGCATTTTTTGCTGTGAAAATGACAATTGTCCCAAAAATGTGTCAAAATTGTCCGAAGTGTCCGCCATAATGTCGCAGTCACGAAAAAAAACGCTAATCACCGCTATTAGTAGTAAAAAAAAAAAAAAAAATGCAATAAAACTATCCCTTATTTTGTAAATTTTTTTGAAAACCAACCGATAAACGCTTATTGCGATTTTTCTTTACCAACAATAGGTAGAAGGATATGTATCGGCCTAAACTGAGGAAAAAAAAATTATATATATTTTGGGGGGATATTTATCATAGCAAAAAGTAAAAAATATTGCACTTTTTTTTCAAAATTGTCGCTCTTTTTTTATTTTTGTTTATAGCGCAAAAAAAAAACCGCAGAGGTGATCAAATACCACCAAAAGAAAGCTCTATTTGTGGGGAAAAAAGGACGCCAATTTTGTTTGGGAGCCACGTCGCACGACCACGCAATTGTCAGTTAAAACGACGCAGTGCCGAATCGCAAAAAGGGGCAAGGTCCTTTAGCAGCATTTTGGTCCGGGTCTTAAGTGGTTAATGGCAAAACTCTGCAGGTTTATATACACAGTTTACAAGCTTGTCATCAATCAAAGTACAATGAAATCTCCACCCCCTTTTCACAAACTGGGGCTTCCATACAGATAGACATTTTGGCACAGATGTATTTAGCATGACTTAACTACTACCTCAGAGAGAATGACATTCCTAAACATAATTGACATGCTAATTTAATACACCTGAATGGAGACTGCTAACTTGTAGTACAATACACAGTCTTTTAAGTGTAAACACAGAGTCTCTTACACACACAATAGAGTCAATTAGCTGGAGAAGAGGATATGAGGATATTTAGTATACCTAAGGAGAGGTTTAGGAACCAGGCTGATTCAGTTCCAATCCACATCTAGACAGACAGAAGATATTTACACCTGATAATATCCCAAGACATCCTGCAATATGTACTATCCACAATGTCTCATCTTATGTAATACATGAAGTATGATTTCACGGTCCAGGACAAAAGCAAAGTGCCTTGGCTGCTTACTTAGGGCTCATTCTTACTTGCAGCCCCTCTGAAAAGCGTTTCTCAGTGAATCACTTTTCACAGGCGAAGGAGGCGCCGCTGTTTCTCTCCACCTTTGTTCAGACATCATCCAGGGTCTCCATCTACATTCTGGGCTCAGAGTTGATCATGGAAGTCCTGTTCGGGTTAATTATATTATTACCAACATCTGACCTCTCTACCCCCTCCCCCCCCATGTCTGGCTGTCTCCTGACCACTATAAATCCTCTAAGATGAATACGGATTCCACCGCCTCTGCAGATGTGACAACATACAGCAATTGTGCAAATACTTCACAATCATTGCACTTCCTCCTCCTCTACAATGTGGTAATGTGTCCTTGTGTCACATGGAAGTGATGGGGGGTCATTGATAATGAAGAACTAGTACAGAATGTTCCTTTAAAATGTGCCACACCTTCCCTCAGCACAGATCCTTCCGGAAGAACAAAGAGTGGCCTTGTTGTTTAACCACTTCAGCTCAGGAAGATTTACCCACCCCCTCCTTCATGACCAGGGCATTTTTTTGCGATACGGCACTGCGTTACTTTAACCACTTGTTTACTGGCCTCTTAAATCCCCTTCCTGCCCAAGACCAATCTTCAGCTTTCAGCGCCGACACTCTTTGAACGACAATTGCGGGGTCGTGTGACACTGTACCCAAATTACATTTTTATATTTTTTTCCAACCAATAGAGGTTTCTTTTGGTGGTATCTGATCACCACTGGGGTTTTTATTCTTTGTTAAAATAAAATAAAAAGACTGAATAAAAAAATAACTGATGGGCACTGATAAGCTGCACTGACGGGCACTGATAAGGCAGCACTGATGGCCCTTGTGCTGTTGCAAGGATTTTTGACACCCTGGGCTAAACCTCTTTTTGCCGACCCCCTCTTTGGATCCACCCCTGACCCCACCCCCTTTTCCCTGCCCTGCCCATGTATACCCCTCCTTTTTAATAAAGTGCTCATCAAATGCAACCTCACCAGCTCTCATCAATGAATGTTTGCTTGCTTTCATTCATTCGGGAGCCGGGACACTATGCGGATGCCTGCTGATGCTGAGACATATTTGCCTCCTGCAGAGAGAAGAAAGTAGGAACACCAGTGGCTAGGTGCCCCCTAGACAGCAGTGCACCCTAGGTGGCTGCCTAATTTGCTTAGTGGTAGAACCGGTCCTGGATGGGCACTGATAAGGCATCACTGGTGGGCACTGAGAGGTGGCACTGATGAGTGGCACCGAAGGGTATTAATAGGTGGCACTGTTGGGCACTGAAAAGTGCCGCTAATAGGTGGCACTGACAGCTGGCGGTGATGGGCACTGATGGGCGGCAATGATGGGCACTGGTAGGTGACACTGATAGGTAGCACTGCTAGGTGGCCCTGATGAGGCACTGATTGGCACAACTGGTGGGCATTGATAGGTGGCACTGGTGGGCACTAAGAAGTGGCACTGATGGGTGGCACCGAAGGGTATTGATAGGTGGCACTGGTGGGCACTGAGAAGTGCCACTAATAGGTGGCACTGACAGATGGCGGTGATGGGCACTGATGGGTGGCAATGATGGGCACTGGTAGGTGACACTGATAGGCAGCACTGCTAGGTGGCACTGATGAGGCACTGATTGGTACCACTGGTGGGCATTGATAGGTGGCACTCGTGGGCATTGATAGGTGGCACTGTTATGCACTGGTGGGCACTGATTTGTGGGCACTGGTAGGTGGTACTGGTTGGCACAGATGAGGCGGCTGTGCCTCTTCTTCTTCGGGACCAATGTCCCTCGCACAGAAGTCGGTTCTGTTTACATCACATGATCAGCTGTCATTCATTGGCTAACAGCTGATCACATGGTAAGGGGCCGATTTGTGATCAGCCGGGTCTCAGTGATTTGCCCCCTGCAGGGGGCGTGCTGGGAGCGTACAAAGGGGAGGACGTCTATTGATGGCAAAGTAGGTCCGTGCTGTAGCTATAGCGTGGATCTGAAGGGGTTAACTGACAATTACGCGGTCGCGCAACGCTGTACTCAAAAATTATTGATGTGCTTTTTTTCCCCACAAATAGAGCGTTATATTTGTGCTTTTTTTTTGCATTATAAACAAAAAAAGTGACAATTTTGAAAAAAAATATATGGGCCAGATTCACGAACACTTGCGCTGGAGTATTTGGATATGCGCCGCGTAACTGTGATGATGCGCCGTCGTTTCTATGTGCCCGTACCCACCAAACTAGATGCGCCCAATAACGGGTCATTTGCGACCGGCGGAACGTTCCGACGCCAGAGTATCGTCAGCGCTTATTTTCGCTGGGCGCATCAGTCGCGCCCATTGATTTCCCCTGCAAATATGCAAATGAGGGATTTTTCCCAATTCACGAACGGATTAGCACCATACGCTGGCTACATGCGCCGCGCGTATCTCGTCCGTCCGGCGCAAAGTTATTTCTACAAAAGGCTGCTTTATCTTTACTCCAGATGGCCACAGGTCAGCAGGAGAGCAGCTACAGCAGCGTTACCGACGATAAGAGCTAGCTGAGCACCCCCACTTGCAAGGACAGCACCTCTGTGTGCCAACATGCCAGGGGCAGGACAACACCTCTGTCCATGCTTGTCTGTCAAATTTTACAGCCATGGAGGAAGACATCATAGGTCTCCATAGCCGAGATGACGGCTGACAGCTCCTGGCCATTAAAGTTCAGCTTTCTCCTGTGTGTTTGCGGGGAACGGGAGCAGCCATCTCAGAACAAAAGTAACTTCACTGCGGGGAGGGGGAGCAGGATATACTTTAGTGCCGGAATGGCGCTTCTACGGGCGCATTTAAACGCCCAACGGAAGGCATTGCGCTGACGTTTCCCGTGCAGTGGTGCCGACGGAAGTTGTGAGCATGCGCACAAAGGGGGCGAGTGGAGCCTCACTCACTGCGCATGCTCCGTGGTTGATGCGCTGAACGTAAGCCTCTGCGCTGGGCTCCGCCCATCATTTACATATGATCACACCCACTTCCACTTGCGTCGGGTTACGCCAGCGCATTATCGTTACTCTGGCGCAAGTTTACGCGCAACTGCTATGTGAATTACAGGACTTGCGCTGAAAGGGTCTTCAGAGTAACGTAAATGAGAAGCGTTACTCCAGAGGAAAGATACTCTCATCTACCTGAATCTGGCCCTATGTATATATATATTTTTTACTTTCTGCTATAAAACATATTCAGTAAAAAAAATAAAAAAATAAAAAATCAAATTCTTCATAAGTTTCGGCCAATATGTATTCTTCTACAAATTTGTATTTATTTTTTCCATAATATTTATTGTTTTCTGGATAATTTGTACAAACAAGAGGTTATCATACAAAATGTGTCAACTAACACTGATATTGGAAGAATGGTAAATACAGTATGTGCCATTCATCTGATAATAATACAGTTGTGCTCATAAGTTTACATACCCTGGCAGAATTTATGATTTCTTGGCCATTTCTCAGAGAATATAAATGATAACACGAAAACTTTTCTTTCACTCATGGTTAGTATTTGGCTGAAGCCATTTATTATCAATCAACTGTGTTTACTCTTTTTAAAATCATGACAACAGAAACTGCCCAAATGACCCTGATCAAAAGTTTACATACCCCAGTTCTTAATCCCGTGTATTTCCCCCTTTATCATCAATGACAGGTTGAAGCCCTTTGTGGTATTTGTGGATGAGGCTCTTTATCTTCTCTGATGGTAAAGCTCCCCATTCCTCTTGGTAAAAATCCTCCAGATCCTGTAAATTCTTGGGCTGTCTTCCATGAACGGCACGTTTGAGATCTCCCCAGAGGGGCTCAATGATATTGAGGTCAGGAGACTGAGATGGCCACTCCAGAATCTTCACTTTATTCTGCTGTAGCCAATGGCAGGTGGACTTGGCCTTGTGTTTTGGATCATTGTCATGTTGGAATGTCCAAGTACGTCCCATGCGCAGCTTCCTGGCTGATGAATGAAATGTTCCTCCAGTATTGTTTGATAACATACGGCATTCATCTTACCATCAGTTCTGACCAAATTTTTTGTGCCTTTGTAGCTCAAACATCCACAAAACATCAGCGACCCACCTCCATGTTTCACAGTAGGGATGGTGGACCTTTTATCATAGGCCTTGTTGACTCCTCTCCAAATATAACATTTATGGTTGTGGCCAAAAAGTAAAATGTTGGTCTCATCTCTCCAAATGTGCCAGAAGGTTTGAGGCCCGTCTCTGTGCTGTTTGGCGTATTCTAAGCGGATATTTTGTGGTAATTGTGTAGAAATGGCTTTCATCTGGCGACTCGACCATGCAGCCCATCTTTCTTCAAGTGCCTCCTTATTGTGCATCTTGTACAGCCACACCACATGTTTTCAGAGAGTCCTGTATTTCACCTGAAGGTATTTTGTGGGGTTTTCTTTATAGCCTGAACAATTTTCCTGGCAGTTGTGGCTAAAATCTTAGTTGGTCTACCTGACCGTGGTTTGGTTTCACCAGAACTCCTCATTTTCCACTTCTTGATTAGAGTTTGAACACTGCTGATTGGCATTATAAATTCCTTGGAAAAAAATTCATATCCCTTTCCTGTTTTATACAGTTTAACCACTTCAGCCCCAGACCATATTGCTGGTCAATGACCGGGCCACTTTTTGCGATTCGGCACTGCGTCGCTTTAACTGACAATTGCGCGGTCGTGTGACGTGGCTCCCAAACAAAATTGGCGTCCTTTTTCCCCCACAAATAGAGCTTTCTTTTGGTGGTATTTAATCACCTCTGCAGTTTACATTTTTTGCGCTTCAAACAAAAATAGAGCGACAATTCAAAAAAAAAAAAATGAATACTTTTTGCTGTAATAAATATCCCCAAAAATATATAATAAAAACGTTTTTTTTCCCTCAGTTTAGGCCGATACGTATTCTTCTACATATTTTTCGTAAAAAAAAATCGCATTTATTGATTGGTTTGCGCAAAAGTTATAGCGTTTACAAAAGAGGGGATAGTTTTATGGCATTTTTATTAATAATTTTTTTTCACTACTGCGACATTATGGCGGACACATCGGACACTTTTGACACATTTTTGGGACCATTGTCATTTTCACAGCGAAAAGTGCTACAAAAATGCACTGATTACTGTAAAAATGACAATGGCAGTGAAGTGGTTAACCACTAAGGGGCGTTAAGGGGTTATATGTGCCCTAAGGGAGTGATTTTTACTGTAGGGGGGCGTGGCTGTAGGCGTGACGTCAGTGATCGTCGTTCCCTATATCAGGGAACAGACGATCAGTGTCACTGCCACAGTGAAGAACGGGGAAGGTGTGTTTACACTCACCTCTTCGCGTTTCTCAGCTCCTGTGACTGATCGCGGGACACCGGCGGCGATCGGGTCCGCAGGTCCCACGCATAGGCGTGTTATCACAGGGTGTGCCAGGTGTGCCTGGGCACACCCTAATCACCCTGTGCTGGGCAGATTCCCCCAGCTGCTTGGCTACAGAGAAAGGGACTGGGTAATCTCTGTCCCCAGTGTCTTTCCTTGTCTCAAAAGTGACCTGTTTAGACCCCTAATATTTCACCAAAGCCCCCAATGGGGAACCTAAAAATAAAAAACATTATTAAAAATGACTGTATAAAAATATTATAAAAAATAATGCAATTGTAAAAATGTAATAATAAAGAAATAAAAATAAATTAGTCCACTGCTCTACCGATGCTGTACATTGCCCTACTGCCCCAATATATTTTTACACACACACACACACACACACACACACACACACATGTGTGTTTGAGCTTTGGGGTGCACACCCTAAAGCAATAGGCTGTGCACACCTATGGTCCCACGGGAATATACCCCATGTCACTTTAGTGGTGCTTTAAAGCGTCTTCAAAGCCTCCCTAGAAGTCTATGGCAAAGCTCTTTTGAAGCTCGTTCGAAGCACCTGCAGCTTTTGAGAGGCTTTAATTCATCTTTAGCTTCACTTTGGAAAAATTGCAGGTATGAGATATCCACATACACATGCAGGGCATCTGCCAAGCTTCAACAAAGTTTCAAAAGAGCATCACCGAAGCATCACTTAAAGCGGAAGTAAACCCATTGATTTGATAGTTTCAAAAAACAGTTAACATTGCCGGCATGCCGGAAATGCTAGCTGTTCACATGTGTTGTGCTCTCAACCAAACTATCAAACCATCCAATGGCAGGTGTCATAAAGGATCACATGTTCAGCATCATAGCAGTTGCAGAGTAAACAGAGGCTAAGATGGCAGCCTCCTTGGCTGAAAACAAAAGGAGGGTTTACTTCCACTTTAAGCTTCACAAAAACCTCAACAAGATTCGTCGAAGCATCAAAAACAAAACATAAAAGCGTGTAGGCGCTTTAATTGGTGTTTAAGCCAAAGCAAGTTTAACTGAGCTCGAACAGTCCTGTTTACACCTTGTGTTTGCTTTGCTTTGGCTTTGCTTCAAAAATGATACCCCATGTAGCTTTAGTGGTGCTTTAAAGCGTCTTCAAAGTCTCCTTAAAGAGGACGTACCTGTATGTGCTTGTGCCCAGCCGTGCCATTCTGCCGACGTATATGTGCAGGAGGCGATCCTTAAGTGGTTAAAAAGCAGGATCTGGTGACCTCTTTGTTAAAGGGGTCTTCCAGATTCAGATAAGCCCCCTGCCTGCAGACCCCCACAACCACCAGCCAGGGTTGTGGGGAAGAGGCTCTTGTCCTTGAATTATTTTTCCCATCATGGGGGTGAGTGGGGCCCCCATGTCAAGTTTTGCTTAAGGCCTCACAATGCCTAGAGCCACCTCTGTCTCTAATGGACAGAACTGAAACCCAATAAATAAAAGAAGTGGACCAGGGTCCATCATCAGGCTGGGGCAGAGAAAGGGTTAGATGATGCTGGATGGTCTCCAGTCAGTAAATGAGGCTTGCTTCAGCTTCTAATGCACATGATAAGAAGCTCACAGTGTGCAGTGGAATCAGAGCAAGCCATTTCAGTCCAGGAGAGGAACCGGTACAACTGTATGAGACTGAAGGGAAGGCCGGAGATCATTAACGATCCTATGTACTGTAAATGTCCCAATAAATGCCGACTGGTATCTGATAAGAACCGTCTTTTATTTATTGCTCTATTGCCTCGACCTTTAGAAAGCAACGTGTGTGAGTGAGAGGGGGAAGGGAATAATAATTGTCTGATGACTGAAAATATTTCTGTGGAATTGATCTGGATTATATTGTTTGCTGTTCTTTGGAAATCAGGATTAGTTATAAAGAAAGTAAATAAAGGTTTTTCTATTGCTCCTCTTCCCCGGCACTGGTGTGGGTGTGTGTGACCACCAATCACAGAGTGTCAGCCAGTGCCGATCCTGACCTCCCTGGGGGCCCTAAGCAAAATGACATGTCACATTAACCGCTTAAAGCGGAAGTAAACCCATCGATTTAACAGTTTCAAAAAGCAGTAAAATTTCCGGCATGCCGGGATTGCCGACTGTCACATTGGTTGTGCTCTCAACCAAACTGTCAAACCATCCAATGGCTGGTGTCATAACTGATCACATGTGCAGCAATACGGCAGTTGAAGATTAAACATAGGCCAAGATGGCAGCTTCCTTAGCTGAAAATGATAGAAGGGTTTACTTACACTTTAATGCCCGCCGCATGTATATGTACGTCCACAGAATGGCACGTACAGGCAGATGGACGTACATGTACGTCCCTGCCTTCTTGCGGGTCGGGGGTCCGATCGGGACCCCCCCGCTACATTCGGTGGGCGTCTTACCTCTGTTAGCGATCCGGGAGGAGGGGGCAGCTGTTCATTTTTGTCCACCCCCTCACGATCGATCCCAGCGAATCTGCTCCCCCCCCCCCCGCTCTGCACTTCTTCTGCCTGTGTAATGTAAACACAGGCAGAAGAAGTGATGTCACCTCTCTTCTTGGCTGTATTTTCAATCTGACGAGAGGAGAGAAGACATCACATAGTAAGTCGCAGCAACACTACACTGACACCACACATATAGGCATATTAACCCCTTCCGATCACCCCCCCCCCCAACCCCCTGTCACAGTGTCACTGATGCAGTGATCATATATTTACTGATCACTGCATTTAGTGTCAGTGTGACAGTTAGTGTGACAGGCAGTTAGTGTTAGGTCCAGGGTAGCCCCCGCACCCCCCAATAAAGGTTTAACCCCTTGATCACTGCCCTAGTTAACCCTTTCACCCCCTATTGCCAGTGTCACTAAGCGATCGGTTTTCTGATCGCTGTATTAGTGTCATTGTTGCCGCTAGGTAGCTATTTTTTTTTTTATATTGCGATTTTATTTTATTTTTTACTAAAGACGTGTGGCTGAATACATTTTGGCCTAAATTTTTGACTAAAATTTTGTTTATTCGATTTTTCCTATAACAAAAAGTAAAAAATATTGTTTTTTTTTTCAAAAATGTCGCTCTATTTTTGTTTATAGTGCAAAAAATAAAAATTGCAGAGGCGATCAAATACCATCAAAAGAAAGCTCTATTTGTAGGAAGAAAAGGACGCAAATTTTGTTTGGGAGCCACGTCGCACGACCGCGCAATTGTCTGTTAAACGCAGTGCCGAATTGTAAAAACGCCTTTGGGCATTTAGCAGCATATTGGTCCGGGGCTTAAGTGGTTAAAGTTGAGAAGAGGTGGGGAGGGGGGAGGGGGTGGGCGCTACCGACAGTGACATGTCACATTAAAGATTGAAGTTGAGAAGCGGGGGGAGGGGGTGTTCTGCTGTCAGAAATGACATCTTACATTAAAGTGAGAAGCTGGGGGTGCTGGGTTCTTACCTCTTCTCCCATGCAGCCAGCGATTTGAGAAGCGAGGTGAGAGGCCGAAAATGACTTCTCACCAGGTGGGGCCTCTAGTAATTTGCAGCTAAGCCTGAGCCTATAGAGCGGATCGGCCCTGGTGTCAGCTTATGACTGTCGGTGATCTGCCTGTCTGGTTCCGGCTAAAAAGCTGGTTCCATTAAGGACTGCGCAGGCGCAATCTGATCTGACGGTCTGGTTCCGACTAACGAGCTGGTTCTGCGCAGGAGCAATCCTTGCCGACGTAAATCTCTGAACCTCGGCCGGCATCCAGGGCGACGTGGAATTTGAGGAAAGTGGCCAGTCGGCCTCATGTCCCAGCGAACTCGCTCTGCTCGCTCGGGGATGTTAAAGAATGAGCCTGGATGCCGACCGAGGTTCGGAGATTTCCGTCGGCAAGGATTGCGCCTGCGCAGTCCTTGAAGGAACCAGCTCGTTAAGGGAACAATACAGACAAGTCACCGGGATCCCTTCTTATACCTGTCTGTGATCATTCAAGTGGACCTGTCATCGGATATATTTCTATCTACTGGTCAGTGGAGAAGAAAAGTTTTTTCAACCATTTCTCTGGTCCTCCTTTAACCCTTTCCATGCCAGGCATTTTCACCCCCTTCCTGCCCAGACCAATTTTTCGTTTTTTTTTTAGTCTTAATTTCCTTTTTCACATTTTTCACATTACCAATTATCGCACTTCATATCATCTACTTATTTCCGCCAATACAGAAAAATAAATTATTATTACAGTCTTGTAATTTTCCTATCCCCTTAATTCCATATCACTTCTCTTTTCCTCTTTGACCCTTTTACCATGTTACCCCCACCCTCCAATTTTAATTTTTCAGCGCTGATGCACTTTGAATGACAATTGCGCGGTCATGCAACACTGTACACAAATGAAATCTTTATGTCGCCAACCCCCCCCCCCCCCCCCACAAATAGAGCTTTCTTTTGGTGGTATTTGATCATCTCTGCGGTTTTTATTTTTTGCGCTATAAACCAAAAATTGCGACAATTTAAAAAAAACAAAACACAAAGGCCCGGATTCACAAAGCACTTACGCCAAAGTATCTCGAGATGCGCTGCGTAAGTGTAAATACGCGCCGCCGTATCTATGCGCTGTACCCATAGAACTAAGATAGGCCAAAAAACTGACTTCATCCGACCGACGTAACTTGCCTACGCCGGCGTATAGTGGGTGCATAGTTACGCTGGACGCATTTGGAACTCCCATTGATTTACGATACAAATATGCAAATGAGGGAGATACGCCGATTCACGAACGTACTTGCGCCCCGCGCATGTTTTAAGCGATTTGCGTAAGGGTTACATCCGGCGTAAAGTTATTCCTCATATAAGAGGTGCAACTCATGCAAAGGTATGGACCAGGGAACGAATGCCGTCTAATTTTACGTAGTACGTGAATAGGGCTGTGCGTAGGTTACGTTTACGTCGTAGGCAGTGATTCGACGTATCTTAGGCAGTTATTTAGACGTGACTGTGAGCATGCGCACTGGGATGCGTCCAAGGTACGACGCATGCGCAGTTCATTTTAAGTACTTGTCTGAAGCTCAGCCCATCATTTGCATGGGGCCACGCTTAATTTAAATGTATCACGCCAACTTCCACCTACTTTGACTTACGTCGGCTTACTCCGACGAGTATACGCTACGCCGGCGCAACGTTGGGAGCATTTGCTTTGTGAATTCCATGCTCGCCTCTCTGCATTGCGTCAGCGTAGCGGTAAAGAGATACGCTACGGAGGCATATATATGCGCCGATGTCTGTGAATCCGGGCCAATATTTTTCAATTTTTGATTTAATAAATATCACAATTTAAAAAAAAAATAAAATGTTTTCCTCAATTTATTCCGATACGTATTCTTCTACATATTTTTAGTAAAAAAACAAAAAACGCAATAAGCGTATATTGATTGGTTTTTGCGCAAAAGTTATAGGGCCAGATTCACATACACTTAATATTGCACTGCGTAATTGAAATACTCTACGCTGCCGTATTTTACCAGGCTCTACACCGAATTCTGGTAGATTTTTGCCCGTTGGCTACGGCGGCGTAGTCTATTTCTCGCCGCGTAATCAAAATACGAGATTAGGGGGCGTGAAGCATTTAAATTAAGCGCGTCCCCGCGGCGATCGAACTGCGCATGCTCCGTTCAGAAATTTCCCGCCGTGCATTGCGCGAAATCACGTCGTTACGTCATTCGTTGTTTGAGTAGTGTCGTTTACGAACATTCCTATTCCCGGACGACTTACGTCAAAAAAAATAAAAGACGTCGGAAAACGTAGAAATTCGACGTGGGAACGACGGCCATACTTAACATGGGCTGTCTAATATTAGAGCAGCAAAAAGCTGGTATAGTGTTACGCAAAAAAAAGATGACTAAAGGTGCCGTAAGAGATTGCGAATGAAGATCGTAATTTCGGGGATCGCCGGCAAAAGCTCATTTGCATACCCAGACGCGGAAAACGACGGGAAGTCCACCCAGTGGCCGCAATTTTATTGCAGCGTAGATTCGAAGGCGTATGAACACGTAATCCAGTCGAATTGAAGCCCGCAGCCGTCTATTCATGGTTTGAGGTTTTCAACTAGCTAGAAAACGCGCGTAATTGGAAATTACTCCAGTCTAACACCAGTTAGACAGGCGTAATGGCTCTCTGAATCTGGGCCATAGCCTCTACAAAATAGGGGATATACTTCTAGCATTTTTATGTATTATTTTTTTTTTCACTAGTAATGGCGGCGATCTGCGATTTTTATTGTGATCGTGACATTGCGGCTTACACTTTTTTTTTTTATTCTTTCTTTTCCAATATTTTATTGAATTTTCAAAAATTATAACAAGCAGTGGTTTGCCCACACATGGGCGACAGCACAAAACATTAAGTAAAAGCGTATTAACACGTAATAAACACCAAGACAAATTATAACCCAGGCCATGGAGGACCAGGTTGAAAATTAGGCCTGTGTCATAGAAACGAATGTCACATCGAACCCTTTTGACACCCTTTTGGGACCATTCACATTTATACAGCGATTAGTGCTATAAAATTGCACTGATAACTGTTTAAATGTGACCGGCAGGGAAGGGGTTAACACTAGGGGGCGCTGAAGGGAGGTCACAGAGGTCCTCTCAGCCTTGGCCTCGAGGAAGAGAGCAGGTTCTCAAATTTCCATATATATATTTTTTTTATATATATATATTTTGTCTTGTCTTGTCTAGTTCAGTTTTGTTTGTCTTGACCTGTCTTGTCATGTCTAGTCTTGTCTTGCCCAGTCCTGTTTTGTATAGTCTTTTTGAACAATATATGGAAACAAAAATATATCAGAAATTGATTAGATGAAATAACTATATTACTTATTTGAACACATCAATGTCTGTATCATATTCTATAATGTATTGTCATAATATAATAAAATCAGAATGAACTATAAAACATCCAATAAAAATCTAATTTCTTCAAATTTCCAGATGGAAAAAATTCCAATTGGAAATTTCGATCGTCTGTGGCAATTCTGATGCATTTTTCGGAAACAATTTGACGCATGCTTGGAAGCACTGAACTTAATTTTCTCGGCTCGTCGTAGTGTTGTACGTCACCGCGTTCTTGACAGTCGAAAGTTCAGATAACTTTTGTGTGACCGCGTGTATGCAAACCAAGCTTGAGCGGAGTTCCATTGGAAAAACCCTCCAAGGTTTTTCCGACAGAAAATCCAATTGTGTACATGGGTCATAAGTGGAGCATCTGCATGTTGTAAAAGAGAGGCCATATTGTGATGTAGGCACTCCTGCCAGGCATTGTTCAGCTGTGATTGGTCAGGGAAGGAGCTGTGCTCTACACTCTCTATCGGCATGTTATTTGCAAAACATCTCTGATTGGCTCCCCCAAGGTGAGTGCTGCTATACAACTGGTTGCACCAGGACATATTTGGGTACAAATACCAGTTGAATATAGAAATATTGTATGTGTATTGATTTTTAATACACAAATGTATTAAATGGTGTTTTTCTTGAAATCTAGCTGGAGATTGGCCCAAATATGGTATTGAGGTAAAGTTTGGGCGTGGCTTTCTTAGTACTATAATAGAATGTTGTACTGATGTATCTTCTAACAAACAGAAGTAAGTGACTCAAACATAAAATATTTTTTATGTTCCCAAGACCTTGTATAACCTGTATGTTTTTATATCACTGCTTGTGGCTCAGCCTCTCTGTATAGGGAGTAATCTTCAATGATCTTGCCCAATATTTGCCCTAAATTCTTTGGTGAGTATTAATTCTCATTGCACAGGATTTATAGAGCATCAACAGTTTGCAAAGCACTTTATAATACAAAGGCAGATAGTACAGTTGCAAATGCAATACAATTGATGACAGGAAGATTAGAAGGTTCTGGTCATAAGAGCTTATAATCTAAAAGAAAGGGGTGGGGTGAAGAGTTAGTGGAGAAAGCAAATGTAAAGGTTGGTTTGGTGGAGGCCTGTAGGCAGATGCAGTCTCCTTTCTCCACTGCAGGTGGCGCTCAACTGCAGCGGCAATGCAGGAGGAGAGAAAGTCAGGAGGAAACACTCCTCTATGGTCCCCTGGTCACCAGTGGAGCAATCTGGTTGGATGATGCCACCCCATATGACTCTGGCGGCTACCTTGTGCCAGGCAAAGTCTATTTAAGACCCTGGCTTCTGGGTTTTGCATGCATTTTGCGAGTGGACAGAGCAGGGACAGGTGTCAGGGAAAGTGAATAGTGATAGGTAAAGGTTCAAGTAGGGACAGGCTTTCCTTTCTAGGAAACTTCAGAATTTGGCACAGACCAGCCAGGCCACATTCTAACCTCAGGGACAGATTTTGTTGGCACTCTGTGCATTACTGTTCAGAACTGTGAGTGCTCCCAATTAGGTTTCCTCCCACTGGGCTGTTTGTATCTCTGGGCTATGAGTTTAATACATATTCCTTTATTAGCAATAGGATTCTGTGTGTTTACTGCCATTGCATCACACCCACAGGCGGACTAGGCTTCCCGAAAGAGATGAGATTTCAGGGATCACATAGGGTGGCATAGAGTAAGACATGGCTGGACAGATTGGGGCAAGGAGTTGCAGAGGTTGGGAGAGGATCTAAAGAAGTAATGCAGGCAGTGACGACTGGTCCATAAGGGGCGCAGGGGTGCCGCCTTCCTAATCCATGCGCTTGGCCCCCAATCTCCATGCAGGACGCCGCATGCATGGATTAAAATGCTTTTTTTTTTTAGAAGCACGTGAAAAAGCTGGAGGCTTTAAAAAAGGTGAGCTCGTGAACCCACCCACTTGTGTGACAATAGCGAATTAATATTCAATATTGTTTTCTTGCTTCTCCTCCTGGTCAATCAAGAAGTGGGTATTTTACAATTTGTAGACATATTTTTATAGTGGGCAGCGCCCTGGACCATTGTGCGGGTTCCCAGAGGCTCTAGGGAGGTAAGCAGTGCGGGCAGCTCAGCTTACTGAGCCGCGTGGGTGCCGTTTGTGGCCTCAAAGTCTCGGGAATCATGGAGAGCTTCAACGGGATATGTCAGTCTCTGTCTCTGTCAGCTCCATGAATGCACCCCCCCATTTCTATGTGCTTCTAGGGCATTTCTAAATGCATGTAATAAAGAAAGTAACGCTCCAGGTGGATTGTGTTAGTATGCTCTCAGGGGATCAAGGGTGCTGGCAATGCACAAGGCAACAAATGGAAAAAGAAAATATGGTCAGCCGCACTCCAAAAAACCTTGATGGTTGTCTACACTACACTACACGGGAGTGTCCTCCCCCCTCCTCTCCTCGGCACCGTCATGGTAACTGTGGACACATGGCGGTGACAGCTTACTTCTTCACGGCCGGGCACTCTCCTATTGGCCAGACGATCTTCTGGGACCTGATTTTTGTCCCAGGAGGTTGCTGGCAGGGAGGGGCTGCCTATGGCAAGAGGAGGAGTTGCCTAGGTGGCTGAAGATAGGAAGCAGGAAGTGGGACAGGAAGTCTCACGAAAAAAAGGATACACCCCCCCCCATAAAAAAAATGACATGCCAAATGTGGCATGTTAGGGGGCGAGGAGTGCTTAAAGCGGAAGTTCCACTTTTGGGTGGAACTCCGCTTTAAGTGTTATAAGCTGTAGGATGCGACTAAGAAAGTCAGGAAAGATTTACTAGAACAGCTGACCTTTAACCACTTAAGGACTCTCTACAGACGATATACGTCGGCAGAATGGCACGGCTGGGCACGGGCACGTACAGGAATGTCGCCTTTAAGAGCCCAGCCGCCGGTGCGCACACGTGACTGGGTCTGAAGCTCCTTGACCTCGCCCACAGTACCCGCGGACTCAATCGCTGCCGGTGTCCTACGATCGGTCACAGGAGCTGAAGAACGGGGAGAGGTGAGTGTAAGCACAGCTTCCCTGTTCTTCTGTGTGGCAGTGACACTGATTGTCTGTTTCCTGTGTGACAGAAAGTCAGGTAAATCTGTGTGTGTGTTGTCACAGACGGGAGATACATTTCTGCCTTGTTTAGACAATTCACTAATTACTATTAGGTGTCGGCTGCAGAAATAGCCAGAAAGGTTAAGGCGTTGGCGATTTTGGGCGTATTTGGGCAACAAAGTTTAGGCGTTTTGTACCCGCGATTTGCGGCGACAAAACGCGCCGTTAAAATCCTGCTTTTTGCATAGCCATTGTCGGCTATGCGGAACGCCAAAGCCGCCCGATACGCGCGTTGGAAAAGGGTCCGGGACTTTTTTCAAAATCGGCGTTCGATGTTCTATCGGCGTACGGGGTTCGGCGTTAGGAGATGTGAACGGTCTCCATAGACAATAATGCTTATTCGACGGTACGGCGTATTGTAGCGTCGCGCTTCAGGCAACAAAACGCCTAGGTGTGAATGGAGCCGTATGGCCCATACACATGATCCGAATATCGGACGAAAACGATCGTCCGATGATGGATCATACGATTTTCGGATCGTGTGTACACTACTTTTGAGAGCCGATCACGACCGTTCATCCGATATTTTTCGATCGGACATGCGCGAAGATTTTCCTCGTACGATGTCAGATCGTACGATTTTCATTTAGTCAGCTGGAAAACTTCAGCTGGTCAGAATGAAGCAAATTAAGGCCTCTATAAGTCATCCAAAGGATGACTACTGATTGCTGCATCCTGAGGCTTTTTGAGTTAAGGAGCAGTCAGAAAGACTTCTGAAGAGGTGAGGTGGTTGTTGATTTTTCTGTGTGATAAAAAAACAAAAAGACTATTGTTTTTCTGCTGTAGGACCAGCAGTGTTTGCCCAGCAGTAGGCTGTGTCAGACTCCATAAGTAGGTTCCGGTGTTGGGAAGGTAGACGCCCCAAGTGGCCAGGGTTTATTTTATGTTCTGTTTTGTTTATGCTGTTTTGATGCTTGCACTTGTATCCAGCAATATGGAAGAATAAACCATATCCTTTGTTTTCAACCATCCTCAACTGCCTTTCTGTATAGTTCAGTTTGTAGTGAACCCATCCAGGGGGTCACACACACCCGCTACCGAGCTAATCCCTCACACCTGATATAGTCACAGCCACTCCCCCTACAGTAAGAATCACTCCCTTAGGGCACACTTAACCCCTTAGCACCCCCTAGTGGTTAACTCCTTCACTGCCATTGTAATTTTCACAGTAACCAGTGCATTTTTATAGCACTTTTCGCTGTGAAAATGACAATTGTCCCAAAGATGTGTCAAAATTGTCCTATGTGTCCGCCATAATGTCGCAGTCACGAAAAAAAACGCTGATCACCGCCATTACTAGTTAAACATTTTTTAAATAAAAATGACATAAAACGATCCCCTATTTTGTAAACGCTATAAATTTTGCGCAAACCAATCAATAAACGCGTATTGCATTTTTTTTTTTTTTACTGAAAATATGTAGAAGAATACGTATCGGCCTAAACTGAGAACACTTTTTTTTTAACATATTTTTGGGGGATATTTATTATAACAAAAAGTAAAAAAATATTGATTTTTTTTCTAAATTTCGCTCTATTTTTGTTTATAGCGCAAAAAGTAAAAACCGCAGAGGTGATCAAATACCACCAAAAGAAAGCTCTATTTGTGGGAAAAAAAGGACGTCAATTTTTGTTTGGGAGCCACGTGGCACGACCGCGCAATTGTCAGTTAAATCGACGCAGTGCCGAATCGCAAAAAACGTCCAGGTCCTTTACCTGCATAATGGTCCGGGGCTGAAGTGGTTAATTGGGGTTAATCAAACGCACTCTAAATGGTGGCAGGTGTGTACTGACTCTTATTTAACATGAGTTGGAATGTGATTGCTTAATTCTGAACACGGCTACAACCCCGGTTATCAGAGGGTGTGCACACTTATGCAACCACATTATTTTTGATTTTTGCTTCCCCTCCCTAAAATATTTCAGTTTGTTTTTCATTTGAGTTGTACAGTTTTTTGGAAAAAGTTCTGAAATTATTCGTCTTTGTCTAATATTTTTTACATCACAGAAACCTGACATTTTACCCGGGGTGTGTAGACTTTTTATATGCACTGTGTGTACGCCACCTCCAGTTAAACTTTGAAACTACAATCGCCTTTTGTAACTTCATATATTTATTTTTCTGCTACCACATTTGTACTCATTTGTATTTATCTAATGCAATTTATTAATCTTTAATAAACAAATTTGACAAGAGAAACACATAAAAACGTGTACCTGTGTGAACGAAGCCTGAATATTCACCTTATGAAAGGTAACATCACCTGCTCTGCAAATTTGTTTGACATTCCCTCAAGCTATTGTTCTACTTTTGATTGTTTATGGAAAGCTCAGTACTCTGTTTATAGAACATTAACCACTTGCTTACTGGGCACATATACCCCCCTCCTGCCCAGGCGAAATTTCAGCTTCCGCCACTGCGTCGCTTTAACTGAGAATTGCGCGGTCGTGCAGCGTGGCTCCCAAACAAAATTGCCGTCCCTTTTTCCCCACAAATAGAGCTTTATTTTGGTGGTATATGATCACCACTGCGGATTTATTTTTTTGCGCTATAAACAAAAATAGAGCGACAATTTTGAAAAAAAAAACACAATGAGACAGATTCTCATAAGAGATCCACCGTCGTATCTCTGTTTTTCTCCCCGGGTATCTATGTGTCTGATTCTTAGAATCAGTTACACATAGATACGGTGTAGATCTGACTGGCGTAAGTTACTTACACCATCGGATCTTAGATGTTATTCTACGCTGGCCGCTAGGTGGCGTTCCCGTCGATTTCAGCGTTGAATATGCAAATGAGCCTGATACGCCGATTTTCGACCGTTTTTGCGTTGCTTCGCCGTAGTTTACATTGTTTCCGTAAGCGTAAGGTTATATGAGGGTTAACGTTACGTCAGTCCGCCGTATGCCATGTTAAGTATGGACTCAGGACAGCGTTGTGTTTTTCCGTCGTTTACGTAACTCGTTCGCGAATAGGCCTGTACGTCAATTACGTTTCCGTCGTAATCAATGTATTTGCGGCTTACTATGGAGCATGCGCACTGGGCTACGTTTACGGCCGGCGCATGCGCAGTTCGTTTGGCATGGGGGCGCGCTTAATTTAAATACAAGCCGTCCCCTTTGAATTACGCGGCCTTACGCCGGGTCATTTACACTACGCCGCCGCAAATTACGGAGCAAGTGCTTGGAGAATACGGCACTTGCTCCTGTAAGTTGCGGCGGCATAGTGTAAATAGCTTACGCGACGCCGCCGCAGGATCTACCAGAATCTGGCCCAATATTTTTTACTTTTTGCTATAATAACTATCCCAATTTTTTTTTTAACTATTTTTTTTCTCAGTTTTGGCCGATACGTATTCTTCTACATATCTTTGGTAAAAAAAAAAAAAAAACGTAAAAAAAAAAAAAACGTCAATAAGCGTATGAATGAATGACTTGTATAGCGCAACGCATGCGAACTGAATCGCCTCTGGGCGATTTTTCCAGCCAGTGTCTGCTTGGCTGGTGTGGTCATTTTTACCCCGTAGGATCTTGACACGCTAGGGACACACAGTCATACACACATATATACATATATACTGGGCCAATTTTTTTGAAAGAGGTCCAATTGACCTACCAGCATGTCTTTGGAGTGTGGGAGGAAACCGGAGTACCCGGAGGATACCCACGCAGACACAGGGAGAACATGCAAACTCCAGGCAGATGGTGTCGTGGTCGGGATTCGAACCAGCGACCCTTTTGCTGCTAGGCGTAAGTGCTACTCACTGCACCACTGTGCTGCACTATATACGTATAGTGACTATAGTTACTATATAGAGCCTACAAAATAGGGGACATAATTATACATTTTTTTATACTAGGAATGGCGGCGATCTGCAATTTTTATCGGGACTGCGACATTATGGCGGACACTTTTGACACATTTTTGGGACCATTCACGTTTATCCAGCGATCAGTGCTATAAATATGCACTGATTACTGTATAAATGTGACTGGCAGGGAAGGGCTTACCACTAGGGGGCGAGGAAGGGGTTAAATGTGTTCCCTACTAGTGATTCTAACTGGGGGGGGAGGGGACTGACTGGGGGAGGTGACCGATCTGTGTCCCTATGTACAAGGGACACAGGATCAGTTTCCTTTCCCTGATAGGACGTAGAGCTCTGTGTTTACACACAGAGCTCCACGGTTCTGCTCAGTTAGGCCCCTTTCACACTGGGACGGGAGCCGCTAAAAATAGCGGCGCTATACCGTCGGATTTACCGCGAGTTGCGGCTGCTATCGGTGTGGTATTAACCCCCGCTAGCGGCCGTGAAAGGGTTAATACCGCCCGCAATGCACCTCTATAGAGGCGTATTGTGGGCAGTATTGCCGCGGTTTCCCATTGTTTTCAATGGGAAGGAGCGGTGAAGGAGCGGTATACACGCCGCTCCTCTCACCGCTCCAAAGATGCTGCTGACAGGAGATTTTTTTATCTCCCGCTAGTGCATCGCCTCAGTGTGAAAGCCCTCAGGCTTTCACATTGAGGTTGCTGGGCAGGAGTTTTTCAGGCGGTAAAGCAGCGCTATTTTTAGTGCTGTACCGCCTGAAAAACTCCTCAATGTAAAAGGGGCCTGACTGGGCAATCACGGGTGCACCGGCGGCCATCGCGGCCGGCAGGCACGCGCATCGTGTTCCCAGTAACGTGCCAGGTGCACGCGCGCGCCCCCTAGTGGCTCTGCAGGACGAGGACGTCATATGACGTCCTCTCAGAACAACAGCGCTATAGTGCCACCGTCAATTGGCAGTGGTCAGTAGTAGAGTGGTTAAATTTAACCACTTCAAAACCAGGGCAATTCTGATATTCGTCTCCTAAAAATCCGCATTTTTTTGCTAGGAATTTACTTAGGAATTACCTTTTTATTCAGAGGCCCTGGAGAATAAAATGGTTGCTGTTGCAATTTTTAACCACTTCCAGACCGCCGCACGCCGATATACGTTGGCTGTTGTCTCCGTTATGGCAACAGCTAGCTGCCATAATCCAGGTATCCTCTTCTTCAGCCGGCGGTCCGGTATCCGATGATGGTGGTCTCTGCGGTGGATTCGTCACCAGATCACCGTTATGGCGGCGGGAGAGGGGCACCCCCTCCCGCCGCTCTCCCGTGCCCTCCGCTGTTTACCGGAGCCGTCGGCAGCAGCGGAGGCTATCGGGTGCTTCTGGTGGCTGGATATGGCGATGAGTGAGAATATGATGGCACCCACCCGTCTCCATGCCATAGCAGGGCGAAAGTGACGTCAAAATGTCACTTCCACCCACTGTTCTTAACCACTTGCCTACTGTGCACCTACACCCCCTTCCTGCCCAGACAAAATTTTAGCTTCCGGCACTGCGTCGCTTTAACTAACAATTGCGCGGTCGTGCGACGTGGCTCCCAAACAAAATTGGCGTCCTTTTTTCCCCACAAATAGAGCTATCTTTTGGTGGTATTTAATCGCCCGTGCGGTTTTTATTTTTTGCGCTATAAACAAAAAAAGAGCGACAATTTTGAAAAAAGACACAATATTTTTTGCTTTTTGCTATAATAAATATCCCATTTAACAAAAAAAACAAACATTTTTTATCTCAGTTTAGGCCGATACGTATTCTTCTTCATATTTTTGGTAAAAAAATGTAAAAAATAAAATCGCAATAATCGTATAGTGACTGGTTTGCGCAAAAGTTATATTGCCTACAAAATACGGGACATAATTATGATTTTTTTTAATTTATTTTTTTACTAGGAATGGCGGCGATCTGCGATTTTTTTCCGGGACTGGGACATTATAGCGGACACATCGGACACTTTTGACACATTTTTGGGACCATTTACATTTATACAGTGAACAATGCTATAAATATGCATTGATAACTGTATAAATGTAACTGGCAGGGAAGGGGCGCCCCTAGCAACTTTCTATGACTGCACGTCATATGATGTGCAGTCAGGACAATGGAGTTACCCGCCCGCCGTCATATGACGGTGGGCGGGTGACAAGTGGTTAAAGGGCCATTTTATTTTCCAATTTAGTGTAAATATGAGATGTGAGGTCGTTTTGACCCCAGATCTGATATTTAAGATGACCTGTCATGTTCTTTTCTATTACAAGAGATGTTTACATTCCTTGTAATAGGAATAAAAGTGATACACTTTTTAAAAAAAAGAACAGTGTGAAAAATAAAAATAAAAGGTAAAATAAATGATAAAAAATAAATAAAAAATTGAAAGCACCCCGTCCCGCCGAGCTCGTGTGCAGAAGCGAACGCATACGTGAGTAGCACCCGCATATGAAAACGGTGTTCAAGCCATACATGTCAAGTATCACCGTGATCGTTAGAGAGAGAGCAATAATTCTAACCCTAGACCTCCTCTGTAACTCAAAACATGCAAACTGTAAAAAAAAAAAAATAACGTCGCTTATGGAGTTTTGTAAGGGTAAAAGTTTGTCGCCATTCCACAAGCAGACTCAATTTTGAAGCGTGACATGTTGGGTATCATTTACTCGGCGTAACATTATTTTTCACAATATACACAAAAAATAGGCTAACTTTACTGTTGTCATATTTTTTTATTAAAAAAAAGTGTATTTTTTTCAAAAAAGGTGCGCTTGTAAGACCGCTGCACAAATACGGTGTGACATAAAGTATTGCAACAACCGGCAATTTATTCTCTAGGGTGTTAAAAATTTTTTTTTTAATGTTTAGGGATCTAAGAAATTTAATAAGGGAAAAAAAATAATAGTTTTTAACTTGTAAACAACAAATCTCAGAAAGAGGCTCGGTCCTTAACCACTTAAGGACCGCCGCATGTACATTTACGTCGGCAGAATGGCACCGACAGGCACATCAACGTATATATACGTTGGTGCCTTGGGGGGGATCCGGGGTCCGATCGGACCCCCCCCGTACATGCGGCGGTCCGCGCGGCTGCAGGAGCGATCCGACAAGAGGGGGCGGCTATCCGTTTTCACCCGCCCCCTCCGGATCGCTCCCAGCCAATGCGCGCGCCCGCCCGCCCTGTCACTTCCTCCTCCTGTGTAAACACAGGAAGGAGGAAGCTATCTGATCTCTCCCTCGGCGTTTGTTTCAAGCGCCGCTGAGGAGAGATCACAACACAACAAGTAAGTCTGCACCAACAGCACACTTACACACACACAAAAACACATTTAACCCCCGCGATCGCCCCCCCCCCCCCCTCCCCCCTGTCACAGTGTCACTGAATGCAGTAATCATACATGTATGATTACTGTATTTAGTGTCAGTGTGACAGACAGTGTGACAGTCAGTTAGTGTTAGTGTCAGGATAGCCCCCCCACCCCCCCAATAAAGTTTTAACCCCTTGATCCCCGCCCTAGTTAACCCTTTCACTCCCGATTGCCAGCATCACTAAGCGATCATTTTTCTGATCGCTGTATTAGTGTCGCTGTTCCCGCTAGGTAGCTAATTTTTTTTTAATGCGATTTTTTTTTTACTAAAGACATGTGGCTAAATAAATTTTGGCCTAAATGTTTGACTAAAATTTAGTTTATTGGTTTTTTATTATAGCAAAAAGTAAAAAAATTTTTTTTTCAAAAATGTCGCTCTATTTTTGTATATAGCGGAAAAAATAAAAATCGCAGAGGCGATCAAATACCACCAAAAGAAAGCTCTATTTGTGGGAAAAAAAGGACGCCAATTTTGTTTGGGAGCCACGTCGCACGACTGCGCAATTGTCTGTTAAAGCGACGCAGTGCCGAATCGCAAAAACCCCTTGGGTCATTTGCCAGCGTATTGGTCCGGGTCTTAAGTGGTTAAAGGAGTTGTAAATAAAAACAAAATGTTTGCTGAAATGACTGATTACAGGGTATAGAGACATAATAGTTAACTGATTCCTTTTAAAAACAATTAAAAATAGATAAAACATCAATCCTATAATGTACCTGCAGTCTCTAGTTTCGTTTTTGCATGCCGTTTCCTGGTTCTCTGATGTACAGAGCCACAGAGCCAATACAGGGCAGTGATGGTTTGGAAAACGATTGGTGCTGAGGGGTTTTAGACACACAGTAATCACACCTTCTTGATTAGTGACCACGGAGAGAAAGCTCTCAGGACTGTGGTCATCCATACCTCCCAACTGTCCCTGATTTGGAGCAACGTCCCTCTGTCCCTCATTCTCTTCATTTGTCCCTCATTTTGGTCTGATCTATATAGATGTATATAAAATGCACTTTTTATCAATCAAAAAGTGTTTCCCAGCACTAAAACTTTCATCTGATTTCTAAATTGCTGCATTTGTAAATTCCAAAAGCCAATATAAAGGAATAGTAGTGGTAAGAAAGCACTTTGGGTTTAACCAATCATATGTTTTTGTACAACTCTTCTTTACGGGGGCGTGACAAGGGGTGTGTCCTATGCCTGCATACTTTTGCTGATAGGTGTCCCTCATTCTCATCTCAGAAAGTTGGGAGGTATGTGGTCATCAGGAAACAGACAACCAGAATTTGTGGAGATCAGAGAAGAATTACAGCTACTTGAGAGCAAAAATGAACAATGAGGACATGAAAACAGCAATGCATTAAGGTAAAGGAAGCTTTTAAGATAAAAAAAAAAAAATTCCTTTACAAACCCTTTAAGTGGTTAATGTCGCACAATATTTGCGCAGCAGTTTATCAAACACAGGGTTTCAGGAAGAAGTGGATTTTATTGAATTTTAGTGCGCACAAACACAATATAACGCTAGCATTTTTGTAAAATATAAAATATGATATTAAAGCAGAGTAAATAGATACGTCTACGTAACAAGTCGTGCTTTAAAATTGTGTGTGTCCGAGGTAAACTGCAGAACCTAAATATCTGCATAGGCGATGTTTTAAAAACCTTTACAGGCTACCAGTTTACACGGGAGATCTGGTGCTAGAAGTATTGATCTCATTCTGACGTTCGCAGTGATGCATCACATGTGTGGTGCGATCATAGGTGTGCGCAGCCTATTGCAATAGGGTGTGCACCCCAAAGCCCAAACACACACTACCGATCACTCACTATGTTCATTCAGAAAGGGAAGAGGCTGGTAAATTACATATTTACTGGCCCCTTCCCCACTCCTAAAACATCCCAGCAGCGACAGCCGATAGGAGAGGAGGGAAGCTGGCAGCGCTGTGGGGGGAAAGATGGGAGTCAGGGCAGTAGAGGGAATCTGTGCTGCAAAGGGTGATAAAGGTGTGCTTGGGCACACCTGGCACACCCTGTGCGCACACCCATGGGTGCGATTGTCGTTTACGTTATATATGCTTTCAGGACCGACATGTGCATTCATACGTGGACGCACGGAGGGGATTTAATTTTATTTTATTTTATTAGTTATGTTACTCAGCCACTTCAATACCGGGCATTTTCACCCCCTTCCTCCCCAGACAAACTTTTAGTATTCAACGCTGTCACATTTTGAATGACAATGGCGCGGTCATGTAACGCTGTACCCAAATGGAATCTTTATATTTTTTTTCCCCCACAAATAGAGATTCCGTTTGGTGGTATTTGATCACCTCTGCGTTGTTTTTTTTATTTTAATTGTTTACCACCCTTTATATTGGCTTTTAACTGCTTGCCGACCAGCCGCTGCAGCTATATGGCGGCAGGTCGGCTCTGCTGGGCGAGAGCACATAGCTATACGTCACCTCGCCCAGCAGCCAATAGGGGCGCACGTCAGGGGCGGCGCATGCCCGGCAGTCGCGATCACCGCCGGGCACCCGCGATCACTCGTTACAGAGCGAGACCCGGGAGCTGTGGGTGTAAACCCACAGCTCCCGGTCCTGTCAGGGGGGGGAAACGACTGATCGTCTGTTCATACAATGTATGAACAGCGATTGGTCATTTCCCCTAGTCGGTCCACCCCCCTTCAGTTAGAACACACCCAGGGAACATGTTTAACCCCTTCCTCACCCCCTAGTGTTAACCCCTTTACTGCCAGTGGGATTTTTATAGTAATCCATGTATTTTTATAGCACTGATCACTATAAAATGCCAATGGTCCCAAAAAATGTGTCAAAAGTGTCCGAAGTGTCCGCCATAATGTCGCAGTACCGTACAAAAAAAAAAAAAAAAAAACGCTGATCGCCGCCATTAGTAAAAAAAAAAAATATTATGAAAAATGCCATAAATCTATTCCCTATTTTGTAAACGCTATAACTTTATAATTTGACGCCTCCTTCACCGCTGAAGAAGTCCCCATAGAGGACGTAACGCATACGGGAGGAGTGTCGTGACGTCATCCTCGGCTATTACTTTGTTCATTATACACGCTGTATACATCGGCACCGACCGTGGTGCCTTCATTGTGAGTGTTTTTTTATCTTTTATTACGATTAAATCGTTTATCCAAACGGAGAGCACTATGTTTTGGCATTTGTTTATTACATGACCTATCGGTTTCTCTGTGACGTCTCCACTACTGCTGGATTTGCTGATATTCATACATAAAGCGCATTTGACCCTCCATAATCAAAGGGTCCAGGTGGTGAGGTGAGAGGCCATTTCATGTGGTGGTGGATGTGTGTCTAGCACGTGTGAAGTTATCGGAAGAACGGGGAGAGCCGTGTGTAAACACGGCTTCCCCGTGCTTCACTGTGGCCGCAGCATCGATCGCGTCATCCCTGTTATAGGGGGACGTGATTGATGACGTCACACCTACAGCCACACCCCCCTACAGTTGTAAACACACACAGGGAACACTCAAATCCTACAGCGCCCCCTTGTGGTTAACTCCCAAACTGCAACTGTCATTTTTCACAGTAAACAATGCAATTTAAATGCATTTTTTGCTGTGAAAATGACAATTGTCCCAAAAATGTGTCAAAATTGTCCGAAGTGTCCGCCATAATGTCGCAGTCACGAAAAAAATCGCTGATCGCCGCTATTAGTAGTAAAAAAAAAAATAATTAATAAAAATGCAATAAAACTATCCCTTATTTTGTAAACGCTATAAATTTTGCGAAAATCAACCGATAAACGCTTATTGTGATTTTTTTACCAAAAATATGTAGAAGAATACGTATCGGCCTAAACGGAGGGAAAAAAAATGTTTTTTTATATATTTTTGGGGGATATTTATTATAGCAAAAAGTAAAAAATATTGCATTTTTTTCAAAATTGTCGCTCTATTTTTGTTCATAGCGCAAAAAATAAAAACCGCAGAGATGATCAAATACCACCAAAAGAAAGCTCTATTTGTGGGGAAAAAAAGGACGCCAATTTTGTTTGGGAGCCACGTCGCACGACCGCGCAATTGTCAGTTAAAATGACGTAGTGCTGAATCGCAAAAAGGGGCAAGGTCCTTTACCTGAATTTTGGTCCGGGTCTTAAGTGGTTAAAGCGTCGCAGTGCCGAATCGCAAAAAGTGCTCTGGTCTTTGACCAGCAATATGGTCCGGGGGTTAAGTGGTTAACAAATGCAGCAATTTAGAATTTGGATGAAAGGTTTAGCCCCGGGAAAAAACCTTTTGAAAGATAAAAAGTGCATTTTATATACAACTCTATAGATCAGACCAAAATGAGGGACAAATGAGAAGGAAAGAGGGACAGAGGGACACTGCTCCAAATCAGGGACAGTTGGGAGCTATGCAAGAAGTGATAGATAAACCTTCCCATATATCTGCCCATATCACATCTACATATCAGAGTCTACATACCATTTATTACATCTACCCGTCTGGCTTCAACTATGGCTTCAACTATTCAGCACTAACATTCTACAATGGCACTAAGGGGTCTATTTATCAAATTAATGTCACTGCTGTCCAGGCACTGAATTAAATGTACTCTGCTGCCATCTGCTGGAGACTTTGCATAGTACCCGGCATGATTATTGAATGAAATTAATTCTATTGCCATCTGTTGGAGTTTTTTCTTATTGTGTGTCATGACTGTACTGGCACTGAAATAAATGGACTCTACTGCAATCTGTTAGCAACTTTTTTATCAGACATGATTATACTAGGGTTGCCATCTGTCCAGGACTCACCCGGACAGTTCAGGTTTGGAATCATGTGTCCGGGTTTCAGACTGCCTGAAACCTGGACGCATTCTTCAGACTGGACTATGGCTTCCCAGCAGGGTTGCTGGCTGTAGTTGTCTAAGCTGGGAGTGTCTGTTACACTCTCTTTCACACTGCCCAAAGCCAACACTAACAACCCCCCCCCCCCCAACACACACAGAGGGCTTGACCTGCACCTCTGCCCCTCCACCCTGCCCCCTCTGTGTCTCCCCACACTCCAATCTCTGGTGCTGTGCCTCAGAAAAGGAAAATTTGGGCCGGAAATTTGAAGTCCAGCAGCCTCAGATACATCTGGATGAGAGGTGCTGACTGCCAAGGGGTGAGTGAGCTCACCATCCATCCCTGTCTGTGACTGAAGTCCCCCCCCCCTTCTCTCTCCTGCCTCTGAGTGAGTACACCAAGGCAAATCAGGGTTCTCAGAGCACCCCTTACATCAGAGTTCCCCTTTACACCAAAGGCCACAGTGTTACACCTTACATCAGAGTCCTCTCTGTGCATCAGAGTTCTCAGTGTCCCCCTTAGATCAGGGTTCCCAGAGCATCCCTTATGTTAGAGTCCCCAGAGTTCCCCCTTACATCAGAGTTTGCTGAGTCCCCCCCTTACAATGAAAGCGAACTCTGCGAGTTCAGATGTAAAAGGGGACTCTTGTGATTAACTTCATATGATTAGAAATCTTATTTAAAGGGGTTGTAAAACGATTTTTTTTCCATAATAATCATCCTTTACCTGCAGACATTCCTCTTTTCACTTCCTCATTGTTCGTTTTTACTCAGAAGTTGCTCTATTTCTTCTCTGTTCTGTTCACTTCCTGCTTGTCTGATTGTTACTCACCACCGTGATGGGAGACTTTACTGCGGTGGTCAGTGACATGCTCGCCCCCTCCTGGAAACTACATCTGTGTGGAAGGACGCTCTCTACGTGTTAGAGACTTCACGGAGGTGTGAATTACTGGGCATGCCGCAATGCATACTGGGAAATGTAATTCTTTTATGAACGAGCGCCGCAAACCAGGAAGTGAATAAGAGAACAGAAACTAGAGGTGATATAGATGAAGGAATTTAATAGGTATTTACTTGTTTTTTTAACAGAATCATTACACTATTCTGTCTGTCCACCTTGCAGACATTCATTTTAGGCAAAAAAAAAAAATTCCGTTACAACTCCTTTAACCACTTAAGGACCGCCTCCTGCACATTTACGTCGGCAGAATGGCACGGCTGGGCACATCCACGTACAGGTACGTCCTGTGCTAGTGCCCAGCCGTGGGTTGCGGGCGCGCGCCCGCGACCCGGTCCGAAGCTCCGGGACCCGCGGACCTGATCGCTGCTGGAGTCCCACGATTGGTCCCCGGAGCTGAAGAACGGGGAGAGGTGTGTGTAAACACGGCTTCCCCATTCTTCACTGTGGCCGCAGCATCGATCGTGTCATCCCTTTCATAGGGATACACAATCGATGATGTCACACCTACAGCCACACCCCCCTACAGTTGTAAACACAAATGAGGTCACACCTAACCCCTTCAGCTTGTGGTAAACTCCCAAACGGCAATTGTCTTTTTCACAATAATCAGTGCAATTTAAATGCATTTTTTGCTGTGAAAATGACAATGGTCCCAAAAATGTGTCAAAATTGTCCGAAGTGTCCGCCATAATGTCGCAGTCACGAAAAAAAAATGCTGATCGCCGCCATTAGTAGTAAAAAAAAAAAAAATGAATAAAAATGCAATAAAATGATCCCCTATTTTGTAAACGCTATAAATTTTGCGCAAACCAACCGATAAATGCTTTTTTTTTAAACCAAAAATAGGTAGAAGAATACGTATCGGCCTAAACTAAGGAAAAAAACAATTCTTATATATTTTTGGGGGGATATTTATTTATAGCAAAAAGTAAAAAATATTGAATTTTTTTTTCAAAATTGTCGCTCTATTTTTTTTTTTATAGCGCAAAAATTAAAAACCGCAGAGGTGATCAAATACCACCAAAAGAAAGCTCAATTTGTGGGGAAAAAAGGACGCCAATTTTGTTTGGGAGCCACGTCGCACGACCGCGCAAGTGTCAGTTAAAGCGACGCAGTGCCGAATCGCAAAACCTGGCCGGGTCCTTTAGCGGCCTAAAGGTCCGGGTCTTAGGTGGTTAATAGCAAAATATATGTATAGTTTATACTATAAAAAAAATTGCTGTGCGCTAAAGTGTTCGGGTTTGACTTGAAGAAAAGGTGACAACCCTAGATTATTCTGCTGCCTTTTGCTGGATGCTTTTCATACTCTTTGGCCTCCGTGTATTAGCATTTCTTTCTCGTACATCACGGGACACAGAGCGGCATATTCATTACTATATGGGTTATATGGAGTACCTTCAGGTGTGGACACTGGCAATCTCAAACAGGAAGTCCCCTCCCTATATAACCCCCCTCCCCTAGAGGGAGTCCCTCAGTTTTTTCGCCAGTGTCTTAGGTGTTGGTCACGGAATAGCTTTGCTCCACATCCTTGGGATTAAGGGCGGGCTAACCGGATCTGTCCAAGGAGCCTCAGTGCCAAAGTGGACAGTACCCGGGCCCCAAACCGTGGGGTTTTGCCTATAATGCTCCTCTTTGGAGGGCTGGACCCTGGGCCCAGGACTTGGAGTTCGTAAAGACCATAAGTTCCTGTTTGCCAGGGTGCTATATAGGTCCAGGACAGTGGGTACCTTCATAGGACCCCAGGGCCTGAAGGTCTATTACGCTACCCACGGAGATGGGAGAAGATTGGATCGTTTTGCTAGACAAACATCCTGCAGCAAGGAGCAGGTAAGAGGGGAGCCTGCGGGACTTGGTTCGACAGCAGGCTCTCCGGGGTAACCTAAAAGGGGGGTAGCCTAAGTATGCTCTGCATTGGCAACCTTGCTCACTATGTCTGTGAAAGACAGGATGATCCCATTTCCCCCATCACTAGGTTCCCCTGTCTAAGAATGGTGTTGCTAGCTACCTGCTGCTTTCTTCCTAGGACTGGTAAGGATCCCTATGGGGCCTTTTGGAGAGTCCTACCTGGCCGGGGGTTTGAATCTGCCGCCTGGTTCTGCAGTCCTGGGTCTCCAGCAGCGCGGCTCCTCCATGTTCTTCCTGCTCCGGCATACGCGCGCGCGCACGTCTTATAGACGTTTTTCGCGCCGTTCGGAGAGGAGGGCGGGGGGGGGCGTGCCTGCAGCGTCATACAGGGGCGCGCCTTGTGCTGTTATAGATCAGCAGGCATTGTCAGTGCTCAGTCTGAGGCTGATCTCAAAGGGAGAGGACGCAGAGCGGCAGAACGGTGACTCCCGGTGGTGGAAGAGGGGTAGTACAGGCTGGACTTGGTTCCAATGCCTTTCTGTTAAGCCAAGAAATCCCCCTTTTTGCAACAGGTTGGAGGCTGGCAAACTAAGTTTGGGGTCGCTGTATGTTTTAAAAAAAAAAAAAAAAGAAAGAGACTTATATATATTTAAAAAAAAAAAAAAAAAAAAAACATACGGGGCCCCATCAGTTTTTGGGCATTACTGAGCTATTGTCCCCTAAGCTCTAGTTTTGTACAGTCTGTTGTGGTTGGCGGAGTCCCTCAATTTTGTATTATGGCTTCCAAAGGTTCGGGGTCAAAGGGTACAAAAAAGACCAAAAAACAAAGGGGTTCCCCCTCTGATTCTGATGATATGCCGATACTTTCCCCGCAACTTATTCCCATAAAGGTCGCCTTGGATGAGCCATTAGGGGGGTCTGGTGCGGAGGCTGGCCCAGATCAGCCCAGCCCTGTGTTTATCACAGAGGAGATGCTAGCTGTATCCCTAGGGGGGCTAGAAGAGAGAATAGCAGCATTGATCGCTAGAGCTATTCCTGGCAAGAAACGGGTTAGATCCCCATCACCAAGAGGTGTATCCTCAGATGCTGAAATTCTCTCTCCGGAGGAATTGGAATCGCAGGAGGATCAACTAGACCTGAACCAAGAGGGTTCAGGGATTGAGGGATCTACCTCTGAGGAACCATTTTCAGACTCCCAGACAGAGAGACTGTGGGTGCAGTCTTTGACGGACATGGTCCGCTCGGCATTTAGTTTACCATTGCCAGAGCCTCAGGTTCCTCCGGTATCCTCTCTGGGCTCTTTGAAAGCTCCTTCAAGCAACGCGGTTTTTCCGGTCCATCCTCTCTTGGAGGAATTGATCTTTCGGGATTGGGTACGGCCGGACAGGATTTTTCTGCCACCGAAAAGATTTGCGGTCATTTACCCCATGGAGGAAAAATTCTCCAAGAGGTGGAGGCTCCCAGTGGTGGATGCAGCCATCTCATGTGTGAATAAATCACTAACTTGCCCGGTGGAAAACATACAAATGTTTAAAGATCCGGTTGATAAACGGTTAGAGACACTTTTAAAAGCATCCTTTGCTACGGCAGGAGCAGTGGTACAGCCAGCTGTGGCTGCGATTGGAGTTTGTCAGGCGTTAAAAGACCAGACAAAAGAAATGTTAAAGGACATGCCTACCCAACAAGCAGAAGAGTTTTCTGACATTCCCAGAGCTCTGTGTTTTGCGGTAGATGCTATAAAGGATTCCATCCAGCAGGCCTCTCGTTTATCACTATTTTTGGTGCACATAAGAAGGCTCTTATGGTTGAAGAACTGGGCGGCGGAGCCCCCATGCAAAAAGCTTCTGGCAGGTTTTCCCTTCCATGGAGGACGACTCTTCGGGGAGGATCTGGATAAATACATTCACACTATTTCAAGTGGCAAAAGTACCCTTTTACCGGTCAAAAAGACATTCCGGGGTCCTACATTTAAAAGGCAGCTCTTTCCTGTCTCAGGGCCCTCAAATTCCAGGCAGTATCGACGGCCGCCTGCACGATCCAACGTTAACAGTAGATCGCAGGGACAGGCCCCTGGGGGTAAGAGACCATGGTATCGCAAGCCGACAAAGACAGCCCCTAAGTCTGCCTTATGAAGGGGCGCCCCCACTCTCGCGGGTGGGGGGAAGGCTTCGTTTCTTTTCAGAAGTTTGGGAAGCCAAGATCCCCGACAAATGGGTCCGGGCGTCTGTAACCGCAGGCTACAGACTGGAGTTTCTAAACTTTCCTCCGCCTCATTTTCAAGAGTCAAGGCTACCAAAGGATCCAGCAAGGAAGGCCTCGATGCTGGCAGCTTTGGATCTCCTGCTTTGCCAGGACGTAATAATAGAGGTGCCAGCCCAAGAGCAAGGGCTAGGTTTCTATTCCAATCTCTTTGTCATACCAAAGCCCAACGGCGATGTCAGGCCAATCTTGGACCTAAAGAGGTTAAACGATTACCTAAGGGTTCGTTCCTTCCGGATGGAATCCATCCGGTCAGCAGTCGCCACGCTTCAGAGGGACGATTTCTGGCTTCCATAGACATAAAGGATGCTTACCTTCATGTACCAATCTTTCAGTCGCATCAAAGATTTTTACGCTTCGCGGTGGGGCAGCGACACTTCCAATTCAGGGCGCTCCCCTTCGGGCTGGCCACGGCCCCCTGGGTATTCACGAAGATCCTAGCCCCAGTTCTGGCCAATCTAAGGATCCAGGGGGTCACAGTCCTAGCATACTTGGACGACCTTTTAATCATAGATCACTCACGGCCGTGTCTGCAACAGGCAGTAAACCTCACGGTTCAGTACCTCGAAGGGTTCGGCTGGGTCCTAAACCGGGAAAAGTCAGCGTTCCAGCCTACAAAGCAGTTGGAATACCTCGGCATGAGGTTAGACACAGAACAGCAAAGGGTGTTCCTGCCCCTTGTAAAGATCGAGGCTATCAAGGGGTTGGTTCAGTTGGTTCTAAGCAAGAAAAAACCAACTATTCGCCTGTGTATGCGATTACTAGGCAAGCTAGTGGCCACGTTCGAGGCGGTACCATACGCTCAGATCCACACTCGCGTCCTACAGGCGGCCATTCTAGCAGCCTGGGGCAAGAGAGCACATGCCTTAGAGTCCCCTTTGACGCTATCATCAAGGGTCTGACAAAGCCTGGCCTGGTGGGTGAACCCTCAGAATCTTCTAAAGGGAAAATCCTTCAGCCCTGTTGTCTGGAAGGTAGTTACCACAGACGCCAGCCTGGCAGGCTGGGGGGCGGTCTTCGAGGGGTTCTCTCGCCAGGGAACTTGGGTGAAAACAGAGAGGCAGCTCCCCATCAATATCTTGGAGATCAGAGCTGCTCGCCTAGCCCTTCTGGCATGGACCTCCAGATTACAGGGGTCCCCGGTGAGAATCCAGTCAGACAATGCCACAGCGGTGGCATACATAAACCACCAAGGGGGAACCAGGAGTCAGGCCGCTCAGAGGGAGGTGAGCTTGATTTTTCAGTGGGCAGAGGTTCATGTACCCTGCATTTCGGCGATATTCATTCCCGGAGTGGACAACCTGCAGGCAGACTTCTCAAGTCGCCAGATTCTGTCGCCAGGGGAGTGGTCTCTGCATCCCCAGGTCTTTCAGACAATCTGCCAGAGGTGGGGAATGCCAGACGTAGATATAATGGCATCCAGGTTCAACAAGAAACTAGACAGGTTCGTGTCTCGAGCGAGGGACCCTATGGCCTGCGGAACCGATGCGTTGGTTTGCCCTTGGCATCAATTCAAACTTCTATATGCATTCCCTCCGCTACAGTTACTTCCGCGCCTGTTGCGCAGGATCAGAGTGGAGCACAAGCCAGTCATTCTAGTAGCTCCAGCTTGGCCCCGGAGGACATGGTACTCACTGGTCCTGAAGATGGCAGTGGGAGACCCTTGGACTCTTCCTCTACGACCAGACCTACTCTCACAAGGCCCGATCCTCCACCCTACATTACAGCGTCTAAATTTGACGGCCTGGAGGCTGAATCCCTGATTCTCAGGGGTAGAGGTCTGTCTAGGCAGGTAATTCCTACCCTGATTAGGGCTAGAAAGCCGGCCTCCAGGGTGATTTATTACAGGGTGTGGAGGAACTACGTAGGCTGGTGTGAATCCAAAAGATGGAATTCCCGCAAATATACCATTGATAGGGTGTTAAGTTTTCTCCAGCTAGGAGTGGATAAAGGCCTGGCACTAAGCACAATCAAGGGACAGATCTCAGCTCTGTCAGTGTGGTTTCAGAGGCCGCTGGCCACCCACTCGCTGGTAAAGACCTTCATACAGGGGGTCTTGCGTATTAATCCTCCTGTCAAGTCACCAATTTGTCCATGGGACTTAAATCTTGTCCTGTCCACTCTACAGAAACAACCCTTTGAGCCGTTGGCTGAGATTCCTTTAGTTTTACTGACAAGAAAGTTGGTATTCTTGGTCGCCATAGTTTCGGCCAGGAGAGTGTCAGAGTTGGCAGCCTTATCGTGTAAGGAACCATATCTCGTTCTACATAAGGACAGGGCAGTTCTCCGGCCCCATCCTTCCTTTCTACCAAAGGTTATATCCAATTTTCACTTGAACCAGGATTTGGTACTTCCATCCCTCTTTCCGAAACCCACGTCTAGAAAGGAGGGGTTGCTGCATACCTTGGATATTGTCTGGGCCATGAAGGCCTATCTTAAAGCTACAGAAAAGATCCGGAAAACAGATGTGTTGTTCGTTCTACCAGATGGCCCCAAGAAGGGGCAGGCAGCTGCAAAATCCACCATCTCGAGATGGATTAGACAATTAATCATTCAGGCCTACGGTTTGAAGAGGTTGCCTCCTCCTTTGTCGGTAAAGGCCCATTCTACCAGGGCCATGGGCGCCTCCTGGGCAGCACACCATCAGATCTCTATGGCTCAGATATGCAAGGCGGCGACGTGGTCATCAGTCCACACGTTTACAAAGTTTTATCAACTAGACGTGAGAAGGAATGCGGATTCTGCCTTTGGACAGGCAGTACTACAGGCTGCAGTTTAAGATCCTCGGGATCAGGGGCACCCTTGGTTGTAAAAAAGAAAAAAAAAAAAAAAAAAGGTTTTTTCTTGACTAAGTTGGAATTATTATTATTATTTGAGTATACCTCTAAAATTAAATCCTTCTTTGGAAGATGTCTCCCTCCCCTCATTAAAGCATTGCTTTCGGACATCCCATATAGTAATGAATATGCCGCTCTGTGTCCCGTGATGTACGAGAAAGAAAAAGGGATTTTTAAATACAGCTTACCTGTAAAATCCTTTTCTTGGAGTACATCACGGGACACAGAGCTCCCACCCCTCTTTTGGGGAACATTTTTGGGAGGCATACTGCTTGCTACAAAACTGAGGGACTCCCTCTAGGGGAGGGGGTTATATAGGGAGGGGACTTCCTGTTTGAGATTGCCAGTGTCCACACCTGAAGGTACTCCATATAACCCATATAGTAATGAATATGCCGCTCTGTGTCCCGTGATGTACTCCAAGAAAAGGATTTTACAGGTAAGCTGTATTTAAAAATCCCTTTTTTATTCAGTGTATTCTGCTGCCATCTGCTGGACACTTATTAATATTATTTGAAGGAAATTAACTGGTATTACATTTGCTGCTATCTGCTGAAGATTGTTTATGTTTTTTGGAATAATTGTACTGGCATTACATCAGTGGCGGTCAACTGGAAAATGATATAAGGAAAAGGAGAACAGTTGGGACTTTATATGAGGCGGTGACCTGGTCTATACGTTAAAAAAAAAAAAAAAGAAGAGGGGAAGGGGATTGGGACTTTGCATGAAGCACGTAGGTATAAATTTTACATCAATTATTATATAAATTAACCACTTCCCGCCCAAGGTACGTAATAGGACGTCCTTAACTTTGAGTGGGTATATCTGAATGATGGGTGCAGCTACAGGCGTCATTCAGATATCGTCTTTTTTCAGCCGGCAATTCCCTACCCCATAAGGCCGCGTACACACGATCAGACCGGTCCGATGAAACTGGTCTTAAAGGATCACTAAAGACAATTGTTTTTTAGCTAAATAGCTTCCTTTACCTTTTTGCAGTACTGGTTTCATGTCCTCATTGTTCGGTTGTTGGTTTTTTTTTTTGCTTTGAAGTTGCTGTAATCCTGCTCTGATCTCCACACTTCCTGCTTGTCTGTTTCCTTATCACCACAGTGCTGGGAGCTTTCTCACTGTGGTCTAAGCTGTCATTACTGTGTGTCTAAAACTTCCCAGAACCAATCAGATTCATTTAAAAAAACAAAACACTGCCCTGGATTTGTTTGTTTTTGTTCTGTGTGTCCATTTCTACTTCACAGAAACATGAAGCCATTTCAAAAGTGAAACTAACCTGGAGGCACATTATATGATTGATTTTTATCTATTTTTAATCATTTTGAAAATGAATCAGTTCACTTTCATGTCTCTATACCCTGTAAACAGTCATTTCAGCAACAAAAAAAAACAACAAAATCCTTTAGTGACCCTTTAACCACTTAAGACCCGGACCAAAATGCTGCTAAAGGACCTTGCCTCTTTTTGCGATTCGGCACTGCGTTGTTTTAACTGACAATTGCGCGGTCGTGCGACGTGGCTCCCAAACAAAATTGGCGTCCTTTTTTCCCCACAGATAGAGCTTCTTTTGGTGGTATTTGATCACTTCTGCGGTTTTTATTTTTTGCGCTATAAACAAAATAAGAGCAACAATTTTGAAAAAAAATCAATATTTTTTACTTTTTGCTATAATAAATATCCCCCCAAAATATATATAATTTTTTTTCCCCTCAGTTTAGGCCGATACGTATTCTTCTACCTATTTTTGGTAAAAAAAAAATCGCAATAAGCGTTTATCGGTTGGTTTACGCAAAATTTATAGCGTTTACAAAATAAGGGATAGTTTTATTGCATTTTTATAAAAAAATTTTTTTTTTACTACTAATGGCGGCAATCAGCAATTTTTTTTCATGACTGCGACATTATGGCGGACACTTCGGACAATTTTGACACATTTTTGGAAACATTGTCATTTTCACAGCAAAAAATGCATTTAAATTGCATTGTTTACTGTGAAAATGACAGTTGCAGTTTGGGAGTTAACCACAAGGGGGCGCTGTAGGATTTGTGTGTTCCCTGTGTGTGTTTACAACTGTAGGGGGGTGTGGCTGTAGGTGTGACGTCATCGATCACGTCCCCCTATAACAGGGATGACACGATTGATGCTGCGGCCACAGTCAAGCACGGGGAAGCCGTGTTTACACACGGCTCTCCCCGTTCTTCAGCTCCTGGGACCGATCGCCGCACTCCAGTGGCGATCAGGTCCGCGAGTCCCGCGGTCCCGGTGCTTCGGACCGGGTCATGGGAGCGCGCCGCGGGCGCGCGCCCGTGACCCACGGCTGGGTACTAGAAACCAAGGTATATATACGTTGATGTGCCCAGCCGTGCCATTCTGCCAACGTAAATGTGCAGTAGGCGGTCCTTTAGTGGTTAAGACCAGTTTCATCGGACCAGTTCGATGGTGTGTACAGCCCATCAGACCGTTCTCGTCGGACCAAAGTTTAAAAACTTGCTTTAAAATCTGTCCGACAGACACCTGTCCGTCGGACAGATTCGATGGTTAGTACAAAAAAGCATCGGACCAAAAACCCGCACATGCTCAGAATCAAGTCGACGCATGCTTGGAAGCATTGAACTTTGTTTTTTCATCAAATCGTTGTGTTCTACGTCACCGCGTTCTGGTCTGATCGGATTTTGGTCCGATGGTGTGTACGCACATCAGATCATCAGACCACTTCAGCGTGGTCCGATGAAAACGGTCCGTCGGACCAGTTTCATCGGACCGGTCTGATCGTGTGTACAGGGTCTAAGAAGGAGCATAGCAGCTGTTCCACTACTTGATCATTCTTACGTGCAGTGAGAGGGGACGTCACCCCTCCCACCGCCCTCCGGTGCTTCTACTCACTTACCACTGTGATCGGATCCGCCGTCCCCTGATGCATACCATAGAGATTTCCAGTGGACCAGATGGTCGCCGGAGTCTCTATGATTGTTCGAAGGCTGAATGCGATGTTATGACGTCACGCCCGGCCTCTGCATTAAAGAAAAAACTGCGCCGCCTCGGCTATGAAACTGAGGTTGTTGTTTTTTTTTATTTCAGGATACCCAGCCTAGTGGTGAGATGTTGGGTCTTATTGACCTCAGATCTCACTGTAAAGAGGACCTGTCATGTCATATTCCTATTACAAGGGATGTTTACATTCCTTGTAATAGGAATAAAAGTGATAACTTTTTTTTTTTTAAAGTGTCAAATTAAAAAGTTAAGAGTAGAATTAACAATAATAATAAAAAAAAAAGCTGTGAGGAGAGCTTTTGACCGGGAATCCTAGCCGTGTGTATGTCCCTCGCAATTTATCCGACGGGAGCATACACACGGCCGGGATTCCCGGCCAAAGCTCCATTGCGGTTTTCCTGTTGGGAAAACCGGCTGTGTGTGAGGCCGTGTACACACAGCAGAGAACCTCGACGGGCAGAACACATTGTTCCGCCCGTCGAGGTTCCCTGCCGGCCGTCGAAATCGGCGACCCGCCCGTCGGGAATGGCAACCGGCCATTCTTCCAGGCGGGCCGTCGAGCAAATAGAGAGCGTGCTCTCTATTTCTGCTCGACGGGCTTCCTGACGGGAAGCTCGCCGAGAGTGTACACACGGCCGAGGTCCTCGCTGGAATGCAGCTTCCACCGAGGTTCTCACTGGTTTCCAGCGAGAACCTCGGTCGTGTGTACGCCGCCTGAGGGAAAGACTGAACCGAGCAGGTTCTTGGCTTTGCCCTAGGGCAGGGGTGCCCAACCTTTTGAAAAGCGAGGGCCACTTAAGCAACTTGGTAACCAGTCGAGGGCCACAATAAGCGGAGTGGGCGGATGACAGGTCATGGCTACTCTATAGGCCCTCCTATCCGCCCAGATGAAAGGGGATGAATTCCCTTCTGTTTTTCGGATTGGAGGTAGGCGGGTGTAAACAGACATCTGTCGCTCTATAGAGGTGAATTGAGGGTCCCATTTGATCGGGCCGATCGTGCGAAAAGTGCCCAAGACTGCTTTCACACTGATGTTCTGCTATTTACCCACACCGCAGGTGCAGCGTAGTGCACCTGTGTCTATCCTGCGAGGTAGCAGAACTTTGCCATAGACTCCACCTGTGGTAAAAGCCGGCGCTGTAGTGGAAGCATCGGCTTATGGGGCTCTGCTCTGCAGTCGCTTTCTTCCTCTACCACCAGCTTCATTCACAACACTGATGCTGTGGTATGGCGGGTCGTCAACCTGCGATCTGGGCTTGCCAACCCTCCATTCCAGAGAAGGAGGTCGCGGGCCACATCAGAGGGCTTCGCGGGCCACATGTGGCCCCGGGCCACTGGTTGGCCACACCTGCCCTAGGGATTTCCAACGGGAAATTTTCCCGTCGGAACTCCCACACGTGTGTACGCAGTAGGGTGACCACATATCCAAACTACCATTCAGGGACACCCTCCCTTCCCAAAAATCAGCTTGTGTTGTAACAAATCACAGCACAGTGTTTGGACACAAGAGGCGGGATTTATGATTTCTCCAATCACAAGCAGGGGGCGGGGATCCCGGCCAGGACAAGAACTGTCAGTGAGTAAAGTGGTGATGTGGTGGCCTTTTATGGGGGTATCAGATTGGCCCGGGAGGTGGCTGTGTCAGTTTCATTCCAGGACACTGTATTGTCCTGGAATGAATGTGTCCGGGACAGACCTGCAAAATGTGGGACTGTCCCGGGCAATCCGGGGGACATGTAGTCACCCTAGTACGCGCCATAATAGTTCTCCTGTGGACAGATTCTCCCCCCTGAGCTGTGGATCTCTGCAGCTCCTCCAGAGTTACCATGGGCCTCTTCTCTGACGAAGGCTCTCCTTGCCCGGCCTGGTCAGTTTAGGTGGACGGCCATGTCTTGGTAGGTTTGCAGTTGTGCCGTACTCTTTCCATATTCCCAATGATGGATTGAACAGAGCTCCCTAAGATGTTCAAAGCTTGGGGTATTTTTTATAACCTAACCCTGCTCCAGACAGGTAGTGCCGTTGTAAATTTCAGGAATATTTCCATACCCAGGCTACACAGATGGTCTTGTATTGCCAAACATAGTAATAAATACAGCTGTATGTGGATTTACACCACTAGTTGCATAAACTCATGCATCCGTACAGACATATAACCCTGGATGCAGACAGACTGCATCCATCTAGGTCAGGGATCCTCAAACTATGGCCCTCCAGCTGTTGAGGAACTACACATCCCACGAGGCATTGCAAAACTCTGACATTCACTAACATGACTAGGCATGATGGGAATTGTAGTTCCTGAACAACTGGAGGGCCGTAGTTTGAAGAGCCATGATCTAGGGGTCTACAGCTTCCTGTGTGCACAGGTTTATGCAATTAGTGGTGTAAATCCACATTTAGCTGCAGTTATTATTATGGTTGGCAATACGAGACCCTGTGTATCTTTGGTATGGAAATACTTCCCCAATTTATATTATACGGCCTCGTGTGTAGTGTTGAGCAGAATATGCCATATTCGATTTCGCGATATATCTCGAATATATAGTCGAATATTCGAGATATATTCGCTAAATACGAATATTCGTGATATTTTTTGGAAATGAAATTATTGCGAATTTTCGCTATTGCGAATGCGAATGCGAATTGCGAACGCGAATGCGAAATTTCGAGAAATGCGGAATGGAGCACTCTGATTGGCTCAGAATATTCGTGATATATTACAATACAAAATAATTGCGAATATTCGGCAAATGCGGAAGGAGCACTCTGATTGGCTCAGAATATTCGTGATATATTACAATACACAATAATTGCGAATATTCGAGAAATGCGGAAGGAGCACTCTGATTGGCTCAGAATATTCGTGATATATTACAATATAAAATAATTGCGAATATTCGAGAAATGCGGAATGGAGCACTCTGATTGGCTCAGAATATTCGTGATATATTACAATACAAAATAATTGCGAAATTTCGAGAAATGCGGAATGGAGCACTCTGATTGGCTCAGAATATTCGTGATATATTACAATATAAAATAATCGCGCGATATCGCTATTGCCGAATAATCGCATTGCGATTTTTCGGCAATATAAAATGAGCGCTGCAGCTACTCGGCCCAAGGTCTCTAATCATACCAGCAATGCTTTTAGACGTCGATGGGGATCTCTAAGATGTGATCTGTTCTAAAAAAAAAAAATTGAAAAAATTTGAATATTCGAAATAGCGAATATTCGCCGCAATATTCGTAAATTATGTACAAATAATTTATATTATATATATTATACATAATATATATATTATATATATATATACATTCATACATACATACATACATACACACACACACAATACTATATTTTAAATAATAATAATACTTATATACGGTACTATATTTAAAAAAATAATAATAATTATAATAAAATATATAATAATAACAATGCTACTTGCATTTGAAAAATACATTTAACCACTTGCCTAATAGGCACTTTCACCCCCTTCCTGCCCAAGCCATTTTTCAGCTTTCAGCGCTGTCACACTTTATATGACAATTGCGCAGTTATGCTACATTGTACCCAAATGACATTTTTATCATTTTCCCCCCACAAATAGAGCTTTCTTTTGGTGGTATTTGATCATCTCTGTGGGTTTTATTCTTTGCGCTATGAACAAAAGAATAAGGACAAGTTTATTGGACCGGCGTAGCGCACCGCCTTTACGTTAGACTTGCGCAATTTTGTTGCGTAATCACCCTATTCTCATAGCTTTTGCGCAGAAAATTGCGCATGCGTAACGTTATTTCAGAGGCGTAAGGCGGAGTAATACAAATTGGGAAGGACGTGGGCGTGTTACATTGAAATGAGCCGTGACCCCATGCAAATGAAGGGCCGGCCGCCTCGCGCATGCGCGCTTGAAGGAGACCATGGTCAGCTCCGCTGTGCGCATGCTCACAACTCGGGAGCGGCGCAATCAGTGAAATTGGAAATGGACTAGGGCAACGTTGTGAACTACGCAGACAGCATAAATAGACACACACAAACGCACTTGCATTGCAAAAGTACATCCCTTTGTCCCTTCCCATTTAACCAAGTGCTTTTGTCCTGTTGTTCGTTGCGGTGTGTTTTGTAGTTGTCAGATTAGTGTTCTGTGTGATCAAGTGTTTGTTAGTAGATCTCTGAAAATGTTTTTTGATAAGTGTTTGAGAGACTGTTTGTTTGATATATTTCTGTTCGTTTGTTTTCTTGCTGTTTGTTTTTGTGACTGATTCTTGCTGAGTGCTTGTGTGATTTTTTGGGTGTTAGTTTTCTCTTTGTGTGTGTTCTTGCTTGATTGGTTGTGCTTGTTTTTGTGACAGATTTTTTTTGACTGGGAGTGATTTTTTTTGGAAATATGACAGAGAGAAAGCGAAAGCTCAATTTTACTGTGGGGGAAAAAAGAATTCTTGCCCGGGCCATTAGCGATTATGGGCGTTTCCTCCACGGCCCAGACAGTGCCAACACCACCCCGGCCAGGAGGAGGGAGATTTTGGATATGATCACTGAGCAGGTCAATTCAGCGGGGGAGGGGGAGACACGGACCCGGTCTGGGATTGACAAAAAAATCAATGACCTCCGGCGTCTGGTCAAACAGAAGCTGTCCAAAATGCATGCCCATGCCAGGGGCACAGGAGGGGGCCCACCATGCCGTATTAGGCTGACAGCGGAGGAGCGTACGGTGGCCCTGACCTTTCATCGGCATGAAGTGGAGGGCCTGCCCGGCTTTGACTCAAGTCCGGAGCCCGTGGTGCCAGGTAAGTATTTTTTTTAATATCAGGTGTGTAGCATGTGTGGGGGAGGGGGTGAAAGGGAATATGTGGCAAGTTTGTGGATCCTCCAACCTGTGAATGTTTTGTGTCATCCACAGATGTGCAGGAGGGTGCAAGGCCATCTGGCCTGACCGCACCATCCCCAGGACAGCAGCCTAATGAGGCCCCCCCAACAAGGCCGGAGTCCGCGGAGGAGGTTCAAGAGGAGGAGGAGAATCATGAGAAGGAGGTGTCCATGTCAGGCACTGGACTTTTGGTTTTTGAGGACTCTTCCCCTCTGGCTGGCAGCAGGCAGCCCTCCCTAAGGGGGAGCCCCCCCTCCTCCCCCAACATGGCTCCCCTCCCAAGGGCCTCCCCTTCTCCCCCGGCCAAAAGCATCAGCTGGAGGCAGGATTTCGTCCCAGAACACCAGGGGGGTGGCCGATCACCTGGACTCCCACTCCCGGGCTTTCACAACCTGCCTAAACGACCTGCAGACTACATCAGCAGGCGTTGGGCAGGATGTGAGGGCCCTCACCCAGGCTATCCAGGCCAACACGGCAACACTTGGTGCTGCCCTGGACAGAATAGCCGTGGCCTTAGAGGGCAGGCCGCCAGGTGGGCAGAGATCAGGGGCTGCTCCTCCTTCCCCGGTTTTCATCCTCCCCCATGAGTCTCCCCTGAGGAGCCGGGGCCGTGGCTGGGGGCGCCCCAGGCGTGGCTCACGTAAAGGGCAATAATTTTTTTTCCCCTTTTTTGATTTTTTTTTGCTGGAAATTTTTTGATTTTGCTGGTAATTTTTTATTTCTTTTTGGGTTGTGAATGCTGTTTGAATGTGGGGGTGACATTCCTGCCGGAAAAGGGGTGTCATCCTCAATTTTGGTGGAGAAGGGTTCCCCAGGACCAGGGAGAAGTGATCCCCAGGTCCGTGTGAATGGTGTATGAATGTACAGTGACATAATTGGAGCCGTGGCGTGGCGTTGCTGCTCACAAGTCCTGCATGGTGGACTGGTGCCAATCCAATTTGATGTGGATGTGGGGTGTGTGTGCTAGGGACCACAGTGGTGTGCATGCATGCATTCTCATTGTGCCATGATTAATGTGTGTGTTTAACGTGCAAAGATGCCCAATGTGAGCTGTCTCCTGGCTGCTCTTCCCTCGGAAGACGGGGTAGCCTCGGTTAGGGGGGGATTGTCTGGTTCAGGGGTCAGGTCATCACGTAGGTCAATCTGCAGGCCCTTTCTTACTGCGAAGTTGTGCAGCATGCAACATGCACCGATGATCTGGCACACAAAGTTTGGGGAATACAAGAGGGTCCCCCCAGACTTATCCAGTCATCGGAAACGTGACTTCAGGAGGCCAAAGGTGCGCTCCACCACTGCACGTGTTTGGGCATGTGCTTGATTGTATCTTTCCTCTCCTGGGGTTTGGGGGTTCCGGATAGGAGTCATGAGATGGGGTCCCAGTGGATATGCAGAGTCACCTGTAAGGGAAAAGACAGGAGGATGTTAGTCATGCATGTGCCCCTCTGACATTCACTAACATGACTAGGCATGATGGGAATTGTAGTTCCTGAACAACTGGAGGGCCGTAGTTTGAAGAGCCATGATCTAGGGGTCTACAGCTTCCTGTGTGCACAGGTTTATGCAATTAGTGGTGTAAATCCACATTTAGCTGCAGTTATTATTATGGTTGGCAATACGAGACCCTGTGTATCTTTGGTATGGAAATACTTCCCCAATTTATATTATACGGCCTCGTGTGTAGTGTTGAGCAGAATATGCCATATTCGATTTCGCGATATATCTCGAATATATAGTCGAATATTCGAGATATATTCGCTAAATACGAATATTCGTGATATTTTTTGGAAATGAAATTATTGCGAATTTTCGCTATTGCGAATGCGAATGCGAATTGCGAATGCGAATGCGAAATTTCGAGAAATGCGGAATGGAGCACTCTGATTGGCTCAGAATATTCGTGATATATTACAATACAAAATAATTGCGAATATTCGGCAAATGCGGAAGGAGCACTCTGATTGGCTCAGAATATTCGTGATATATTACAATACACAATAATTGCGAATATTCGAGAAATGCGGAAGGAGCACTCTGATTGGCTCAGAATATTCGTGATATATTACAATATAAAATAATTGCGAATATTCGAGAAATGCGGAATGGAGCACTCTGATTGGCTCAGAATATTCGTGATATATTACAATACAAAATAATTGCGAAATTTCGAGAAATGCGGAATGGAGCACTCTGATTGGCTCAGAATATTCGTGATATATTACAATATAAAATAATCGCGCGATATCGCTATTGCCGAATAATCGCATTGCGATTTTTCGGCAATATAAAATGAGCGCTGCAGCTACTCGGCCCAAGGTCTCTAATCATACCAGCAATGCTTTTAGACGTCGATGGGGATCTCTAAGATGTGATCTGTTCTAAAAAAAAAAATTGAAAAAATTTGAATATTCGAAATAGCGAATATTCGCCGCAATATTCGTAAATTATGTACAAATAATTTATATTATATATATTATACATAATATATATATTATATATATATATACATTCATACATACATACATACATACACACACACACAATACTATATTTTAAATAATAATAATACTTATATACGGTACTATATTTAAAAAAATAATAATAATTATAATAAAATATATAATAATAACAATGCTACTTGCATTTGAAAAATACATTTAACCACTTGCCTAATAGGCACTTTCACCCCCTTCCTGCCCAAGCCATTTTTCAGCTTTCAGCGCTGTCACACTTTATATGACAATTGCGCAGTTATGCTACATTGTACCCAAATGACATTTTTATCATTTTCCCCCCACAAATAGAGCTTTCTTTTGGTGGTATTTGATCATCTCTGTGGGTTTTATTCTTTGCGCTATGAACAAAAGAATAAGGACAAGTTTATTGGACCGGCGTAGCGCACCGCCTTTACGTTAGACTTGCGCAATTTTGTTGCGTAATCACCCTATTCTCATAGCTTTTGCGCAGAAAATTGCGCATGCGTAACGTTATTTCAGAGGCGTAAGGCGGAGTAATACAAATTGGGAAGGACGTGGGCGTGTTACATTGAAATGAGCCGTGACCCCATGCAAATGAAGGGCCGGCCGCCTCGCGCATGCGCGCTTGAAGGAGACCATGGTCAGCTCCGCTGTGCGCATGCTCACAACTCGGGAGCGGCGCAATCAGTGAAATTGGAAATGGACTAGGGCAACGTTGTGAACTACGCAGACAGCATAAATAGACACACACAAACGCACTTGCATTGCAAAAGTACATCCCTTTGTCCCTTCCCATTTAACCAAGTGCTTTTGTCCTGTTGTTCGTTGCGGTGTGTTTTGTAGTTGTCAGATTAGTGTTCTGTGTGATCAAGTGTTTGTTAGTAGATCTCTGAAAATGTTTTTTGATAAGTGTTTGAGAGACTGTTTGTTTGATATATTTCTGTTCGTTTGTTTTCTTGCTGTTTGTTTTTGTGACTGATTCTTGCTGAGTGCTTGTGTGATTTTTTGGGTGTTAGTTTTCTCTTTGTGTGTGTTCTTGCTTGATTGGTTGTGCTTGTTTTTGTGACAGATTTTTTTTGACTGGGAGTGATTTTTTTTGGAAATATGACAGAGAGAAAGCGAAAGCTCAATTTTACTGTGGGGGAAAAAAGAATTCTTGCCCGGGCCATTAGCGATTATGGGCGTTTCCTCCACGGCCCAGACAGTGCCAACACCACCCCGGCCAGGAGGAGGGAGATTTTGGATATGATCACTGAGCAGGTCAATTCAGCGGGGGAGGGGGAGACACGGACCCGGTCTGGGATTGACAAAAAAATCAATGACCTCCGGCGTCTGGTCAAACAGAAGCTGTCCAAAATGCATGCCCATGCCAGGGGCACAGGAGGGGGCCCACCATGCCGTATTAGGCTGACAGCGGAGGAGCGTACGGTGGCCCTGACCTTTCATCGGCATGAAGTGGAGGGCCTGCCCGGCTTTGACTCAAGTCCGGAGCCCGTGGTGCCAGGTAAGTATTTTTTTTAATATCAGGTGTGTAGCATGTGTGGGGGAGGGGGTGAAAGGGAATATGTGGCAAGTTTGTGGATCCTCCAACCTGTGAATGTTTTGTGTCATCCACAGATGTGCAGGAGGGTGCAAGGCCATCTGGCCTGACCGCACCATCCCCAGGACAGCAGCCTAATGAGGCCCCCCCAACAAGGCCGGAGTCCGCGGAGGAGGTTCAAGAGGAGGAGGAGAATCATGAGGAGGAGGTGTCCATGTCAGGCACTGGACTTTTGGTTTTTGAGGACTCTTCCCCTCTGGCTGGCAGCAGGCAGCCCTCCCTAAGGGGGAGCCCCCCCTCCTCCCCCAACATGGCTCCCCTCCCAAGGGCCTCCCCTTCTCCCCGGCCAAAAGCATCAGCTGGAGGCAGGATTTCGTCCCAGAACACCAGGGGGGTGGCCGATCACCTGGACTCCCACTCCCGGGCTTTCACAACCTGCCTAAACGACCTGCAGACTACATCAGCAGGCGTTGGGCAGGATGTGAGGGCCCTCACCCAGGCTATCCAGGCCAACACGGCAACACTTGGTGCTGCCCTGGACAGAATAGCCGTGGCCTTAGAGGGCAGGCCGCCAGGTGGGCAGAGATCAGGGGCTGCTCCTCCTTCCCCGGTTTTCATCCTCCCCCATGAGTCTCCCCTGAGGAGCCGGGGCCGTGGCTGGGGGCGCCCCAGGCGTGGCTCACGTAAAGGGCAATAATTTTTTTTCCCCTTTTTTGATTTTTTTTTGCTGGAAATTTTTTGATTTTGCTGGTAATTTTTTATTTCTTTTTGGGTTGTGAATGCTGTTTGAATGTGGGGGTGACATTCCTGCCGGAAAAGGGGTGTCATCCTCAATTTTGGTGGAGAAGGGTTCCCCAGGACCAGGGAGAAGTGATCCCCAGGTCCGTGTGAATGGTGTATGAATGTACAGTGACATAATTGGAGCCGTGGCGTGGCGTTGCTGCTCACAAGTCCTGCATGGTGGACTGGTGCCAATCCAATTTGATGTGGATGTGGGGTGTGTGTGCTAGGGACCACAGTGGTGTGCATGCATGCATTCTCATTGTGCCATGATTAATGTGTGTGTTTAACGTGCAAAGATGCCCAATGTGAGCTGTCTCCTGGCTGCTCTTCCCTCGGAAGACGGGGTAGCCTCGGTTAGGGGGGGATTGTCTGGTTCAGGGGTCAGGTCATCACGTAGGTCAATCTGCAGGCCCTTTCTTACTGCGAAGTTGTGCAGCATGCAACATGCACCGATGATCTGGCACACAAAGTTTGGGGAATACAAGAGGGTCCCCCCAGACTTATCCAGTCATCGGAAACGTGACTTCAGGAGGCCAAAGGTGCGCTCCACCACTGCACGTGTTTGGGCATGTGCTTGATTGTATCTTTCCTCTCCTGGGGTTTGGGGGTTCCGGATAGGAGTCATGAGATGGGGTCCCAGTGGATATGCAGAGTCACCTGTAAGGGAAAAGACAGGAGGATGTTAGTCATGCATGTGCCCCTTGTGATGTGTGCATCACGGGAGGGGATAGTCATGCCTGACTCCCATGTCACTCACCAACCAGCCAGGTGTCCCCATACACGCTCTGATCGAATTCCATTCGGATGTGGCATTGATTGTATATGTAGCTGTCATGGCTGGACCCTGGGTGTTTGGCACGGACGTGCCATATGAGGCCTTGGGCATCGACTATCACCTGTACATTGATGGAGTGCCAATGCTTCCGATTGCGGTACATGTGCTCTGTCTCCTGGGGGGGGCTGGAGTGCCACATGTGTGCAATCAATGGCCCCCACGGTGCGTGGGAATCTGGCAATTCTGTAGAAATCTGTCATTGCCTTCAGCCGCAGCTCCTCAGTGGTGGGTTTGATGATTTGGTTGGACATGCGTGTGAGGATTGCAGGGACAACCTGGTGCACACATCTGCTCATGGAGGATTGTGACATCCCAGCCACCACTCCACTTGTACGCTGAAAAGAGCCACTGGCAAGGAAATGGAGTGTTGCCATGACCTTGACCAGTGGCTGCACTGCATGTGAGCGGTGTGTTGGGCTGGTGATGTCCTCCTGCAGGGTTGTGGTTAATTCCAGGATGACATGAGGGGTGAATCTGAAGATGCGATACACCTCAGAATCACTCATGCCAAACAGGTCTATGCGTGTGCGGTATATCCTCTCCCGTGCCATCCTCCGTGCCATCCTCCTTCTTTGCTCATCTAAAGTCAGTAGTATAGCTATGTGCGACGATGCCCCTGGCATGTTGGCATACAGTTTGTTGGGCAACACGTGTGACTGCTGAGCTCCTCACTAACAGTGTTGCTTTATCTGACATGTAGACTTTTTTTTTTCTTTTTAGACCAGCTTTTATATGGTCTAATTTTAGACAGGACATTTTGCTGTTGCGCACACTGCGTAGCCTGCGCTGCCCCAACGTTCTTTTGTGGATCCCCGTAAGTCCCTCATTAGCATATTTGACTAGCAAATCAATGGTCTGTCTAGCGCAGTTTTGCGCGGACGGATGCGCCTGTCTAGCGAAATTACGCCGGACCAAAAAAAGTAGATTTCTTGCGTATCTCGCTTTGGGGATGCCGTGCATCGAAACGCACGCGCACATTTCGACTTACGCACGCGCATCTCCTGTTACGCAGGCGTAATCGCTCTGTGAATCTGGGCCAATATTTTTTACTTTTGCTCTAATAAATATCACTTCTTTTTTTAACAATTTTTTCCCTCAGTTTAGGCCGATACGTATTCTTCTACATATTTTTGGTAAAAATGATAGAAGCTACAAAATAGGGGATAGATTTATAGCATTTTTATTATTATTTTTTTTACTAGTAATGGCGGCGAACAGCGATTTTTATCATGACTGCAATATTTTTTGGGTAAAAAAAAAAAAATCGCAATAAGCGTACATTGATTGTTTTGCGTAAAAGTTATAGCCTCTACAAAATAAGGGATAGTTTTATGGCATTTTTATTATTATTTTTTTTACTAGTATTGGCGGCAATCAGCAATTTTTATTGTGACTGCGACATTATGCCATTTTTATTATATATATTTTTTTACTAGTAATGGCGGCAAACAGTGATTTTTCACATCACATCAGACACTTTTGACAAATTTTTTGGGACCATTCACATTTATACAGCGATCCCTGCTATAAAAATGCACTGATTACTGTTTAAATATATAACGGGCAGGGAAAAGGTTAACACTAGGGGGCGATCAAGGGGTTAATGTGTTCCATAGGGAGTGATTCTTACTGTGGGGGGAGGGGACTGACTGGGGGAGGTGACCGATCTGTGTCCCTATGTACAAGAGACACACTATCGGTCTCCTCTCCCTGACAGGACGTGGATCTGTGTGTTTACACACACAGATCCACGGTCCTGCTCAGTTACTGGGCAATCGCGGTCACCGGGCATGCGTATCGGGTCCCCAGTGAGGCGGCGGGCTCGCGCCCCCTAGTGGCTTGTGAAGGCGCAACGTCATTTGACGTCCGCCCAGAACAAGAGGGTCTTCCTGACGGCGGGCGGGGGACAAGCAGTTAATAATGCAAGAATGAATACATAGCTGCATTCATTTGTGTCTTTTATGTCTGCCTACAGTTCAGTTTATTCGTTTATTTTGTTAATCCAAAAAAAATTAAAAGCTGGAAAATATTATATCATTTTTAAAAAGTTTGTGCGCCTTTTCCGAAAAATAAATAAAAAGATGAACTAACACCCTACATCCTCCTCACCCCTCCGTGCACACCTCCTAACATTTTGAGATGGGAATGAGGGACACCTACAAGAAAAAGGTATGTAGGCATAGGACACGCCTCCTGCCACACCCACTTAAAGGAGAATTAACCCCGAAAAGGTTAATTAAATCCACAAGGGCTTTTTTTTACCACTACAATTCCTTTATATTGGCTTTTAAAATTTACAATTTAGAATATGGATGAAAGGTTTAGCACTGGGAAACAATTTTTGATAGATAAAAAGTGCATTTTATATACATCTATATAGAGCAGACCAAAATGAGGGACAAATGAGAAGGAATGAAGGACATCTGAAATCCCCAACCCAGCACAAATCTTTGCCCCCACCATCCCCCCTCCCAGCTCAAATCCTTTACCCCTTCAAATTTCCCCTCTTAGCATATATTCTTTTCCTCTCCTACCACAAATCTACTCAAAATTTCCCTTCCTAACACAAATCCCACTCCAATTAAAAATCCCCCTCCCAAATCCTTCATTCTAGCACAAGCCCTCCACATTCTTTGCTGGAAGGAGATAGGGGGTGGGTAAACAACACAGTAAACAACAGTGCCGATCCAGCAGTCCCAAACATGGAGGTCTGCAGTGCCAGAAGGAGGAGCTGAAGGGGAGAGAGAGCACAATCTACACATCCTACCTGCTCTCTCCTCCTATCCAGATCTAGCTTGTCTCCTCCAGCACTAAGCTGACAGAAGTAGTGAAGCTGCTGTCACTACTCCTGTCAGCTTGTAGGTAGAAACTTTCCATGGATCGCCCCTTACCACATGTTGATACCACTTTTCCCTGGACAACCGACCCTCCTGCCCACCCCTTGTCCCAGCCTTGGTGAGCACCACGGATGAGCCAAACACCCCCCTGTTCAGTTCGCACCAGAACTTGCGGACACACCAAATGTTTGTGTGAACTTTAGAACCCTGTTAAAGTCTATGGGACTCGAACATTTGAAATCTAAAGTGCTAATTTTAAAGGCTAATATGCAAATTATTGTCCTAAAAAGTGTTTGGGGACCCGGGTCCTGCCCCAGGGGACATGTATCAATACAAAAAAAAAGTTTTAAAAATGGACGTTTTGTCAGGAGCAGTGGATTTAATAATGCTAAAAGTGAAACAATAAAGTCAGCATGTGAAAAAGCGCATGTTTCCCGTACATAGAACTGTCCCTGCACAAAGTGTCATTTCTGAAAGAAAAAAGTCATTTAAAACCGGCTTTGCGGCTATAATGAATTGTCGGCTCTGGCAATTCAAAGAGGATTCATTCATAAAAAAAAAAAAAAAAAGTGTGGGGGTGCCATCAAATTCCATTAACAGGCCCTTCAGGTCTGATATGGATATTAAGGGGAACCCCGCCGTCAATTAAAAAAAAAATGACGTGGAGTTCCCCCCAAATATCCATTCCAGACCCTTATCCGAGCACGTTAACCTGGCCATCCGCAGAAAAGGGGGGGGGGGACAGAGTGCGGCCCCCCCTCTCCTGAACTGCACCAGGCCACATGTCCCCATGTTGATGGGGACAAGGGCCTCATCCCCACAACCCTGGCCGGTGGTTGTGGGGGTCTGCAGGCGGAGGGCTTATCAGAATCTGGAAGACCCCTTTAACAAAGGGGACCCCCCGATCCTGCCCCCCCTATGTGAATTGGTAATGGGGTACATTGTACCCCTACCATTTCACAAAGGAAGTGTAAATAGTTTAAAAAAAAGGGGACGGAGTCACGTGACGGGTGGCCGCCTCCCCTATATAAGAAATGTCAAAGCTCCGCCGCATAATTCCGATGGGCTGTGTCCAGCGGAGAGAGGAGCTCGTCTGCTGCGCTTTGGATGGATGGATCTACTCATCGTTGGACCGGACCGCTGATCACCCGTCGCTGGAGAGATCACCCATCGCTGGATAGATCACCCATCGCTGGATAGAAGACAACGTTGGAGAAGGAAGCCGCATCGAGAGTGGATTACCACCGCTGGATTATTTTTATTTTTTTTATTAATAAAGTAATTTTTTTTACGGTGTCTATGTGTTTTTTTTTTTAACTATTTACACTTCCTACAGTGTACCCCATTACCAATTCACATAGAGGGGGGGGCCAGGATCTGGGGTCCCCTTCCAGATTCTGATAAGCCCCCTGCCCGCAGACCCCCACAACCACCTGCCCTTGTCCCCATCAACATAGGGACATCCTCCCCATGTTGAGGGCATGTGGCCTGGTGCGGTTCAGGAGAGGGGGGGGCGCACTCTGTCCCCCCCCTCTTTTCTGCGGCTGGCCAGCCAGGCGGCCGGCCAGGTTAACGTGCTCGGATAAGGGCCTGGTGTGGATATTTGGGGGAACTCCACGCCATTTTTTTTATTTGGGGTGGAGTTCCCCTTAAAATCCACACCAGACCTGAAGGGTCTGGTATGGATATTTGGGGGGAACCCCACGTCATTTTTTTTTAAAATTAACGGCGGGGTTCCCCTTAATATCCATATCAGACCTGAAGGGTTCCCCTTAATATCCATGTCAGACCTGAAGGGTCATATTTTTTATGAATGAATCCTCTCTGAATTGCCAGAGGCGACAGTTCATTATAGCTGCAAAGCCAGTTTTAAATGACTTTTTTTTCTTTCAGAAATGACACTTTGTGCAGGAACAGTTCTATGTACGGGAAACAAGCGCTGCCTTACAGGCATACTATACACACCCCCTAGGTACGAAATTGAAAGTAATATTACACTTTTATTGTTTCACTTTTAGTATTATTAAAATCACTGCTCCCGAAAAAACTGCAGTTTTTAAAACTTTTTTTGCATTGATACATGTCCCCTGGGGCAGGACCCGGGTCCCCAAACACTTTTTAGGACAATAACTTGCATATTAGCCTTTAAAATTAGCACTTTAGATTTCTCCCATAGACTTTAGTTCAGCGGCTTTTCGAATTTGCCGCGAACACCCCTAATTGTTCGTTGTTCGCCGAACAGGCAAACAGGCAATGTTCGAGTCGAACATGAGTTTGACTCAAACTTGAAGCTCATCCCTAGTGAGCACTGAGAGCTCATCACCAACAGAGGTAAGTACAGCAGGGACCAGGCTGTTAGGGAGGGTGCAAAGTCTTTCATTTCTTCTGACAAGGTGAACCAACCCTTTAACATGATTGTTTTTTACCACTTTGGCTGGCCAAAGACCAGAGCAATTTTACGATTCGGCACTGCGTCGCTTTAACTGACAATTGCGCGGTCGTGCGACGTGGCTCCCAAACTAAATGTGGCGTCCTTTTATTCCCACAAATAGAGCTTTCTTTTGGTGGTATTTGATCACCTCTGTGATTTTAAATTTTTTGCGCTATAAAAAAAAATAGGGTGCCAATTTTGTAAAAAAATCTATATTTTGTACTTTTTGCTATAATAAATACTTTTTTTTTAAATTTAAATGCACATGTACAGATTTATGTCGATTCTGATGGCTGTTCACTGGAGCATTTCCTCATGACACTGAACTGTGTATAACCCCATATTTTGAAAATATTTAATCAAAACACAGGAAAGACAGCCAATCCTGGGAGAGCTGGAAGGGAGAGGAGAGGAGGAGAGGAGAGGGGAGGGGGATATGAATTGTGCACTTTTTACAGAATCTGTGCATGTCTGCAAGCTAGTGCACGAGATATGTAAATAACCTGTCACTCAAGCAAGGACTTTGGTTTTTATGTGGAAGTCTGTTGTATTTCACTGAACAATAAAAGAGGATTGCTGAGAGCTGGATTAATTCTGTGTGGCAAAACTGGGCACAGATTATAGGAAATCTTATTCTCTACATTGTGACATCAACAAAAAAAAATGTTTTTTTTTTGGGGGGTTTGCATCCACTTTAATCTCTGTCAGGTCTGCATTGATGTCTACGATGTTGTTGATGATTTTTATCTTCAGTAAAGTCTTCACTTTTGCTTCGAACCTGTGAGTGCAGTCAGACCTTTTCCTGGTCCAGTGGCCCCCAATCTTACATTGAGCACCTGAAGAGTCTTTTGGTGGCATTCTGCACATCCTGATTCCTCAGAGTATAAATTAAAGGGTTTAGCATTGGTGTCACCACAGTAAAAAATATTGCGGCAATACGATCGACTTGCAGAGACTCCTCAGTGATTGGACGCACGTAGGTGAATATTGCCGTGCCATACAACAAAATAACCACCGTCAGATGCGATGCGCAGGTGGAGAAGGCCCTGAGTCTTCCCGTGGAGGACCTGATTCGAAGGAGTGCAGAACTGATGAACACGTAGGAGAGAAGAGTCAAGAAGAAGGAAATCATGACTAAGGATCCGGTCACAATCGCTAGTAAGTAGACGTTGAGTGTGGTGTCGACACACGCCAGTTTCAGCAATGGTTTGATGTCACAGAAGAAGTGATTGACTCTCTTAGGACCACAGAATGAAAGCTGAGCTGTGAATAGCGTATGCATTAATGAGTGGAGGAAGCCAATCATCCAGGAGCCAAGGGCAAACAAGACACACATCCTCCTGTTCATGATCCCACAGTAATGCAGAGGTTTGCAGATAGCCACGTAGCGGTCATAGGACATGGCCGTCAGAAGAAGAACTTCAGAGCTGCCCAGGAAGTGGAAGAAATGCATCTGAGCCAGGCAGGCCGTCACTGAAATCACCTTCTGCTGAGTCAGCAAATTCTGGAGCATCTTGGGGACAGTGACGGAGGAGAAGCAGATATCGAAGAAGGACAAGTTACCCAGGAAGAAGTACATTGGGGTGCGCAGAGTTTGTTCTAGAATAACAAGGAGTATAATAAAGGCATTTCCTATAAGGTTCAAGGCGTACGTTATCAGGAACGTTATGAAAAGGATCCTTTGCAGTGATGGCTCCTCTGTCAGCCCCAAGAGGATAAATCCATCTACGAGGGTCCAGTTTAGTGAATCTGGGGACATCTGACTCATTTTCCATAAATAATCACATGAAACCACTCGACCAGGACACTGTAATCTCCAATGGGACAGCTGAAACAAGAGGGACAAGTGACCTGACTGCTGTATGACCACGACAATAAACCACACAATATATATTTATATGGGGGTCATAAAAATAAAACAGTTATTTGTCTCTTATTTGCTTTACTTGTTTTTATTACTACTTTTATATATATTGATACAAGTAATCAGAGGTGTAATTCACAGGGACCAGGGTCCTGAAACAGAATTTAACAGGGTCCTTTTCTCCCTAGCTTACCCTCTGTCTGTAACAGTGTTCTGTATATGACAATGTCCTTGATCGTAACCACTTGAGATCCGCGCTATAGACATAAGACGTCTACAGCGTGGCTCTCAAGTGCCGGGTGGACGTCTTTGGACGTCCTTTTAAAAGCATTACCCGCGTGAGCCACTGGGTGGCGCGCAGCGGGTAAAAACAGTCCCGTCGCATCGCTGAGGATTTGATGCGTGTACCTGGCGGCCGCGATGTCCACCGGGTACACACGATCGGCGGAGTGACAGCAGGGACGTGGAGCTCTGTGTGTAAACACAGAGCTCCACGTGCTGTCAGGGAGAGAGGAGACCGATCTGTGTCCGTTGTACATAGGGAAACCGCATCGGTCACCTCCCCCAGTAACCCCCCCTCCCCCCACAGTTAGAACACACCCAGGGTATACATTTAACCCCTTCCTCACCCCCTAGTGTTAACCCCTTCACTGCTAGTCACATTTATACAGTAATTAGTGCATTTTTATAGCACTGATCGCTGTATAAATATGAATGGTCCCAAATTTGTGTCAAAAGTGTCCGATGTGTCCGTCGCAGTCCCAATAAAAATCGCAGATCGCCGCCATTACTAGTAAAATAATAATAATAAAAAAAAATCATAATTCTGTCCCCCTATTTTGTAGGCGCTATAACTTTTTTTTATTTTTATACAAAAATACTTATAAAAATACATATCGGCCTTAACTGAGAAAAAAAAGTTTTTTTATACAAAAAAAAAAATGGGATATTTATTATAAATATATATATTTTTTAAATTGTCGCTCTTTTTTTGTTTATAGCGCAAAAAACCGCAGAGGTGATCAAATACCACCAAAAGAAAGCTCTATTTGTGGGAAGGACGCCAATTTAGTTTGGGAGCCACGTCGCACCACCGCGCAAATGTCAGTTAAAGCGAAGTAGTGCCAGAACCTGAAATTTCACCTGGGCACAAAGGGGGTTTATGTGCCATTAAGCAAGTGGTTAAAGAGGTTGTAAAGCTTTGTGTCTTTTCACCTTAAGGCTACTTTCACACTGAGGCGCTGGGTGCGCTGGTGGTAAAGCGCAGCCATTTTTAGCGGCGTTTTACTGTTGTGTTTTTCTGCGATTTTCGCCTGCTAGCGCTGCGGTTTTAAGTGGCGTTTTTCAGGCGGTTTAAAGGAGCATCTCCATTGTTTTCAATGGGCAGGGGCACTACCATGCCTCAAAAGATGTGTCTGGCAGGACTTTTTTTAGCGTCCCGCCAGCACAACGCTCCAGTGTGAAAGCCCTCAGGCTTTCACACTGGATAGAAAGGAGCGGCTCTTTCAGGGCGCATTGCAGTTGCTATTTTTAGCGCAATAGAGCCTGCAAAGCGCCTCAGTGTGAAAGCAGCCTAATGCATCATATGGTGAAAAAACACCTTGCAGTCACCGGGCCCCCCTCGAGCCCTCGTTTTACTTACCTGAGCCCCGGATCTCCGTGGGCGCGATCCCGCATTGCTTTCCCCCAGCTCTGGTCAGCTATTCATTGGATGATTGATATCAGCACAGCCATTGACTCCCGCTGCTGTTAATCAAATCCAATGACGCGGGGGCGCCGGGGGGGGCAGGGCTGCGTCGTACACTTGGCGGCTATGGACGCCGATTGTATGACACGTGAGCGCGCCCGCAAGGTAACCCCCTCAGGAGAAAGCTTCAAAGAGGGGGTTATCTATTACGGGGAGGAGCCAAGACAACAGCCGTGGGACCCCAGAAGACGAGAATCGAGGCCACTCTGTGCAAATCGAACTGCACAGTGGAGGTAAGTATGACATGTTTGTGATTTAAAAAAAAAATAATGGTAAATTATAGGAACGACAGTAGATCTGCCAGAATAGTCAGTATATTAATAGGGGGCAGCTCTTTGGATAAAAGTAATAATAATAATAAAAATAATAATAATAATAAATTATTAGGGACCCTAATATTCTGTTTTTATAAAAAATATATATTATTGCTCTTGCGCACAATTACTCTCTATAACTGTAATCTAAACTTCTTTAACCACTTCAGCCCCAGTAGACTTTTTCCCTTAATGACCAGGCCTTTTTTTGCAATTCGGCACTGCGTCGGTATTTGATCACCTCTGCGGTTTTTATTTTTTGCGATATAAACAAAAAAACACTTTTGAAAAAATATATATATTTTTACTTTTTTGCTATGATAAATATCCCCCCAAAAATAAAAATAAACACATTTTTTCATCGGTTTAGGCCGATACGTATTCTTCTACATATATTTGGTAAAAAAAAAAAAAAAAAAAAAAAAATCATGCCAGTTAAAATGATTGTCAATGATGTAGCCAATATTTTAACTTCTTGAGCTGGCCATACACCTGTAGCAAGGTCCTGGACCTCTAGAGGCCTAATGATGACCCCCCAGAGTCAGGGAGAGCTGACGTCCTTCTTGGTAGAGTGGGTTACAAGGCATGGTGGGTATAATACAAGCTGAATGAGCGCCAGACACTTTTTGAATGCAAAGTGATGTATTGTCTCTTGAACAGGAACTGTTGGAGAGAGGATTAGGGTTAGGTCCAGGACACTCTTGGACACAATTGGCAGAATCCGAAATTTCTATAGATGGACAGATACAGTGTGAGGCCTCTGGCTGGACACCACTTCTGTATAGGTAGGACCACCCTCTCCTTTGGCAACAAATCTCTTAAGAGTCACTAACGGTAATTGTACTTAACTTTTGGTAACACAAAATAATACTTCTCTTATACTACAGTCTCTCACCGTAGGTCTTCACTCACTGAGCTCCCAGTCTCTCATTAGACTCTCGGACCCAGGAAAAAAATTACCCAAATAGCAGTAATTGAATGGACGGACTTTTGAGGCAAGGCGGGAATATCAAAAATACTTACATTTTATGACAAAAATATACAAAAAGTGATGCATGAACAACTTAAATGAAAATAAACCATATAGGCAGAGCTTTTTTTCTCAAAAAATAGGTGCAGGAACTCAACCTCGACCCCATTCAAATTTCACAAACAGTAGAAGGGTCTTAAAGGGGCATTAAATACCAGGATTGCATACATACAGAGTGCAGATTTCAGGGGGTTACACACAGAGTGCAGAGCTGCCACTTGTAAACACAGAAACCAGACTTCTGTGTTTACAAGTGATTGTGGTGAGCGGGCACCAAAGAGTCTGAGCCAGAGGTGGTGGAACTGAGTTCCCCCAAGTTCCCCCAGAAAAAAAGCCCTGCATATAGGATATATGATGTAGAAAATATACTCTGTGCATCGTCTACGCATTTTGCCTTTGGGGCTTCCTCAGGACAAGCAGAAGAGATTTAGCAGTGGGACAAATGTATATCTCATTATCAAAACGGACATCGGCTCCCCAAGTTGCTAAACAGCACCCTGAGTTGCATACGCATATGCCAGCCACGTTTATTTAAACGAGATTCCAAAAGCAGGTGAAAAATGTATCCATGAGGCACTAGTATTGAGCCAATAAGCACTAGTACCGGGGCAAGCAGGAGGTATATCAGCCTGGATAAGAAAGCCTCAACAAGCCAGCAAACAAAGGATCCCAGTAAAGGAGATATCCATAGATGAAGCCAGCGTTGTATGCCCCGGGCATCATATGGCCGGGGGGAAAAAAAACATTCCACAGCCCCCTGCGTATAACACACAGACACAGTTTACCCTCTATTTTCAGGGTAAAAAAGTGAGTGTTATACGCTAATAAATACAGTATATATATTTTTTGGGGGAAATTTATTATGTTTATGTATATTATTATGTTTGTTTTTTAAAAATTGTCGCTCTATTTTTGTTTATTTTTTATAAATCTTTTTAATTTCTTAAAACAAACAAAACATGACAACATATCATACACATTAAATCTGAAATACAGTATATTAGTAAAATAACTCGGTCCCATTCTCCCTGCATAGCAAAAACAAGAAATAAAGAACTATACTGATTATCACTATTATTTGTTTATAGCGCAAAAAAAATAAAAACCGCAGAGGTGATTAAATACCACCAAAAGAAAGCTCTGTGGGAAAAATGGACATCAATTTTGTTTGGGAGCCACGTCGCACGTGCAATGGTCAGTTAAAGCGACGCAGTGACGAATCACAAAATTTGACCAGGAAAATGGTCCAGGGCTTAACCACTTAAGGACCGACTCCTGCACATATACGTCGTAAGAATGGCACGGCTGGGCACATGCACGTACAGGTACGTGCTGTGCTAGTACCCAGCCGTGGGTCACGGGGGACACAATTGATGATGTCACACCTACAGCCACACCCCCCTACAGTTGTAAACACACTTCAGGTCACACATATGCCCATCAGCGCACTCCCAAACTGCAACTGTCATTTCCACACTAATCAGTGCATTTTAAATGCATTTTTTGCTGTGAAAATGACAATGGTCCCAAAAATGTGTCAAAATTGTCCGAAGTGTCCGCCATAATGTCGCAGTCACGAAAAAAATCGCTGATCGCCGCTATTAGTAGTAAAAAAAAAAACTTTTTATAAAAATGCAATAAAACTATCCCCTATTTTGTAAACGCTATACATTTTGCGCAAACCAACCGATAAACGCTTATTGGGATTTTTTTTACCAAAAATAGGTAGAAGAATACGTATCGGCCTAAACTGAGGAAAAAATGATTTTTTTATATATATATATTTTTGGGGGATATTATAGCAAAAAGTAAAAAATATTGCATTTTTTTCAAAATTGGCACTCTATTTTTGTCTATAGTCCAAAAAATAAAAGATCTATTTGTGGGGAAAAAAAGACGACAATTTTGTTTGGGAGGCACGCGCACGACCGCGCAATTGTCAGTTAAAGCGACGCAGTGCCGAATCGCAAAAGGGGCAAGGTCCTTTAGCTGCATTTTGGTCCGGGTCTTAAGTGGTTAAGTTAATAACCTGACCTTGCTATGCCCTTGTCTATCTAGTGTCACCAGCATAACGCCACCTGATGACAGAAGAGAGAAGGTGCAGCAAGTCCAGAATTAGAGAGGAATCAGTAGATCTACTAACAATTAACCAGTGCAACTACCGCCTGGCAAACTAAATGTACTAGCAGCAACCCTGCCCAAACACCAGGGTGCTACACACCAATAAGATTTAGGTTAAAAAAAAAAAATGTTCTGTAATGTTCATTTTTCAAGAGTTAATGGGATCATGTTTGATTTATAGGAAAATAAATTTGCGCATACCCAGTAACAACCTAACAGGTGACAGCTGCGACTCAAAAATGTTATACAACATAAAACAATAATATAGAGAGAGTAGGAATCGCGCTAATCGTGAATGTATGACCAATGAAGGGCACAGTGCATGCTGTGATTAGTATAAACAAATTAAATGTGTATCATGTGAACACATAAAATTAATTAATATAATAAATATCACACAGATGGGGTACAATTATGGATCCACCAACAAAAATAAATAACAACGTAAAAGAAAAACACCACACTATGGGCCAGATTCACGTATTCCAGAGCATCTTTGCTCTGGAGTAACGCTTCTGATTTGCGTTGCGCTGCCGAATTTTTAGGAGCAAGTGCTGTCATTCACGAAGCACTTGCTCCTAAAGTTGCGGCAGCGCATCACAAATGAGCCGGCGGAATTCAAATGTCGCGGGTACGGGGCGTGTAGTATGCTAACTACGCGCGATCCCGCCGCCAACGTACTGCGCATGCGTCGAGGGTCAAAACATCCCCGTGCGCATGCTCCAAAATCTGTGAATGAACGTCAATGACGTCACATTCCCATTCATGACCGTTTTACGCAAGCGACGTTTTTTTTTTTTTTTCCGACGCGATGACGACGCCTATACCTAACATAGGATATTCCAACCCCATGTAGGTATAACTATGCGCCGCGTATCCCGTCCGGAAACGTCGTAACGTCACTGCGTCGCGCCGGATTTCGATCGTGAATTGCCGATTTCCGCTCATTAACATATTTTTTGAGCGTAAATCGGCGGGAACGCCCCCGGCGCCATTTTTAAGTTGAAGTAACGATGCGATGGCGAAACTCAGTTACGCTGCTCGCATCGGAACTTCAACCCGGCGTTTCTTGTTTTCTGGTTACAGAAAACAGAAACGCCGGCTCAAAGCCACTGTTACGCTGGCGGATCACTCGATCCGCCAGCGTAACCTTTCATGAATCTGGCCCTATATGTGTAGTTTCAGTGAAAAACGTTGGACTAATAAAGCCACACAAGTAGTGAATGAATAGATTGAATCAAATTAGACTCCACCTGAAGGACATGAGAAAGCCAATGCAAAGTCTATGATGTGTTTAAAAAATAGTCAATGTGGTGAAAAAAAACTCAGATGAATAAAAATAAAAATATAATGTCTCCACCTTGATAACACATATGTGAACAGAAGAGGAAGGGGGTCTCAAGCTGATATAGATGTGTCAATCTCCTGAGTGTCGATCATAAATGGACTTGCACAGATTTGAAACTGCAGGATCTCAGCGCCATAAAAACAAAGACAAAAAAAGACAAAAAACTTGCATAGTGTAAAACCTTTTGGAATGACTGACATAACTACACCCGTGTGGGACAGTCTTGCGACCGGGGGAGGGAATAGTGCGGACCCACCACCTCTGCACACACTGACCCTTACCAGATCTGGACCCCACAGGGTAGATATAGGCACTCAGAGAAAAAAGGATCGTAGTTCAGCAGCCATGGGACATCAACCGATGACAGTGTTGGTGGTATCATGCAACAACATAAAACCGCACATAGTGTAAAATCCAATAGTATTTAATATGTAAAAAATTAAAGATTGCACTTACAAAAATAGAAACCAATAAGGCATTTTAAAAGCAAGGTGCCGGCCGGCTGGATGGTACGCGTGCGTCCTTCCGTCTGGATGCGGTGACGTGGGAACGTCTCCTCCACGTCACCGCATCCAGACGGAAGGACGCACGCGTACCATCCAGCCGGCCGGCACCTTGCTTTTAAAATGCCTTATTGATTTCTATTTTTGTAAGTGCAATCTTTAATTTTTTACATATTAAATACTATTGGATTTTACACTATGTGCGGTTTTATGTTGTTGCATGATACCACCAACACTGTCATCGGTTGATGTCCCATGGCTGCTGAACTACGATCCTTTTTTCTCTGAGTGCCTATATCTACCCTGTGGGGTCCAGATCTGGTAAGGGTCAGTGTGTGCAGAGGTGGTGGGTCCGCACTATTCCCTCCCCCGGTCGCAAGACTGTCCCACACGGGTGTAGTTATCTCAGTCATCCAAAAGGTTTTACACTATGCAAGTTTTTTGTCTTTTTTTGTCTTTGTTTTTATGGCGCTGAGATCCTGCAGTTTCAAATCTGTGCAAGTCCATTTATGATCGACACTCAGGAGATTGACACATCTATATCAGCTTGAGACCCCCTTCCTCTTCTGTTCACATATGTGTTATCAAGGTGGAGACATTATATTTTTATTTTTATTCATCTGAGTTTTTTTTCACCACATTGACTATTTTTTAAACACATCATAGACTTTGCATTGGCTTTCTCATGTCCTTCAGGTGGAGTCTAATTTGATTCAATCTATTCATTCACTACTTGTGTGGCTTTATTAGTCCAACGTTTTTCACTGAAACTACACATATAGTGTGGTGTTTTTCTTTTACGTTGTTATTTATTTTTGTTGGTGGATCCATAATTGTACCCCATCTGTGTGATATTTATTATATTAATTAATTTTATGTGTTCACATGATACACATTTAATTTGTTTATACTAATCACAGCATGCACTGTGCCCTTCATTGGTCATACATTCACGATTAGCGCGATTCCTACTCTCTCTAGATCATGTTTGATTGTAGTGACGATTAAAATGAAAGTCAGAGAATGAAAAACTGTGTGCAACAAACAAAATTCTACCATAATGTATTTTTTTTTTTTAAGGAAAATTTGTACTTATTGGAATGTGCATCCTGAAATCTAACTTGGAATTCTAATCAAATGACAATTTTTTAGGTTTTACATACAAAATGTGTCCATAATAATGAGTCCATAATGGTACTATCTATGCTTTGACGAACATTGGCTTTATCTCGTCATCATTTTTAACAAGACAAATAATATCATATGTATAAGCTTACAGCAATTCGTGGAACTACAATCAATGATTTACCCGGACCCCTCCTTCCATTCCTGATCAATGCACTCTATTTTCTTTTTGTAAAGTTAACCTAGTACCTTCAAAAAGCCAATGGCCAATGGCACAATAAAAAAAAAGCCAGAACATTCAGTGGTTTAACAAACTGTTCCAAGCTGAGATAATAAAACGTTTTTGTGCCGTATCTATGTGTGTAATAATCCTCAATGGGTTTCAGCTCTGTTGTTTTTCTGGAAGGGGGCACACACACAGAGGAGCCTACAGAGAGATTACCTCCAGTCTTAGCGAGCTTCATGAAGGATAGATTTCAATTAGATGTTGGCTGGTTTTATGCATTTGTTTATCTCTTGAGGGATATTCACGAGGGAAATTAAACCTCAAAGTCTCAGGGCTCTACCATTTAAAATGTTATTGCTTCTTTTACCTATTGCCTTCCTTTGCAAAAGCCCCAAAAAATTAAAACATTATTCTAATAAAATGGTTTTAGCACATCCACTGGTTTTGTCTTTTGATTAGGGATGATCTAGGTTTCGGGCGAACCCAGTAGTGATGAACTTGGGTTCAGCCAAACCCAGAAATAAGACGTAACTCCTGGATCAATGTGCTAAGGCCGGGGAATCTCCTGCCCCACAGCGGCATGAACACAAAGGGGCAGTGTTTCTCCTGACATCATTGACCTAATATGGTCCCGTGGTCATGTTAAGTTACTGTCATTGTAGCCTTGTGACCATATTAGGTCAATGATGTACTTACTGAGCATCCCTGCTCGTTTGTGTTCATGCAGATGTGGGGCAGGAGGTGTCCAGGTCATAGCTAATTGGCCTAGGAATGACAGATTACTTCTGGGTTTGGTTGAACCCAAATTTGACCAAACGTATCACTATTGCTGATGTAGCGCCTGGTTACTTTCAGAACCGGTGCTAATGTAAAATTAGAGGAGGTCAGAGAGTTAGGTGACTTTGACCAGGTTTAATTTGTTTACATTTGGAGCTTCTGTCCCAGCTTTGGCTGTGCTGTGGGTTCATGCTGTAGTTTCTGGGGTACTGAATCCTCCCCAGGCCATCAGGTGGCAGCAGTGGAGTCAAGGGCACTGAATATTTCTCCCCGTCAACCTATCAGAAGGAGGCTTCCTCACTGTGCATGCTGGGAGGGGTATTTAGGCAGCAGACGCCATTATTATGGTCGTTCTCCTTTGGTGCCCACCTTCAGGGTAGCCATTCCACGACACCCCGGCAAATGGCCTTTCGGGTCAGGGTGTGTGTGCTATGCAGTGATACTGGTTCCAGGACCATGTTGGCCCGGGGCAACTGATCTGTCGTGTGGACCCAGTAATCGACTGGGTCCCCAAGCTGAAGAAGGTTCTGAGCTGTCCGTCCAGTTAGAGGAAGCTGACCGATGGTGAGTCTGTCCGAAAAATGCCATGCTCGAGGTTGGTGTTCCAGGAGGTGCCTGTCCATCCATCGGGGGACAAAACCTGGTACTGAGAGGCTGGACGTTGGTCGCTTGTCAGTCGATAAATTGAACAAAACTACTTGAAGGAGATCCGGGTGCTGAATCTACTAAAGAGGATTCCGGACCACCGTTGTCTCCAATCTTTGGGAGGGTCTGTGGCAGAGACTTAACCCCAAGTTCCGAGTGTCACACTGGCTGCCAGGCTGGTGAGAGAGCCCTGTTCAGGTGCGCTATACCCACTCTGGCTAGAGTGGCGAAGTAAAAGTTATTGTTGGAAGCAGGACTGTTTCCCTATCCAGTTACACCTGAATCTGTCGTTCACCATTTCTGCTATCTCTTCACCTTCCACCAAGTTGTACTATTTTATCCTGTTGGGTAATAAAAGCACAGAAAACACACCTGTTGTGTGGACATTCCCTTTGCTACAACTCTAATCAAGTAGCCTAGACGGCGGAGATACAGAGGTACCGTGCCACCCAAATCAAACAAGCAGCTTCTTCGGGTGTAGTGCTACACTGATAAATGAGAATGTAAAGTATTTCACCTCAGTGACACAGTCACCAAGACATCTTCGGCTTTTTTCTCAAAATAATAGGCTAGTAGTTTTTGGAATGAATGTTCTTAGGAAAATTCTCAGGACATTAGATGGCATAGAAACATAGAAGAGTGATGGCAGAAAAAAAAGAGTCTGATGCCTCGTACACACGACCGGTTTTCCCATCTGGATAACTGCCACAACAGCTTTTGGCCGGGAAAACCGTCCGTGTGTATGCTCAATCGCAATTTTTTCGACATGTTCTCTTTTTTTCCTGCCGCGGATTCGCAGCGGTTTTTAAGCTGGCACTTTACCTATGGGGAAAAGCTGCGGTGGAGCATACACATGGCCGGGTTTCCCGACCCAAAGTTCTCATGGCAGTTTTCCTGCCAGGAAACCCGGCCATGTGTAGGGGGAAAAAGCTACCAAGGATGTTCTCGGTTTTCCACCCGTTTTTCCTGACTGACTTTTTACCGCCGGGAAAAACGATCGTGTGTACAAGGCATTGTGATGACCGGGGGGGGAGCCCCACGGCCACGCACATACGCTTAATGGTTAGCTACTTAGTTCTTGGGGCTAGGAGCCCAGGGTCTGGTGGTATTAACCCTTAGTGAGGGTCGGATGGTATTAACCCTCTCTGTCACGTGACGCCACTGTAGTCTTGGTATACCCCAGGAAACTACAGCTCCGGGGGCCTCCGTATCCCCGCTAGCTAGGGTGGTAATAACACAGTCCACAACAGGGGTCAATATAACGAAGGCTTTACTGGCATGAAGACAGATGTCAAAATCTTCACAGCGTTCACACAAAGTGTCGCAAAGGTTCCACAGACAGTCTCTAGAGGACCACACAGCTAATAATGCCTGGGCTTGGCTTATCATATATCTTCGGCTTTTGCGGCCGGATTAGTAATACTGGGCCTATGCTTGACTAGGCTGAAGAATAGATGCACTTACTGAAGTGTCGGTAGACTTGAGGCTTTTCGTCGGAATGAAGGATTGATCCGATAATTGCGCTGAAGTACTGATTCTATAGTATTTAGGGGTACTCCGCGATTTGCTGTACTTTCTCCTGAACGGGAGGTCTCTGGCCTGCACTGATTCTCCTCTGACTAAAAACTGCTCTGACTGAAATCTGCTCTGACCTGCCAGAAACTGTGTGTAGCGCTAGACTCCCCTAAACAGGAACTCCCACCCCTTATATAGACGTGAGGAGACTGAAGCCCATTGGTTGAGAGCTGAGGAAGACTGAAGCCCATTGGTTGAAAGCTGAGGGAGACTGAAGCCCATTGGTTGAGAGCTGAGGGAGACTGAAGCCCATTGGTTGAGAGCTGTGGATCATAGAGTCTTATCTGTATTCCCCTTGGAACTTACATTTAAAGTTTGTTACAAGTTAAAGTATAATACAACATCATAAGGTCTTGTCTAGCACTTAATCCTACTGACTCTCATACACTCTGACTAAACATAAAATGGCGGACTAAAACTCTTAAAGCTATACGCACCTAATAAATGTATTATCAACCATAACAGTATAAATCACATCATGACTAGCTGAGTCCCTGCAGGGGAGGCCCCACAAGCCGAGGGTCTCAATCTGACAGGGCCTACAGCAAATACCTGTACTGGGACACCACAGCATTAGTGTCTGAGATTAGATCTACGTTTCTCTTGAGCCTGTTTGAATCCACTTACTGTTGTCTGACTCATTACCTCTATTCCAAATCTCAACTACGCTTTAGTAAAATAATACATTCTAAAATGAGTTTTGAATTAAAGGGTTACTTAACCCTTGTGTTTAAAAAGAGTAAAATAACAAACATGTCATACTTGCCTCAACTATGCAGTTGTTTTGTACAGAGTGGCCCAGATCCTCCTCCTCTGGGGTCCCTCAGTGGCACTAGTAACTCTTCCCTGCATCAAGAGACCCAGCGGGGAAGCGCTCTCCTATGGAATACCCATGTGGGCGTGCTCCCGAGTCCTGCTTCTGCGTCTATTGACACAGAAAGCAGGACTTGGCCCCCGTCATTGGATTAGATCATGGGTTCTCAAACTACGGCCCTCCAGCTGTTCAGGAACTACAATTCCCATCATGCCCTAGTCATGTCTGTGAATGTCAGAGTTTTACAATGCCTCATGGGACTTGTAGTTCCGCAACAGCTGGAGGGCCGTAGTTTGAGGATCCCTGGATTAGATTAAAAGCAGCAGGAGCCAATGACTGCACTGCTGTCAATCTATCCAATCAGGACATGGGACACCAGCTAGAGCTGGTGTGCTCATTCCTGGGGAGAAGAAAACCAGGTTCAGGTAAGTAAAACTGGGGCACTGCAGCACTAGAGAAGGTTTTTCACCTAATGCATAGAATGTATTAAGGTGAAAAATTAAGGTGAAAAACCATGAGGGTTTACAACCCCTTTAAATTATTAAATTAGTCTTTTCTTCTGCTAGTCTGAAATGATGTCCCTGTGCTCTTGATATTAGATTCATGTTAAAAGTTCAGCCCCCCTGAACCTTATTCATCTTCTTGGTGTATTTTAAGGTTTCAATCATGTCTCCCCTTTCCTTTCTTACCTCCAGACTGTACACAGTGTTGTATTTTGGTTTTGTGCTGTCCTAGGCAAGACTAAAATCAGGCGCCTCCTCCATCTAAATTTGTCCCACCCCTTCTTGTTTAAGATCCACCCCTTCATCTGTAAACTCCACGATTCTTCAAACCTCTCACCTCTTCACAACCCCCCCCCCCTTCACAAATACCCGATGTAACGGGAGGGCCCGTGGAAGCCAGAAGCTCTTAGAAAGTATGAGATACTCCTATTTCAGCTTCCTCGAAGCCTCTTATGTGTAGATCACCCTGTGTCTCTATTAGGGGCACAGGGTGAATGAGAACCCCACTATGATCTGTGCTAGTCAGATTTAATGCTGTATATATTGTATATATATTGTGTGTTGGCTGTTGTGTACTATGCTCTTCTCTAATACAGCTCTCATCTCACAACCCCCCCACTCTTCTCAAATACTCCCCGCTTCACAGCTCTCATCTTTTCACAACCCCCCCACTCTTCTCAAATACTCCCCGCTTCACAGCTCTCATCTTTTCACAACCCCCCCCCACTCTTCTCAAATACTCCCCCCCTTCACAGCTCTCATCTCTTCACAACCCCCCCCCCCCACTATTCTCAAACCCCCCCCTTCACAACTCTCACTTCATCACAACCTCCCCACTCTTTTCAAATACCCCCCTTCATAGCTCTCACCTCTTCACAACCCCCCACTCTTCTCAAATACTCCCCCCTTCACAGCTCTCACCTCTTCACAACCCCCACTCTTCTCAAATACCCCCTTCACAACTCTCACTTTTTCACAACCTCCCCACTTTTCTCAAATACCCCCCCTCCACAACTCTTACTTCTTCACAACCTCCCCACTCTTCTCAAATACCCCCCTTCACAGCTCTCACCTCTTCACAACTCCTACACTCTTCTCAAATACCCCTTCACAGCTCTCACCTCTTCACAACCCCCACTCTTCTCAAATACCCCCCCATTCACAGCTCTCATCTCTTCACAACCCCCACACTATTCTCAAATACCCCCCCCTTCACAGCTCTCACCTCTTTACAACCTCCACACTCTTCTCAAATACCCCCCCTTCACAGCTCTCACCTCTTCACAACCCCCACACTCTTCTCAAATACCCCCCCTTCACAGCTCTCACCTCATCACAACCCCCACACTCTTCTCAAATACCCCCCTTCACAGCTCTCACCTCTTCACAACCCCCCAATCTTCTCAAATACCCCCCCATCGCAGCTCTCACCTCTTCACAACCCCCCACTCTTCTCAAATAACCCGCCTTCACAGCTCTCACCTCTTCACAACCCCCCCACTCTTCTCAAATACCTCCCCTTCACAGCTCTCACCTCTTCACAACCCCCACTCTTCTCAAATACCCCCTTCACAGCTCTCACTTTTTCACAATCCCCCACTCTTCTCAAATACTCCCCCCCAGGCCCCCACTTCTCAGCTCTCACCTCTTCGCAAACCCCCCTCCCCTTTCACAGGTCTCACCTCTTCACATCCCTAGTAACCAGTAACAAAGTATACTCATATGGGGAGTATATATGGGACCCCCAATCTAAAGAGATCTACAAGTGTCTTGCTTGGGCAAGAAGCTTTGCTGTCTCCTCTCAGTGCAAGGTACCCTCCCAATGCTAAAGGCAGGCAGCCTGGTATGGTTCAGGGGAAGGGGGCTCTTTTTCTGGCCAGCCAGGTTACATGCCTGGATGAGGGTCTTTAATTGAACATTGGGGAACCCCCATACCATTTTTTAAAAGCCTAACTTTAGTCAAAAACAAAAATAAAATATCAGCACAGGGGACATCATTGTGTTTCTCTTAAAGGGCCAGCATTTCATTAAAAAATGAATCCTAACAATAAGAAAAAGTAAGCACAAGGGACATAACTTATTCTCAGTGTGATATGCCCCTTGAGCTGCTGGATGCGGCATTCATTGAAATCCTCCCCCTCTGACCCTTCCCTTACCCCAAACCGATGCCAATGGACCTGACATACACACTCATTACGAGTGCTGACTATGCCCATCCTTTCTGCCATCTTTCATTCATAGAAGCTGTACTATATGAGTGAAAAACGATCTACAGTAAAACCTTGGATTGCAAGCATAATTTTTTCCCGGAAACATGCTTGTAATCCAAAGAACTTGTATATCAAAAATAATTCCCTATAAGAAATAATGGAAAATCAAATAATTCATTCCACAATCATTTATTCATAGGTCCTTCATTTTAAAGTCCATATAAAAAGATTATAGCAATGTGATTGGTTGTGTAATCATAAAATGTCCATCCACAAATGGAAGCCTCCGCAAGGGGACTAGAAGCAAAATCCATCAGGAGCTCCAGAGTATAAAAGAGAAGAGAGAGGCGCCTCTAAGTGTAGCAATAAGTTGCTAAATGTTGTACCTTCATTAAATGGAACCATGTGATTTACTAAATGTTCTACCTTCACTAAATGTAACCACATTGCTACACTTAGAGGCGCCTCTCTTCTCTTTTATACCCAGTTGTGATATGACACTACTCTTATATCAAGACCATCGTTTGTATATCAAGTCTAAATGTATAAAAAAAATAGCTCGTCTTGCAAAACGCTCTCAAACCAAGCTTTTACTGTAGGACGGGGGGCTAGGGGAGGCTGGAGCCCTGAATGGGTCCCTGAAAAGCCCAGAGTCTCATGATTGCAGGTCTCCATTGTTAGCCCCGAGCGGCGAGTGCCGGGAACAATCTGATCAGGAGCACCGCCGAATGAGGCCGAGTGTGGCCGAGTGCCATATCAGCTCCTGCCTTCTGGAGCCTGCGCAACGCCTATGATGGAAGTCCCACTGGTCCAATGCCGGGACCACGGGACGTGTGATGTCCATCATAGGTGCTGCAGGCTCCAGAAGGCAGAAATTATAATACAGCCACCGTGCCACATCCCCGCTCGGCGCTCGGGTAGGCGGCTCTCCTCTCCTCCCCTCCTCGGCTCTCCTCTCCTCCTTGGATCTCATCCCCTCCAGGCTCCTCGGCTCTCCTCCTCGGCAGGCTTCTTGGCTCTCCCTGCAAGCAAGAGAGAGGGGCAGAGCTGCTTACACTGCCAGGAGGTTCTAGAGCGGGACAGAGTAGGTGAAATGCTAGGAACTTTTGGGGGCGGGAGTGGGGTGGGAATGTGTGCACAGGTGGGAGAAGGGGGTGAATGGGGCATAGGTCAGAGGCGAGGAGGGATGGAAGTGAGATGTGGACAGCCAGGAAAGCTGAATCCTGCACTCTACATTGTGTGCATAGGGCACCCCTAAATTTCTCTCTGTACATAGCCAAATGCTGAACCCTGCACTTATTATGTAGCACCCCCCTGAACTCTGTACATAGCACACCCCTGAACCTTGCACTTGGTACATAGCGCACCTCTGAACTCTGCACTCTGTATATAGGGAACCCCTGAACCCTGCACTTGATATGTAGCACACCCCTGAACTCTGCACAAAATGCATGAATATATAATACATTTAAGAGTATATAGTGCAGTCTGTGTAGTATATATACACTAAAATACAGTTCAGAGTATATAGTGTAGTCAGTGTAGTATATATAATAGTAGTATATATAATACAGTTCAGAGTATATAGTGCAGTCCGTGTAGTGTATATATAGTACATTTCAGAGTATATAGTGCAGTCCGTGTAGTGTATATATAATACAGTTCAGAGTACAGTATATAGTGTAGTCAGTGTAGTGTATATAAAATAGTAGTATATATAATACATTTCAGAGTATATAGTGCAGTCCGTGTAGTATATATATATATATATATATATATATATATATATATAAAATACAATACAGTCTGTGTAGTATATTTAATACAGTTCAGAGTATATAGTGCAGTTAGTGTAGTATATATAATACAGTGCAGAGTATTTAGTGTAGTCATTGTAGTATATATAATACAGTACAAGGTATATAGTGCAGTGCAGAGTATATAATACAGTCTATTGAAGTGCTTAAGGGGAACCCTATGACAGAATTAAGAAAAAACAATGTGGTTTCCCCCCCCCAAATCCACACCAGGCCCTTTGGGTCTGGCATAGATTTTAAGGGAAAAAAAAATGATGTGGGTTCCCCCCAAAATCCATACCAAACCCTTATCCGAGCATGCAGCCTGGCAGGCCAGGAAAGGGAGGAGGTGAGTGAGCCTCCCTCCTGAACCATACCAGGCAACTTGCCCTTAACATGGGGAGGGTGCTTTGGGGTGTCCCCCAAAGCACCTTGTCCCCATGTTGATGGGGACAAGGGCCTCCTCCCAACAAACCTGGCCGGTGGCTGTCAGGGTCTGCATGCGGGGGGGAATCTGGAAGCCCTCTTTTACAAGAGGGACTCCAGATCTTAGATACAGTCTATGTGAATGGGTATCAGGTACATTGTACCCCTACCCATTCACCAAATAAAGTGTCAAAAAGTAAAAACTACAACAAAACGTTTTTGACAACTCCTTTATTTAAAAAAAAGGGCCCAGAGATGTCAATTCATCTTCAATCGTGCCACAGACGGACCCGAAAAATTGAAAAAAATTGAAAAAGCTCTGTCTCCATGTAAGGCCTCCTGGCAACTGCTGTCTATTGGCAGGACCACCCAGTGACGTAAACCGAGTGACTCCACCCCTTCTGATGTCACGTGACGTCATGTGAAGTCAGAGTGGGCCGGGTCTTCCGGTTATTTAAGCAGGTGGCCCTGCCCTTGCTTATATACTAGCTGTCAAAGCCAAAAGTCAGCAGTCGCCAGGAAGCCTGCCATGGAGGCAGAGTTTTTTTCGGGTCCATCGGGCGACATGATTGATGATGCATATACATTGCGGGCACTTTTTTTCTTTTTTAATAAAGGAATTCTCAAAAACGTGCTCGTCCCCCCCACCATCCTGTCCTCCAGGCTACTTGCTCACATAAAGCCTTTGGGATGAATTAGAGTGGAGAATGTGAGCCAGGTCTTTTTTGTCCACATCAGTGCCAAACATTCCCATAGACACACTCCTAAACCTTGTGGCCAGCCTTCTTAGAAGAGTTGAAGCTGTTAGAGCTGCAAAGGGCGGGGCCAACTCAATATTGAACCCAACAGACTAAAGCCTTGTACACACGATACGATTGTTGGCCAGCATCAGATTTTTGTCAAAAGGGGGTGTGACAGGATCTTGTCTTTCATACTAATGGTGCACAATTGTCGTGCCACAAACACGAATGTAGTGACGTACTACGAGGAATTTCCTTACCCTTTGGGCCCCTTCTTCTAATTTTGTGTCTGGTGAGCATTGATTATGAGCATGTGTGTTTGTACTTTCGACTTTTCTGTGACAGATTTGTGTACTGACCGTACGAAAATCAGATATCAAACAATTGCCCGCCGAAAATTTACTAGCCTGTCACCCAACATTTGTTGGCCGAAAGTTAGACAACAATTGTCAAAAGGATATAACAACAAAAACTTGGGAATGCGCAGGGAAAAAACAGGCCTCCTTACCGACCAGTCTGCAGAACAACCAAATTAACCTGTCTAACAGTATGCGTTAAAAACAATTGTCAAAGGGAGCGTACTAACGGTCAGATTTTAGGACACCAGTCTGTCAACAGACAATCCCCTGCCAACAATCGTATTGTGTGTACGAGGCTTAAAGCAGAGTTTCGGACAAATTTTTTTTTAAAAGCCAGCAGCTACAAATACGACAGCTGTTGACTTTTAAAAAATGGACACTTACCTGTCTAGCGCGCCCGCGATGTCAGCAGTCGAGGCTGAGCAATCGCTCGGTCATCGGCTGCTTCCACCGCCATCCTCATGAGGGAATCAGGCAGTGAAGCCTTGCAGCTTCACTGCCTGATTCCCTACCTCGCATGTGTGAGGATCGCGGCGCACCGTCACTGGTCCCCGTTCTCTCCTGGGAACAGTGTTTCCCAGAAGACAGCGAGGGAGGAAGACGTGCCAGGCTGGTTTACCCGCAGGGATCTGAACCAGGAAGTGGTGCAAATACTTGTCTCAGACAGGTATCTGCACCCCCCTCCCCCCTGATAGGTGTCAAATGTGACACCGAAGGGGGGGGGATCCAAAATGCGGAGGTTCACTTTCTGTGTGAACCTCTGCTTTAAGACTGAAATGCCATTAAAGTTCATGTGCGTGTAAAGGCAGGTGTCCCAATACTTTTGGTAATATAGTGTATGTAATAAATATCCAATGCCTGCAGATCAAATCTTAATCCATTTTGGCAGGTCCCATCATATCCACCATTTGCATATGGTGTTTGCTTTTTCTATTTTTCAGAATTATTATTATTAAGCTAAACACATTTGTCTATTTTAAGAAGTTACATTATAATGATTAATGCCGATAAATTACCAGAGGGAGCCTAATTATCTAAGGAGATGGAAGTTTTTATTTTCAGCTACACTAATTAATCCCAGACGGTATCCTGTGAATGAAGCCAAATAACAAAACAATTAAAGGCAAATACAATATTTACATTGTTGTTTTCATCATATTCCTATGAGAACACAAGGTTGTTATCTAAAATAAGTCATATTGAAAGTGGACCTGCTGTTTAAATTCACAAGTAATGAAGCAATAATATACAAGTCAACATGACCAAATCATGTTATTATTAAGAAAAAAAAGAGAAAAAAAAATCAATAATTTCAGAAGTTTTTTCACTTTTTATGTCACCTATAAACTGTACAGCTCAATTGAAGAAAACTATTCGTTTGGGGGGGGGAGAGAGTAAAAAACTAAAATAATATGGTTGCATAAGTGTGCACACCCTCTTATAACTAGGGATTCAGTTGTGTTCAGAATTAAGCAATCACATTCAAACTCATGTTAAATAGAATTCAGTACACACTTGTCATCATTTTAGGTGCCTGATTAATCCTAAATACAATTCAGCTGTTCTAGTAGGTCTTTCCTGACATTTTCTTAGTTGCATCCTACAGTAAAAGCCATTCCAAAGAATCAGAGGAATCTCATTGTTAAAGGGTATCAGTCAGGAGAAGGGTACAATAGAATTTGCAAGGCATTAGATGTACCATAGAACACAGTGAAGACAGGCATCATCAAGTGGAGAAAATATGGCTCAACAGTGACATCACCAAGAACTGGACATCCCTACAAAATTGATGAAAAGACAATAAGGAAACTGGTCAGGGAGGCTGCCAATAGGCCTACAGCAACATTAAAGGAGCTGCAGGAATATCTGGCAAGTACTGGCTAGGTGGTATACTTGACAACAATCTCCCGTATTCTTCATATGTCTGGGCTATGGGGTAGAGTGGCAAGATGGAAGCCTTTTTTCTTATAAAGAAAAACATCCAACCCCGGCAAAATTTTTGCAAAAACACATCTGAAGTCTCCCTAAGGCCACGTACACACGATCAAATCTATCTGCTGGAAACGGTCTGACAGACCGTTTCAGCAGGTAGATTCGATCGTGTGTATGGGCGGACAGACAGATTTGGCCAGTCGACAGATTTTAAAGCATGCTTTAAAATCTGTCTGCTGGGAATCCGTCCGTCCGACATGTCTGCTGGTTAGTACGCTAACCAGCAGACATATCTGCTTGCACAGGCGTCGAATGGATTTGCTTCCTGGTGCGGTGACGTGGCGGCGTCAACGTCATCGCCACGTCACCGCGCTGTCTGCCGGCGGGGATTTTGCTTTGATCGTGTGTACAGCGATCAAACCAAAACAGCCCAGCAGACAAATCTGTTCAAATCGGTCTGTCAGACCGATTTGAACAGATGTATTTGGTCGTGTGTATGCGGCCAAAAGCATTTGGGAAAATGTGTTCTGGTCTGAAGTAACCAAGGTTGAACTTTTCGGCCACAATCTCAAAAGATATGTTTGGTGCAAAAACAACATTGCACGTCACCAAAAGAACACCATACCCACCGTGAAGAATGGTGGTGGCAGTATCATGCTTTGAGGCTGTTTCCTCAGCTTGAACAGGGGCCTTAGTAGAGGGAATTATGAACAGTTCCAAATACCAGTCAATATTGTTAATATCAAAACCTTTAGGCTTCTACTAGAAAGCTGAACATGAAGAGGAACTTATTTTTTCAGCATGAAACGACCCAAAGTATACATCCAAATCAACAAAAGAATGGCTTCATCAGATAAAGATTAAAGTTTTGGAATGGCCCAGCCAAAGCCCAGGCCTGAATCCCTCGTTCAATGTTTTTATTGTTGTAATTTTAAGGAATAACAGAAGAAAAATAAAGGGGGAATAGGGGGGTTAAACATTAAACTATAGTTTAGGACATACGAAATATGTGGGTATAACTGAAAGAACAGTTATAATAAACACATGTTAATATTGCAATCTATTTCAAGGTATAAGGTCAAGAAAATTATCTTGTATTTACAGACATTCTATCTGGGAACAAGTAGCGTCGCGAGGGGATGATGACCCACGTAACATTAAATCATGAATCATCCTCCCTCTACGATACCATTCCCTCATTATATTATTATAGAAAAAATAATAAAAAAATAAATTTGTGGCGCACAATCAGTTTGAGCAAGCAACCTAGTCTAAAAATAAAATTTGAAATAAACATCAATCAGTATAAGTCCATATGGTAACAAAATACTCCGGACAGTCCAGTTTCAGCAGTTAGATAGATGTGGGAACTTAGCGGCAGCACCTGAAGCAGAAGCAAGCCTCTAGAAGAGCCAAAAAAATACAAGAGAGATACTGCACTTAGTTTGGCGCATCTCTCTCTTGTATTTTTTTGCCTCATTATATTATTGTCAATGGTTAAAGATCGAATAACATCAGTCTAGATATAAGTGAAATTTCAATAATAAAAAAGGAAAAATAATAATTTAGTATAGAGATAATAAAATCACTATCAATGAGTCCGAATTTACGTTTATACATCTATACTATTTCAATAAACATGCCTATGTATCATTGAATTTGTAGGTAATTAATCCATGGGGACCATACCTCATCAAATTGCGCTTGTTTGTCTTTGAGGATGCTGGTCAACTTTTCATTGACCATAATCCATGAAAGTTTACTTTTTAATACTTTAATACTTATAACTGAAGTTTTTCATGCACTTGCTATCGCAATCTTGGCTGCAGAAAAAAATCAAATAAGAGTCCAAAGACTTTTAGGGATCCCATCAAACAAGTCTACAAATAGTGCTGTTTTAGGATTATTAGGTATATTATGTCCAGTCACTGAGTGGATTAATGTAAAAACTTTGACCCAAAAGCGTTGTACTTTGGGACAGGTCCACCAGGTATGAAACATGGTACCCTCTTGTCCGCATTCTCTGAAGCATAGGGGCGAAGCATCAGGATATATTTTGGCCAATTTTGCTGGGACTAAATACCATCTGGATAGTACCTTAAAATTTGCTTCCACTAGGGAAGTATTAAGAAACCATGGTCGACCAGCGTTCCCAGATTTCATCTTCTATTTTTTCACCTAGGTCTGATTCCCATGATAATTGGTAAGAGAGTTTTGTCTGTTTATTATTGAAGAGATTATATAGATCTGAAATTCCCCCACATGAATCGGGATTATTAAGACATTTGTTTTCAAATAAGGATTTAGAGGTTATATCTGTCAAATCCGTATTAAGCGATTTTATGGATTGAATGATCTGAGTAAGGCGTAAAGGTTTCTGTCTGAGGCATTTGCATTTTTTCCTGGAAGTATTGCTGTGGCTTAATTCCTCTATGGTCTATGAAATGTGCTATTCTATAAAGGCCTTTACTGATCCACCATGAAAATTGTTGGGGATCTTGTCCCGGAGGAAAGTGAGGGTTATTAAGTATAGGGGCAACAGGGGAGTGAGATTTTAGTGGATATAATTTACATGTTGTGTTCCAGAGGTGTAAAGAGTGGGATAAAGTAGGACTTAGAATTGCCTGAATCCCAATAAAAATCTGTGGGGTGATTTGAAGAGGGCTGTGTATGGGAGATGTCCTTGCAATCTGACAGATTTGGAGTGTTTTTGCAAAGTAATAAAGTTCAAATATAGATGCACGCTACTGTGGAACGGGTGTAAATAAACAGAAATCACCTCCAGTGCCCCTTCACCTTCCAAACTATGTGCTCACCTCCAGCTTCGACCTGCCACAGGTCACTCTGAGCCTTCTCCTTTAAGGGGTAAATAAATCCACCGGTAAGTTAGAGAGATCCTTTTCCCGATCCTGATAAATTTGCTCCAGTCAATGATCGATTGTATCTCATACTCCTCATTAGGGGTGCAACGGATCAAAAAACTCACGGTTCGGATGATTCCTCGGATCAGGAGTCATGGATCGGTCATTTTTCGGATCAGTAAAAAAAAAAAACACACACACACACAAGACAAACATAACTTGCCCCCCACTCGTCACTGTAATGTCCACCATGGTCCCCCCACTCGTCATCATCATCACTGTTCCAGTCCACCATTGCCCCCACAGGGATGTAAAGGTGTTCTGTGCAGGCATCCCCACTCTTGTCTATGGAGACACATATGCTGCACAGACACAGCCGCTGTCTCCCAATATAACTCCAGTGTGTGTGGGTGACATCCCTGAAAATTACCCCGTTTGCATTCCTGGGACACACCATGTGGGTCAGTGCAGCACCCCAATATAACTCCAATGTGGGTGACTTCCCTGAACTTGCCCATCTGCATTCCTAGGACACACCATAGGGGTCAGTGCAGCCACTATACCCCAGACATGAATAGACTGCTGGCATAGAACACCTGTACATGTGGGTGAGGCAGAAGCCAGTCACACACACTGCAGTACACACCATGTGAACAAGGCTCCATAGGTGACCCATGTATGACCAGGCTGGCCTTATAGGGTTCCAGGAAAAGGTAGCAAGAAAACAAACAGGGAAAACACTACACAGGACTCACCATAACTAACAACGTGCGGGAACGAAGAGAAGGGTCACGGTAAAGAATGACAACAAAGCGACACTGCCCTCCCGGAACCTCCCTCCACAGAGATCACCGGAGTCACACCGCCGTAGAAAAATATACCTACCCACCGTTTGTTTAAATCCCCTCTGTCCCCTAAGGCCGCCACCCCCTTATCCAGCATGCGCCTCATTGGAGAGACCCCTCGCGCTTCTTAGTCATCACGCACAGCCTGCTGCTCTCCACCATGGAACGCAAACACTGAGCGCACGCTCTTGCAGAATAGAAAATCCACGAGCAGAGGGAGGGGTGATGACGTCATTGCGCACCACCGCTGGGTGTACCAAGATAACCGACCGCTCCGAAGCTAGGATGAAGCCGCGGCCTTTGCTAAGGCCCCGGTGGCGGTGTGGTCCGCAGATCGCATACTGTGCCGTTCGGACCTGCACCGGGCGAGGACATGGTACCGAGGTAGTTAAGCGGTTGCACACCAAATGTTTTAATAAAGAGACATGAAAAACATTTGAAATACGCATTTTAGAAGGCAGTTCTAACGCGTAAGCCACTGGGTTGATCCTATGGAGAATATGGAATAGCCCAATAAATCGTGGTGCCATTTTCAGTGAGGGAACATGTAATTGGAGGTTTACGAGATGACAACCTGATAGGAGGGTGCAGGTAGACATTGGCGGTTATAATGGAGTCTGTACCTCTCACTGGCACGTTGCAAGGACTCTTGGACCTGCACTCAAGTGGAACAAAGATCGCAGAGATTCTCCTCTAACACAGGAGACAATTGGAAAGCAGTATTGAAGGCCCTATTGTGAGCAAACTCTGCCCAAGTTAGGAGGTCTGACCAGTGGTTATGGTGATCAGAAATATAGCAGCGTAGAAACTGCTCCGAGGCTTGGTTGGCTCATTCTGCGGGCCAATTAGACTTGCGGGTGATACTCAGAGGAGAAGGAAAGCTGAATTCCTAACTGTGCACAAAAGGCTTGTCAAAACCTGGAGACAAACTGGCTACCCCTGTCAGAGATGATAACCTCAGGTAGCCCATATAACCAAAAGATCTCCCGAGCAAGAATTAAAGCCAGTTCTTTGGATGTGGGCAACTTCTTTAGTGGAATACAATATGACATTTTCGAGAACTGGTCAACCACCATAAAAATAACTGTGCTGACCTGGGAGTTGGGTAACTCCACAGTAAAATCCATAGACAGGTGGGTCCAAGGCCTTTCTCCATGGGCATGGGTTGTAGAGGCCCACTGGAAGGTGTCATGGTGTCTTATTCTGTGCACACATGGAACAAAGAGGCTACAAAGGCAGTTACACCAGCACAGAGACTAGGCCACCAGAATTGTTAAGAAATAGCCCAAATGAGTTGATTCTTCCCTGGGTGGCCAGCCACCTTGTGAGAATGGTAGATCTAGAGCAGGGGTCCTCAAACTTTTTAAACGGGGGGCCAGTTCACTGTCCCTCAGACCGTTAGAGGGCCGGACTATAAAAAAAACTATGAACAATTTCCTATCATCATCATCATCATTGCAAGCCATCTCCCCCCCTCATCACAAAATCATCATCATCCTCATCGCAAGCCACCCCCCACCCTCATCACAAAATCATCATCATCGCAAGCCATCTACCCCCCTCATCACAAAATCATCATCATCATCATCATCATCATTGCAAGCCATCTCCCCCCCACATCACAAAATCATCATCATCGCAAGCCATCTCCCCCCCCCCCCCCATCCATCTCCCCCCCCCCCCCCCCCATCACAAAATCATCATCATCCTCATCGCAAGCCACCCCCCACCCTCATCACAAAATCATCATCATCGCAAGCCATCTACCCCCCTCATCACAAAATCATCATCATCATCATCATTGCAAGCCATCTCCCCCCCACATCACAAAAGCATCATCATCGCAAGCCATCTCCCCCCCCCTCATCACAAAATCATCATCATAATCGCAAGCCATCTCCCCCCCATCACAAAATCATCATCATTATCGCAAGCCATCTCCCCCCCTCATCACAAAATCATCATCATCATCATTGCAAGCCATCTCCCCCCTCATCACAAAATCATCATCATCATCGCAAGCCATCTCCCCCCCATCACAAAATCATCATCATCGCAAGCCATCTCCCCCCCCCATCATCACAAAATCATCATCATCATCATCGCAAGCCATCTCCCCCCCCCCCTCATCACAAAATCATCATCATCATCATGGCAAGCCATCTACCCCCCCCATCATCACAAAATAATCATCATCATCATTGCAAGCCACCACCCCCCCCCATAATCACAAAATCATCATCATCATTGGAAGCCATCTGTCCCCCCCCCCCCCATTATCACAAAATCATCATCATCATTGGAAGCCATCTGTCCCCCCCCCCCATTATCACAAAATCATCATCATCATTGGAAGCCATCTGTCCCCCCCCCCCCTCCATTATCACAAAATCATCATCATCATTGGAAGCCATCTGTCCCCCCCCCCCATTATCACAAAATCATCATCATCATTGGAAGCCATCTGTCCCCCCCCCCCCATTATCACAAAATCATCATCATCATTGGAAGCCATCTGTCCCCCCCCCCATTATCACAAAATCATCATCATCATTGGAAGCCATCTGTCCCCCCCCCCCCATTATCACAAAATCATCATCATCATCATCATTGGAAGCCATCTGTCCCCCCCCCCCTCCATTATCACAAAATCATCATCATCATTGAAAGCCAAGACCCCCCCCCCTCACTCACTATTGTCACCCTCTCACAGCCTTCTCCTTACTGTGCTCTGACATGCTGTGCTGTGTCACAGTCTGGCTCTGACTCCCACGTTGTGCTGTGCTCTCACTGTAGTAACAGTTATGGCGCGCTGTGATAAATGTCTCGCCCTCCTCCTCCTAGACCAGCTCGTGTGACAGACAGCACACTGGCTCTATCACACAAGCTAGTCTAGGAAGAGGAGGGCGGGATATTTATCACAGTGCGCCAGAACTGATCTCTGTGACACAGCGGGATTGCTGTGTAACCGACATTGCCTCTCAGCGTCGGGCGGGCCGGTTTAAAGTCCTCCGCGGGCCGCATGTGGCCCGCGGGCCGTAGTTTGAGGACCCCTGATATAGAGCAAAGCAGTGTGGAGAGTCTCAGGGGCAAAGCAGCAGTCACCAATTTTCTCGGGAGGTGACTGGATCTGAGCGGTACGAATTCTGTCACCCAAAGCTGAGGTGATGACTTGAAATTGGATTATCTCATGGTGAAAAGCACCGCCACCTACGGCCATGGTCAACAGAGCAGTCTCATGAGTCAAATGGATAGGCTGTAGAGGTCTCCTATCAATAGTCTGAATGACAAGTGGAGTGGCATGAAGCAGCAGTGGAATCAAGTGCTTAGACACAAATGCACTTTCTATGAACAGGCCTGCAGCCCCAGAGTCGATTACAGCCTGTGTATCAATGGATGATTCAGACCACGAAAGGGTAACCAAAACTAGAGGCTTATCCTTTAAGGTAGCTAAGAGCATAACAACCTAAGGTCTGTCCCCTACAGGCCCTTAGGTGCAAATGTTTCCCAGAAGTGTAGGACAAGATTTCAAGAAGTGATCTTCATGGCCACAATAAGGCACAGTCTCTTCCTCCTCCTAAAGGCCCTCTCATCCAAAGAGATGTGTGAAGCCCAACTGCATGGCTTCTACTTCACTGCCAGACTCAGTACCAGGAGGCATGGAAGATGAGGAAGGCAAAGGTGGGACTGAAATGCTCAGAGCCAAAAGTAGGCTTCTGGATATAGATTTGGGTCCTCTTTTCTTAGACTCAGAGACTCAGAATAGATATAATAAGCTGTTTACTAAGGTTTCTTTCTCCCATTGAATAATTTTCCCATTTGTGGCTCCTGGGTGTTAATTGCATCACCTCTTGTTTCTGTCTGTCTGATAATCCATTTGGAGATGGGATTTGTCTTGTGTTAACCTTACCTCATTATCGAAGCATTGTGGGATGTTATTGTGTTTATGTTAATGTGTAATGTACTTTGTGCATCCAGGGTTGTGTTTTCCTCACAGTTAAACACATCTTCTGAAGAAGACCCGGACGGGTCGAAACGTGTCAAGAATTTTGAATTCCTCTACATTGTAATACCCAGCAATGTTCTACGATACATACATAGTTATATAGTTAGTCAGGTTGAAAAAAGACACAAGTCCATCAAGTTCAACCATAAGAAATAAAATAATAATAATATCGTACAATCACATATACTGTAATATTGGGGGTTATTAGACTCCAGTGATAGATGCAGTTTGCCGTGAGTACACCAAGCCAGAACAGCGTTTTTAAGGGCCTGGTAGCCCAATTTTATTTACAAGCTCACAAAATACAAATAGCAGCCCTCGCAGGGGGTTCCACCATTCCTGTATATTGTCCTCCGGCTGTTTCAGACCTCCAACTCAGGCCCACGTTCTGCTCCTCAGAACTACCCGTTTCCTAAAGGTAAGCACACAGCCAACTTACTCCTGACCAGCGTCTTGCTGCTCAATCGCACAAGCCTGCCTCATGCAGTAGCTGCACCTATGCAGTGCCTCTGACTCCTCTCAGAGGGTTTTGGGAGCTCACACCTGGCTCCCAGGACCAGACTTCCTGTCTGCGGATGGGGCCCTGAGCCACAGCCAGGCCAGCACTAAAGAGCTGAACACACATCCAAAATATGGTGAAAACCAGCCATCTTTCAGGAAGGACAGAGTCAAACTATCACATACCTCCCCCCCTTGTTTCGAACCGGAGGGAGGAACACATAGACCCGTCATTATAAATGGGACAACTATGTACAAGCCATTGGCTGCATAGGCCCATTTTTTACGGGTATGTTTCCACCAACACTTCACCGTGGCGCCTTTGTGCCAACGATCAGCAGCAGGAGTCCTAATCTGCCCAACCTTTTCTCTAAAGGGGCACTCCACCCACCTCTTCTTCCGGGTGTGCTTCCACCAGCACTTCTTCCTGAACCGTGAGCTCCCACTAATCTCTCTATCCCTTCTACCTTCTGGCCTTAGGAACCTTCTTTTTCCTCCCACAGACCTACTCTCCTGGGACGGTTGTGGACCTCTTGTCCCCGTGTTTGTTAGAACAGTGTCTATGGAGGGACCACCTACAGGCAAGCAGCTACTCCCTATGGGACAGTCCCACAGTTTCACATCGCCCCCTGTTGTCCAACACTCCAATAGCAATTGTCCTACCAACGTACATTTTTCCATACCAATCTCTTTAACCATTTCTGAGACCATTGGTACCTCAACCAGGATCTCTGAGCTGTCTGACAGTGCTCTACAGTGCTTCTCACTACCACTACTGTTATTTCCTATCAAAGTGTCTCCGGGTACCTCAAACTGCACCCCTCTGCGAGTGATGGACTGAATTCCCACTACTGTCACGTCCATTCCGAGCCCTTCCTTTTCATGAGGTCTAGAGGGTGAGACAGTGCGTGCGCCATGTACCAACCACTGCTCAGCCGTACCACGGACCGTACCAGTAGGAATGCACTCCATCATATCAGCAGACGGAGAGACTTCCACTTTGTCTATTATTTCTGATTTCTCTAACAATTCCCCTGAGCGCCTTCTGCACACAACCGCCGCTGGAAGCACTCTCAAAGAGAACTGTGAGACAACTTTCCACAAAATGAACCAACAGTAGAGCAACCAATTTTCATCAATATTGCTTAACAGCGCCGGTACCACCTGTGTCCACCGATTGGTACTACGCAGTACCATGTCGCCCCTCTGCTGTGGATACACGCAGATGTACATTGGAAATATTTTAACCAATTCCAACAACATCCTAGTTATTTCTAGACACGCCACATCTAAACACAGAACTTTAGGAACTTTTCCTTTACCAACGATGTGGAGGGGCTCATTTGCTAAGGCATGAGAGGCTGAGTCACTTAAAGAGACCTCTACCTCAGAGGTAACTGACAAAACTTGTGGCTTTCCTTGAGCACTGCAAATCTCATGTGCGACACTCATCCTCTCATTTTCAGCAACACTGAGCGATTCCAAATCGCTATCCATTACCATATCATTCTGAAGCTCAACATTCCTCATCTCTTTTGTTGAGGACAAAACTTCTGCTATGTATGCGCCCTTTTCAGATCCTTCCAACTGGAGAGGGTTAACTTCTGCAAAAGCCAACGCACCCGTGTCTACCGGCTCTGCAGTCTCTACATTTTGCATAGCAGAATTTGTGTCCACCGCAAACACATTTTTAAACACAGCAGGCTGCAATAACATAACTTGACCACTGTGTGGCGCTTCATTAAAATTATGAGGACTTTTTCTGTCAGCAGTGACAGACTGTAGTAACACATTATCATTATAAGCAAATTCAGACATTTCAGTTTTACCATTTTTCTCATCACGAAGGTGAAGTACCCTCTTATCTATCAGAGCGGCACCACAGTTGTCCCCGGCAACCTCTGGCTCCAACACACAGAGCTCCCTGGAGGTTTCAAAGGACACCTCTGCCACCTTACCTACTGTCGCTAAGGGAAATCGCATATCCTGCTTAGCGATCACCCCTACCTCAATACTAGTGAACACATCACCATAAGTACATGTATCATCATTCATAAACATAGCAGTTCTACAACCTTTATCAGAACGCATGGCACCCTGCATGCGACTCAGCACATTAACCTTCCTCTCTAAAGGAATTATTTTGCCCACTAGGGCGGCTTCACAGTTGTCCGGGGAAACCATTTGCCTTACCATTACAGGCTCCTTAGCGGTTTCCCTTGGCAACTCTGCAGCACCTGTCTCTATCTCTAGGGAACATGACACACCAACTGTTTTGGTCACCCCTAATATATCTCTCTCAGCACTCTGCTGAACTACCTTAGGTGCACACAAAGTCCACATATCACTTTCAGTCTTTGATCTTGCTGCAAGGAGGGTTTTAACGTGTGTTTTCCCACTGCTCTGGGAAGCACACTGCAGCAAGTCCATCTTTACACCTTCTGCAGATCTTCTCCCCGGACACATTGCTACTTCACTTGAATCACAAATTGCAACAGTCTTACCATTTCTTGAAGCAGGTAACTCTGTCTTCATTTGAGGGCGCTGTCTTTCAGCTGCATTTTTACTGGCCAACTCCCCCTGGTGGCCACAGGACGAAATCATAGTAGGCAACTCCCACTGTTTAGCACCCCCTGCAGACACAACAGAAATCTCCTTGTTGTCAGGGGTGACTGCAAACATATCTGTAAATGAACCTTGGCCCACCAATAAAGAGTTCTGCTCAGCAACCTCACTTTCAACTGCACCCCAAAATCTAGGGCAAGAAAATATGCCGTGCCCCAGCTGACCACATTCCAGGCATGGCGTTTGGCGACTTCCTCCTGTTGCTAAGGGAGATGAAACTCTCCCAACATGCAGAACTTCACTTGCATCTCTATGGGGATGGCGATACACCTCTTCCCTGTAGCTCCTCCTTCCTATTGGCACGTTCTCCGGTTGCTAATGGAAACGGTGCTCTCCTAGCTGCACGTTGCTGGTTCTCCGACACATATAGACGTTTCTCTCCCTGCAGCGACGTTGTTTTAAACTTGCCACAACTCTCTGTAGGCAATATCTTTGTCTTGCAGTCCATTGGCCTGACATCGTAGACGTTGCTATGGGCAACTGCACCCATCTGCTTACTCTTTACATTCAGAGCAGGCTTTTCATATTTTTGCTTTGCTGTAGCTTGCGACAAAGGGCATTTGGAAACTTCATGCCCCCACTCACTGCATCGCAAACAGCACACTTGTTTCTTCACACTTTGCACATAAATAGCTGGCCGGCCTGCACCAGCATTGCTAGGGGCAACAGCATGAACTTCCCCTTTATTTTGGGTCAGTGCGGCCAAGTGTCGCTTGCACCAATCCACTGCAGACTCAAACTTTGGTGGATTCTCTGCACTTGCAATCCCCTGTGCACACATTTCAACTGTGTTGCTAGGGACAACAGCATGAACTTTGACTTTGGCTTGGTTCAGCACAGCCAAGTGCTTTTTGCACGATTCTGGGGCTTGTTCTGTCGGCAACAAACCCTCCAGCCACAAAGTCCTGTCTCTCATTTCAGCAAACCTTGCTTTCTGTTTGCGATTTGTCCTTCCCATGGCTGCAAACAGGGCAATGATTTATAACACAGTTCCTTTTTAAACACAGAAAAAAAAATGTTGGTGAGCTTTCTACAAGACAGAACACTTTCACACGCAGACTTCACTCTCTGCGATTCCACTTGAATTTTCCATTCACTGGGCCTTCCCAAATGGATATGACTTCTCAGGCCACGCTGAGCTTACTTCCACAGGTATGCCACCTGTATGCAACACAGTCCATTAATTGAACTCCTGTGCAATGCAGTTCTCCTGACTGCCACACACAGCTAACAGCAGTTCACAGCAGAAAACTTTAACTTTCAGTTCATATTGGCTGTTCACCATAGCATTGCTGCAAAAACGCACAGTTGCTTTCTACTCACTGTTTTGTTGGTATGCAAGGACCTGGAACTCTTCCAAATTGCCCGCAGCAATCCACCACTTGTAATATTGGGGGTTATTAGACTCCAGTGATAGATGCAGTTTGCCGTGAGTACACCAAGCCAGAACAGCGTTTTTAAGGGCCTGGTAGCCCAATTTTATTTACAAGCTCACAAAATACAAATAGCAGCCCTCGCAGGGGGTTCCACCATTCCTGTATATTGTCCTCTGGCTGTTTCAGACCTCCAACTCAGGCCCACGTTCTGCTCCTCAGAACTACCCGTTTCCTAACGGTAAGCACACAGCCAACTTTCTCCTGACCAGCGTCTTGCTGCTCAATCGCACAAGCCTGCCTCATGCAGTAGCTGCACCTATGCAGCGCCTCTGACTCCTCTCAGAGGGTTTTGGGAGCTCACACCTGGCTCCCAGGACCAGACTTCCTGTCTGCGGATGGGGCCCTGAGCCACAGCCAGGCCAGCACTAAAGAGCTGAACACACAGCTGTGTCGTTAATGTGTCTGTCCATCCAAAATATGGTGAAAACCAGCCATCTTTCAGGAAGGACAGAGTCAAACTATCACAATACCCAATTCTATACCCACAGTTATGCATAGTGTTTGCACTTTTTTGTATTGAGATTTTAATCATGTACCAGAGTTTATATTTTAACCGTTAAACTGTCCAACCCTTGTGGTTTCTATCAATAAATTATATGTTTCCTACTATTCTCACTACCCATTTGTTAATTTCTGCTGCCTTGAAAACCCCAGGGGGGGGAAACATTTCTATTTTCTAGTATGCCCACAGTATGACCTTTCTACCTGAAGAATAGGGATGAGCCGAACACCCCTGGGTTCGGTTCGCACCAGAACCTGCGAACAGACCAAAAGTTTGTGTGAACTTTAGAACCCTGTTAAAGTCTATGGGACTCGAACATTTGAAATCTAAAGTACTAATTTTAAAGGCTAATATGCACGTTATTGTCCTAAAAAGTGTTTGGGGACCCGGGTTCTGTCCCAGGGGAGTGTTTGGGGACCTGGGTCCTGCCCCAGGGGACATGTATCAATGCAAAAAAAGTTTAAAAAAATGTCAGTTTTTTTAAGAGCAGTGATTTTAATAATGCTTAAAGTGAAACAATAAAATTGAAATATTCCTTTAAATTTCAGACTTAGGGGGTGTATAGTATACCTGTAAAGTAGCGCTTGTTTCCTGTGCTTAGAACTGTCTCTGCACAAAATGTAATTTCTGAAGGGAAAAAGTCATTTAAAATCACTCACCTTCGGGTCTGGTATGGATATTAAGGGGAACCCTGCGTCAAATTAAAATAAAATTATGTAGGGTTCCTCCCAAATATCCATTCCATCACTCACCTTCAGGTCTGGTATGGATTTAAAGGGAAACTCCACCCCAAATAAAAAAAAAATGCCGTGGACCCCCACACATTTTTTTTTTATGAATGACTTTTCTCTGTATTGCCGGAAGCCGACAATTCATTATAGCCACGAGTGATTTTAAATTACTTTTTTTCCTTCAGAAATTACACTTTGTGCAGGGACAGTTCTAAGCACGGGAAACAAGCGCTACTTTACAGGCATACTATACACCCCCCCGGTACGAAATTTAAAGGAATATTTCACTTTTATTGTTTCACTTAAAGGAATTATTAAAATCACTGCCGCCAAAAAAACTGCAGTTTTTAAAACTTTTTTTGCATTGATGCATGTTCCCTGGGGCAGGATCCAGGTCCCCAAACACTTTTTATTACAATAACTTGTATATTAGCCTTTAAAATTAATAATTTTCAAAACGTTCGAGTTCCATAGACTTTAATAGGGTTCTAAAGTTCACACGAACTTGCCGTGAACACCCCAAATAGTTCGCTGTTCGGCGAACAGGCAATGTTCGAGTCGAACACGAGTTCTACTCGAACTCGAAGCTCATCCCTACTGAAGAAGTGTGCAGCCTGCAACACATGCAATGCCATTTCTGTAAACAACCTAATTTCTGTGGGCATACACATTCAACAATATAAAATAACATTTAAACATCTGTTCTTTGCAATAAAATGCTGGGCTCCAGCTGGGTGCAATAACTGGTGTATGATAGTCCTAACCAACCAAATGTTGGGCACAAACGTTCTGCCCACCCTCCAGCTCGAATTGCTGCTCAGCCTCCAATAAACATCACTACTCAGCCTCCAATTCCACTTACTGCTCAGCCGCAAGTGACATCAGACTTTCAAAAACCATAATCTTTACCTATCTTCTTCTGTTACTTTTAGAGGTTCTGGAGTCATTCTCTCAAAATGTTCCTCTTCTTGTCCAACAACCTGACCGCTCCAGTATTCCCACCCTCTTCTCGAAAGATTCCTGTCTAAGCTTCCAGCCTCTCCTGGGACCACCCTGCCAATGCCATCTGTTGAAAGACTGTCCAAACCACCTGTCATTCCAGAGACTACATTGTCCGAACTGTGTATTTCGCCAAAAGACACTCTTACCCAGTTTTAACGGGAAGGCCCATGGGACCCAGAGGCTCTTGCAGGGTGTGGGGTACTCCTGTTTCAGCTTCACCAATGCCTCTTGTATCTAAAGTCATCCTATGTCCACTAGGGGCATAGGATGACTGAGAAATGATATCTTGGACTACATGAGAAAGGGCAGTAATGTAATCCACAATATATTCAAGAATGTATGGAAGAACTAATTACAGGTTGTTGATTCTGAACCCAACAGGTCAATAGAAGAGTGACTCAATCATGTGGGAACACAGACTGTTAAGGGGGTAATTAAGTCTGCTACTGTCATGTAAAATAACCTTAGTCTGGCTTCTAAAGACCTTTCATTGTGTGATGCTAATTAACACTGTATTGTGTGAATTTCTATTGATGATAAATGTGTATTGTATAGTAGGTGAGAAGAGTCATGATGTCTGACTTGTCAGCTGTAGCTAATTAGCTCATGTGGATTGTGTCAGATCGGGTGCCAGAAAATCTGTCCAAGATGTTGTAAGGGTTAACATAAGTTGTCCATAGATTGCATATATGCTGTCTGTATATCAGAATGACATGAGCAATTCTTGTGATGACCATATATAGTAGTAGTCAGTTTGAATGTCTTGTGCCCTAAGTTTTGTGGTTTCTATAACCAGTTTGTGGCGGTTGACATATATACAAGCCTTAATCATGAGACGAGTTCTAACTTAAGCAATAAATAACGGTAACTTTTAACCAATGATATTTTAACAGCATCACCCAAAAGGGGGGCGTCCGCCCAGTAACAGTGTATTAACCAATGATGTTAAGACATGTATTTGTGTATTTCCTTTGAATCTCTGTATGTTTTTATAAAAGAAACTGTCCGTGCCATATTAAACCAGAGTGACTTTAACCTAATACCGTGTGTCTTGTTACTGCAAGGTTAAACTCATTCTCCCGGTGCCGAAGGGGTCCTTTTACCAAGGTGGGCATATTTTATCTTACCCTACAATTTGGAGGCTCGTCCGGGGATTTAGGTGGTCTCCCTGTAAACCGTTCATTCGGTCAGCGGGGCTCGATCAATTCCTGAATTCCTTATGAATCCAGGCAGTCAGGGACTGTAAATTAATTGTGCTTTAGATACGGGTAAGAGTGGTTGGCGCCATATATAGACATCGGGGATGTCCAGATAATATAGGTTATCAGGGATAACTAAGAATCAAGTGTCTCGGGGAGGCATAGAAATCTCCTTGGTACAATTACCCATTACTGCTGCTTATATTATTTGCTGCTTAAAATTATTGCTGCTTAGAAGTATATGTTTAAAGTATTAAGAATTTTAAAGTAATAAGAAATTATCTGTTTGTGTGGTACAAGTGTCTAGAAGGTGAGCTAGACCAGGGCCACTTTGAGACGTTTTGTGGCAAAGTATAAGACGCCCCATCTCCGTGGCTAGGCGAAAGCTATATGACCCACGGTTGATGAAAGCAAGTGATACCGAGCCGATCGTCTGTGTAATATTGTATGACGTGTCCTTGATGTAAAATTTGTTTAGTATTTAATATAACTGAGTGGAATTTAAAAAAATCTGCCAAAGTTAGTTTTAATAATCTCTCCCAAAGAAAGTACAGAGTATTTAGGTCGCAGGGTAGATTTTCCAGATAGACAATAAGGTTGTACTTTTCACAATCTGTCACGATCACACTTGCCAGTGGTGAATTACTAACCACAACGAGCGAGCGTCTCGTGACGAGGCTGTATGAGGAACTAAAAGAATAAGAAGGAATTTCTACTAAGCACGTAAGACTGGCTGTGATGCTTCACAGCCCGCATTACCTTTAACCACTTCTAGAGGGAGACTCCACTCCAATCCAACTAGCTGACCACACACAGGCAGATACAGATCTTACATACAATCTGCTGCACGCTAAGGGTTGGGAAACAGTCTAGCAATTACTACACACTTCTAGGGTTCCTCCAGCTATCCTGTAAGCTTGAATCCCAGTGTTAATCACTCTTTCCACTGTGCCCACACACACACAGATCTCCGTCTGGCAGATCTGTTAGCTTACAATCAGCATGCAATCTAGCAACATACAGTGAAATTGCATACCGATTGACACATAACATAGATTGAGCACTTAGACACTAGAATACAATAACCTCTCCAGAGATATGAGAAGTACACAGAAGTCACTTATTAATTTAATAGTTTAATAACCCGAAAGTGGACAGCACATAAAAAAAAAAAAAAAAAAAAAAAAAAAACTTTCATTGTGAAGTCGACACTTCCTTAATTGGTATAGCATATAGATAGCTTACTGTCGTCTTGTGTAAACCAATGACTTGCTTCCTGTGTCAGCGCAAAATGCCAAAGTTACTTTCATTTTGCAAAACACAGACTTTACTTATAAGAATTGTATTATCCAAGCCATAGTTAAATTGCCCAACACAATCTGTACTGTGTGGGATCCGATCAAACCGGGATCCTGTTTCCAGTGTGTGTGGCACGAAGATTTTTGCATTGATACAACTGTCGGAAGAAAATTGGGATCAGTATATTATACTGACCAACTCCGGTGCTTGGATCAATGGGGACCAGACATAGTAAACCTACCTCCTACCCATGTCCCAACGTCCAAGAAACCTGCAAAGAATACGTTGCCCGAGTAGGAGGCACGGATTATTTTCTTATTAATCCCTGGGTGGATAATATAGCGGGATGGACAGGGATCACAGGACCAACCTTGTTACAATTGCGGCCGTTCCGGCCATTGGGCCAGAAATTGCCCCCTACCTGACAGAAGGGCCAATTCCCAAGACCAGAACCCTGGCCTGCCCAAGACAAATACCCAACATAGATTTGACATAGACTGGACTCAACACCCACGGTGACGAGGCCCGGAGGATCCACTCGGGTCCAGGTGGACTCAGTATGGAATCTAGGGTGATACCTATAACCCGTCCCATTTTTGTCAGTTTAGCGGTTTCTGATGAGCTACTCACTGTTGATAACGGCATATGGTCACAGAACGATTTTGACACAGGTCTCATTGATTGTACCCCCTATCGGGCTACCCTGAAACCAGGTGCTCAACCAGTGTTTCATAAACAATATCCTTTGTCAAAAGAGAAACTAGATGGAATCAGACCTATGATACAGGATTTTTTTTTAGAGGAGGGAATCTTAACCCCTATCTGCTCTGCATATAGTACCCCTATCAACCCTGTTTCCAAACCAGACGATAGTGTCAGATTTGTTCAAGACCCAAGGGCTATCAATAGTTTAATCATCCCACTTGCCCCGATAGTGCAAGATAGTGCAAGATGTCACCTCTCTCCTTTCCTCCATCCCTGCACAGGCCACCTATTTTTCTGTAATTGATTTGAAGAACGTTTTTTTTTTAGTATACCTGTACACGAGGACACTAGGCCTCTGTTTGTCTTTTTCCTTTGGAGGGTCAACAACTCACCTGGTGCCGTATGAACCAGAGATATGCTGATTCACCTGTTGTGTACAGCATAGTCCTCCAAGCCACATTAAAACCCTGGCACCCCCCCCAAGGTTCTGTCCTGCTACAATATGTGGATATCTCCTCGTTTGTAGTCTATCAAGGGAGGCCTGCAGGGAAGATTGTTTATCGTTGTTAGGTTGGTTACATGAATGTGGGCACAAAGTTTCACCCAAAAAGTTACAATGGTGTAAATGGAATATCTTGGTTTTGTCCTCAGTCAAGGGAGTAGGAAAATCAGTCCTAGCCGTATCCAATCTGTCATGGGCCTGGTCAACCCAAATACTCAGAGGGAAATGCTATATTTTCTGGGTATGATAAATTACTGCAGACAGTGGATACCGGACTGTTCTTACTATGCAATGTACACTGTCAGACAAACCAAAAGATATAATATGGTCACAAGGAATGTTAAACGCTTTTGAAAAGTTGAAGTTAGCAATGATGTGTAGTTCTGCTTTGGGCCTCCCTTAAATATGTAAAGCCATTTCAGCTATATACAAGGGACAACTGTAAAACCATGGCGGGGGTACTGACACAAGAACACGGAGGAAAGTTTAGACCCGTAGTTTTTTTCAAAGGTAATGCCAATTTCTGTACAAGGTATGCCCGCTTGTTTGAGAGCCCTAGCGGCATGTGCAATGGTGGTGGAAATGTCAGTAGTTTTCACCCTGGGCCACCCCACCACACTTTACACTACCCACCATGTCATCCATCTTCTAAGAGGGGTACACACCCAGCATATGTCAGCCCAACGTCTAAGTGGATACAAAGTCATCCTCTTAGGAAACACATCCTTGTCAATCAGATACTGTTCCCCAAATGCAGGCCCTGCCCCTATCTTAAATGCATTATTGGGATTGAAAGGTGAGGCAGATGACATTCCACAATACCATGACTGTTTGACTTCTGTAACAACAGAGACTTCCCCTAGACTAGACATGGCAACCCTGCCCATACCAGATTCACATGTTGTGTTTGTGGATGGGTCATGCACAAGACCAAATGACACCACATACAACGCAGGATATGTCGTTGTAAGTTTACCTGACTGCATACATGAAGCAGAACCCATCCCCTATCAGTCGGCTCAGGCTGGCGAGCTGATAGCCTTGACCAGAGCATGCCAGTTGTTAGGGACAGTCTGTCACCATTTACACAGATTCAAAGTATGCCTTCTCCGTGGTCCATGACCACGGAGTGATCTGGGCCAGAGGAGGGTTCATAGGAGCGGATGGGAAAAGAATTTCTCACTCCCAGTTGATCAATGATCTACTAGCATTGTAGGGCACACACGGTGGGCAGTGATCAGATTTCCAGGGGCAATGCCTTGGCAGATAGAACAGCGAAAGAAGCCGCACTCCAACAATTAGCTACCTTACAAATGGCCGTACTAACACCACCCTTGTTAGATGACACACAAATGATAGTGGAACTCCAGTACTCGGCAAGTGACACAGATCTAAATGACTGGTGTTATCCAGTGTTGCAAAAGAGTCCAAAGAGTGGACTAATTTGCAAAGAGGGGAAACCATGTATCCCACAGGCTAGTGCACCACTTTTTATAGCCCAGCACCATGGGGTAGGCCACAACAGTAAAGCCACAACGCTACTACTGCTAAAAAAAAATGATTTTTACATTACTAAGTTTGATAAGTTAGTAGCTGGGTTTGTACAGAGGTGTATTACATGCCTCCGGGCAAATCCTAACAACCCTAATCGGGCAGTCCACCAACACCTCAAATATCCAACAACTCCATTAACACACCTCCAAATTGATTTTACACACATTCCCTGTGATAAGGGTAGGCAGGAATATGCCCTGGTAATTGTGGATATGTTCTCACGATGGCCAGAGATATATCCCACTAAAACTGAGAAAGGCCACAGGAGGTACCTTTCATAAATGAAAGGAGGTGCTACAATTATTCTAGCAGAAATAAGAATGACACCCCACAAATCTTTAAAATTCTCGCCATTCGAGATTTTAATGGTAAGGCCATTCCCCACACCTTGGGCCAAGAAACCCCTCACTCTACAAGAAGGAGATTTAGAGCAGATTCAGGATCATTATGTCAGGTCACTTATAACAAAACTAGATGAGATAGAACAAAAAGTTGTCTGTAAGTTTCCTTCTCTTCCACAGGAAAACACCCACCCTTTTATACCAGGAGATGTTGTAGTTGTAAAACGATTGACCAAAGATAAAAGAGCCAAAGACTGCGCTTATGGTCCAGAGATGATAGTGGTAGCCGTTACCCGGACCGCAATACTGACGGAAGAGAGCCCAACATGGATCCATGCCACCCGAGTAAAACTGGTGCCTAGGGCCAGACAAAGTGAGGTACTAACGGGGGCAGACAGCCCTGACCTCCGACAAGATGACGTTGCTTATTTCACCACAGACTTCTGGGAAAGCCTTGTGCCTCCTATTTTGGACTGTCCTGATCGTATTCCTGCCAGTTTGGCTGATAACGAACTGTATCTATCACCCTGAAGATTTGGGACATATTAAAGAGCATTTGTGGAAATTCCAACACTCCACAACAGGACAATATGAATAATACACATAATAGACACAAGAGAAATGAGAACTCAGAGGGTTTTACAGATAAAATGTTATTATTGAAGTTTAAATATGCCTATGCCCAGAAGTCTGGATATGAAAAATGTTGGATATGGCTGTACTTTTAAATATCACAAATGTTCTATTATTGTTAAAATACAATTATTACTACAGTGACAATTAGAACTGAGGAAGATGACCCCAGGGAAGAGATAGTGTTATCAGATTGTCAGATTAGTAGATTCGTATGATGCCAAGATGGGTGATATGAATGAGTAAAGATATGTATCCACATACACCTTAAGAAGATCTTTGCTCCACATAGATGTGAAGTAGTACTGTGGACCCTTTGGTGTCATACTAAGTAGAGAAGATATGGAAGTGACCCCACAATAGGGTACTGATAATGTTGAGATATATATATCTATAAAGAAGTTATTTCCCAGACTGGTGTTTTGGGTTGGGGAACTCCACAAAGGGAGCTGAAGTTTGCCAACAAGCTAAAATTAATTTTTCAATGACTTCAATTGAGAGCCCTTATTTTCACACTTCAGAACCTGCCCTAAACACCACTCTAATGAACTTTCTTAACCGTGACCTCCCCAGTGGGACAGTTATTGATGAGTTTAACCCTTTCCATTTTTTTTTTGGTTTTACTCTTATATGCTTGCTATAGGCTTATAATGTGCATAGTTGTTAAAATGTCCCGAACACCCGACCCAGCAGCTGCGAATAGAATCTATCTGAACATGTATCATGATAAAAGAAGGATGGAGAAGGAGAACCACATAATTTAGAATTATTTGGATTCTAAGAGGGGATTGTAAGGGTTAACATAAGTTGTCCATAGATTGCATATATGCTGTCTGTATATCAGAATGACATGAGCAATTCTTGTGATGACCATATATAGTAGTAGTCAGTTTGAATGTCTTGTGCCCTAAGTTTTGTGGTTTCTATAACCAGTTTGTGGCGGTTGACATATATACAAGCCTTAATCATGAGACGAGTTCTAACTTAAGCAATAAATAACGGTAACTTTTAACCAATGATATTTTAACAGCATCACCCAAAAGGGGGGCGTCCGCCCAGTAACAGTGTATTAACCAATGATGTTAAGACATGTATTTGTGTATTTCCTTTGAATCTCTGTATGTTTTTATAAAAGAAACTGTCCGTGCCATATTAAACCAGAGTGACTTTAACCTAATACCGTGTGTCTTGTTACTGCAAGGTTAAACTCATTCTCCCGGTGCCGAAGGGGTCCTTTTACCAAGGTGGGCATATTTTATCTTACCCTACAGATGTATTTGAGGCTCGTTAGGAAGCATTGTATAATGTTGTGGGTGGAATTGAGCCATTGTTCATATTTGGTTGCTGACTGTATATAAAGAGCCTGAGTTTACCATTAAAGCACCTATTTGTTTTGAACCAGAGAACAGAGCTGATGGTGTTTGTTTCTGGGGAATCCTATGGGTCGTGTTCGTCTGCTGGATTGTGGAGTGTCGATAAGCTGTTGTGGGTTGGTGGAATGGAATATCGTAAACGGTGTTAACCCCTGACCGTTACACCCAGCATCCCATCTACAAGTGATCTTTGTCTTAAAGTGGATGTAAACCTGAATTTTTTTTTTTTTTTATGTCACAATGTAGAGTATAAGATTTCCTATCATCTGTGCCCGGTCTTGCCACACAGATTTATTTCAGCTCAGAGCAATCCTCTTTTATTGTTCAGTGAAATAAAACAGGCAGACCTGCTTTTCTACACCATGTTGGAGTTCGTGAGTGTCGCCAATTTGTCTGTCTTCCCACCAGATTTTTTTGTTAACTGTCTTGCTTTACGTAGACTTTAATTACAATACAAGCTCAAACATTGTATTCAAGCCAGCGTGTGGATGAAGCCTGCCTTTTAGTTAAACAGAACCACAGGTTTTCATTGTGCACCATTGCAATCTTCTAGCAGTTATCATCCCAACAACCAATGGCATCATCAGTTGATATGGAGGATGTCAGTCGCCTGCATAGCATCCTTGTTTTACCTTTCCCTGCCCCTCTCCATCAGCCGAGTGATGGAGAAGAGAAACATTGGAATACTAGTCAGTACCAGATTTCAAAAGTGTATTCGCTTTAGAAGAATAAATCACCTCTATAGCACGTTGGGTGTCCTATCTGTGTGGTTGTTGCTGAATTATGTAAAACTGTTATGCCGCTTACACACGCTGTAACACAACCACTAGGTAGCACTGTAGGGGTTAAGTGTGCCCTAGTGAGTGTTTCTTACTGCAGGGGGGATGGGCTACACGTGACACTCACTCCTTCCAATTAAGGAAGCGGTGATCACTGTCGTCACTAGGCAGAGCGGGGAGTTGCTTGTTTACATTAGCATCTCCCCGTCCTATCTCTCCGTGAAACGTTCGGGGGTATCCCCGCAGTGATCGAGTCCGCAGCACCGGTGGTCGGGTTCACGGAGCTTGCGGCGCGCATGCACAATGGCGCTTCATTAAGGGGGACGTATATATATATATATATATATGTCCTTCTGCCCAGGAGTGCCATTGTGTCGATGTATATATATGGGTGCAGCGGTCAGAATCGATTAACTTGTGTAGCGTCTGTGTCCTTTTTGGTACTGGTGCTAGTTAAATTTAAGGATAGATCAGAGTGTAGTTAAACTCTGACCAGATTGTTAAGTGCAAAACAGGGTCTCTGTCTCAGCTTGGCTGTGCTGTGGGCTTATTCTGCTGTACTGTGGTGTTCTTCCAGCCCCCGTGCTGCAGGTGGGAGCAGTGGAGTCAAGGTTTGGGTGCTGTTTCCCAGCAGCCAATCAGGAGGGTTTGACCTCGCTGTGCATTCTGGGGAGGGGTATTTACTGGGCAGACGCTATTAGTTCTGGGTCTTCTTCGTCCAGTGTGGCACCCACCTTTAGGATGGCCACATCACAGCGCCCCGGCGTTATGGTCTACCTGGCCTGGGTGTGCGTGTCACGTGGTGTTCCTGGTTCCGGGGGCCACGCTGGCTCCGAGCATCTGAACAGCGACAGGGACCCAGTTAGTGACTGGGTTCCCAAATTTGAGGATCCCAAGCTGTACTGCTGTTCGGTGGGGAGTCAGTCTAAAATTAGCGCCATTGAGAGGCTGGCGGTCCAAAAGGGTCTGGACAAACCACCGGGGATCGAGGTAGCCAGACACTGAGGGATTGATCACCTGTCAGTCGGTACCTGGGCGACAAGCTGAAGGAGATCCAGGCGTAATTCACCTAAGGAGGGATATCTCTGAGAATTCAATCCAGAGAGGGCCTGTGGCAGAGGTGTCTTTCTGAGGCTCACTGAGGAGGGTCTGTGGCAGAGACTTTATCCTACAATTCTCCGAGTGATACTCTGGCTGCCAGGTCAGTGAGAGAGGCCTGTCCGGGTACACTAAACCCACTCGGGCGAGAATTGGGCAGAGAAGTGTTACGCTTGGGAGCAGGACTGTTTCCCTATCATTACGCCTGAATCTGTTACTCTCCTTTCTTCTTCAACTTTACTTTCCTCACCACAAGTTTATTGTTTTTACCCGGCTGGGTAATAAAGAGCACAGCAAAGAGCACCTGTCGTGGACATTCCTTTTATTTCTACTACATGCAATACGCATCATTCACCCCTAGGAATTCGGAGGAGCCACGAGGTAACACGCCGCCCAAAAATCCAGCAGCTCCTCCGGGGGTAATGCTACACTTGTAAACACCAAGGGAGAAAACTGCGTAAATATCTGCGGGCATAGCATATGCTCTTTACGCTACGCCTCCGCAAATTTTATGGGCAAGTGCCTTATTCAGAAAGCAGTTGCTCCATAAGTTGTGGCGGCGTAGCGTAAAGTGTCCGGCGTAAGGGCGCCTAATTCAAATTATTAATGTGGGGGCGTGATTCATGTAAATGAATCATGACCCCACGCAATTTACGTATTTTCTGAACGGCGCATGCGCCGTCCGTGGACGTATCCCAGTGCGCATGCGTGAAATCACGTCGCTAGTAGTCAATGTAAATGACGTGAACGTAACTTAGGTACAGCCCCATTCCCGAAAGATTTACGCAAACGACGTAAACGAAGTACAATTCGACGCTGTCCCGACGTCCATACTTAACATTGGCTGCGCCTCCTATAGCAGGGGTAACTTTACACCAGAATAACGCTTATGCAAACAGCGTAAACTACAACGCCCGGCCGCAAGTACGTTCGGGAATCGGCGTAACTCCCTAATTTACATATTCAACGCGTAAAACGACGGAAGCGCCACCTACTGGTCAACGTAAAACTTCAACTAATATACGACGGTGTAAGAGACTTACGCTGCTCGTATATTAGCAGAATTCCGGCGTATCTTCTTTTCTGAATACCAAAAAAAGATACGCCGGCTATTCTTAGTATTTACGCAGCGTATCTCTAGATACGCCGACGTAAATACGTTATGAATCTGGCCCCAAATCTCAGAAAGAGGCTCGGACTTTAAGTGGTTAACAACACCAGTTTCCAGCATATAGGATGTGAAGCTGATGTCTTCTTGTGTAGCATTTTGGAAGGCTCCTGACCATCTATGACCATCTATGACCATCTATGACCATCAGGGCCGCCATCAGGAATTATGGGGCCCCTTACACAGCTTCAGGCATGGGCCCCCTGGAGCAGAGAACCGGGGGGGGGGGGGGTGCTGCCGCTTATCAAATATATAATTTTTTGTAATTTTTTTTAAAAAAAGGGGGGGGTTGTCATCTGGAGCCCTGGGGATCTCCGGGCCCCTGGGGACCTCCAGACCCCTAAAAAAACATTGTCCCTTTAATAAAAAAACTATCTTTCAAAAAAATAAAATAAAAAAATGGGGGGTTGCCACCCGGGGCCCTCTGGGGCCCTCTGGGGACCTCCGGACTGCTAAAAAAATAAATACAAAAAATGTAATAAAAAATAAAATAAATAACATATATAAAAAAAGAGGGGGGTTACCATCTGGGGCCCTGGGTGCCTCCAGGCACCTGGGCACCTCCGGACCCCCGGTCCCCTTACAGGTGTACTGCCTGTACCCCCCTGATGGCGGCCCTGATGACCATCTATGATCATCTATGACTAGCCTTATCTTCTGAGTTCTGTAAACTTTTTTCTTGGCATTTTACTTTGTAACTTTCAGAAACTAATATAGTATTGACACAAAACTTTTAACATTTTACTAAAACTTTTAATAGTGTAACCGGCAATGGCTGGAATCCCTTGGGAGGCTCAGCGTGGTTCATGCAGATGGAACGCATTCAATTTCTCCAGTGACATCTGCTGTCTGGTAGAAGCTTTTCCTTTGGGAGAGACAGAAGAGCGGAAGGCAAAACCCATAAAGAGTGGACTGCAGATTTCTTCAGCAATGAGCAATGCCATGTGTCCAGGTTTGCAGGTAGGTGCACATTGTACTGCTATACCAACATACCCTCCACATGCAGTACCTCATATAATGGGCAATGAATTGCATTAAATATTGTGGTCGTATTGTGTTTCTATCAGTTTTCAGGCTCACATGGAGGCATTATGATTTAGCTGCAAATGTGATTGTCTTTCTGTCTTCACCAGGGATAACTAAAACTGAGGTTTCATTTCCCTAATTTTTTGTTTCTTCTTCTTATTATTATTATTAAAATTATTATTTTTTAAACCCAGATTAACTTTTAATTGTAAACAACTAAATACATTCCAGGTTTAACAGAACAGAAGGTGTTTAAAATGTTACAGTCCATTTTCTTTGGAAAGCTTGCTGCAGAAAAAAAGACCCTTGTTTTCTTTTTTCTATTCTTTATTTAACCACTTGACTACTGGGCACTTAAACCCCCTTAATAACCAGACCAATTTTAAGCTTTCGGTGCTCTCACAAATTTAATGACAATACAACACTGTAACCAAATGAAATTCTCGTCCTTTTTTTCACACTAGAGCTTTCATTTTGTGGGATTTAATCACTGAAAATTCTGAAAGAAATACATTTTTATTTGTTTCTGTTATAAAATTTAGCAAATTAGTAATTTTTCTTCATAAATTTTGGCCAAAATTTATACTGCTACATGTCTTTGGTAAAAATTAGGGTTGTCCCGATACTAGTATCGGTATCGGCACCGATACCGAGTATTTGCGGGAGTACTTGTACTCGCGCAAATGCTCCCGATGCCTGGCCGAATACTTTTTTGTATTTATCAACATGTTCTGTGAAGATTCTCAGAGTTTTTTACTACTGCGTGACAAGCAAATAAAACATTTTTATTCATTTTTACTCATTTTTATTCTTTTATAATGTCTTGATTTAGAGTTCTTCATAATTCTAAAGAAAATATCCTTAGTCTGTATTGTGGTTTGAAAACTGTTACATGACATTTAAAAAAAGTATCGGTATTCGGTATCGTCAAATAAAAGAAAAAAAGTATCGGTACTTGTACTCGGTCCTAAAAAAGTGGTATCGGGACAACCCTAGTAAAAATAAGTACAAATTGGTGGATATTATTTGGCACTCCAGATGTTTTGGAACTACATTTCCCATGATGCTCATGAACTCTGCAGTGTAGAGGAGCATCATGGGAAATGTAGTTTCAAAACATCTGGAGTGCCAAGGTTCGCCATCACTGGCCTATCTCATTTCTTGAGATCCTAACATGCCAGAAAAGTACAAATACCCCCCAAATTACCCCTTTTTCGAAAAAAAATTCCAAGGTATTTAGAAAGAGGCATTGTGAGTTTTTTGAAGTTGTCATTTTTCCCCCACAATTCTTTGCAAAATCAAGATATTTTGTTGTTATTTTTTTCCCGCTAAATTGTCATATTAGCAGGTTATTTCTCACACACAGCATATGCATACCACAAATTACACGCCAAAACACATTCTGCTATTACTTCTGAGTATGGCGATACCCCATGTGTGAGACTTTTACACAGCCTGGCCACATACAGAGGCCCAGCATGCAGGGAGCACCTTTAGGGCTCTTTCACATGGAGCGTCCGTTCAGATCCGTCTGCCAGTTTTTTTTGCGGACCTGAACCGACGCTCCGTGCTCCCCTATGGAGCCGCGGATGTCAGCGGAGACATGTCCGCTGACATCCGACCCACTCCGATCTGCCAAAGTATGCCGGAGGAAAAACCTACTTTTCATTCCGTCTGGCGGATCGGATGAACAAGGACAGACAGTACGTGTTCATCCGATCCCCCCATAGGGGAGAGCGGAGAAAAGACAGGACGGTCCCTGCACAGTGTTCGGGGACCGCCCTGTCATCCGGCAGCTCAGCGGAGATTAACGGAGCGATCCCTGCTGAGAAAACAGAGGTGCACGGGGCGGATCATTACTGATCCGCCCCATGTGAAAGAGCCCTTAGGCGTTCTGGAACACCCAGGCCAATTCTGACATTCTACATGGAAAAATCATCATTTATTTGCTAGAAAATTACATAGAACCCCAAAACATTATATATGCTTTTTTAGCAAAGACCTTAGAGAATACAATGGTGGTCATTGCAACATCCTTCCAGAGTTAAGGAACCACCCTGCCACTGTTATTCGGCGGTGGGCGGTGGTTAAGTGGTTAATAAAATAATATTTTTTAACATTTTTTACTCAACTTTTACAGTTTTAGAAAACAGAGAACATAACTAGTTGATGAATATTAGGATTAAATATGTCCAAGGGAAAAACTTTAATTGAAAAAGGAAAAATACTAAATAGTTAAAGAATATATAAATATATAAAAACGACAATATAGCTAATAACACATTATATATATATATGTGTATATATGTGTATATATATATATATATATATATATATATATATATATATATATATATATATATATATATATATATGTGTGTATATATATATATATATATATATATATATATATTGGAAAATGGGTAGGAGTTTCCGCGCTAGGACTGGGTAGATGAGCTGCTGCCCCCTGTGTGGTCTCGCAAGTGGAGATCAATGTGCATAAGATATAGTGAGTGTGCAGGTAGTGGCGCTGCCGAGTAAGGTCTTGAATGGATGTTTTGAGACTAACCAGGTGTCGGGTGCCTATGTGCGGTGGGCTTATAAGGAAAAACCTCCGCTTATCCAAGGTGCCCCTTTTTCTGCTCCAAACGGGGCTGGATAAATCCACCACTGTGTTATCCGTGAAAAGGAAGGCTGTGTCACCTAAACTGTGATTCTAAGCCTTGTGTGGCCTGAGTGTCTGTGTACACACAATTTGGTGGTTATGTGTTAATAGTGAGTAAGGAAGCTCCTATTCCAAAACACTCAAAAACAAAAAGGTATAAACAAAAGAATATATATAAAAAATATATGTATATAAAAGTGTCTTCCTGACTACTTTAAAGAGGTGATAGGTACTTTAAAAATCACATTGGTGGACCAATAGATTTTGTGACATACATATGTTGCTTCTAAGCATAGTACGGTACATGGGCACCGCTCTTACGTCACACGCTCACGCTTACGCCAGAGACAGCTTCCGGGTAGGACACGGCCACTGCTGGAGCGCAAACAGCCGGCTCGCTCTGCACTCCATATTGAAAAATGTTTACTTTCGGCCGACCCCCGGGACCTGCCTGACTTAGGTAGCATTATATCGATACATAGAACTCTCCAATCAGCAAATGGCTGATTTGAGATGGCATGTCAGAGAAGTAAGGGTCCTACTTTACAGAATGCTCACAGAGGGCAGGCTTATCTACCGTATTTATCGGCATATAAGACGCACCCTAACTTTTAGGCCCCGTACACACGAGGCAATCTATCTGTTCAAATCGGTCGGACCGACCGATTTGAACAGATCTGTCTGCTGGGATTTTGGTTTGCTCGCGTGTACACACGAGCAAACCAAAATCCCCGCCAGCAGACGGCGCGCTGACGTGTCGGTGACGTGGCGGTGACGTTGACGCCGCCACGTCACCGCACCAGGAAGTAAAACACTTCCGCGCATGCGTCGAAACCATTCGGCGCGTGCGCGAGAAGACATGTCTGCTGGTTAGCGTACTAACCAGCAGACATGTCGGGCGGACGGGTTCCCAGCCGACAGATTTCAAAGCATGCTTTGAAATCTGTCGGGTGGCCAAATCCGTCTGTTTGCCCGTACACACGGTCAAATCTGTCTGCTGAAACGGTCTAGCAGACCGTTTCCAGCAGACAGATTTGATCGTGTGTACGAGGCCTAAGAGGGAAGTTTCAGGGAGGAAAAAATCCACAGCCCCCTCCGTATAACACGCAGGTACAGTTTACCCTCTATTTTCAGGGTAAAAAAGTGAGTGTTATATGCCAATAAATACAGTATTGTAAAGAAAATGAACTGTAATACTTGAACACCTTTTATTTTGATGCATCTGGGATGTATTTTGGTGATTTAGAGTGGAAATTCAATTCAATTAATTTTTCAATTTTTTAAAGACAACTACACATTAAATTCAACCAATGAGTAATTACATATCTACAAAAGAAAGCAGCACTACTAAAAATTCAAAAGGTTTTTATTGTAAATGTTACTACTCAAAATTCAACCCATATGATATCACATTACACAACTCCGTTTCTTAAAACATCAAGTAAGTTATTAAGATGTTGTGTCCATAAGAATACGACATGTATATTGTAGATATATAATTGTATTTATTATATATATATATTTTTATAATATATATATATATATATATATATTGAAGATGGGACCCTGTCCTGGGTGAGAAATGGCTGCTTTACGCCAGATTCTGTAGAGAAACACACGTTAATGGGTCAGCTGTGTTTTGGGCTTTTTAACCACTTAAGACCCCGGACCAAAATGCAGGTAAAGGACCTTGCCCCTTTTTGCGATTCGACACTGCGTCATTTTAACTGACAATTGCGCGGTCGTGCGACGTGGCTCCCAAACAAAATTGGCGTCCTTTTTCCCCCACAAATAGAGCTTTCTTTTGGTGGTATTTGATCACCTCTGCGGTTTTTATTTTTTTGTGCTATAAACAAAAATAGTGCGACAATTTTGAAAAAAAATCAATATTTTTTACTTTTTGCTATAATAAATATCCCCCAAAATATATATAATTTTTTTTCCTCAGTTTAGGTCGATACGTATTCTTCTACCTATTTTTGGTTAAAAAAATAAATAAGCGTTTATCGGTTGGTTTTCGCAAAATTTATAGCGTTTACAAAATAAGGGATAGTTTTATTGCATTTTTATAAAATTTTTTTTTTTTACTACTAATAGCGGCGATCAGCGATTTTTTTCGTGACTGCGACATTATGGCGGACACTTCGGACAATTTTGACACATTTTTGGGACAATTGTCATTTTCGCAGCAAAAAATGCATTTAAATTGCATTGTTTACTGTGAAAATGACTGTTGCAGTTTGGGAGTTAACCACAAGGGGGCTCTGTAGGATTTGTGTGTTCCCTGTGTGTGTTTACAACTGTAGGGGGTGTGGCTGTAGGTGTGATGTCATCGATCACGTCCCCCTATAACAGGGATGACGCGATTGATGCTGCGGCCACAGTGAAGCACGGGGAAGCCGTGTTTACACACGGCTCTCCCCGTTCTTTAGCTCCTGGGACCGATCGCCGCACTCCATCGGCGATCGGGTCCCCGAGTCCCGCGGTCCCAAAGCTTCGGACCGGGTCATGGAGTGCGCCGCGGGTGCGCGCCCGTGACCCACGGCTGGGTACTAGAACCAACGTAGATATACGTTGATGTGCCCAGCTGTGCCATTCTGCCGACGTAAATGTACAGTAGGCGGTCCTTAAGAGGTTAAGGCTGATCTGAACAGCATTCAAAGCCCCACCCCACAGACAGGAGGTGCTAAGGAGTCAGGTGACTCCCAAAGCTCTGTGAGAGAAGTCGCAGAGTGGAAGTATCTCTGCAGGAGGCAGAGGTCATTAATTTTGGAGCAGCGAGATGTAAGTTAGATGTGTGCTTATCTCTGAAACTGGTAGTTCTGAGGAGCAGAACTTGGGGCCTAAGCAAAAGGCCTGAAACAGCAGGACGGCTAGTGTGAAAGCCGGGAGGCTGAACTGTTGGTTCTTTTTCAAGATACAGGAATGATGGAACCCCTGCGTGGGCTGCAAATGTATAAGTGAACTGTTGATGTTTTTTTTAAATAAAAATGGGCTACCAAGCCCTTAAAAACACACCTGCCGTTGGAGTCTGATCCCCCAATCCTACAATATATATATATATATATATATATATATATATATATATATATATATATATATATATATATATATATATATAGAAATTAAATGCACTTTAATTTTATATGTGTTATACCATAATGCTTGCATTTTTAGGGCTTCCAGTTATTCCTCAATTAAAACTCAACGTAGAAAAGGGAAGCCCTCCATGGCATATACAAGGAAACATCAATATGTTATAAGGCATTTTAAAAGTCCAATTAAAGTGCATTCAAAAATACACTATATTAGCAAAAGTATTGTGATATTAGTGTGAACATTAGTGGCATCCCAGTCTTAGTCCATAGGGGTCAATATGGAGTTGGCCCACCCTTTGCAGCTATAACAGCTTCAACTCTTCTGGGAAGGCCGTCCACAAGGTTTAGGAGTGTGTCTATAAGAATGATTGACCATTCTTCCAGAAGCACATTTGTGAGGTGAGGCCAGGCACTGATGTTGGACGGGAAGGCCTGCCTCGCAGTCTCTGCTTTAATTCATCCCAAAGGTGTTCTATTGGGTTGAGGTCAGGACAGTGCAATTAAGTCAAGTTCCTCCACCCCAAACTCACTCATACATGTCTTTATGAACCTTGTTTTGTGCACTGGTGCACAGTCATGTTTGAACAGGAAGGGGCCGTCCCCAAACTCCTCCCACAAAGTTGGGAGAATGAAATTGTCCAAAATGGTATGCTGACACCTTTAAGAGTTTCCCTTCACTGGAACTAAGGGGTCAAGCCCAACCCATGAAAAAAACCCCACCATAATCCCTCCACCATCAAATGATTTGAGAAGGGTGGGCCAACTCAATATTGAACCTATGCATTAAGACTGGGGTGCCATTAAAGGTCCTGTATGTGTCCCAATACTTTTGGTAATAATGGGGCAGATCCACATACCTGCCCCGCCGGTGCGGCGTGTCCCATTTACTCTATGCCGCTGTAAGTTACAGCGGTGTATCCATATCCACAAAGAAATGCCACTGTAACTTACGGTGGCGTAGCGTAAATGAGCCGGAGTACGCGGGTGTAATTCAAATTTACCAGTGGGGGGGCGCGTTTTATTATAATTATGAATGACCCGATGCAAACGACGCTTTTTTTTAACTGCGCATGCGCCAGCCGTGGACGTATCCCAGTGCGCATGCGCAAAATCATGTCGCAAAACATCAATGAAAACGACGTGAACGTAACTTACACAAATCCCTATTCGCGAACGGTTTACGCAAACGACGTGGACAGAAAAATCAACGCTGGCCTGGCGTCCATACTTAACATTACGTACGCCTCTATACAGCAGGGGTAACTTTACGCCCGACCTAGGCTTACGCAAATGACGTAAAAACACTGCTCCGGGCGTACGTACGTTCGTGGATCGGCGTATCTAACTCATTTGCATATTCGGCGTGGAAGCGCCCCTAGCGTCCAGCGTAAATAGGACGCTATAGGACGACGGCGTATCTACGCAAAAAAACGGCGTATCTTGTTTTGTGAATACAAAACAATGATATGCCGGCGCAGATTTGAAATTACGGCAGCGGATCTGGAGATCCGCTGCCATAATTGTTTGTGGATCTGGCCCATAGTGTATATAAATCATCATATCAGCACAATGTCTTAAATGGTGTTCTAAAAGAAGGAAGGATCCAGGTTTTTACCAAATTGCATATAGTTCGCAGCCATATTATATATACCAATTTCACAGCAAATAAACAACAATAATAATAACTAACAGAATAATAATAAATCACTTGAATGACATTAGTCCACTACAACTTGTGGGGTTGAAACACAGTATTTTTCAGGTAATATGACAATAATTATTTTGATGATCTTATCTTTTAGAAGTTGGTTGCAATAAATTATCATCTCAAACAATAAATGGTAATTTTCATGGAAAATGGCTCCTAGGTCCTGGCGGAAAAATAAGATCAATTGAATTCAATTTTATTTGCCTTTTGCCATTTTGAACAACTGTTTTTGAGCAGACGATGGCTTAAAATAACTGAAATTAATAATTGTTGTAAGTATGACTAGCTCAGTACTTCTAAGGTTTTTTGGTTTAACTGTCTACAATTATGACCTACACTGGGAGAATTATATTTCATCTTATAAAAAATAAAAATATTAATACTTTAAAGTGGATGTAAACCCAAATTTTTTTTTTTTTTGATGTCACAATGTAGAGTATAAGATTTCCTATCATCTGTACCTGGTCTTGCCACACAGAGTTAATCCAGCGCTGAGTAATCCTCTTTTAAAGTCCAGTGCAAATTAACCGGACTTCAGATAAAAACCTGCCAAATTAGGTTAAAGAGGAGTTCCACCCAAATTTGGAACTTCCTCTTATCCCACTCCTTACCCCCATACATGCCACATTTGGCATGTAATTTTTTTGGGGGGGGAGTGGGGGCTTCAGTAGGAGTGGGACTTCCTGTCCCACTTCCTGCTTCCGCCGAGGGGCTGGTTAGGCGATTAAGCTTAATCGCCTACACCAGCCCCTCCCTGTAGGCGATCACATGGGACACTGACAGGTCCCATGCGATCGCCTCTCCAATCAGAGGCGAGCCGCGCCGCGCGCGCATGCGCAGTGCGGCTCGCGCATGCGCAGTGGGTGCCCGGCCGTGAAGCCGAAGGCTGTCACGGCTGGGTGCCCACAGTCAGGATGGAGACGCCGGCCGGGGAGGGGGGGAGAGGAGCGGAGCCCCGGTCGGCGCGTCGCTGGAACGTAGGAGCAGGTAAGTGAGTGTTTATTAAAAGCCAGCAGCTACACTTTTTGTAGCTGCTGACTTTTAATAAACACATTTTTGGGCTGGAACACCCCTTTAAGTCCGTTTCTCTGTTATTGAGACAGGTTATTTACAAATATAGCGTGGACATGTTTATTATAACAAGAGGTGATCCAAAGTTCATTGTATATTACTAGGATGTGTTATGATGTTATATCACCTCATATTATGATAAACAAAACATAACATATGATAAACATGTCCTAGCTATAGTCCGGCGTAAAGTTACCCCTGCTATATGAGGCGCAGCCAATGTTAAGTATGGACGCCGGGACAGCGCCGAATTGTACGCCTTTTACGTCCTTTGCGTAAATCGTTCGGGAATGGGGCTGGACGTAAGTTACGTTCACGTCGTTTACATTGACAACTTGCGACGTGATTTCACGCATGCGAACTGGGATACGTCCATGGACGGCGCATGCGCCGTTCAGAAAAAAAGTCAATTCCGTGGGGTCATGATTCATTTACATGAATCACGCCCTCACATGACTAATTTGAATTAGGCGCCTTTACGCTGGCCACTTTACGATACGCCGCCGCAACTTATGGAGCAAGTGCTTTCTGAATAAGGCACCTGCCCATAAAAGTTGCAGAGGCGTAGCGTAAAGAGCATACGCTACGCCTGCACAAATTTACGCCCCCTTCTCTGAATCTGGCCCTTTGTGTTTTTTTTTCAAAATGTACGCTTTTTTTTTTGTTCATAGCACAAAAAATAAAAACCGCAGAGGGGATCAAATACCACCAAGAGAAAGCTCTATTTTTGGGAAAAAAATACGTCAATTTTGTTTGGGAGCCACGTCGCACGACCGCGCAATTGTCAGTTAAAGCGACGCAGTGCCAGAAGCTGAACTTTTGCCTGGGCAGGAAGGGGGTATATGTGCCCAGTAAGCAAGCGGTTAAGGGGGCGTGGCATGGGGTGTGTCCCATACCTGCATACTTTTGCTGATAGGTGTCCCTCATTCCCATCTTAAAAAGTTGGGAGGTATGTTATTTACACAAAATAATAAAGAATTAATTTCAAATATGCCAATTTAAAACAGTTTATTGATATTATTATTATTTTTAATCTGTATTTTAAAGGTTGTTTTTGTTTATTTTGAACACGTGACCAGCAGCAGCGGGCTAGAAGCTCCTCCTGCTTATGTTTCCCTGCAGACAGACTGGGAGAGAGCTGGGTCATGTGACAGCTGGACATCCATTATGAAACAGGTACTCAGATGTTTTTTTTAAATTAAAATAATTACAGTGCCGTCATCCACATACAGAAATGTAAATTAAAAAGTGTGTGTATCACTTTAATGTCATTAAATGGAAGAAAGTTGAAAGAGTGATGAGCTGAAAGTTAGAAATTTCATTGCATTGAAATTGTATTGTGTGCAATGGCTGGATGTAATGGATGAACCCAAAACACTTTAGCATCCTTCCAAAAAAAATAAAACAATCCCATAACTGCACACAATTGGTTATTGTTTGAACATTCACTAAGTTTAGGAAAAGTTCTGTTGCAAAGTGAATAGCCTATTTGCTTTTAGTTAACCAGTAGCCAGATTCAGGTAGACTGGCGTAAGTTTGTGCGGGCGTAGCGTATCTCAGATACGCTACGCCGCCGTAAATTAGAGAGGCAGGTGCTGTATTCACAAAGCACTTGCTCCATAAGTTACGGCGGCGTAGCGTAGCGTAGCGTAAATGGGCCGGCGTAAGCCCGCGTAATTCAAAGTAGGTTGCAGTGGGCGTGTTTTATTATAATGAACCGTGACCCCATGTTAATGAGGCGCGGAACGAACGGCGCATGCGCCGTCCGTGGATGTATCCCAGTGCGCATGCTCAAAATCACGCCGCAAATAGTCGATGCTTGCGACGTGAACGTAACCTACGCCCAGCCCCATTCTAAATCGGCTTATGCAAACGACGTGAAATTCGACGGCTGTTCCGACGTCCATACTTAACATTGGCTGCGCCATCTTTTCGGTGGTTTATCTTTACACCTGAAAAACGCCTTACGTAAACGGTGTAGCTTACGTTCGTGGATAGGCGTATCTAGCTAATTTACATATTCTAGGCGTAAATCCCCTAGCGGCCAGCGTAAATAGACAGATAAGATACGACGGCGTAAGAGACTTACGCCGGTCGTATCTTAGCAACAGAGAAGCGTATCTCAATTTGAGAATAAGCTTAAAGATACGACTGCGCAGATTCGGACTTACGACGGCGTATCTACTGATACGCCGTCGTAAGTCTACCTGAATCTGGCTACAGGTCTGTTCAGAAAAGTCCCGCAAGCGCACCGCCCGAGTGTGAAAAGTCACACTGGAATAAATAGTAGCCGGTTTTCAGGCGCTTAGCAGAGGCTATTTCCAGTGCTAAAAAGCCTAAACTCTACCCCAGTGCTCTACAGTTTGAAAATATCTGGAATCCCTGGGCTAAATATGTAGGGATCTCTATTGTTAAAGCAACACTAAAGTCACAATTTTTTTTTCTTAAAATAACAAACATGTTATACTTACCTCCACTGTGCAGCTGGTTTTGCACAGAGTGTCCCGGAAAGCTGTCTTCTGGGGTCCTTCGGTGGCTGTCTCAGGTCCTGCTCACAAAAGCATTCCACCTTAATGCGAGGGCGCTCGCACGGTGGAAAGCTCTTTTGCGAGCACACTCCCATGATACAGCGGCGGCCATAGCCCCGGCGGGCCGCGTCATCCGCTGTGATTCACAGCAGCGCCAGCCAATGGCTGCGCTGCTATCAATCCGCCCAGCCTAGCCAATCAACGGCCAGGCTGGGAACCGAAGAGGATGACGTGGACGCGCCTCGAACGGTCAGGTAAGTAAAACGGGTGCTCGGGAGGGGGGCCAGTGCTGCCAGGTGTCTTTTTACAATAATGCATAGGATGCATTAAGGTAAAAAAACTTTTACCTTTACAACCCCTTTAAGGGTGTCTCTACGGATCTCTCCCTTTCTCAACATTAACCTCCCTGGCGGTATGATTCTTTCAGATTTTAGGTGCTAAAAGCGGTACCATTATTTGCAAGGGAATTTGGCGTTTTATACTGTAGGCTTGTAATTCTTAGGAATAACTCACTGAAATCTATCCAAACAAGAGTCTAATAGGCATCCCGGGTATGATTTTTTTTTTTTTTTTATTAAAAATTATAATATAATAAATAATTATAAAAAATTATAACAAATAATAATATAATTATAGTAAAAATTATTCAATAATGTAATCAAATCAAAATCACTGAAATTTGCTCAGTTGCAGAATTTTTGCTGTCATTATTTTTTTTTTTTTTTTATGACAAATTTCCCCATAAATCGCTATCGCTAAATTCTGCAAGTGATTCTGATTTATTATCGCTGTTTTTTAGCTGCTCTAAAAAAAAATTGCCATAAAGGGACACTTTTGGTTGCTATGGGCAATCTACAGTTTGCAGGGAGAAAGAACAGTTTTTATTATATAAAACATGGGTCTTCAAACTACGGCCCTCCAGTTGTTCAGGAACTACAATTCCCATCATGCCTAGTCATGTCTGTGAATGAAGTGTGTTACAATGCCTCATGGGATGTGTAGTTCTACCACAGCTGGAGGGCCGTAGTTTGAGGATCCCTGATATAAAAGGACATGTAGTGTACAGGGCAGACCACTAGGGACATGGGGGGTGTGTATTTTTTACATACAGTACTGTAATCTATAAGATTACAGTGTACTGTATGTATAGTGTTTGTTTACATTTTTGAATTTGGCGCCGTTCCCCCCCCTACGTCGCGACGCTCGCAGGGAAGGGAATCGGCGGTACACACAGCATCAGGCGGACATCCGGCCGCCGTGTACTGCGGAGATTCATCGCTGGATAGCAGAGAAAAGGTAAGTAAACTTTTTTTCTGCATCCAGCGAGGCAAGTCCGTGTGTGGCACAAGGTTACCGATCTTAGCTTAAAAATCTCACCCCGTGCCACACACGGGAAGACCGCCAGGGAGGTTAAGATAGACACGTAGCCCCCCCTTCTAAATGTATTTTCTCCTTTCCTTCTCTATTTCTATCCTTTTTATTTTGTTTGATTTCTCCTCTATTATCCTCTGTTTTAAGGATACCTAGAAATGACACAAGAGAAACTTATCTCTGATGCCGCGTACACACGACCGTTTTGCGGGTTGTAAAAAATTACGTTTTTTTAATGTCATTAAAAGCGATCGTGTGTGGGCTCACAATGTAAAGAATGGCCATTAAAAATCTCGAACATGCTCTAATTTTTCACGTCGTTTTCAACGTTGTCATTTATTACATTGTAAAAAATGGTCGTGTGTGGGCTTTAACGACGTGAAAAAAACACGCATGCTCAGAAGCAAGTAATGAGATGGGAGCGCTCGTTCTGGTAAAACTACCGTTCGTAATGGAGTAAGCACATTCATCACGCTGTAACGGACTGAAAAGCGCGAATCGTCTTTTACTAACACGGAATCAGCTAAAGCAGCCCCAAGGGTGGCGCCATCCGCATGGAACTTCCTCTTATAGTGTCGTTGTACGTGTTGTACATCACCGCGCATTTTTTCATGATTGTGTGTAGGCAAGGCCGTTTTAATGATCAGGTTAAAAAAAACGTTGTTTTTTACAACCCAAAAAACGGTCGTGTGTACACGGCATCAGGCTTTTTTTCTTAATTATTATCATATAAGCTATATATCAAAAATCTTTATGTTTCAAATTACTGGGATGACTATTTACAACATAAGGACCTCTTGAGTCGGGGGTTGAGGTCATCGGAGGGGTGGGGAGTTCTCTCCGCCAGGACATGTGTTGCCTTTAGGGGTGCCGGGGGATTGAGGATACCTCTATTCTTTGGATGGTCTTCCCTGAGCTTGATGATTTCTTAGTTGGACCTAATAAGGTTATATTACCCGCCTAATTTTTTATTTCTATTAATTTAGCTATTTATTACTCATTCGTTTAAGCTTGTCATTATCCAGTATTTATTATTTCTGTGCCTTTAAAACAATTATTAATTGTATTAAATTGTATTCTGTATACTATGAAAATAAAATATTTTGAAAGGAAAATACAAATAAATCAGCTCTAAGTAAAGATCATGAAGGGTGATATGTACTATGCAAAAAGAAAAAACGCAATTAATATTGTTGCCCCAAAAAAATATATAGGATGAGGGAGTCACTATCATTAAAGGTAAAAAAGAAAATAAAAATACGGCTTCAGGCATCTTATTTAATAAAGGACTTGTCAAAAACAGTCTTTGTCGTTTGTTAACATTTTACAGTTTTTTTGGTAAATAGATAGGTCTACAATGTACCCAATACCCATTCACATAGGGGGCAGGATCTGGAGGCCCCTTTGTTAATGGGGGCTTCGAGATTCCGATAAGCCCCCCGCCCACAGACCCCAACAACCAACAGTCAGGGTTGCCGGAATGAGGCCCTTGTCCAAATCAACATGGGGCACGCAAATTCGGGGCGGGGAGGGCAGAATTCCCTGCCTCCAAGCACCCACCCTCCCATGTTGAGGGCATGCAGCCTGGTATGTTCAGGAGAGGGGGGGCGCTCGTCCCCTTCCTCTCCTGAACTATCGGGAGCATGCTCGGGTAAGGATCTGGAATGGATTTTGGGGGGACCCCACACCATTTAAAAAAATTATTTGGGCGTGGGGGCTCTCCCTGAATCCATACTAGACCCGAAGGGCCTGGTATAGACCTGGGGGGAACCCCAAGCCATTTTTTTGCCTTTTTTTTGCCACTGACGATGACTCATCGGTTGTTAAGGACGTGGCGGCCAGCTTCCCAGCCCCCTGCTTAGCAACCAGCTATATACATTGGGCTCAATTCACAAAGAGAAACGTTATTGGTTTTCTTCAGTTGTTAAATTAGCACTCCTTATTTAACGCTAGCAAACATGGTATTCACGAAAGCTATAATCGTTATTTAACACAGTCGTTATGGTTTTCAACTGACTCTTTATCCAATCGTTATGCAAACTACTCAAGAGTTATTTTAACGTCCCAAATCGTAATAGTAACGTCTAAGATCGTTAAATAATGCTGGAGAGATGCATTCTGGGAGCAGAAGGGGAGAACAGCTGCATGTGGAAAGGAGCAGATGCAGAGAGAGAGAGAGAGAGACACAAGCAAGACACATGTGGAGATTGAGCATGTGATGTGCAAAACTTCTAGGGCCAGATTCCCGTAGAATTGCCGCTGGCATATAGTAAGCCATTTACACTACGCCGCCGCAATTTAACAGAGCAAGTGCCGTATTCCCAAAGCACTTGCTCCGTAAGTTGCGTCGGCGTAGTGTAAATGTAAATGGCGTATCCCCGCGTAATTCAAAGGGGGTGGCTTGTATTTAAATTAAGCGCGCCCCTGTGTCGATCGAACTGCGCATGCACCGGCCTCAAAAATAGCTCAGTGCGCATGTTCCAGCTCACGTTGGAAAAAGCGAATGAAACCAACGTGAGCGTCGTTTACGTAAATCCCTATTCGCGAACGACTTAATAAAACAACGTAACTGACGGAAAAAGACGACGCTGACCCGACGCCATACATAACATGGCAACGACGGAACTTCGTAAGGTTACCCCTCATATAGCACAGGTAACCTTACACGTACGGAAACGACGTAAACTACGACGGGGCGGCGTAAAAACGTTTGGGAATCGTCGGATTAGGCTCATTTGCATAGGCAAATGAGAAATCATTGTAAAGGCCACCTAGCGGCCAGCGATGTCATTACATCTACGATCCGACATTGTAATTGTTTTACACATGTCGGATCTTCACTGTATCTATGCGTACCCAGTAAAAAAAACAGAGATACGACGGTGTTTCCTACGAAACGCCGGCGTATATCTTTTGAGAATCTGGCCCCTAGTGTGTGTTTTTCTAAAGCCATGTGTATTTCCTCATACAGAGAATAAATCATGGGAGATGATAATCAGAATTTAGCTATCACCTGGGTTTCAGAAAAGTCACCCAAAATAGTATGTGAACGGAATACAAGTTTATAAATCTGAACAACATTCTAACGTGTTCTTCTTCGCCTCTGGATAATTTTAAGTTCAAATAGAGCATGGTTCCATCTTGCCCAACACTACTAAAAACTTCACTACACTACAAAAATCGCCAACAGCTTCCTCTAACAACAAAATATCGCCTGGGAAATGTCATAACGACACCCCGAGGGAGGTGTTAAATTAACGATCGATAACTGTCAAAAAAATCTTTGTGAATTGCACTTCTGTACATATTTAACGATTTGACTCTTTAAAATAACGATTTGACTCTTTAACCACTTCAGCCCCGGACCATATTGCTGCCCAACGACCAGAGCACTTTTTGCGATTCGGCACTGCGTCGCTTTAACTGACAATTGCGCGGTCGTGTGACGTGGCTCCCAAACAAAATTGGGGTCCTTTTTTTCCCCACAAATAGAGCTTTCTTTTGGTGGTATTTGATCATCTCTGCAGTTTTTATTTTTTGTGCTATAAACAAAAATAGAGTGACTATTTTGAAAAAAAATCAATATTTTTTACTTTTTTCTGTAATAAATATCCCCCAAAAATATATTAAAAAAAAAAGTTTTTTTCCTCAGTTTAGGCCGATACGTATTCTTCTACATATTTTTTCGTAAAAAAAATTGCAATTAGCGTTTATTGATTGGTTTGCGCAAAAGTTATAGCGTTTACAAAATAGGGGGTAGTTTTATGGCATTTTTATTATTATTATTTTTTTCTAGTAATGGCGGCGATCAGCGTTTTTTTTCAGTACTGCGACCTTATGGCGGACACTTCGGACACTTTTGACACATTTTTGGGACCATTGGCATTTTTTTAGCGATCAATGCTATAAAAATGCATTGGATTACTATAAAAATGCCATTGGCATTGAAGGGGTTAATACTAGGGGGCGGGGAAGGGGTTAAGTGTGTTCCTATTTGTGTTCTAACTGTATGGGGGGGTGCACTCACTAGGGGAAATCACTGATCTTCTGTTCATACATTGTATGAACAGAAAATCAGCGTTTCCTCCACTGACAGGAACGAAAGCTGTGTGTTTACACACACAGCTCCCGTTCCCCGCTCTGTAACGAGCGATCGTCCGCCGAGCACGCGCACGGGACTCGGGGGCGAGCGGGGGGCGCGCGCGCAGGCCACCGGCGGCGCGCACGCGCCCCCTAGTGGCTGTCGAAAGTGGCGACGTAGAGCTACGGACTCTCGCGCAGGAGAGCCGACCTGCCGCCGTATAACTGCGGCGGCTGGTCGGCAAGCGGTTAAAATAACGATCGAATCGTTATTTTAAGGTATGGATCCTTATTTATCGGTTCTTAGTGAAACGTTATTTGATGATTTTTCAAAGCGTTAAAACGTTTAGTGAATTGAACTAGCTTCAATAACGTGCAAAATCGTTAAAATAACACCCGCAATCTGAAAATAAAGCTTTGTGAATTGACCTCATTGTGTTTACAGTGCGTTTAAAGAGAAAGAAAAAAATACGTAAAACTCAAAGGGCCAGATTCTCAGCTGAGATACGACGGTGTATCTTCAGATACACCGTCGTATCTCTGTATCTGGCCCTGGGTATCTATGCGACTGATTCTTAGAATCAGTTACGCATAGATTTTGCGTAAGTCACTTACACCGTCGGATCTAAGTTGTAATGTTACGCTGGCCGCTAGGTGGCGTTGCCGTCGATTTTTGCGTTGAATATGCAAATGAGCATGATACGCCGATTCCCGAACGTATTTGCGCGCCGTCGTTTGCGTAAGCGTAAGGTTACCCCATGCTATATGAGGGGTAATCTTGCGTAGATCCGGCGTACACCATGTTAGGTATGGACGTCGGGACAGCGTCGTGTTTTTTCGTCGTTTGGGTAACTCGTCGCGAATAGGGCTGTATGTTAATTATGTTGACGTCAAAATCAATGTATTTGTGGCGTACTATGGAGCATGGCATGCGCAGTGGGCTACGTTTAGGGCCGGCGCATGCACAGTTTGTTCGGCGCGTCCCCCTCCTTCCCTATTTGAATTACGCGGCCTTACGCCGTCCCATTTACGCTACGCCGCCACAAATTACGGAGCAAGTGCTTTGAGAATACAGCACTTGCCCGTAAAAGAGGGCGGAGGCGTACCGTAAATGGGATACGCTACGCTACGCCGTTACAAGGCTATTGTACGAGAATCTGGCCCAAAATGTTTGAAAACTGCATGCAAAAATGCATAAAATAATGCGCATCCTATATCTATGTAGCACAACCCTAGAATACGTTTTTAGAGAGGCTCAATTGAATCTAGTTATTTTTCTCCTCTGTATACAGTGTGTGATTATTTGTGACTGCTCTGGGTCTCATTGGTTTCAGGCTCAACTACTTCTCCCTGCCTGCTAGTGGATTCTAGAATGTAGTGGGTTGGAAGAGTCAGACCCTGGGCCAGAATATTTATGTGGTCCTGTCCAATCCCTGGGGGAGAATCCATAGTAGGTGGCTAAGGAGGTCATAAATCATACCTCCCAAATTTTTGAGGGATAGCTAATAGTAAAAGTATGCAGGCATAGAACACACACCCTGCCACGGCCCCATAAAGAAGAATTGTACAAAAAAATATTAGTTAAACCCTAAACTGTTTTTTTTGTAACACTGTTCCTCCTTCAGCCAATCAGGAAGCGGGTCTTAAGACCCGGCACCCGATTTGCTGAAAGGAAAGGCGATCCTATTGGACACCTAGGAGGAGGATAGGAGCTGCCGTGATGATGGAGATGATACAGGAGCCGCTGCCCGATTCCTGCCACCTAGATGGGGTAAGTGCCGGACCGACCGGCAGACAGCTAACGAGCGGGGGAGGGAGGGGGAGGTGCTGCTGACTTCAACCAATTTCAACAAGCATTAAAGCACAAAAAGACATTTACTTCCTGGTCATTGAGTTGTGAGACTGTTTGAGTTGTTGAATGTTTATGTATATATTATTGTGCTTAGTGTATTTACACGTGTAAAAACACGGATGTGGTAAATACTACAATGAGAAATCTGAATTAACCTTTATGTAAATTCTGTGTTAACATGTGGTCACACCCCACCCAATACCAAGTGAGCCCAAAATCTTCACCAAAATGGAATTCAAATTGGCCTTCGTGAATTTTTACGCACATTTTCCTTTGTAGGGAATCCTTTAGAATCGTAGAAGACTACATGGGACAATGGAGAGGAACCAAACAGTGGTCACTGGTTTTATCCTACTGGGGTTTACTAACCGCAATGATCTCATGGTCGTCTTGTTTATTGTGTTTCTCATGATCTATGTCTTCACCCTATTGGGCAATATTTGCATTATAGCCGTTACATTCTTTAACACCGGCCTGCATAAACCGATGTATTTCTTTTTGGGAAATCTTGCATTTTTAGACATTATCTATGCTACAGTAATAGCCCCCAAAATGCTCTCTACCTTCCTAATGAAAGACAAATCCATCACCTATTCGGCGTGCGTGGTTCAGATGTTCCTCTTCGCAGTGCTGATCACATCGGAGAGCATCCTCCTTGCCATCATGGCTTACGATCGATACCTTGCCATCTGCAATCCCTTGCGGTATCCGGCCATAATGACCATGAGGTTCTGTGCCTGGCTCATCGTTGGGGCTTATCTCAACGGCCTCATCCAGTCCTTATTTCACACTTGTTTTACTTTTCGCCTAACCTTTTGTAAGACTGAAATAAGTTACTTTTTCTGTGATATGCCACCTCTCTTGAAACTCTCTTGTTCAGACACATCCGTCAATGAACTGATCTTATTCACTTTCTGTGGACTCAACGAGGGCGGCTCGGCACTTGTGGTCATAATTTCCTACTTTTTCATAATCCATTCTCTACTTAAGATCCGTCCAGAACATGGCAGAAGTAAAGCCGCATCTACTTGTATTTCCCACTTTGTAGTGTTTACGCTTTACTACGGAAGCCTGTTCTTCATCTACCTGAGACCGGGAAATAGCCACTCAATGGAGGCGGACAGAGTGGCCTCTGTGGTCTATACAGTAGCCATACCAATGTTGAACCCAATCATCTACAGCTTAAGGAACAGTGAATTTAAGGCATCATTCCGAAAACTTTTGTCATGTAGATTTTCTGTGTCCTAAATATGTGATCTTCAATATAGCAGATCTAGCATCAGATGTGTTAAATCTCAAAATGTCTGCGCTGAATTTTCAACTCCTAGCTCAGCACTTTATTATTGTGTTTAATGCACTAGCACTTTATATATTGATCTGGCACTGAATTGGGTTAACTTTAATTATACCATTATTATATGCAAAGGTTTTTTTTTCCTATTGTTTGTGTGTTAGGCAGGGCTGTCTTAATTGCATCATGGGCCCCTGGGCAAAGTAATGAAGTAATGCTCTGGGGCCCCTACGATGAAGACAATTCAGGTAAACAGACATCACGTAGGTAGGAGGTAGGGGATATCTGGAATGTAGAGGGGCAGCCTTGGCTCAAGGACCAGCTGCTTTGAGGAAAGGGCAGGGCCCCCCCCCATGCAGCTGGGGCCCCTGGGCAGTAAAGCATCTTTGCAACTAGCATCTGATTCATTTTTAATGCTATGATCAGCATACTAAGTAATGCATAATATTAACACTAAAGCCCTGTACACACGATCTGATATCTGATGGAATCTAATCCGATGGATTTTTTCAGCGGATATCCGATGAAGCTGACTTTCATCAGTCTTGCCTACACACCATCCGCCAAAAATCAGACCATGCTAAAAAACGCAGTGACGTACAACACTACGACAAGCCCAAAAAAATGAAGTTCAATGCTTCCGAGCATGCGTCGACTTGATTCTGAGCATGCATAGATTTTTTTCTGATGGATTTCCACATAGACGATTGTTTTTTTCTATCAGTTTTTTATCCAGAGGAAAATTTTAAAACATTAAGGCCCAGATTCACAAAGCACTTATGCCTACGTAAGTGCAAATGTGCGCTGGTGTATTTGTGCGCCGGACCCACAAACCAACATACGCCTAAAAACTGGCCACCCTACGCCGACGTAGCTTACTTACCCCGGCATAGCGTAGGCGCACTATTCATCTGGACGCATGTTGCTGCTGCCATTGATTAGGCATTTAAATATGCAAATATGCAAATGAGAGGAATACGGCGATTCCGAACGCATGCTGCGCGAGGTGCGCATAAATTGTACGTCCGGCGTAAAGTTATTCCCCATAGATGAGGAGCAACCCGGCAACAGACATGCAAAGCTCTGCCCCACAGAACACAGGCTGGCGTATTGGGCGTATGTTACGTTCACGGCGTACGTTGTGATCCGGCGTAGCTTAGGCAGTTGTGCCGGTGTAGTTGTGAGCATGCGCATAAGGGTGCAGTTTCATGCGTCCACACGGATACGTCACAGCGCATGCGCAGTTCGTGATACGCCGGGCATAAAACACTGCACCATGCTTGGACTATCATTTGCATGGGGTCACGCCCACTTCCACTATTGCTGGCCTGCGCCTTTGAAAATACGCTATGCTGGCGTATCTTGGTGAGCAATAGCGTGCTGAATACAGTGCATGTCTCTCTGCGCTGCGCCGGCGTAGCGTATGTGTGTGCGCTACGCCGGCGTAAATGTGCACCCACTCTCTGTGAATCTGGGCCGTTCTATTTTTTTTCACCAATGGAAAACAAACCAATGGGGCCCACACACGATCGGTTTGTCCGATGAAAGCGGTCCATCGGTCTGTTTTCATCAGATAAACCGATCGTGTGTACACAGCATAACACTAATACAGGGGTCTCCAATCTGCGGTCCGAGGGACAGATTTGGCCTTTTGCTAGCCTTTATCCGGCCCTTGGGGCACTATACCTCCCACTGACACCAGCAATATGGCACTATATTTTTCACTGATACCAATGATGGGATACGTTTCCTCTTACTAATACCAATAATGGGACTCTACTCCACCTACTGACCACCAACCCTGAGGCCATATTTATTCTCACTGATGCTGGGCTCGGGACATTTTCTACCCCTGCTGGCCACAAACCGGCCCTCCTAAAGTCTGAAGGACAGTAGACTGGCCCTTTGTATGAAAAGTTTGGAGACCCCTGCACAAATACATCGAGAGTGATTGTGCAAAGTTTCAAAATAATAAAGTGCACTATAAATCCACATATAAATATAATAAACCAATATAACCATGTGCACATCATTTGATCATCCAATCAAGAGAGAAAGAAATTCATCAAAAAAAAAATACATCAAAGGTCAATATGTGCAAAGAAATATATAAAAAGTCTAAAGAAAGTCCATCTATGAGAAAAAAAGTGCTCAGTGCCAGTAGTGTATTTAGGTTTTGTGCGGCCCTAGGCCTGACTAAACTCCTGCACCCCACCCCTTCCTGTCAAAGCCACACCCCTTTCTGTTTAAGACCCGCCCTGAAATTTTCGAGAGGGGACTCTAGTTCTAAGGGCCTGTGGGGAGCAAAGGTTTCCCTTAATTTGCATAATTTACGAACCTTTACAACCCCTTTAACGGAAGTATCCCAATGGGAAAGAGAGTTACCACACAACCAAGGAGTCCACATCAAACTCAATATGAGATGAAAACAGAGGAGGAACTCTAGTGTAGTAGTTTAGAAATTTCAGCTTTTAATAAAGGTAAAACTACTTACAATAGATAGGAGCAAAATCGCATGTTATGCAGTAAAACACATTTAACACCCCTGGCAGGCATAATGACATCACCTCTGTAGCTCCACCCGATGTGTTTCGTCCAATAGAAAGTTATAAAGGGATAATGGAGTTAATTGCTTTACCACTTGATTGGCTGATGATATGATGTGCACATGTACTTCATTTTGATAACGCAACATGATTATATTGGTGATTAGAGTAACACTGCCAAGAAGTTAGACCCAATGGCACTGATGCCCTCTCTCTCTCCAACTGTTGGCTAGGTGCTCACCGAGGAGCCTGGGAAACAATATACTGCTGGCCACACACTGATGGCATCACCTCTTTGTAAAATCTGTATTAAGCCATGAATAGCAGTCCCTGATGTGTTCCACCTTGATTGGTTCATTCGTAGGAGAGGGAGTGGCTGCAATATAACCTCCCCCTCCTTGACCACTCCAATCCTCTGAATAAGCTAATCAGGGTGAAAAGTGTGAAAGAGGGGCAATCCATGGGTGGAGACATTCTGTATGTTGTCATAGTTTAATAAAGATTTTATAAAGAGATGACATCATTGGTGGGAGGTAGGCATTTTACTACTTCCAGGTATTTATTATCTCTCACAGAGATCACAGTACTCCACTCAACAAAGCATTCGTCTGTTATTCTTTCCAGAAGGACACCGCCATCTTTTTTTTAGGCATCCTCCAGGGTCATCGCCTACTTCCTGGACTGTGATGCTGGCTCAGTGATGACACAATCATTAAAATTCTGGTGCCTGTGCAGTTTTTGACTGTGTTTACTAATGTCTGGCACAGATCAACCTTGGGACTTGCTAAAAAGTCACATGTTGCATTCTAAACACTAATAATGCCGCGTACACACGGTCGTTTTTTGCGATGAAAAAAAACGACGTTTTTTAAAACGTCATTTAAATTGATCGTGTGTGGGCAAAACGTTGTTTTTTGTCTTCAAAAAAACGACCAAAAAAAAATTCCAACATGCTTGAATTTTTTGTGTCGTTTTTCAAAACTTCGTTTTTTGTTTCACAAAAAGTCACCGTGTGTAGCAAAAACGTCGTTCAAAACGACGTTTTTCAACCCGCGC